>CM038677.1:849822976-850422976 GCA_021605205.1 Aegilops longissima
CTCTCTCCCACTGGAGTTACCTTAGCCCCGGGCCATGCTATTCCATGATATTGGAAAAAGTTGACTAATTATTATCATCGTCTTGAAAGCTGGGTGCCTTTTGAGTATGAGTGGGGCTCCTAGCACTAGTAGAAAAAGGGCCTATAGTCCCGGTTGGTGAGGGCCTTTAGTCCCGGTTCATGAACTGGGACTAAAGGGTCGGTACTAATACCCTCACCCTTTAGTCCCGGTTCTATCCAGAATCGGGACAGATGGGCCTCCACGTGGCCTGTCCGCTGAGCCCAGCGGGAGGGCCTTTGGTCCCGGTTGGTGGCACCAACCGGGACCAATAGGCATCCACGTCAAGCATTTCTTTGGCTCTGGTTTTGTTTTTTTTTAAAGGGGGGTTTGGGGGTTTTGGGGGTTAATTTAGGTGTTTCATATATTGTGCTATAGCTAGCTAATTAATAAAGAAAAGTGTCCTTTCTTTTGTCCGTGCTTGGTCGACGCTACGTACTATACATACGTATAGAGAGGACTAACTAGACATGCTAGCTAGCTAGTAATTAAGCAAACAGAAGATCGTCATGAACATATATATGCATACAGAGAGAAGTGATATCGACCACCTCTCCTTCTCCGAGATTGGTCGAACAACAAGTTCTCGTATATCTATCCGACACTACCGCTACATATATACAATAATTATCTTTTACAATACGGACGCGTGGTCCACATGGTATTCCCGTCTTCAGCGATCACATAGTCAAGAAAGAATGCCGCCAATTCCTCTTGAATTGCTCTGCATGCGATCTGGTGCTAGGAGTTCATCCGCTATGTAAACATCTAATTTTAAGAAAGGGTCAATACATATATATATATATATATATATATATATATATATATATATATATATATATATATATATATATATATATATATATATATATATGAATGAATGAAACTCAACACAAATGATGGTAATAAAATAAATTGTGAATATTTTTATTTACGCACTTCAAACTGTTTGTCGGAGTAGCCCCTCTCACAGGTCGTGTGGCGGATGGACTCGCAAACGTAGTATCCACAGAAATCATTCCCTTGTTCCTGCCACAACCACTTTACAAGAAACAGAGGTCAATCAAACTAGCAAGCACATGCTAAATGGTATTGATGAAACTAGCGCTTGAATCACTAGGAGATGCGCGTGGAATATGCTACTATATAGTACTTACTTTCGGGTGTCTAAATTGCAGCTTCTTCGGTAGTCCCGGAGCTTTTTGGTGAATTTTCCCAAGCCCTGCCATACAAAAAAACAATTACTTGATATCAGAAATGAACAAAGTTGCTGATATGGTGGATAATGATCGATTTAACTTACTTCTCGAGCAATTCAGTCATTTCGCATACTCCTTGGGATCTTTTCGTCTCGAGTCTAAGACAGTTACTACTCCTGCTCAAGCTTAACTCTAGGAGAATATAGTGGAACCTGCATGCGCATGCATAACTCATCAACATTACATTTCTATAACCTGGACTAAATAAGGAAACCGAATATGCCACAAGACAGTAACACTCACGTGTAGTTGTAAGGAAAGAGTATTGTATTTTTGTGTTCATTTATTTCCAACGATCGTAGCAAGTTGGCCTCGGTTTCCTTGGCACGATATTTAACCTCATTTGCATCGAAGAGATATGTGTTAATGAACCCAATATCACCCACTTGTTTTTTCTTCATTTCTGCGATCTTCAATCTGCATAATATAGTGAGGATATTTATAAATAAATGCAATGAAAGAGCTGAGTTATATAGAGATACTAATTAATGACAGAAGTAGTACTACTTACAGACAGTAGCAGGTGACCGTTGCTTTATCGAGGGCCAATTGATTGAAAAACTGATAGAACTCCTCAAATGGAATAGGCAACAGTTCAATTCCAAGGAGGTCATGCTCCTTTTTAACTCTCACATACAAAATATTCCTCCCCTCAGACTCTTTGCAGGTTTTCATGTACCAATCATGCAATCTTCGCATCATCGTTGTTAGAGAGCTTTCATCTTTGATGAGAGGCTTCCCGTACTCAGATCTTTGTATCTGCACCTCCAAGAAATCAAATTGTACATCGTCGGGCAAGTAATCTTCAGGATTGCCATAACGGGCACCATCCTCGGATCGACGATGTCGCTAGCAGGCACCTTGATCGGGGGGCACGATTGCTTCGCTTGTTCGCCGAGCTGGGCAATTTGTTTCCCAGCTCGTCGTTCTTTCATCCTTTGATCACTGACAGTACTTCCCGATCTCTCCGCTTCGCAAATGCCTTTCCAATAATGCGCTCATAGTTGCCTTTGGCGGAGACTTGGGTGGTTTTGCGGGGCAGCGAGTGCGCTTCGCTTTGACCGGATCTACCTTCTCCTCCGGAGGTGGATGTCTCTTTGCTTTCAACCCTTGAAACCAGTCATCCACTTCGGTCTGCACGATCTTCGCGTTTTCCTCCTCGCTCCTCTCGACGGTAACTTCTCCGAGTCTTTGAGAAGGACCGAATCATATCTCCTCCCGCCTTTGGCTGTACTGCTAGACGCCGGCAGAGCAGACGGAGCGGATGTCTTCTTTCCTTGCTTACGAGGCGGAGGAGAAGGACTACGACGCGCCGGAGCAGCCGGAGCGGCGGCAGGTCTCTTCCGCCCTTGCTGACGAGGCGGAGAAGGAGGAGGCTGGCTGCCCGGACGCGCCGGTGCAGGCGGAGAAGGAGACGGAGTGCCGCCACGCGCCGGAGAAGGAGCCGGCCGAGTGCCCTGATCGTCACTCGCCGAAGGAGGAGGTGGTGGAGGAGGCGGAGTGCCCTGACTCGCCGGAGGAGGAGGAGGAGGCGAAGGCGTCCAGTTCGGAAGGTTGATGAGATCCTTCCGCCATAGGCATGGAGTCTTCAGAGCAGAACCCAGCCGATACTCCCCTTCACCGGTAGGGTGGTCAAGCCGGAGCTCCTCAAATCCCTCCGTTATTTCATCGACCATCACCTTAGCATATCCTTCTGGAATCGGCCGACAGTGAAAAGTTGAGTCCGGTTTAGTAGGATAAACAGAGCCAATAGCCGCCTTGACCTTCAAATTGCTCCGTTGCGCCATAAGGTGGCAACTTTCAGCATCCGTGATAGCATCCACGGGATAGCTGGTAGGAGCCGTCAAGGCATGCTGCTCTGGCTGAAGCAGCTCGGTGGAAGCCACGCTGCTTCTCCGCTGAGATGGCGGGTAGCCGGGGAAGCTTGGCAGGTCGTTTGTTGTGATCTGCTGCTTCTCGTTCCTCTAGCCCCATTACCCTTTCGTGCAGCGCCTGCATTAGGCTCTGCTCCATTTTCTTCCTCCTCTCATGGGTTTTGTAACCCCTCGCGTCCGAAATCCAGCCTTCCACGAAAGGGAGCTGGCGTGCCTCGTGTCCGTCCAGGTGCTCAGAGTTCCCGAGGGCCATTGTGAGCTCGTCCTTCTCCCGTGCTCGAACGAACTTCCCTTGCTGCGCTGCTTCGATATAATGCTTAAGCCTCTTGACTGGTATGTCCAATTGTTCGTCCGTCCAAATGCACTTCCCCGTTATAGGGTCCAAGGATCCGCCGGCCCCGAAGAACCAAGTCCGGCAACGGTCTGGCCAGTTCATTGTCTCGGGTTCGATCCCTTTATCAAGCAGATCATTCTCAGCCTTGGCCCACTTAGGCCGGGCTATGAGGTAGCCACCTGACCCCGTGCGATGGTGAAGCTTCTTCTTCGCAGCATTTCTCTTGTTTGTCGCTGACATCTTTTTACTCTTTTCCGATGTCTTGTAGGCCACAAATGCGGGCCGATCATCTCGATCTTCTCATATTTGCCCGTGAATTCTGGTGTCTCATTTTTTTCGACATACGTATTGAGGTCTTTCTTCCAATTCCTGAATAGTTCTGCCATCTTATTAAGAGCAAAAGACTTGATTAATGGCTCTATTACTGGCTTCTCCGGATCATCCTCTGGCGGTAGGGTAAAATTTGACTTCAGCTCAGTCCAAAGATCATTTTTCTGCATATCATTGACACAAGACACCTCAGGGTCTTCGTTCTTAGGCTTATACCATTGGTGGATGCTGATCGGGATCTTGTCCTTAACGAACCCCAGACCTTTGAGCAACAAATGCCTTCTTTGTCCGGTAGGGTTCAATCGGTTGGCCGTCGCGCGATTTGTATGATCTCAAACTTTTCATCCGAGCTCAACTTTTCTTGGGCCTCGTCTCTTTACGAAGTTGTGCTCGATCCGGAGGGCTAGAAAAAGAACAAAGACGAGAGTTAATTAATATGTGTACATATATACCAAAACAAAGACGAGAGCTAGTCAGCACAGGCTTAACTAATATATATACCTGGTCGGACTCGGTTTGGTGATCATCGGAGCCGTCCTCATGGTCTACTTCTTCACCCTCTCCTTCTTGCACCAGCATTGGGTCATCGGAGCCATGTAAATCATAGCCAGCTGCTTCTTCACCCTCTCCTTCCAGACCATCGTTGTCGACGTTGAGAAACATCATCGAGGAGACGGCATCACTTCCGTGTGCGATTATGTCCCTCAACAACGCTTCTTGTCTTCGTCTCGGGGGGTGTCCATAGTTTCTACAAATATTTACAACATGGAAATTATTATTCAAACATGACAGATATGGATATATTAGTGCCAACGTAGAACTAGCTAGCTAATCACAATAAGGAATCATATTAGTGGCCTCGACGCTGCTTCTCTAGGGTTTGGGGTGGCCTCGACAACGCTTCAAGGGTTAGGGGGTGGCCTCGAGAACGCTTCAAGCTAGGAGGGGTGCGTAATATCGACCCCCCACGTGTTGAAGCTATCGGGAGGGGTCGGCGTCTAACGATACATCTATGTCCCACAAGTGACATGGGCATCGGCGCCATGTAGGGTAGAGGGTCGTGGATCGCCGAGGTCGAGGTCAAGGGTCGAAGATCGCCGAGGGTCGGGAGGTTGCCTAGTGCCAAAGGATTCAACAAAACCATGTCTTCATCATTAGGTAGAAAAATAGGTGCATGATGGTACAAAGCTCTCCAAAGTTGTTTTGGAGCGGAGTCCCAGATAGGATAATTCGCTTTTGGTACAAAGTTCAGCAAAAGGCAAATTATCCTATCCGGGACTCCATTCCGTAACAACTTTGGAGGACTTCTCACCATCATGCCATGGTTACTTCGGCTAATGATGAAGCCATGGATTTCTTCAATACTTTGACACTATAGGAACCCACGACCTGAAACCTTCGAACCTTGACCCTTAACGACCCTCGACCCTCTACCCTAGTTCCCGACCCTCGACCCTCGGCGATCCTCGACACCCTCGTTATATCGACAACCACGCAACATACATATACATGGGAAAATAATGTTATCGGGGAGGGGTATCGTACCCCCCTCGTGTCAAAGTTTCTTCTTTCTCCTCTATTCCTTTCTTTCTTCTTCTCCTCTTCTTTTCTTCTTATCCCTCGAGAAAGGAAAATAAGGAAAAGGAAGAAAAGAGGAAGAAGGAAGAAGGAAGAAGAAGAAAAAAAAGAAGAAAAAAAGAGGAGAAGAAGAAAAGAATAGAGGAGAAGAAGAAAAATAGAAAAAATTCTATTTTTCTTCTTCTCCTCTATTCCTTTCTTCTTCTTCTCTTTTCTTCTTTTCCTCTCATTCTTTTCTTCTTCTTCTTCCTTCTTCCTTCGGATCCTAGAACCCTCGAACCCTCGACCCTACAACCCTCGAACCCTAGAACCCTCGAACCCTCGACCCTAGAACCCTCGAACCCTCAAACCCTTGTGCCTCGAAACCTCGACCGGCCTCGACGACCCTCGACCCTCAAAACATTGACCCTCGACCGGCCTCGACGACCCTCGACCCCTCTGTGACCTTCTCGACCCTCTAGCCTAGTTCCCGACCGTCGACCCCTCAGCGATCCTCGACACCCTCGTTCCCGATAAAAAGAAGAATAAGAAGAAGAAGAAGAAGAAGAAGAAGAAGAAGAAGAAGAAGAAATGAGAAGAAGAAAAAAGAGAAGAAGAAGAAAGAAGAAGAAAAAATAGAAGAAAAAAAGAGAGGAGAAGAAGAAGGAATAGAGGAGAAGAAGAAAAAATAGAATTTTTTTTCTTCTTCTCCTCTATTCCTTCTTCTTCTCCTTTTATCTTCTACTTCCTCTTCTTATTTTTTTCTCCTCTTCTTCTCCTTCTTCCTTCTTCCTCTTTTATTCTTTTTCCTTATTTTCCTTCTTCCTCGACGACCCTAACTCTAAACAGTACAACTTCCTCGGCGTCCCCCTCTCTAATGAACAAAATAAAATCTATGAATAAAAAAACATCATATTCTATGAACAAAAACATCATATTCCATCCACATAGATCCATGCATACATCATATATATGATTATATCTATGAACAAAAAAATTCATATGATCATCTATGAACAAAAAACATCACATATATATGCAGAAAAAAACATTAGATCAACACATATGCAAAAAGCATCATACATATATCCATACATCAATATATATACATGAACATTTATATATGAAAAAAGCATCACATCTTTGGAAAAAAAAATCATGGCGGCGGCGGGGGCAGGGCAGGTCTTGCTGGGGCTCACTTGTGGGCGGAGGCGACGGCGAGGTCGCGCGACGGGGCGGCGGGGAGGCGGAGGCGACGGCGAGGTCGGGACGCGGAGGCGACGGCGAGGTCGGGAGGCAGGGCGGCGACGGCGAGGTCGGCGAGGTCGCGGAGGCAGGGCGGCGACGGCGAGGGCGCGGCGACGGCGAGGGCGCGGCGACGGGGCGGGACGGCGACGACGAGGCTGGACGACGACGTTGGGGCAGATGCGGTGCGGCGGCGACGGCGGGGCAGACGGCGGCGACGACGGCGCGGCGACGACGGCGATAACGGCGCTGGCGGCGGCGATGGTGACGACGGGCGTGGGCGACGGCGACGGCGTCGGGCGGCGTCGGGGCAGCCTGGCGGCGTCGGGGAGGGGAAAATGCGCGATGAATCTGAAATTTCCCAAGTGCTTTCTTATATAGCAAGGGCATTAGTCCCGGTTGGTGCCACGACCCGGGACTAATGCCCCCCTTTAGTCCCGGTTGGTGCCACCAACCGACCAAACAAATTTCAGCAGCCCAAAGGGCGGAAGCGGCGGTCTTTGGTCGGTTGGTGGCACCAACGGGACTAAAGGGGGGCATTAGTCCCGGGTCGTGGCACCAGCCGGGACTAAAACCCCCTTTAGTCCCGGTTGGTGCCACCAACCGGGACTAAAGACCTTGTGCTGCCCCGCGCCCAAAAGTTTAGTCCCACATCGCTAGCTGAAGGGCGCCGACACTGGTTTATAAGCGCTGGTGTGCCTCCCCTTTCGAGCTCCTCTCTAATGCAGGCTTTCGGGCCTAAACTTGCTACTGCCTGTGGGCCTATTGGGCCTCTGCGGGCCTGAATCCTGGCCCATGTAGGGTTTCTAGTCGTATTCAGGCCGTGGGGGCCCAGTAGGTGGCACTTTTTTTTGCTTTATATTTTATTTCTTTTTGCTTTTAGTTTTAGAAAAAATATAAACTTTCTATTAGTGCCATTAGTTTTAAAATTTGAAAACACTTTTTTTGTTTTCTTTGTTGCTTTATTTATTTTATTTTGTTTCTACTTACAACAAAATACTTATTGTTGCTATTTTTATTTTTTCAAGTTTTTTGTTTTGTTTTCTGCATTATTTATTTTCTTTTGGTTTTTTGCTTTATTTTTTAATTCTTTTTGCTTTTAGGTCAGCAAAATTATAAACTTTCTGTTAGTGCTTTTAGTTTTAGAAAAAATATAAACTTTCTGTTTGTGCCATTAGTTTTAAAATTCGAAAACACTTTTTTTGTTTTCTTTGTTGCTTTATTTATTTTATTTTGTTTCTACTTACAACAAAATGCTTATTGTTGCTATTTTTATTTTTTTTTCAAGTTTTTTTGTTTTGTTTTCTGCATTATTTATTTTCTTTTGGTTTTTTGCTTTATTTTTTAATTCTTTTTGCTTTTAGGTCAGCAAAATTATAAACTTTCTGTTAGTGCCATTTGTTTTAGAACAATTATAAACTTTCTGTTTGTGCCATTGTTTTTAAAATTTGAATTCTTTGAAATTTGTGTGAATCACAAGTTTGTGAGCTCAACAAGGCGTAGAGGGACGGGCTTATAAACCGGTGTGAGCGCCCTTCGGTTGGCGAGGTTTTCAAATTCAAAATTTTCAAATGAACTCTGAAAAAGTTGGCATAGCATGTTCATGAACAAAACGGACAATGGTATCATACTCGTGTGTTACAAAGTTGGCATGGTATCATTATAATAGTTGCGGGAGAAAGTCTTCACTTTTTCTTCGCTTGTGTCGTTTGCTTATTGCGCCGTAACCATGGATAATCTTCATCGTTTATCAGGATGCTTGGGTCAGCCTTGACTTTGAAGGGGGGAATTTCATGAAACTTTTCATACTCTTCAGACATGTCTGTCTTGCCCTCCACTCCCAGGATGTCCCTTTTTCCTGAAAGAACTAGTTCCTCCGGTAAACGGGAGCTGCATAATCTCATAGTTGCAGGAACTTTGTATAAGTCATGAAGAAAGCAATAGCAACATACTAAACGATCAAGTGCTAAGCTAACGGAATGGGTCATGTCAATCAGATCATTCAACTAATGATGTGATCCCGTTAATCAAATAACAACTCTTTTGTCTATGGTTAGGAAACATAACCATCTTTGATTAACAAGCTAGTCAAGTAGAGGCATACTAGTGACACTCTGTTTGTCTATATATTCACACATGTATTATGTTTCATGTTAATACAATTCTAGCATGAATAATAAACATTTATCATGATATAAGGAAATAAATAATAACTTTATTATTGCCTCTAGGGCATATTTCCTTCAGTCTCCCACTTGCACTAGAGTCAATAATCTAGATCACATCACCATGTGATTAACATCGATAGTTCACATCATCATGTGATTAACACCCATAGTTCACATCGCCATGTGACCAACACCCAAAGGGTTTACTAGATTCAGTAATCTAGTTCACATCGCTATGTGATTAACACCCAAAGAGTACTAAGGTGTGATCATGTTTTGCTTGTGAGAGAATCTTAGTCAACGGGTCTTTCATATTCAGATCCGTTATGTATTTTGCAATTTTCTATGTCTACAATGCTCTGCACGGAGCTACTCTAGCTAATTGCTCCCACTTTCAATATGTATCTAGGTCGAGACTTAGAGTCATCCAGATCGGTGTCAAAACTTGCATCGACGTAACCCTTTACGGCGAACCTTTTGTCACTTCCATAATCGAGAAACATATCCTTATTCCACTAAGGATAATTTTGACCGCTGTCTAGTGATCTACTCCTAGATCACTATTGTACTCCCTTGCCAAACTCAGTGTAGGGTATACAATAGACCTGTACACAGCATGGCATACTTTATAGAACCTATGGCCAAGGCATAGGGAATGACTTTCATTCTCTTTCTATCTTCTGCCGTGGTCGGGTTTTGGGTCTTACTCAATTTCACACCTTGTAACACAGGCAAGAACTCTTTCTTTAACTGTTCCATTTTGAACTACTTCAAAATCTTGTCAAGGTATGTACTCATTGAAAAAACTTATCAAGCGTCTTGATCTATCTCTATAGATCTTGATGCTCAATATGTAAGCAGCTTCACCGAGGTCTTTCTTTGAAAAACTCCTTTCAAACACTCCTTTATGCTTTGCAGAATAATTCTACATTATTTCCGATCTACAATATGTCATTCACATATACTTATCAGAAATGCTGTAGTGCTCCCACTCACTTTCTAGTAATTACAGGCTTCACCGCAAGTCTGTATAAAACTATATGCTTTGATCAACTTATCAAAGCGTATATTCCAACTCCGAGATGTTTGCACCAGTCCATAGATGGATCGCTGGAGCTTGCGTATTTTGTCAGCACCTTTAGGATTGACAAAACCTTCTGGTTGCATCATATACAACTCTTCTTCAAATCCATTAAGGAATGTAGTTTTGTTTATCCATTTGCCAGATTTCATAAAATTGCGGCAATTGCTAACATGATTTGGACAGACTTAAGCATCGCTACGAGTGAGAAAATTTCATCGTAGTCAACACCATGAACTTTGTCAAGAACCTTTTTCGACTAGTCTAGCTTTGTAGATAGTAACACTACTATCAATGTCCGTCTTCCTCTTGAAGATCCATTTATTTTCTATGGTTTGCCGATCATCGGGCAAATCCATCAAAGTCCATACTTTGTTCTCATACATGGATCATATCTCAGATTTCATGGTCTCAAACCATTTTGCGGAATCTGGGCTCATCATCGCTTCCTCATAGTTCGTAGGTTCGTCATGGTCAAGTAACATGACCTCCAGAATGGGATTACCGTACCACTCTGGTGCGGATCTCACTCTGGTTGACCTACGAGGTTCGGTAGTAACTTGATCTGAAGTTACATGATCATCATCATTAGCTTCCTCACTAATTGGTGTAGTAGTCACAGGAACAGATTTGTGTGATGAACTTCTTTCCAATAAGGGAGAAGGTACAATTACCTTATCAAGTTCTACTTTCCTCCCACTCACTTCTTTCGAGAGAAGCTCCTTCTCTGGAAAGGATCCATTCTCAGCAACGAATGTCTTGTCTTTGGATCTGTGATAGAAGGTGTACCCAACAGTCTCCTTTGGGTATCCTATGAGGACGCATTTCTTCGATTTGGGTTTGAGCTTATCTGGATGAAACTTTTTCACATAAGCATCACAACCCCAAATTTTAAGAAACGACAACTTTGGTTTCTTGCTAAACCACAGTTCATATAGTGTCGTCTCAACAGATTTAGATGGTGCCCTATTTAACGTGAATGCAGCTCTCTCTAATGCATGATCCCAAAATGATATTGGTAAATCGGTAAGAAACATCATAGATTGTACTATATCCAATAAAGTACGGTTATGGCGTTTGGACACACCATTATGATGTGGTGTTCCAGGTGGCATGAATTTGTGAAACTATTCCACATTGTTTTAATTGAAGACCAAACTCGTAACTCAAATATTTGTCTCTGTGATCAGATCGTAGAAACCTTATTTTCTTGTCACGATGATTTTCCACTTCACTCTGAAATTCTTTGAACTTTTCAAATATTTCAGACTTATGTTTCATCAAGTAGATATACCCATATCTGCTCAAATCATCTGTGAAGGTCAGAAAATAATGATACCCGCCGCGAGCCTCAACACTCATCGGATCGCATACATCAGTATGTATTATTTCCAATAAGTTTTTTGCTCGTTCCATTGTTCCGAAGAACGAAGTTTTAGTCATCTCGCCCAAAGGCACGGTTCGCAAGCATCAAATGATTCATAACCAAGTGATTCCGAAAATCCATCTTTATGGAGTTTCTTCATGCGCTTTACACCGATATGACCCAAACGGCAGTGCCATAAATAAGTTGCACTATCATTATTAACTTTGCATCTTTTGGCATCAATATTATGAATATGTGTATCACTACGATCGAGATCCAACAAACTATGTTCATTGGGTGTATGACCATCAAAGGTCTTATTCATGTAAACAGAATAACAATTTATTCTCTAACTTTTTAAATGAATAACCGTATCGCAATAAACATGATCAAATCATATTCATGCTCAACGCAAACGCCAAATAACATTTATTTAGGTTTAATACTAATCTCGAAAGTATAGGGAGTGTGCGATGATGATCATATTAATCTTGGAACTACTTCCAACACTCATCATCACTTCCCCTTCAACTAGTCTCTGTTTATTCTGTAACTCCTGTTTCGAGTTACTAATCTTAGCAACCGAACAAGTATCAAATACTCAGGGGCTACTATAAACACTAGTAAGGCACACATCAAACACATGTATATCAAATATACCCTTGTTCACTTTGCCATCCTTCTTACTCACCAAATATTCAGTGTTTTTCCGCTTCCAGTGACCATTTCCTTTGTAGTGTAAGCACTCAGTTTCAGGCTTTGGTCCAGCTTTGGTCTTCTTCACGGGAGTGACAACTTGCTTGTCATTCTGCTTGAAGTTTCCCTTTCTTTCCCTTTGCCCGTTTTGAAACTAGTGGTCTTGTCAATCATCAACACTTGATGCTCTTTCTTGATTTCTACCTTCGTTGATTTCAACATCACGAAGAGCTCGAGAATCTTTTCGTCATCCCTTGCATACTATAGTTCATCACGAAGTTCTACTAACTTAGTGATGGTGACTAGAGAATTCTGTCAATCACTATCTTATCTGGAAGATTAACTCCCACTTGATTCAAGCGATTGAAGTACTCAGACAATCTGAGCACATGCTCACTAGTTGAGCGATTCTCCTCCATATTTTAGCTATAGAACTTGTTGGAGACTTCATATCTCTCAACTCGGGTATTTGCTTGAAATATTAACTTCAATTTCTGGAACATCTTATGTGGTCCATGACGTTCAAAACATCTTTGAAGTCCCGATTCTAAGCCGTTAAGCATGGTGCACTAAACTATCAAGTAGTCATCATATTGAGCTAGCCAAAGCGTTCATAACGCCGCATCTGCTCCTGCAATAGGTGCTGTAAGCCTAGCGGTGCATTAAGGACATAATCCTTCTGTGCAGCAATAAGGATAAACCTCAGATCACGGATCCAATCCGCATCATTGCTACTAACATCTTTCAACACAATTTTCTCTAGGAACATATCAAAATAAACATTTGAAAGCAACAACGCGAGCTATTGATCTACAACATAATTTGCAAAAATACTACCAGGACTAAGTTCATGATAAATTTAAGTTCAACTAATCATATTACTTAAGAACTCCCACTTAGACAGACATCTCTCTAGTCATCTAAGTGATCACGTGATCCAAATCAACTAAACCATAACCGATCATCACGTGAGATGGAGTAGTTTTCAATGGTGAACATCACTATGTTGATCATATCTACTATATGATTCACGCTCGACCTTTCGGTCTCCGTGTTCCGAGGCCATATCTGCATATGCTAGGCTCGTCAAGTTTTACCTGAGTATTATGCGTGTGCAAAACTGGCTTGCACCCGTTGTAGATGGACGTAGAACTTATCACACCCGATCATCACGTGGTGTCTTGGTACTACGAACTTTGGCAACGGTGCATACTCAGGGAGAACACTTCTTGATAATTTTAGTGAGAGATCATCTTAAAATGCTACCGTCAATCAAAGCAAGATAAGATGTATAAAGGATAAACATCACATGCAATCAATATAAGTGATATGATATGGCCATCATCATCTTGTGCTTGTGATCTCCATCTCGAAGCACCATCATGATCACCATCGTCACCAGCGACACCGGATCTCCATCGTAGCATCGTTGTCGTCTCGCCAACTATTGCTTCTCGACTATCGCTACCGCTTAGTGATAAAGTAAAGCAATTACATGGCGTTGCATTTCATACAATAAAGCGACAACCATATGGCTCCTGCCGATTGCCGATAACTCGGTTACAAAACATGATCATCTCATACAATAAAATATAGCATCACGTCTTGACCATATCACATCACAACATGCCCTGCAAAAACAAGTTAGACGTCCTCTACTTTGTTGTTGCAAGTTTTACGTGGCTGCTACGGGCTGAGCAAGAACCGTTCTTACCTACGCATCAAAACCACAACGATAGTTTGTCAAGTTGGTGCTGTTTTAATCTTCGCAAGGACCGGGCGTAGCCACACTCGGTTCAACTAAAGTGAGAGAGACAGACACCCGCCAGTCACCTTTAAGCAACGAGTGCTCGCAGCGGTGAAACCAGTCTCGCGTAAGCGTACGCGTAATGTCGGTCCGGGCCGCTTCATCTCACAATACCGCCGAACCAAAGTATGACATGCTGGTAAGCAGTATGACTTGTATCGCCCACAACTCACTTGTGTTCTACTCGTGCATATAACATCAACGCATAAAACCTGGCTCTGATACCACTGTTGGGGAACGTAGTAATTTCGAAAATTTTCCTACGCACACGCAAGATCATGGTGATGCATAGCAACGAGAGGGGAGAGTGTGTCCACGTACCCTCGCAGACCGAAAGCGGAAGCGTTATGACAACGCGGTTGATGTAGTCGTACGTCTTCACGATCCGACTGATCCAAGTACCGAACGTACGGCACCTCCGTGTTCTGAACACGTTTAGCTCGATGACGATCCCCGGACTCCGATCCAGCAGGGTGTCGGGGATGAGTTCCGTCAGCACGACGGCGTGGTGATGATGATGATGCTTTACCGGCGCAGGGCTTCGCCTAAACTCCACGACGATATGACCGAGGTGGAATATGGTGGAGGGGGGCACCGCACACGGCTAAGGAACGATCCGTAGATCAACTTGTGTGTCCATGGGGTGCCCCCTGGCCGCGTATATAAAGGAGGGAGGGAGGAGGAGGCCGGCCCTAGGAGGGGCGCGCCATGGGGAGTCCTACTCCCACCGGGAGTAGGATTCCCCTTTTCCTAGTCCAACTAGGAGTCCTTCCATGTATTAGGAGTAGGAGACAAGGAAGGGGAAGAGAGAAGGAAGGAAGGAGGGGTGCGGCCTCCCCCGGCCCAATTCGGACTAGGCCATGGGGGCGCGGCCTGCCCTAGGCAGCCCCTCTCTCTTCCGCAGGGCCCAATAAGGCCCAATACTTCTCCCCAGCGAATTCCGTAACTCTCCGGTACTCGAAAAATACACGAATCATTCGGAACCTTTCCGAACTCCGAATATAGTCGTCCAATATATCGATCTTTATGTATCGACCATTTCGAGACTCCTCGTCATGTCCCCAATCTCATCCGGGACTCCGAACTCCTTCGGTACATCAAAACGCATAAACTCATAATAAAACTGTCATCGTAACGTTAAGCGTGCGGACCCTACGGGTTCGAGAACTATGTAGACATGACCTAGAACTGTTTCCGGTCAATAACCAATAGTGGAACTTGGATGTTCATATTGGCTCCTACATATTCTACGAAGATCTTTATCGGTCAAACCGCATAACAACATACGTTGTTCCCTTTGTCATCGGTATGTTACTTGCCTGAGATTCGATCGTCGGTATCCAATACCTAGTTCAATCTCGTTACCGGCAAGTCTCTTTACTCGTTCCGTAATACATCATTTCATAACTAACTCATTAGTTACAATGCTTGCAAGGCTTAGGTGATGAGTATTACCGAGAAGGCCCAGAGATACCTCTCCGACAATCGGAGTGACAAAACCTAATCTCGAATTATGCCAACTCAACATATACTTTTGGAGACACCTGTAGAGTACCTTCATAATCACCCAGTTACGTTGTGACGTTTGGTAGCACACAAAGTGTTCCTCCGGTAAACGGGAGCTGCACAATCTCATAGTTGCAGGAACTTTGTATAAGTCATGAAGAAAGCAATAGCAACATACTAAACGATCAAGTGCTAAGCTAACGGAATGGGTCATGTCAATCAGATCATTCAACTAATGATGTGATCCCGTTAATCAAATAACAACTCTTTTGTCTATGGTTAGGAAACATAACCATCTTTGATTAACAAGCTAGTCAAGTAGAGGCATACTAGTGACACTCTGTTTGTCTATATATTCACACATGTATTATGTTTCCTGTTAATACAATTCTAGCATGAATAATAAACATTTATCATGATATAAGGAAATAAATAATAACTTTATTATTGCCTCTAGGGCATATTTCCTTCACCCACTCACTTCTTTGGAAATACAAGTTTCTCATAAACCTTGTATAGACCCAAAATCTTTGATCATCTCATCAAAGCGCACATTCCAACTCCGAGATGCTTACTCCAGTCCATAGAAGGATTGTTGGAGCTTTGCATACTTGTTAGCGTCTTCAGAATTGTCAAAAACCTTCTGGTTGTATCACATACAACCTTTCCTCAAGAAAACTGTGAAGGAAACAATGTTTTGACATCCTTTATGCAAGATTTCATAAATAATGCAGTAACTGCTAATCCAATTCCAACAGACTCTTAGCATCGCTACGAGTGAGAAAGCCTCACCGTAGTCAACTCCTTGAACTTGTCGGGAAACATGTTTAACGACAAGTCGAGCTTTCTTAATGGTGATACTTACCATCATTGTCTTTCTTCCTTTTAAAATCCATCTTTACCCAACGGCCTTACGACCATCAAGTATTGCTTCCAAAGTCATGGATCCTCTCTCGGATTTTACGTCCTTGAGCCATTCGTCGGAATCCGGGCCCACCATCGCTTCTCCATAGCTCGTAGGTTCATTGTTGTCTAGCAACATGACCGCTAAGATAGGATTGCGTACCACTCTGAAGTAGTACGTGTCCTTGTCGACCTACGAGGTCCGGTAGTGACTTGATCCGAAACTTCATGATCACTATCATAAGCTTCTACTTCAATTGGTGTAGACGCCACAGGAACAACTTCCTGTGCCCTGCTGCACACTAGTTGAAGTGATGGTTCAATAACCTCATCAAGTCTCCACCATCCTCCCACTCAATTCTGTCGAGAGAAACTTTTCCTCGAGAAAGGAACCATTAGTAGAAACAATCCCTATTGCTTTCGGATCTGAATTAGGAGGTATACCCAACTGTTTTTGCGTGTCCTATGAAGATGCATTTTATCCGCTTTGGGTTCGAGCTTATCAACCTGAAACTTTTTCACATAAGCGTCGCAGCCCCAAACTTTTAAGAAACGACAACTTGGGTTTCTCCAAACCACAGTTCAAACGGTGTCGTCTCAACGGAATTACGTGGTGCCCTATTAAAGTGAGTGCGGTTGTCTCTAATGCCTAACCCATGAACGATAGTGGTAATTCGATAAGAGACAGCATGGTACGCACCATATCCAATAGGGTGCAACTATGATGTTCGGACACACCATCACCCTATGGTGTTCCAGGCGGTATTTATTGTGAAACAATTTCCACAATGTCTCAATTGCGTGCCAAAGCTCGTAACTCAGATACTCATCTCTATGATCATATCATAGACATTTTTATCCTTTTGTCACGATGATCTTCAACTTCACTCTGAAATTACTTGAACCATTCAATAATTCAGACTTGTGTTTCATCAAGTAAATATACTCAACATCTACTCAAATCATCTGTGAAGTAAGAACATAACGATATTCACTGCATGCCTCAGCACTCGTTGGACTGCACACATCAAAATGTGTTACTTCCAACAAGTTGCTTTCTTGTTCCATTTTACTGAAAACGAGGCTTTCAGTCATCTTGCCCATGTGGTATGATTTGCATGTCTCAAGTGATTCAAAATCAAGTGAGTCCAAACGGTCCATTTGCATGGAGTTTCTTCATGCATATACACCAATAGACATGGTTCGCATGTCTCAAACTTTTCAAAACGAGTGAGTCCAAAGATCCATCAACATGGAGCTTCTTCACGCATTTTATACCAATATGACTTACATGGAAGTGCCACAAGTAAGTGGTACCATCATTACTATCTTATATCTTTTGGCATGAAAATGTGTATTACTGTGATCGAGATTCAATAAACCATTCCTTTAGGTGCAAGACCATTGAAGGAATTATTCAAATAAATAGAGTAACCATTATTCTCCTTAAATGAATAACCATATTGCGATAGACATAATCCAATCATGTCTATGCTCAACGCAAACACCAAATGACAATTATTCTGGTTTAATACTAATCTTGATGGTAGAGGGAGCGTGCGATGTTTGATCACATCAAACTTGGAAACACTTCCAACACATATCATCAGCTCACCTTTAGCTAGTCTCTGTTTATTCTGTAGCCTTTATTTCGAGTTACTAACACTTAGCAACCGAACCGGTATCTAATACCCTGGTGCTACTAGGAGTACTATTAAAGTACACAATAACTAAATGTATATCCAATATACTTCTATCGACCTTGCCAGCCTTCTCATCTACCAAGTATCTAGGGTAATTCTGCTCCAGTGGCTGTTCCCTCATTACGAAGCACTTAGTCTCGGTTTGGATTCAACCTTGGGTTTCTTCTTTGAAAAGACAACTGATTTGCTGTTTCATGAAGTACCCATTCTTGCCCTTGCCCTTCTTGAAACTAGTGGTTTCACTAACCATCAACAATTGATGCTCCTTCTTGATTTCTACATTCGCGGTGTCGAACATTGCGAATAGCTCAAGGATCATCATATCTATCCCTGATATGTTATAGTTCATCACGAAGCTCTAGCAGCTTGGTGGCAATGACTTTGGAGAAACATCACTATCTCATCTGGAAGATCAACTCCCACTCGATTCAAGTGATTGTTGAACTCAGACAATCTGAGCACAAGCTCAACGATTGAGCTTTTCTCCCTTAGTTTGCAGGCTAAGAAAATCGTCGGAGGTCTTATACCTCTTGACGTGGGCACGAGCCTGAAATCCCAATTTCAGCCCTCGAAACATCTCATATGTTCCGCGATGTTTCGAAAACGTCTTTGGTGCCTCAACTCTAAACCGTTTAACTGAACTATCACGTAGTTATCAAGACGTGTATGTCAGATGTTCGCAACATCCACAGACGACGTTCGAGGTTCAGCACACCGAGCGGTGCATTAAGGACATAAGCCTTCTATTGATCACATAATCGCTACTGTTAACTTTCAACTATATTTTCTCTAGGAACATATCTAAACAATGGAACTAAAGCGCGAGCTTACGACATAATTTGCAAAGGGCTTTTGACTATGTTCAGGATAATTAAGGTCATCTCATGAACTCCCACTCAGATAGACATCCCTCTAGTCATCTAAGTGATTACATGATCCGAGTCAGCTAGGCCGTGTCCGATCATCACGTGAGACGGACTAGTCATCATCGGTGAACATCTTCATGTTGATCGTATCCTCCATACGACTCATGCTCGACCTTTCGATCTCTTGTGTTCCGAGGCCATGTCTGTACATGCTAGGCTCGTCAAGTTAACCTAAGTGTTTCGCGTGTGTAAATTTGGCTTACACCCGTTGTATGTGAACGTAAGAATCTATCACACCCGATCATCACGTGGTGCTTCGAAACGACGAACTTCCGCAATGGTGCACAGTTAGGGGAAACACTTTCTTGAAATTTTAATGAGGGATCATCTTATTTACTACCGTCGTTCTAAGTAAATAAGATGCATAAACATGATAAACATCACATGCAATCAAATAGTGACATGATATGGCCAATATCATTTTGCTCCTTTTTATCTCCATCTTCGGGGCTCCATGATCATCATCGTCACCGGCATGACACCATGATCTCCATCATCATGGCCATCATCGTGTCTCCATGAAGTTGTCTCGCCAACTTATTACTTCTACTACTATGGCTACCGGTTAGCAATAAAGTAAAGTAATTACATGGCGTTTGTTCAATGACACGCAGGTCATAAAATAAATTAAGAAAACTCCTATGGCTCCTGCCGGTTGTCATACTCATCGACATGCAAGTCGTGATTCCTATTACAAGAACATGATCAATCTCATACAAAACATATCATTCATCACATTCTTCTTGGCCATATCACATCACATAGCATACCCTGCAAAAACAAGTTAGACGTCCTCTAATTGTTGTTTGCATGTTTTACGTGGCTGCTATGGGTTTCTAGCAAGAACGTTTCTTACCTACGCAACACCACAACGTGATATGCCAATTGCTATTTACCCTTCATAAGGACCCTTTTCATCGAATCCGTTCCGACTAAAGTGGGAGAGACTGGCACCCGCTAGCCACCTTATGCACCAAGTGCATGTCAGTCGGTGGAACCTGTCTCACATAAGAGTACGTGTAAGGTCGGTCCGGGCCGCTTCATCCCACAATACCATCGAAACAAGATTGGACTAGTAACGGTAAGCATATTGAAAAAGATCAATGCCCACAACTACTTTGTGTTCTACTCGTGCAAAGAATCTACGCAATAGACCTAGCTCATGATGCCACTGTTGGGGAACGTAGCAGAAATTCAAAATTTTCCTATGTGTCACCAAGATCTATCTATGGAGAAACCAGCAACGAGGGGAAGGAGAGTGCATCTACATACCCTTGTAGATCGCTAAGCGGAAGCATTCAAGTGAACGGGGTTGATGGAGTCGTACTCGTCATGATCCAAATCACCGATGATCCTAGCGCCGAACGGACGGCACCTCCGCGTTCAACACACGTACGGAACGGTGACGTCTCCCATGCCTTGATCCAGCAAGGAGAGAGGGAAAGGTTGGGGAAGACTCCGTCCAGCAGCAGGACGACGGCATGGTGGTGGTGGAGGAGCGCGGTACTCCAGCAGGGCTTCGCCAAGCACTACGAGAGACGAGGAGGGAGAGAGGTAGGGCTGCACCAAGAGGGAGATTTTCTCGTGTGTTAGGAAGCCCCAAAACCTCCACTATATATAGGGGAAAAGGGGAGGGGAGGCGCCCTAGGGTTTCCCCTAGGGGGGCGGCGGCCAGGGCAGATGGGATCTCCCCCTTGGGTGACTTGACCCCCAAGCCAGGAGGTGGGAACCCTAGATGGGGCGCCCCAAACCCCCTGGTCACGTGGGAATAGGTGAGGCGCACAGCCCCTTAGTGGGCTGGTTTTCCCCTTCCTTGGCCCATGAAGCCCCCAACACTTGCCGGGGCTCCCGAAGCACCTTTCGGTCATGCTGGTCATCACCCGGTACCTCCGGAACACTTCCGGACTCCAAAACCCTTCGTGCAATATATCAATCTTTACCTCCGGACCATTCTGGAACTCCTCGTGACGTCCGGGATCTCATCTGGGACTCCAACAACATTCAGTAACCACTTATATCTATTCCCTATAACCCTAGCATCATCGAACCTTAAGTGTGTAGACCCTACGGGTTCGGGAACCATGCAGACATGACCGAGACGTTCTCTGGTCAATAACCAACAGCGGGATCTGGATACCCATGTTGGCTCCCACATGTTCCACGATGATCTCATCGGATGAACCACGATGAAGAGGATTCAATCAATCTCGTATTCAATTCCCTTTGTCTAGCGGTATTGTACTTGCCCGAGATTCGATCGTCGGTATCTCGATACCTTGTTCAATCTCGTTACTGGCAAGTCTCTTTACTCGTTTCATAACACATCATCCCGTGATCAACCCCTTGGTCACATTGTGCACATTATAATGATGTCCTACCGAGTGGGCCCAGAGATACCTCTCCGTTACACGGAGTGACAAATCCCAGTCTCGATTCGTGCCAACCCAACAGACACTTTCGGAGATACCTGTAGTGCACCTTTATAGCCACCCAGTTACATTGTGACGTTTGGTACACCCAAAGCATTCCTACGGCATCCGGGAGTTGCACAATCTCATGGTCTAAGGAAATGATACTTGACATTAGAAAAGCTTTAGCATACGAACTATGATCTTTGTACTAGGCTTAGGATTGGGTCTTGTCCATCACATCATTCTCTAAATGATGTGATCCCGTTATCAACGACATCCAATGTCCATGGTCAGGAAACCGTAACCATCTGTTGATCAACGAGCTAGTCAACTAGAGGCTTACTAGGGACATGGTGTTGTTTATGTACCCACACATGTATCTGAGTTTCCTATCAATACAATTATAGCATGGGTAATAAACGATTATCATGAACAAGGAAATATAATAATAACTAATTTATTATTGCCTCTAGGGCATATTTCCAACATGGACGACCATCGAGATGTTCTCTTGGTGCTTTCTGCCGCTCGTAGCTCGCCTAGGCGCCCCTTTTGCCCCATTTTTGCTTCCTTGACCTGCCTCCTGAGGAGAGGGACAAGGAAGGGATTACGGGCATCTTATCTCTTTTTAGTCAGTACGCCTGCGAGCCTTCGTTAAATTTAGCACTTGTAATCCTCTTGCTCATGTTTTTCACTCCGTATGAACTATACCTGTACGGGATGTTTTTAATGAAAAAGGGATGTTTGCCGAGTTTTTCGTTCGTGGGTGAATCCTGCGACAAGGAGCGAATCCTCATTATTATTTAAGATAAACGTTTTTCGCCCGGCAACAGGCCTTTCCGTCCCCCCTCTTTGCTCGACCTTTCTCGCGCCCTTGGCGGAGGCATGGATGAGGTGGGCTTAGGATCCTCGTTCCATTTCCCTGCTGCCGCGACTACAACCAAATCTGGACCTAGGAGATAATCCTTGGGTACAGAAGAAGGGGAGCACGGTAGTCTAGAAATAAAACGAGGTTTCACATATCCTAATTCCATATCGAAATGCATGATAGAGGATAAAAGACTTATATGGATCTGCAGCCCCCGACAACCTTGGCTTGCCGTGGTTGGATCCTTGAACTTGCATCCCCGGCAACTTCGGTTTGCCGGGGTCGAGACGCCGGTCTGTTCCTTTTCTTCCAAATAGCTCGGCAGATGTGCTCATGTGCCCTGAGAACCAAATAGGACAGAAAAGAACAGATAGACGTGCACTCGACCTCTAAGCTAGGGGTTAGCCGCCGCTAAGCACTATCAACCCTAACCAAGGAAGAGACTCGACCTAGCATGCATGCTATAACTTAGGGCGCCAGCGCTTCATTTATTTATGCTCAGGGTCTACGCCTGGCTATGTACAAAGGGTTACATGCCTTGCCGGCAAGGCTTGTACAAAAGGTGGCTCGCCGGGAGGCCCGGCGGCCGCGCCTTATGGGTAAAACTTGCGAAGATGCTCGATGTTCCAGGAGTTGCGCACTAGAATGGCATCTTCAGTCTCCAGGCAGACTACGCCGGGCCTGGTGACTCGTGTTACCCCATAAGGGCCTTCCCACTTCGGCGTCAACTTGTTGAATTCTTGGCTGACTGAACGTGCTGAAGAACAAGGCCGCCTTCCTCGAAGCTCCAGGCATGAACCTTGCGGCTATGGTAGCGGCACAGGGCTTGCTGGTAGCGTGCTGCTCTCACAACCGCCCGGAGACAATCTTCCTCGAGGAGCGTTGCGTCATCTTGCTGCAATCGCTCTTGCTCAAGCTCATCATAAGCGAGCACTCGAGGTGACCCGCATATGAGTTCCATTGGGAGAACTGCTTCTGCCCCGTAGACCAGGGCAAAGGGTGTCTTGGAGGTCAACGCGCCGCCGTGTGGCGGCACGACGACGCCCCTGGAGGGCCCCGCGCCTCCTGCAGGGGGCCCGACTCCGTCTCTGGAGCTCGCGACGCGTGGCTCGTCTCCTGGCGTACGAACGACGCCGCTCACCAGGACTGGACTGCCAGGGTTATCTCCGCGACTGGCCCGCTACTGGTCGGCACTGGTACTGGTAGTCCGGTCCCGGACGAAACAATCATTGTGGTCATCTTCTTCTTAGGAGCCATGGCAACGAAGAACTGCTAGGCCAACTACTAGACCAGATTCTCACGATTGCGCCCCCTGCCTGGCGCGCCAAAGATGTCGGTGGGAAACGACACCTATGGGATCACGAGGATCCCTTCTGCGGTTGCAGGACGCGGGATCATGAGAAGAGCAGGATTAGTAACCAGCACAAGGATCGTTTACCCAGGTTCGGGCCACGAGGAACGCGTAAAACCCTAGTCCTGCTTTGGCGGATGTATTGAGTGTTCTTGATCTCTTGAACTAGCTATGGTGATTGCATGGTTCAAAAGAGCCGAATCCCCCTCCAGTACGCCATGGGCCTCCTTTTATAGTCGAAAGGGGCTTCCACTGTGGCACACAGGAGGTGGAAAGGCCTACAGTGCTACGAGCTTATCGCTCGTATTACAAGACAAGGTGCGTTTAATGCGTAGCTTAGGTGTCCTATTGCTTTATCGGGGACGGGAGCGAGGCCCGTCCTGTCCGTCGCCGCTCCTCCTCGCTTCGACACGCGCCCTGGCCAGCGATGCATGCGGCTCCATGTAGGCAGGCAAGCAGCTGAGGTGGCGCGGTGGTGCAGCCATTACGAGGATCTGCATGCCGCTACGCAGGCGCGTGCTGAGATGGCCTGGAAGCTGCATGCTGCCACGCAGGTGCCTGCCCAGCTGGTTGGGCTGGCAGTTGCATGTGAACGGCGGTGGAAACTTGGTTGGTGCGGGCCTGGCTGTGGCCCCGCTGACACCCTTGGCAAAGGTCTTGCCGGTTGTCCCGGCAAGGGTCTTGTCGCGGTGCGCTGTCGTCCCCGGCAAGGATCTTGTCGGGGGTCTTGTGGGTTTCCTCGGCAAGGATCTTGTCGAGGATCGTTGCCTTCCAATCCTCATCTGATCTCATATATTCTTTGTCTTCACAAAGATCTGCATGCCACCATGGATGTGCCTCCCGAGCCCCTGTCCAACGTGGTTGATGGTGTTGGAGACCGTGGGTTCGAGGGTGGCTCACTCCGCTGGTGTGGGCGAGCTGCCCCGGCAAGTGGCTTGCCGGGGCTGCCCCGGCAAGGGTCTTGCTGGGGAAACCTGCTTCGTCCATCTTCTCTCTATGCTCTCGGTGTTTGGCGTTGTGCTGATTGCTTTTGCGACTTTCGGCTTCTCTCCGGATTCCCTCCTTTGCCCTGCTATGTGCGATCGTGGCGCGTGGCTCTGACTGCCCGTGCATAGGCAAAGGGGTCAAAAGGAGAGCCCCTACTTTTGTACACCGTCAAACTGCTTTAAGGCTAAGTTATTTTCTTGTCCCCGTGCCTGTCTATTCTATTTCTTGGAAGATGCTTTTCTGTAATCAACTCTTGTTTACTAGGTTATTGCTAGTCAGTACTTGTGATTATTTGGTAACTGTAACTTGAACCTCTTAGAGTATAAGTCTATTCGTATTGTAATCTATCTCTATTAGTTTAGTCTTGGAGCCCAAGCTTTGTAATCTATATAAACAGCCCTTGAGGCCCCGATCAATACAACAATTACTTCTCCAATATCTCAACCTATCATGGTATCCGACGCCTAGGTTTTCCGCACCTGGTATGGCTCCGCCACCCGCGCCGCCGCCCCGGCCAATTCGGCCCCTCTTCTCCATGGCCGAGTTCCGCGCCGCCGGTGCCCCACCCCCTACCTCCTCATCTACAACTACCCAAACACCTCCCCCTCCAAACCCTATGTTCTACCTAGCCGACACCATTGTGGCGACCGATTCTCCGGGTGTTAATCCCAGAAAATGGCCCTTGTGCTTACCAGCCCCAGGATAACTTTTAGTTGATAAGGCACTAGCTTGATACAGAAAATCCAAGCAAAATACAATATATGTAGTACAAGACCATTCTGGCCTGTGAGTACAACAAATGGTTTCTAGCGGTTGATGGCGGAAGCGGTTGTAAAACATCAGTGTCTCTGGGACTCCATTTCCCACGGGAACAGCTGACCAGGTTAACTCCTATCTTCGCCAGGCTGCTATCACCGTTGCTTAGGTTCCGGGGCTGTCAACACGGTCGCTCCTTTCTACACAAGAAATCTGGCCAAGACAATAGCCAGGGACAAGCCAGTGAGTACCTGGAATGTACTCGCAAACATTATGAACACGGGAATAATATAACAATAATATGCCGAAAATATCTTATGCTCATGATGTCGGTCACAAAAGATAAATAAACTCTGATGCGTGCAAGCATGATAATTATGAATATGCAATAAAATGATAGTATTGGGATTATGAAATAAATATCATAAAGGACATCAAAAGAAATGCCACAATCGGGCGTCTGAGCGACACCTCATAAAGGGCTTTAAAAGAAATGCCACAATCGGGCGTCTGAGCGACACCGCATAAAGGGCTCTAAAAGAAATGCCACAGTCGGGCGTCTGAGCGACACCACATAAAGGGCTTTAAAAGAAATGCCACAGCCGGGCGTCTGAGCGACACCACATAAAGGGCTTTAAAAGAAATGCATGATCGGGCGCCCGAGCGACACCGCATAAAGGGCTTTAAAAGGAATGCCACAGTCGAGGCCCTGGCGACACCACATAAAGGGCTTTAAAAGAAATGCCACAGTCGGGCGTCTGAGCGACACCACATAAAGGGCTTTAAAAGAAATGCCGCAGTCGGACGTTTGAGCGACACCGCATAAATGGCTTTAAAAGAAATGCCACAATCAGGCGTCTGAGCGACACCGCATAAATGGCTTTAAAAAAATAAACACAGTGAATATCCAGGAGGTAAAACCATCCCAGGGATATTCGACAATACCAATAATACCATGGATTAGTCCACAACAAAATAATAATCATCATTACCACATGTCGCAAGTCGTAGTATCAGTTTTGATTTAACAGTTTCACCTCCGAAGACCGACACTAAGACCGACACATGACCCATCCCAGACTGTAATCCTTAACCATGGACACGGCTATTCGAATAGGTTTAATCTCTGCAGAGGGTGTACTCTTTACCCACGAGTAACGGATTCCTTTAGTCCATCGGGACTAATTCCGTCTACTGTCTTTTTGTTGAAAACACACCTATCTTGCACACACCAGCTTAAATCACACGTGTCTGGAATCACCCACGACACCTGTCAAGCAAACTCTAAGTGGGGAGGCTACAACCTCGCGTAGCATGGGATCAAATTTATATTGCACGGTCTAAGGGGTGGCCTCCCCTCTCGGTCTCAACCGGAAGCACCCATGCCCCCGGACCAGGTGGTCTGCCTACCAGCTACAACCGGTATCTTCCACCCTGGCCTCTCTGTACGGTGTGTGCTAGAAAGAGTTTCACAACTTACTGAACCGTACTCTACTTGTTGTAGAGACGAGTGGTAGTATGAAACAAGTATGGGGGTTACTGGAACAAGACTCGAGCTAGGGTCGACTCAGGAGGTTTATAAATTTTCCTGCATGACATATATGATGGCAATAATTCAACCAACAAAATCACCGCTCACTATACCTTTGAAGGAAATATGCCCTAGAGGCAATAATAATGTTATTATTTATTTCCTTATATCATGATAAATGTTTATTATTCATGCTAGAATTGTATTAACCGGAAACATAATACATGTGTGAATACATAAACCTACAGAGTGTCACTAGTATGCCTCTACTTGACTAGCTCGTTAATCAAAGATGGTTATGTTTCCTAACCATGAACAAGGAGTTGTTATTTGATTAACGGGATCACATCATTGGTTGAATGATCTGATTGACATGACCCATTCCATTAGCATAGCACCTGATCGTATAGTTTGTTGCTAGTGCTTTTCTTCATGACTTATACATGTTCCTATGACTATGAGATTATGCAACTCCCGTTTGCCGAGGAACACTTTGGGTGCTACCAAACGTCACAACGAATCGGGTGATTATAAAGGTACATTACAGGTGTCTCCGAAGGTACATGTTGGGTTGGCATATTTCGAGATTAGGATTTGTCACTCCGATTGTCGGAGAGGTATCTCTGGCCCTCTCGATAATGCACATCACATAAGCCTTGCAAGCATTGCAACTAAATGTGTTAGTTGTGAGATGATGTATTACGGAACGAGAAAAGAGACTTGCCAAGAACGAGATTGAACTAGGTATTGGATACCGACGATCGAATCTCGGCAAGTAACATACCGATGACAAAGGAACAACGATGTTGTTATGCGGTCTCGACCGATAAAGATCTTCGTAGAATATGTAGGAGCCAATATGGGCATCCAGGTCCCGCTATTGGTTATTGACCAGA
The DNA here is from genome assembly GCA_021605205.1 of Aegilops longissima. Classification (NCBI taxonomy): domain Eukaryota; kingdom Viridiplantae; phylum Streptophyta; class Magnoliopsida; order Poales; family Poaceae; genus Aegilops; species Aegilops longissima. The sequence goes on from CM038677.1 coordinate 849,850,589, forward strand.
GAGGTGTCTCGGTCATGTCTACATAGTTCTCGAACCCGTAGGGTCCGCACGCTTAACGCTTCGATGATGGCAGTTATTATGAGTTTATATGATATTGATGTACGAAGGTTGTTCGAGTCCCGGATGAGATCACGGACATGACGAGGAGTCTCGAAATGGTCGAGACATAAAGATTGATATATTGGAAGCCTATGTTTGGACTCGGAATCACTCCGGGTGAAATTGGGAATTTTACCGAGTACCGAGGGTTACGGAACCCCGGGGTCAATGGGCCATGATGGGCCTTAGTGGGAAAGAGAAAGGGGGCCATAGTGCTGGCCGCACCTTCCCCCTCCCTAGTCCTATTAGGACTAGGAGAAGGGGGCGCCCCCCTCTCTCTCTCTCTTCCCACTTGGGAAAACCTAGTTGGACTAGGATTGGGGGAATCCTACTCCTAGTAGGAGTAGGAAACCCTGCGCGCCTCCTCTCTGGCCGGCCAGCCCCTCCCTTCCCTCCTTTATATACAGGGCAGGGGCACCCCATGACACACAAGTTGATCATTGAGATCGTTCCTTAGCCGTGTGCGGTGCCCCCTTCCACCAAACTACACCTCGAATATACCGTTGCGGAGCTTAGGCGAAGCCCTGCGCCGGTGGAACATCATCATCGTCACCACGCCGTCGTCGACGTAAACTCTCCTCAACACTCGGCTGGATCGGAGTTCGAGGGACGCCATCGAGCTGAACGTGTGCAGAACTCGGAGGTGCCGACGTTCGGTACTTGGATCGGTTGGATCGGGAAGAAGTACGACTACTTCCTCTACGTTGCGTCAACGCTTCGCTGCTGGTCTCACGTGGGTAGACAACACTCTCATCTCGTTGCTATGCATCACCATGATCTTGCGTGATCGTAGGAAAATTTTGAAATTACTACGTTCCCCAACAGTGGCATCCGAGCCTAGGTTTTTATGGTTTGATCATATGCACGAGTAGAACACAAGTGAGTTGTGGACGATACAAGTCATACTGCCTACCAGCATGTCATACTTTGGTTCAGCGGTATTGTTGGACAGACGATCCAGACCAACCTTACGCGTACTCTTACGCGAGACCGGTTCCCTCGACGTGCTTTGCACATAGATGGCTTGTGGAAGACTGTCTCTCCAACTTTAGTTGAACCGAGTGTGGCTACGCCCGGTCCTTGAGAAGGTTAAAACGGAGTCTATTTGACGAAGTATCGTTGTGGTTTTGATGCGTAGGTGAGATTGGTTCTTGCTTAAAGCCCGTAGCAGCCACGTAAAATTTGCAACAACAAAGTAGAGGACGTCTAACTTGTTTTTGCAGGGCATGTTGTGATGTGATATGGTCAAGACATGATGCTGAATTTTATTGTATGAGATGATCATGTTTTGTAACCGAAGTTATCGGCAACTGGCAGGAGCCATATGGTTGTCGCTTATTGTATGCAATGCAATCGCTCTGTAATGCTTTACTTTATCACTAAGCGGTAGCGATAGTCGTAGAAGCATAAGATTGGCGAGACGACAACGATGCTACGATGGAGATCAAGGTGTCGCGCCGGTGACGATGGTGATCATGACGGTGCTTCGGAGATGGAGATCACAAGCACAAGATGATGATGGCCATATCATATCACTTATATTGATTGCATGTGATGTTAATCCTTTATGCATCTTATTTTGCTTTGATTGACGGTAGCATTATAAGATGATCCCTTACTAAATTATCAAGAAGTGTTCTCCCTGAGTATGCACCGTTGCGAAAGTTCTTCGTGCTGAGACACCACGTGATGATCGGGTGTGATAGGCTCTACGTTCAAATACAACGGGTGCAAAACAGTTGCACACGAAGAATACTCAGGTTATACTTGACGAGCTATGCATATAAGATATGACCTCGGAACACGGAGACCGAAGGTCGGCGTGAATCATATAGTAGATATGATCAACATATTGATGTTCACCATTGAAACTACTCCATCACACGTGATGATCGGTCATGGTGTAGTTGATATGGATCACGCAATCACTTAGAGAATTGGAGGGATATTTTTCTAAGTGGGAGTTCTTAAGTAATATGATTAATTGAACTTAAATTTATCATGAACTTAGTACCTGATAGTATCTTGCTTGTCTATGATGTGTAGATAGATGGCTCGTGCTGTTGTTCCGTTGAATTTTAATGCGTTCCTTGAGAAAGCAAAGTTGAAAGATGATGGCAGCAATTACACGGACTGGGTCCGTAACTTGAGGATTATCCTTATTGCTGCACAGAAGAATTACGTCCTGGAAGCACCGTTAGGTGCCAGGCCTGGTGCAAGGGCTGCGCCAGAAGTTGTGAACGTCTGGCAAAGCAAAGCTGATGACTACTCTATAGTTCAGTGTGCCATGCTTTACGGCTTAGAACCGGGACTTCAACGTCGTTTTGAACACCATGGAGCATATGAGATGTTCCAGGAGTTGAAGTTAATATTCCAAGCGAATGCCCGGATTGAGAGATATGAAGTCTCCAATAAGTTCTATAGCTGTAAGATGGAGGAGAACGGTTCTGTCAGTGAGCATATACTCAGAATGTCTGGATATAACAATCACTTGATTCAACTGGGAGTTAATCTTCCGGATGATTGCGTCATTGACAGAATTCTCCAATCACTGCCACCAAGCTACAAGAGCTTCGTGATGAACTATAATATGCAAGGGATGACCAAAACAATGCCCGAGCTCTTCGCGATCTTTGAAAGCATGGAGGTAGAAATCAAAAGGAGCATCAAGTGTTGATGGTTAACAAAACCACTAGTTTCAAGATAAAGGGCAAAGGAAAGAAAAAGGGAAACTTCAAAAAGAGCAGCAAGCAAGTTGCTAATCAAGAGAAGAAACCCAAGTCTGGTCCTAAGCCTGAAACTGAGTGCTTCTATTGCAAGCAGGCTGGTCACTGGAAGCGGAACTGCCCCAAGTATTTGGCGGATAAGAAGGATGGCAAGGTTAACAAAGGTATATGTGATATACATGTTATTGATGTGTACCTTACTAATACTCGCAGTAGCACCTGGGTATTTGATACTGGTTCTGTTGCTAATATTTGCAACTCGAAACAGGGGCTACGGATTAAGCGAAGATTGGCTAAGGACGAGGTGACGATGCGCGTGGGAAATGGTTCCAAAGTCGATGTGATCGCAGTCGGCACGCTACCTCTACATCTACCTTCAGGATTAGTATTAGACCTAAATAATTGTTATTTAGTACCAACGTTGAGCATGAACATTATATCTGGATCTTGTTTGATGCGAGACGGTTATTCATTTAAATCATAGAATAATGGTTGTTCTATTTATATGAATAATATCTTTTATGGTCATGCACCATTGAAGAATGGTTTGTTTTTACTTAATCTTGATAGTAGTGATACACATATTCATAATGTTGAAACCAAAAGATGCAGAGTTGATAATGATGGTGCAACTTATTTGTGGCACTGCCGTTTAGGTCATATCGGTGTAAAGCGCATGAAGAAACTCCATACTGATGGACTTTTGGAGTCACTTGATTATGAATCACTTGGCACTTGCGAACCGTGCCTTATGGGCAAGATGACTAAAACACCGTTCTCGGGACTATGGAGAGAGCAACAGATTTATTGGAAATCATACATACTGATGTATGTGGTCCAATGAATATTGAGGCTCGTGGCGGATATCGTTATTTTCTCACCTTCACAGATGATTTGAGCAGATATGGGTATATCTACTTAATGAAACACAAGTCTGAAACATTTGAAAAGTTCAAAGAATTTCAGAGTGAAGTGGAAAATCATCGTAACAAGAAAATAAAGTTTCTACGATCTGATCGTGGAGGGAATATTTGAGTTACGAGTTTGGTCTACATTTGAAACAATGCGGAATAGTTTCGCAACTTACGCCACCTGGAACACCACAGCGTAATGGTGTGTCCGAACGTCGTAATCGTACTTTATTAGATATGGTGCGATCTATGATGACTCTTACTGATTTACCGCTATCATTTTGGGGTTATGCTTTAGAGACGGCTGCATTCACTTTAAATAGGGCACCATCTAAATCCGTTGAGACGACACCTTATGAACTATGGTTTGGCAAGAAACCAAAGTTGTCGTTTTTGAAAGTTTGGGGCTGCGATGCTTATGTGAAAAAGCTTCAACCTGATAAGCTCGAACCCAAATCGGAGAAATGTGTCTTCATAGGATACCCAAAGGAGACAGTTGGGTACACCTTCTATCACAGATCCGAAGGCAAGATTTTTTGGAGAAAGAGTTTCTCACGAAAGAAGTGAGTGGGAGGAAAGTAGAACTTGATGAGATAACTGTATCTACTCCCTTATTGAGAAGTAGTACATCACAGAAAACAGTTTCTGTGACACCTACACCAAATAGGGAGGAAGCTAATGATGATGATCATGAAACTTCAGATCAAGTTTCTACAGAACTTCGTAGATCAACCAGAGCAAGATCCGCACCAGAGTGGTACGGTAATCCTATTTTGGAAGTCATGTTACTGGAACATGATGAACCTACGAACTATGAAGAAGCGATGGTGAGCCCAGATTCCACAAAATGGCTTGAGGCCATGAAATCTGAGATGGGATCCATGTATGAGAACAAAGTGTGGACTTTGGTTGACTTGCCCGATGATCGGCAAGCAATTGAGAATAAATGGATCTTCAAGAAGAAGACTGACGCTGATGGTAATGTTACTGTCTATAAAGCTCGACTTGTTGCAAAAGGTTTTCGACAAGTTCAAGGGATTGACTACGATGAGACCTTCTCACCCGAAGCGATGCTTAAGTCCGTCCGAATCATGTTAGCAATTGCGCATTTTATGATTATGAAATTTGGCAAATGGATGTTAAAACTGCATTCCTGAATGGATTTCGGAAGAAGAGTTGTATATGATGCAACCAGAAGGTTTTGTCGATCCAAAGGAGCTAACAAAGTGTGCAAGCTCCAGCGATCCATTTATGGACTGGTGCAAGCCTCTCGGAGTTGGAATAAACGTTTTGATAGTGTGATCAAAGCATTTGGTTTTATCAGACTTTTGGAGAAGCCTGTATTTACAAGAAAGTGAGTGGGAGCTCAGTAGCATTTCTGATATTATATGTGGATGACATATTATTGATCGGAAATGATATAGAATTCTGGATAGCATAAAGGGATACTTGAATAAGAGTTTTTCGATGAAAGACCTCGGTGAAGCTGCTTACATATTGGGCATTAAGATCTATAGAGATAGATCAAGGCGCTTAATAGGACTTTCACAAAGCACATACCTTGATAAAGTTTTGAAAAAGTTCAAAATGGATCAGGCAAAGAAAGGGTTCTTGCCGGTATTACAAGGTGTGAAGTTGAGTAAGACTCAATGCCCGACCACCGCAGAAGATAGAGAAAATGAAAGATGTTCCTATGCTTCAGCCATAGGCTCTATCATGTATGCAATGCTGTGTACCAGACCTGATGTGTGCCTTGCTGTAAGTTTAGCAGCAGGTACCAAAGTAATCCAGAGTGGATCATGGACAGCGGTCAAGAACATCCTTAAGTACTTGAGAAGGACTAAGGATATGTTTCTCATTTATGGAGGTGACAAAGAGCTCGTCATGGCAGTTACGTCGACGCAAGCTTTGACACTGATCCGGACGATTCTAAATCGCAAACCGGATACGATTTACATTAAGCGGTGGAGCTGTCGGTTGGTGCAGTTCCAAACAAAGCGTCGTTATGGGATCTACATGTGAAGCTGAGTACATAGCTGCTTCGGAAGCAGCTAATGAAGGAGTCTGGATGAAGGAGTTCATAACCGATCTAGGTGTTGTACCTAGTGTATCGGGTCCAATGAAAATCTTTTGTGACAATACTGGTGCAATTGCCTTGGCAAAGGAATCCAGATTTCACAAGAGAACCAAGCACATCAAAAGACGCTTCAACTCCATCCGGATTTGGTCCGGTGGGAGACATAGAGATATGCAAGATACATACGGATCTGAATGTTGCAGACCGTTGACTAAGCCTCTTCCACGAGCAAAACATGATCAGCACCAAGACTCCATGGGTGTTAGAATCATTCTGTGTAATCTAGATTATTGACTCTAGTGCAAGTGGGAGACTGAAGGAAATATGCCCTAGAGGCAATAATAATGTTATTATTTATTTCCTTATATCATGATAAATGTTTATTATTCATGCTAGAATTGTATTAACCGGAAACATAATACATGTGTGAATACATAAACCTACAGAGTGTCACTAGTATGCCTCTACTTGACTAGCTCGTTAATCAAAGATGGTTATGTTTCCTAACCATGAACAAGGAGTTGTTATTTGATTAACGGGATCACATCATTGGTTGAATGATCTGATTGACATGACCCATTCCATTAGCATAGCACCTGATCGTATAGTTTGTTGCTAGTGCTTTTCTTCATGACTTATACATGTTCCTATGACTATGAGATTATGCAACTCCCGTTTGCCGAGGAACACTTTGGGTGCTACCAAACGTCACAACGAATCGCTGGGTGATTATAAAGGTACATTACAGGTGTCTCCGAAGGTACATGTTGGGTTGGCATATTTGAGATTAGGATTTGTCACTCCGATTGTCGGAGAGGTATCTCTGGGCCCTCTCGATAATGCACATCACATAAGCCTTGCAAGCATTGCAACTAAATGTGTTAGTTGTGAGATGATGTATTACGGAACGAGAAAAGAGACTTGCCAGTAACGAGATTGAACTAGGTATTGGATACCGACGATCGAATCTCGGGCAAGTAACATACCGATGACAAAGGGAACAACGTATGTTGTTATGCGGTCGACCGATAAAGATCTTCGTAGAATATGTAGGAGCCAATATGGGCATCCAGGTCCGCTATTGGTTATTGACCAGAGAGGTGTCTCGGTCATGTCTACATAGTTCTCGAACCCGTAGGGTCCGCACGCTTAACGTTCGATGACAGTTATTATGAGTTTATATGATATTGATGTACCGAAGGTTGTTCGGAGTCCCGGATGAGATCACGGACATGACGAGGAGTCTCGAAATGGTCGAGACATAAAGATTGATATATTGGAAGCCTATGTTTGGACTCCGGAATCACTCCGGGTGAAATTGGGAATTTTACCGGAGTACCGAGGGGTTACCGGAACCCCCCGGGGGGTCAATGGGCCATGATGGGCCTTAGTGGGAAAGAAAAGGGGCCATAGTGCTGGCGCACCTTCCCCTTCCCTAGTCCTATTAGGACTAGGAGAAGGGGCCCTCTCTCTCTCTTCCCACTTGGGAAAACCTAGTTGGACTAGGATTGGGGGAATCCTACTCCTAGTAGGAGTAGGAAACCCCAGTGCGCCGCCTCTCTCTGGCCGGCCAGCCCTCCCTTCCCTCCTTTATATACAGGGCAGGGGCACCCATGACACACAAGTTGATCATTGAGATCGTTCCTTAGCCGTGTGCGGTGCCCCTTCCACCAAACTACACCTCGAATATACCGTTGCGGAGCTTAAGCGAAGCCCTGCGCGGTGGAACATCATCATCGCCACCACGCCGTCGTCTTGTGAAACTCTCCCTCAACACTCGGCTGGATCGGAGTTCGAGGGACGTCATCGAGCTGAGCGTGTGCAGAACTCGGAGGTGCCGTGACGCTCGGTACTTGGATCGGTTGGATCGGGAAGAAGTACGACTACTTCCTCTACGTTGCGTCAACGCTTCCGTTGCTGGTCTCACGAGGGCGTGAGACAACACTCTCATCTCGTTGCTATGCATCACCATGATCTTGCGTGATCGTAGGAAAATTTTTGAAATTACTACGTTCCCCAACAACCTTACCATGCCATACCGGACATAACCGTCCCGACGGAGACCGGTGACAAACTCTTTCCTACCCAAGGCAGAGGTTTTTCCCGGACTTCTTCCGGCATGCATGCAAGGCACATGAGGATGATTATCATCACAAGTGTGTTCATTCCCAACAGCATGGAAATCATTAATATGCATCCATGCACATGATCATATCACATGAAATAACGAGTCCTCCGAAGTGAGGTGATGTTATAAACGTGCCAATGAATACACAAAAATATTATGCCGGGGTTCAGAATGCTTGCTTTCAGGTCACGGGAAGGCAGGTTGCATTTCAAACTCTTGAAATAATTCTCCTCTCTTCAAAAATCCTATTTTGAAAAATATAAAAGAATTAACACACCAAATTAAAAACAGCACAAAAGTTGTTTTGAATTTTTTTCAAATAAATCTTAAAATAAACTAGACAATATTTGAAAGAGGTAGGGAAAAGAATCAATTTAATTGGACTTGTATTTTAAAAGATACAGCAGGTCAAAGTTTGGTCAAAATATGTTTTTAAAATAAAACAGAAAAGAAAACGTTCTAAAAGAAAAACACATCGAAGGCGTATTCGGAAAAGGCGCTTCCACTTACTCCAGCGTGGACAGGCGCTGGTCATCGACAGTGGGCCCGCTTCGCCCATCGGGTCAGGTTTGACCAGCCGCTGCTGTCGTTCCCCTCGACCGGACGGAGGCGGAGCTCGGCGAGGTTTTGCCCGTGACGGGGCGTCTCTTGGTGATCTGAGGATATGGGTGTGCTTAGGGGTCGAGGCGAGTCTGTGGGCACCCGCCATGGTCGCCGATGTGGGACGGAGTTGCGGCGACGAGCTTGGCATGAGGAGCAGCGTTCGGGTGGATAGTGGGTTTGGGGCTACGGTGGTCTCCGACCAAAATTGAGCGTGGGTTGCACTCATGAGAGGGAGGAGTTATTGGTGGAGAGAATGGAGAGGAGGGGCCTTGTTGGTGGCGGAATCGGCCGGAACGAGGCGGCGACCGAACCGACCGGACTCGGGGAAGAAGGCCTTCCCCTCCTCGGCTGCTGGCCGTGGTGGCTCTAGGGGGATCAGAAGAGGTTGCCCGAGAACTCGATTGGTCTCCGGGGCCCTTATATACGCGGTGGAGGTCGGTTCCGAGGCGGCCGGTGGTATGGACGACGACGAACCATCTATCTGTAGCAATGGCTACGTGGCGGTGACGCGCGCTAGGGGACGAAGCTGCGGCTGAGCTGGAGATGCTTAAGGGGGCAGCTGGCGAGCGTAGGAGGTTTGGGCGGTGCCGTCCATGGATGCGGCCGCAAGCGTGCCGCCAAGGAGCTTGCTGCGGAGCCACTGTAGCGAGCCAGGGGCGGTCGGGGCTCTTGGCGCGACGCGGTGAGGGGGAAAGGATCAGGATGAGCTCGGGGAAGTTTATCCAGGGGCGCGCTTGCTCGGGCGCGGGCACGTGCAAAACGCGTGCTCTCGCCAAGCGCTCCGGCGTGCTGCGGCGTCTGCTCGACGAAATGCCAGGGTGGCCAAAACTGCTAGAGATCAAATGCAAATCCACAGGTCTGGGTTAGAGACCACTAGCAGGCTACTGGACAACTTGGTTTGGATAGATGGGAAAGTTCACAACACAAACTTACAATCATGCCAAAACTGTTCATGCCCACAGGGTGTTTGACAAAATGCCAGAGGCACTTAGGCATTTCTTGGAGTGACAAAAACTTCCAGAGTGGGGTCTCTTTGGATGCACAAGAGGGTGGTGAGGTTAGTTTGTGGAAAGCACAAACTTGCTAGTGCAAGTTTTGCAGAACTTCAAATCTGGACAGGAGGTGGATGGCATTATAACTTGAACCAAAAACGATCAAATGAGTGCAAGCTCCTGGACTTAGGGATTTTGCATGGAGGACTACAAGTAGGAGAAAGAATCTAGGGCCAAAGAGCAAGCAAGACTATGGTTGCTGTACAAATCATCATGTTGGACCAGAATGGAGATGAAGTTGATTCACTCAAAAATTTCACATAACACCACTGGGTTTTTGCATAAAGTTGAATAATAAGATACTACCAACATCCCATAATTTTGGTGGAAGCTAGAAAGAAATATTTTAAAGGGTTGTAGTGTAAAATTGTCCCCTCGACCAGAGAAGAAAAACATGTGTAGCACTCAAAATATGCAGTGAATGAAATATATTATTGCACAAAAGTGATTTAGAGACATCACATGACATCTCCCAATTTTGGTTGGATTTTTAGTTAAGTTTATCAACTGGTTGTAGTACAAAAAGGAGCTCCAAAACTTAAAACAAGTCATTTTAATGAATACAGTTCAGGGTGAAATAATTTAATAAATAAATCTACTGATTGAGAGATGTTTTTAAAAGAGAGGGCATATAAGTCCAATATGTTTTGGAAGGACCCACTTGGGAAAACTCCTTAATAATAAAAGAAAAGTTTTGAAATCCACAGAGATATTCTTGCATGCAAAAAATTTAAACTCTTGGCAAAATTTTAGTAACTAAAACCTGGTTAAATTTTTGGGGTGTTACAATTACTACCCCCCTTAAGAAAAATCTCGTCCTCGAGATTTGCCAAGAACCATAGAGAAAAACAAATACTCCATATGCGTTCGAGCGGTTGTGAGTCTGCTGCCGTGGTGCTGCGCGAATAAAAATAAACTACGTAGTGAGGGGATAAACGATGCAGCAACTCGGGGAAAGGAAATCTCATTCTAGGATTTTCACGGTTACACAAGTTAATCGCGAAGAAAACTACTCATACTAGTGGAAACTAAATACTCGACTCGTCGCACAAATTTAAGGCACTAAGCATAAGTTACAACGTAATATTACATGCTGAACTACCAACACGGTAGTGACGTCTAAAATGAAGATGGTAACTGGACAGGGTCCCGGTAAAATGTCTCTGGTAAAGGGAGATACACTCTTCTTCTATCGGAGGAAGTGGATTGACTAGTCGATGTATGCGTCTCTCCGGGTCGGGCCTCAGTGGTCTGCCGATGGCAATCTGAGGACTTAAATCAGCGAGGCTCTGGAGATAATCCATCACTCGCTGGCTCAAATGTTCTTGTGCGATGATGTACTGGATAAGGTTGGCTAGCACTGGGTCTCTCTCAATCCGCTCACCGGGAAAAGATACTACTCCTCTGGGGGCTGCACGGCTCGGAAAGTAATAATATCCTCGCTCGCGGGCATAGGGTACTGCGGATCGAAGACGAGCAGTCGCTTCTTTTGCAGCAGCTTCTATGGCCAAACGTGGGGTTGGCATAGATTTCCCCACGAAGGAAACTTCCGTTGGATCTTGGTTGGGGTCCACGGGAGGGATGTGCACTGCTGCCCAATATTCCAAAGTGGAAGGGGTGATTCTTGATTTGAACAGCTCATACTGGGGTGGCTGGGTAGAACCCATGGTACTGCAGGTAAAGTCCCACAATATCTTGACAAAACTACCAGGGGTTGCATCTGGGGTTCTCAAGTAAATACTAGGGCTCGACATGGCAAGAAATGGTTGTGAGAGTGGTGCACAAGGTGTGGGGTGTTTGGTAAGGTCACGAGGTGGCCTTTTTATAGCACTGGAGCTGGGTCATTTCATCGTGGTGAAAGGTAATAATTTTTTGCCAGCTTAGCTCCAAGGGTCGAGGTCAAAGTCACAGGTACATACTTTACTCAAGTGACGTATCACTGTGGGGTTGCCGGGGTTGGCCTTGGTAGCTGTGCCTGGAAAAACATGCAACTGCGTGCTGACGAGAATAAGCAAGGCTACTATTTAAAACTGGGGCATAACAACAGGCTGCGTTAATTCGCAAGGTCACATGATTACAAAGCGAGAATACACCGAGACTTGGTACTACTCGGGCGACTTAGTCTACCTCGTTTACATCTAAACGAGCCTGCCTTGAGGATGCTGAGGCTTCTCCACGGGTCTCACCGTCGAGATTAGCCGGAGATGGTGGAGGGACTGCAGGGTCGGGGTAGCTATGATGACCATCGCTGGGATTGTTGGCCACAATCCCGTTGGAGTGTGTTCCCAAAAGGCGACGAAGCACTTCTGGGGCCATCACAGTATCTTGGATGATGGCTGGGGCTGACCTCTGGGTATCAATCGGGTGTCCGAACAGCACGACTGGGTTATCGGTGTCGGCCTCGGTTTCTCTGCTTACCGGGGCTCGGCGAGCCAGCTCTCCTCGAGCTGTGATCAAATCAATAGAGATTTGATCGAACAATGCCTCTAGTGCACTTACATAGCGCACTAGGTGCAACAATGCGGGATCCGTCTCGTGATTTCCGTTGGCAACTAGGGGTGGTCTACCATACCCTTCACACCTCGGGTAGTAGTAGAATGAGCGACAGTTAACCCTGGGCGACAACTGCCGGAGTTGAACTATAGCCTCTCGAGCAGCTAGCTGGATGGCTTGTGGCTCAAAGGAAGTTGTTCTTCCGGTGAACCTGTAAAGGCGTTACGGCGTGAGCCCTACCGTAGATGTGCACTGATGGCCCTGAATTGTGGCTTTCACCGCCCATGGGTCCTTGGTACACAACATATTCTGGGGGTTCTTCTAACGCGTAGGCACGATAGGTGAGGTTTGCGAGTACGGTCACAAAACCTCCAAGGTTGGTTGCTGTGGTCTCATTGTGCACTACGGGGCCCGGCATTATGGCTTGGTTTGGGGTAGAGGTTGTGCCGTGCTGGGTTGAGGCTAGCGTGCCCTTTTATAGAAAAGGGGACGGAGTCTTCCTTCGCACTCTTGCGAATGAGACATTTTTGCCATTGGTCACTGGTGTGTGATCGACAGGCTAGGCGGATAGGTTGGGCACCGACTGCCAAATGTGTCGGGGTCACTGTGTGGCTATCTTGCACGGGAAGCTTGGCTGGGGTTCGGTTAGGTCTGGTAGGTCGGTTTTCCTAAGTTTATCGACCTGGCTGGGATAGGATTAGCCAATGGCCAGCCTGGCTCTGATACCAAGTCTGTGGCGACCAATTCTCCGGGTGTTAATCCCAGAAAATGGCCCTTGTGCTTACCAGCCGCAGGATAACTGTTAGCTGATAAGGCACTAGCTTGATACAGAAAATCGAAGCAAAATACAATATATGTAGTACAAGACCATTCTGGCCTGTGAGTACAACAAATGGTTTCTAGCGGTTGATGGCGGAAGCGGTTGTAAAACATCAGTGTCTCTGGGACTCCATTTCCCACGGGAACAGCTGACCAGGTTAACTCCTATCTTCGCGAGGCTGCTATCACCGTTGCTTAGGTTCCGGGGCTGTCAACACGGTCGCTCCTTTCCGCGCAAGAAATCTGGCCAAGACAATAGCCAGGGACAAGCCAGTAAGTACTTGGAATGTACTCGCAAACATTATGAACACGGGAATAATATAACAATAATATGCCGAAAATATCTTATGCTCATGACGTCGGTCACAAAAGATAAATAAACTCTGATGCGTGCAAGCATGATAATTATGAATATGCAATAAAATGATAGTATTGGGATTATGAAATAAATATCATAAAGGACTTCAAAAGAAATGCCACAATCGGGCGTCTGAGCGACACCTCATAAAGGGCTTTAAAAGAAATGCCACAATCGGGCGTCTGAGCGACACCGCATAAAGGGCTTTAAAAAAAAATGCCACAGTTGGGCGTCTGAGCGACACCACATAAAGGGCTTTAAAAGAAATGCCACAGTCGGGCGTCTGAGCGACACCACATAAAGGGCTTTAAAAGAAATGCTGCAGTCGGGCGTCTGAGCGACACCGCATAAAGGGCTTTAAAAGAAATGCCACAGTCGGGCGTCCGAGCGACACCACATAAAGGGCTTTAAAAGAAATGCCGCAGTCGGGCGTCTGAGCGACACCGCATAAAGGGCTTTAAAAGAAATGCCACAATCGGGCGTCTGAGCGACACCGCATAAAGGGCTTTAAAAAAATAAACACAGTGAATATCCAGGAGGTAAAACCATCCCAGGGATATTCGACAATACCAATAATACCATGGATTAGTCCACAACAAAATAATAATCATCATTACCACATGTCGCAAGTCGTAGTATCAGTTTTGATTTAACAGTTTCACCTCCGAAGACCGACACTAAGACCGACACATGACCCATCCCAGACTATAATCCTTAACCATGGACACGGCTATTCGAATAGGTTTAATCTCTGCAGAGGTTGTACTCTTTACCCACGAGTAACGGATTCCTTTAGTCCATCGGGACTAATTCCGTCTACGGTCTTTTTGTTGAAAACACACCTAACTTGCACACAGCAGCTTAAATCACGCGTGTGCGGAATCACCCACGACACTGTCAAGCAAACTCTAAGTGGGAGGCTACAACCTCGCGTAGCATGGGATCAAATTTATATTGCGGCGCTCTAAGGGTGGCCTCCTCTCGGTCTCAACCGAAACACCCATGCCCCGGACCAGGTAGTCGCCTACCAGCTACAACGGTATCTTCCACCTGGCCTCTCATGCGGTGTGTGCTAGAAAGAGGTTCACAACTTACTGAACCGTACTCTACTTGTTGTAGAGACGAGTGGTAGTACGAAACAAGTATGGGGGTTACTGGAACAAGACTCAAGTATGGGGGTAACACGTCGAAGGCGTATTCGGAAAAGGCGCTTCCACTTACTCCTGCGTGGACAGGCACTGGGTCACTGACGGTGGGCCCGCCTGGCCCACTGGTCAGGTTTGACCAGCCACGCGCGCGTCGTTCCCCTCTGACCGGACGGAGGCGGAGCTCCGGCGAGGTTTTGCCGGCGAACGGGGGCGTCTCTTTGTGATCTGAGGATATGGTTGTGCTCAGGGGGTCGAGACGAGTATGTGGGTAACCGCCATGGTCGCCGACGTGGACGGAGTTGCTGGCGACGAGCTTCGCGGTGGAGCAGGCGTTCGGGTGGATAGTGGGTTTGGGGCTACGGTGGTCTCTGACCAAAATTGAGCGCGGGGTTGCACTCATGAGAGGGAGGTGGAGTTCTTGGTGGAGAGAATGGAGAGGGAGGGGCACCGGTGGCGACGGAATCGGCCGGAACGAGGCGGCGACTAAACCGACCGGACTCGAGGAAGAAGGCGTTCCACTCCTCGGCTGCTGGCCGCGGTGGCTCTAGGGGGATCAGAAGAGGTTGCCCGAGAATTCGATTGGTCTCCGGGGCCCTTATATACGCGGTGGAGGCCGGTTCCGAGGCGGCCCGTGATAAGAACGACGACGAACCGTCTATCTGTAGCAATGGCTACGTGGTGGCGATGCGCGCTAGGGGACGAAGCTGCGGCTGAGCTGGAGATGCTTAAGGGGGCAGCTGGTGAGCGGAGGAGGTTTGGTCGGCGCCGTCCATGGATGCGGCCGCAAGCGTGCCGCCAAGGAGCTTGCTGCAGCGCCACTGTAGCGAGCCAGGGGCGGTCGGGGCTCTTGGCGCGACGCGGCGAGGGGGAAAGGATCAGGATGAGCTCGGGGAAGTTTATCCAGGGGCGCGCTTGCTCGGGCGCGGGCACGTGCAAAACGCGTGCTCTGCTCGCGCTCCGGGCGTGCACGGCGTCTGCTCGACGAAATGCCAGGGTGGCCAAAACTGCTAGAGATCAAATGCAAATCCACAGGTCTGGGTTAGAGACCACTAGCAGGCTACTGGACAACTTGGTTTGGACAGATGGGAAAGTTCACAACACAAACTTACAATCATGCCAAAACTGTTCATGCCCACAGGGTGTTTGACAAAATGCCAGAGGCACTTAGGCATTTCTTGGAGTGTCCAAAACTTCCAGAGTGGGGTCTCTTTGGATGCACAAGAGGGTGGTGAGGTTAGTTTGTGGAAAGCACAAACTTGCTAGTGCAAGTTTTGCAGAACTTCAAATCTGGACAGGAGGTGGATGGCATTATAACTTGAACCAAAAATGATCAAATGAGTGCAAGCTCCTGGACTTAGGGGTTTTGCATGGAGGACTACAAGTAGGAGAAAGAATCTAGGGCCAAAGAGCAAGCAAGACTATGGTTGCTGTACAAATCATCATGTTGGACCAGAATGGAGATGAAGTTGATTCACTCAAAAATTTCACATAACACCACTGGGTTTTTGCATAAAGTTGAATAATAAGATACTACCAACATCCCATAATTTTGGTGGAAGCTAGAAAGAAATATTTTAAAGGGTTGTAGTGTAAAATTGTCCCCTCGACCAGAGAAGAAAAACATGTGTAGCACTCAAAATATGCAGTGAATGAAATATATTATTGCACAAAAGTGATTTAGAGACATCACATGACATCTCCAAATTTTGGTTGGATTTTTAGTTAAGTTTATCAACTGGTTGTAGTACAAAAAGGAGCTCCAAAACATAAAACAAGTCATTTTAATGAATAAAGTTCAGGGTGAAATAATTTAATAAACAAATCTACTGATTGAGAGATGTTTTTAAAAGAGAGGGCATATAAGTCCAATATGTTTTGGAAGGACCCACTTGGGAAAACTCCTTAATAATAAAAGAAAAGTTTTGAAATCCACAGAGATATTCTTGCAGGCAAAATTTTTAAACTCTTGGCAAAATTTTAGTAACTAAAACCTGGTTAAATTTTTGGGGTGTTACAACCATTGTCGACGTCTCTCCCTTCATACCAATCACATTAGACCTCGGCATCCACAACTACTACCATTGGCGCCACCTCTTCATCATCCATCTCGGGCGCCGCGGCCTACGCCACCACATTGATCCCTCCTACCCGCCACAGCCCGCTGATCCTCGCTGGGTGAAAGATGATCTCGCCATCAACCAGTGGATTTACACACGCATCTCCAGGAAGCTTTTCAATCTGGTGTCCGACGATGACGCCACCGCCGCCGATCTCTGGGCTTCCCTTCTCAGGACAACTCCGACGCGCGAATCAACGCGCTCAACACCGAGCTACGCACAACCATGCAGGGAGATGTCCCAGTATCCATCTTCTGCCAGAGAATCAAGGCAATTGGCGATGAACTCCGTGAACTTGGTGATCACGTCGAGGATCGCACTCTCATCAACGCCCTCCTCCATGGTCTCGGCAATCAATACGAGAAGCAGCAGTCCTTCATCCCCATGCTCAAACCGTACCCCACCTTCAAGGAAGTCCGCTCGATCCTCCAGCAAGAAGAGAAGAACCAGGCTCGCAAGGCGCAACGGGCGCCGCAGGTGTTTCATGTTGTCGCGCCCTCTTCTGCAGCTCCCACGCCTGGGCTGCCGCGGCAACCGACCGCCCCTCCAACTCCTGTTGTGGCTGCCTCGGCCTCAACACCACCACCAGGCTGGCGCCCGAGTCCCAACTACAAGGGCAAGAATCCCATCTACCGGCCTCCTACATCTCATCCTGCCGGACCTGCACCAGCCTCGTCATCCACCGCTCCCGCGCCACCAGCTCCGTCGCCATGGCCTCCTCAGCATGATCCTTGGACTGGCCTCGTCCAGGCTTGGTAGATGCCATGGTCGGCCCCCTCGCCGTATGGTGCCCCTCCTGCGTACACGGGCACGTGGAGCCGCGGTCTTCGTCCAGCCACAGGCTCTCCGGGACTCCTTGGACCCAGGCCGCAGGCGCACGTCTACACCGCCACTCCTACTCCGCCTACCAGCACGCCAGGACCACCGTCGCCCTACAACACCATGCCGGCCTTCTACGGAAACATGCAGGCCCCAATCGCATATTACCCATCCGCTATCCCCTACGTCAACATGCAAGTTCCTGGCCCCTCTGCTCCTCCCCAACAGCCGGCTTGGGACCAAGCCGCCTTCATCAACGCCATGAACAATTTTGTCCTCAAGCAGCGCAGGTATGGATTGGATTTTCGATTCTGGTGCATCAATGCATATGTCTTCAAATATGAATTTATTGTCAGCTTGTTTTCCTTCTGCTTTTTCCACTATCACCATTGGCGATGGCTCCACCATCCTTGTTTCATGCACTGGTCACTCTTACATCCCTTCCTCTCATGCCAATTTTCTTCTACGCAATATTCTTGTGGTTCCTTCCATCATCAAAAATCTTATCTTTATTAGACAATTTTGCATTGACAACAAAGTTATCCTGGCCTTTGACCCTTTTGGTTTGTCTGTGAAGGATCTGACAACGGAGGCGGTCCTCGCTCGGTACAATAGCACGGGCGATCTTTATCCTCTTCATGGCGCGCCCACATCCACCTCTCGTGCCATGCTCGCCTCTGTTGATCTATGGCATCGTCGTCTCGGTCACCCCAGCAAAAACACTTTGACGTCTTTACTCCAAGAATTTTGTATCCCTAGTTCTAGCAGTCCTCATAATCCCTCTCTCTGTAATGCATGTCAATGTGGCAAACATGTTAGATTACCTTTTGGAACCTCTACTACCATTAGTACTTTTCCTTTTGAGTTACTTCACTGCGATTTATGGACCTCTCGAGTCCCTAGTGTTTCTGGTTATAAATATTATCTTGTGATCTTGGATGATTATTCTCACTATACTTGGACCTTTCCTCTTCGCGCTAAATCTGAAGTACCTGCAATCTTTCTCAACTTTCGACAATATGTAATCACACACTTTGGCTTGCCAATTTGATTTATTCAATGTGATAACGGTCGTGAATTTGATAACACCCAAAACCGCACCTTCTTTCTCTCTCAAGGCATTCTTCTTCGTTTTTCATGCCCTTATACATCTTCTCAAAATGGCAAAGTTGAACGCTGTCTTCGCTCTATTAATGATGTTCTTCGCACATTGCTTTTACAAGCTTCTCTTCCTTCCCGTTTTTGGGTTGAAGCCCTTCGCACCGCCACACTACTTCTTAATATTCGACCAACTAAAACTTGCCCTCTTTATTCGCCTTTCCAATCTCTTTTTCTCTCCCACCCTGACTATTCTTTTCTGCGTGTTTTTGGCTGTCTATGCTTTCCCAACATCGCCTCTACCGCCTCCAACAAACTAGAACCACGCTCACTACCTTGCATTCACCTTGGTCTTTCTCGATGGTCACAAAGGATATCGTTGTTTGATCCATCTTCTGGTCGTATCATTCTCTCTCGTCATGTCACATTCGATGAAAATACTTTTCCTTTTTCTGTCACTACAACCACAAAACCAATTCCACCACAATCCGCCACCACCAAAACCCCTTCCCTAGTTCGTCCTTCGGTCATCTCTGCTGCCATGGAATCTTGTTCCGACTCTCCTTGGAATCGCCCACCGTCAGCCACCCTCCTGCCCCGTCCCCCACCTCTCCCGCAACTGCATCCTCTACCCCAGCCGTCTTTCCCTCACCACATCCTACCATGGCAACCACCTCGACACCCACCGCCTCTGATTCTTCTTCCTCACCGTCTTCTTCAACCGAAAACCCACTGCCACCCAATGCCGTTCTTATACCACCGCTCACCAATGATCATGTCATGTGCACCCGTGGAAAGCGAGGATTTCTTCTCCCGTAAGCGTCTCAATCTTACCGCCACCCCAACCATCTCTCCTATTCCAACCAGTTATAAGCGAGCTCTTCTTGACCCTCTCTGGCTTTCCGCTATGTGTGATGAATTTGAAGCTCTTCAGCAAAATAATACATGGACTCTTGTTCCCAAACCTTCTGGTGTTAACAATGTTTCTGGCAAATGGGTTTTTCGTCATAAATTTCATTCCGATGGCACTCTCGCTCGTTACAAAGCTCGTTGGGTGTGTCGTGGTTTCTCCCAGCAGCATGGTATTGACTTTGATGAGACTTTTTCTCCTGTTGTTAAACCAAGCACTATTCGTGTTGTTCTTAGTCTTGCTGTTTCCTCTTCTTGGCCTATTCATCAACTTGATGTTAAAAATGCTTTTCTTCATGGCACTCTCAATGAAACTGTATATTGTCAGCAACCCTCTGGTTTTGAGAATCCCTCCTCTCCAAACTTTGTTTGTCTCCTCCACAAATCTCTTTATGGCCTTAAACAAGCTCCTCGTGCATGGTTTCAATGCTTTGCTACTTTTATTCAAACCATAGGCTTTATTCCCTCCAAATCCGATTATTCTCTCTTTGTTTATCAGTCTCCTACTCACACTGCCTACCTCTTGCTTTATGTTGATGATACCATTCTCACGGCTAGTTCTGATTCTTTTCTTCAACATACCATCTCTTCTCTCAATCGGGAGTTTTCCATGACAGATCTTGGTCCTCTTCATCATTTTCTAGGTATTCATGTTTCTCGCACAACATCTTCCCTCTTTATTTCTCAACGATCATACATTTTGGACTTGCTTTCTCGTTCTGGTATGTCTGATTGTCAACCCTCTCGTACTCCAGCCGACGTTGGTGCTAAACTGTCGGCTGATGGTGATCCTCTTTCTGATCCTACTTTATATCGTAGCTTCACTGGCGCTCTTCAATATGCCACTCTTACTCGTCCTGAAATCTCCTATTCTGTTCAGCAAGCCTGTCTCTTTATGCATGATCCTCGTGCTCCTCATCTGGCTCATGTCAGACGCATTCTCCGCTATTTAAAAGGCACTCTTGATCACGATCTCCTTATTAATTCTTCTTCACCTAAAAGCTTGACAGTTTATTCTGATGCAGACTGGGTAGGTTGTCCAGATACTCGACAATCTACATCCGGATTTTGCGTTTATTTGGGTGATAATCTTGTTTCTTGGTGTTCTAAAAGGCAGGTAACAGTTTCTAGGTCTTCTGCTGAGGCTGAGTATAGGGCGGTTGCTCACGCTGTTGCCGAGGCGGTATGGCTACGGCAGCTTCTCGTTGAACTTCATCGTCCGCTCCCACGTGCTACCATTGTTTACTGTGATAACATCTCTGCAGTCTACATGGCTTCCAATCCAGTTCAACATCGTCGCACAAAGCACATTGAGATTGACATTCACTTTGTTCGTGAAAAGGTGGCTCTTGGCGAGGTTCGCGTTCTTCATGTTCCTACAAGTGCCCAATTTGCTGACATTTTTACCAAAGGACTCCCGACTGCATCGTTCACCGACATACGCTCCAGTCTCAACATTGTTTCACGACGTTGAGACTGCTGGGGATCTTAGAGTATAAGTCTATTAGTATTGTAATCTATCTCTATTAGTCTAGTCTTGGATCCCAAGCTTTGTAATCTATATAAACAGCCCTTGAGGCCCCGATCAATACAACAATTACTTCTCCAATATCTCAATCTATCAGAACCCCTCTGTTCCATTACATAATGACGTGTTTCTACACTACTGTAGTGTTCAAACTGATATTATATTTTGGGACGGTGGTAGTACTTAAGTCAAGTATACATTTACAAAAAGCATCTTGTTATTCTAGTGTTAGTAGATTTTCCTCAAGCTTATTTACTTTATTTGTTGCTACTTCATATATGAAAAAAACATCTCATTAGCTGGGAAGGCAGCTATAATAATGGAGTCAGTTATCAGCTGAATTTTGTGCTAGTGTTATTTATTTTGTCTGTTTGTTAGTAAAAATATTAGCACATCCGTTAAATTCCTCATTTAATTGTACCTTATAGGTGGTTTTTCAGGTATTAATCAGATTTGTGCCAAATTCATATGAAATGGGGCGTCCTAAGGTATTAATAAGAATTTTGTGCTTATATCTTCTTTTGTAGTTCTTGTTACCTATTGTTCCCAGTCTGTATGATCTGGTATTATATGTTTTACCTTTGGTAAACAACATCTGAAATGTAGCGCAGAAGTTAGAGAAAGAAGCCAAGGAAGTGGCCAAGTAAAGAGTGGAACATTTGGTTCAGAAAACTTCTCTAGTAGATTGACATTAAGCTGTTGCCCATGTGTTTTGAAGAGATGGAGTGAGCGTTCCTGAGTGGGTTAGAACTCCACGAGGTGTCAGTCGGGAAGCTTTCATTTTAGAGAACCTATCATTTGATTGGCTTCCTACAACAACCAATAAAGCGCAATACAAGAACCTTTATGGGCAACTACACCAGCATGCCTATTCTATTGGTGCACACACTCTAAAGTCCTCCTTGGAGTATAAATTTCTCCTGACATTGTCCAAAATGGGGAGATTATTCCTGAGATTAAGAATATTGGCACCCCAGTGACTTCTACATTGATGAAGATATGAAGGTTAGTCACTCATAGTTCTCAAAGAATCTTTATTTTAATTATACCATTTCTTGTTATGTTTTTATCCCATTCTTAGGTGATATATGAAAGTTATGTCATAGTTATTATTAATCCAATTTATTATGTTATTGCAATTAATCAGTACTCGTATCATTTTATTCAGCTTTGCGATAGCAGTGAAGGAGGCCGATTTATTGATTTTCTCTGTGAGAATGCAACGGGTTATGTACTTGCCTGGAGGGTTTTTGCCACTTTGGCTCAAGCAGGAGCTGCGCGATTGTGTTACTTTACCGATGAGACGGCAATTGCTTTGAAGTTGTCAAATCTCTTCATGCATGTTTGATAAAACCAAACAACATTCAAGTTATAGTGTTGCGTAAGTCTTTATTCCTATAAGTATCCATTCACATGTTGTAGCTTAGTGGTGCTTTTGTTTGCCGCAAGCGTGTCAAGTTTGGAAAAGATTCTATGGTGAACGCAATTGATCTGCTTGCCAAAGTCCATGCTACCCCAGCCCTTGCCAAAGTCTAAGAAGCCTAGTGAAATAAAACCAATATGTTTATACAAAACATTTATACATTTTAAAATTAATTTTATTATACTACTCTCATAATTAATGTCCTTTGCATTACATAGTTGACATAATAAACCACGTAATAACTTTAATAATATTTTTAATATAGTTCTATGTAGATATTGATAAATTTATTTCCACATTTTTTGTTGTTGTAGTAAAAAACATGTTGGAATGAATTTTGACGATTGCATAAATCATGTAGTGTATATGAATGTATTTGTGTGTATATACATGTGTCCCATATATTTAAATATCAATACAATTTATAGCAAAGCGTATCGGCCATCAAATATCTTAATAGTGGTTTCTAGTGTACTACTATTAGGGGTATAAATTGTGCCATTGGTAAATAGGTCTTGGAATTTGGGTTCAGTGAAATGTTGAAATTTGCATGTTTTTACTGGGAATTAAATACATTGCATATAATAATTAACAACTAACATAAAAATGGTCTAAAATTTATAGGCACCATACAAAATCTCATGTTAGTCTCTCACTACCAAACTATCGCGGTCAAATTGGTTTGTTTTTCGTTAATACATGTTATTTGTATCTGGAGTGGACTTGCCCTTACAAATAGTGTTTTTTGATCATCTTCAATATTTTGTCAACGACAGATAATCATATAGTGATTACTAGTATATATTTTGTATTTTGTACCCTCCTTCTCTTGGGGTCCAAGGCATTTTCCCATTTTCCTGACTTATAGGCAGGCCCTGGTGGGCCAGCTGTGAATTTTTGCCATGGAATACGCCTTCTGGAAACGTCAATGGGGCTGCAAGATTGATGGTGCAGTGGCTTATGAGATGGAAGTAAATATGCATGTCGCTTGCCTTACTAAACTTGACTATGTTATATGTTGCTCCCATTTCTTGCTCTATCTATGCTTGTCTGTACAAATTTAGCAGATCACTAACTTCATTTCTCCTCATATAAGTAAGGGAATGGAAGAGAAAGGACATGTTTATTATTCATATTCTATATCTTAATACCTAGTCCCCAACTAGTCTATTTCTCTCAACATGCAAGTGCATCACCTCAGTATGCCACATGCAGGGAGAAAGACCACCACAACATGCAAACATGCATAATGATTTTCCCTCTATCATGTTATTTTTATTGTGTGTGTTCATGTTGCTAAAGGGGTGGACCTTTAAATGTGGATGTTGAGTTAATTGCTCCGGGTCTCCTGTTGTTGCAACAGAGGTTATTTGCACCACTATATAGGATGCTCTTGGTCTACTGCTACTATTGCATCTAGAATAACAAAATACATGTAATTATATACATCGCTAGACATAGTATAGTAGATATAAATAGTTTCCTCTATAAACTTGATTAGAATTTGTAAAATCTGACTTCTAAAAAGAACCAAACAGAGGGAGCATAAAGTTAGCATCATGTTTGCCAAAGAGCATCCACAAATCGAGTCTAAAATGACGTCCCATCTAGAAAGGTAGAAGAACTGACTCATTTTACCAAAATGTATCAGAAAGTCATGATTTCTTTTTTACGGTGGTATGAAGGAAATTGCTTACTAATTATTTAATTTACTCATATAATCAAGCATGTAAATGATGTAATAATTTTATCAAATGGAAGAAAATGTCAACCTATTGTTTGCAAACGAAAACTTCACCGTGTACCCCCGACATCGAGCGTGAAAGACAGAATAACATCACTGGAGGATCTTGACAGGGAAGCTGTGCGTTAGACACGTCGATGATGTCTTTTAAGAGACCCGCAATCCCACTTGGCTAAGAGGGACCACATGAGGGCACTCGGTAGCTATGGGTAGCCGTAGGTCATCCTGGTCACCCCTCTGGCCTCATGGATCGTGCCGCTAAACACAAAGAACAACGAAGATGAGGAATAAGAAAACTAGGGTAAAGACGAACAAGTAAAAAGATAGTAATATATGTGTTTTCTAATTGTGTGTCGTCCACTCGTCCAACACCCGTCATCTATTTATGACGCAGAATAATCAACTAACTAAGATTTAGGGTGGGCCTGAGACAATGGTTCAGTTTTAAAGGATCCATGTGCGACATACAACCAGGGATTAAAATGATCCAATAACAAAAGCTGTTCATCTCAATAATGCGACAACTTTTCATGTGGATAGTGCAGCGATAGCAAAGGGCGAATGCGAGAGAGGCTACCTAGGGATTTGGATTTGGGGATGGAGTGTCAAAACTGACTAAGTCCCACAGAGCGAAGGGGTATGCCACCTAGACATCCTAGTGTCTGGCAACCCATAGATCTCACCGCTGGTCACGAGTTGCTGGTAGCGAACAACGCAGAGCGCCTCTGCGTAGTACATTACAAGTGGCAGGTGATTTTGAAGGTCTGCCGCTGCTATTGTTTTTGTCAATTTTGAACAATCTTTGGGTTTTGTATTTTATGGATAGAATTATTGTCCCATTTTTTAATGGGGTCAAATTTACTAAATTAAAAGCTTCACAAAAAACTTTGGCACTTCTTTAGGTTCATTTTCTATTTTTAGGGCATTAAATGGATTTATAGGTATTTAACGAGGCTAAATGCATTCTGATTTCCAAAATGATGTAAATGAATTGTTAAAAATATGAAAGTTGGCATGGTGTCATGATATGACCCCTACAGGGTGTGGTAAAAAATGAGAAGTTATAGGAAAGTTGTGATGTACTTCTCTTATAAATTAGACTGTGTCATAGAAAGTATCTTAGTTATGAAGGGTAAGTATGGGGTTTGAACGGGAACTCAATTTTCTTTCATCATTTTTACTTGAAATTTTGTCATTGTTGAATGTACACCATTTCAAGTTCCATTTTCATTTTTTTTACTTTTCTGGATTAATATGATATGTGTAGGCATTTAATGCATTTCTAGCTATTTAATGGACATCAATCGAATTTGAATTACATGTACATTACCAAATGCCCAAATATTCACTAGTGGAAAAACAGCTAGCTACAACTTCCGTTTGTGGCGCGCCATTTTTCATCAACGCTAGCACTATTTTTTCCAAAAAAAATTGGCGTCTGCCAAATTGGTACGCCAGCTATAAGTTGCTATTGCTGACGTTGGCAATACATCCTACGCCACTATTATGTGGGCCCAGTTGTCATGTCCAGTTGAAGTATATTGTTGTCCTGCGATTTATAAACACGCCATAGATACTTAGCTTTGTGGTGTCGTGTCTTTGCCCGGAACGCCATCACTAAGTTGTGCCTATATATAGATGTGTTGGCAGCCGGCCCCTTGTACTCAAATACATTCACACTTCCATTCTTCACAAAATTCTACTCCCTCTTAGTCAGCTGCTTAGGTGACAATGGACCCATCGGACCTTGTCGAATTGGCACAAGCCGCCCGTTCGATCCCACATCGGCGGGGCGTGTTGCAACTTCAGGACTCCATCTTCTTGGCCTAGCTCTCATTTGGCCCCGTTGGCCACGACATGCCCTTGCGACGGCCAATGCAGCCAGCCCTGTCTGGCGAATCATCCCGCTGTAGTGCGACGTCCCTTCGACGATCCGGCAGCTATGCCACCGGCGCCGAACCTGCCAGGAATCAAGCGAGGGCACCTGTGCTGCTTTTCTGCGGTTGTGGACGCGTGCTGATAAGCATCGCACACACACAAAGTAATCCAGATCGAGAGTTCTAAATCTGCGGTAACCATGCAAAGGTAATATGACAGAAAATACCTCAATATTCTGCAAATTTGCACAATTCGCAATCATTAATATATGTGTGTGTATATTGTGGTCCATAGGCGTTAGGGATAAAATATTCCTACACATGGATATGGGTTGATCTCGTGCAGAAGTACGTGAGCGAGTTGCTTGAGTACTTCATGGTGAACTAAGACAACAGATAGATAAGATGCAGCTAAAGACCGATGTGATGCGCGGCCAAATTCAAAAATTCAAGATGAGGAGCTTAATATCTGGCGAGCTCCGATCTGCGCCACATCAAACAAGGTTGCCGGCGACACAACACTACTGGAAATTTCGTAACGCCGAGTGTCAGGGTCTTCGCCAAGAGCCAAAACACGGGCGCTCAAGAAAGTACTAAACGCCGAGAGTCACTCTCGGCAAAAGCAGCATCTCGACAAACACATGATAATGCTGAGAGTGTAGCTCGGCAAAAAGGCAACACTCGGCAAAGGCAGTATTTGCCGAGAGACAAGCTGTGCCATACGGCAACATTCTACCACGTGGCAAATCCGGCAGTGTTTAGCGGCATGACCACGGTTTGACTTCTTTACCGGGTGCAGCTCTCGGAAAATTAACGGTTGCCTATTTGGTTCGACCTCGCCTACCTCTTTACATTGTTCGATAGTCCAACAATTTTATTAAACTTCGGTGTTCACAATTAAGAATATGTATTAATTTTATGATCCAACCGTACATGTACCGAGAGCCGCTCTCGGTAAGTCAACAGTTGTCGAGAGTAGCTCTCTGTAAAGATAAGACTACCATCAAACTTTAGTCCCACCTCGCCTAGAGACAAGCAACATAACCTGTTCAAATAATGGGGTATATTCTAGATGTAGTAAGCTTTGGTGTTCATTACACTCTTGTTAAGAAGATGGACTATCACTTTGAATGTTCAAATGTTTCGAGCAGAGAACATTCAAAGTGATAGACCATCTTCTTAATGGTGGATGCCGTCGTCTTTTTATTTGCAATGTCCTTGTGCCATGCCTTACCGGGTTACCAGCCATCTTCTTAATGGTGTATGCCAACGTTTTTTTATTTGTAATGTCCTTGTGCCATGCCTAGGCCTTGCACAGACGAGGGAGGGGCATGTCATTCCACCGGGTTACCGAAAGTACCTCGGCGTCATGCCTTATGCAACTGTTGAAATCCTCGGAAAATCATATGAGGTCGGAATTCCTCAAGATCTGGCATGGTGTCATGACACGGACCTATCAGTGTGTGGTAAAAATTTGGGCGCGTGTCGAGTAAGCCTCCCCTGAGGCCGCTTGTAAACCACACCGTCTCCGAGCTAGTCTGTGGGTACCGAGAGGGAACGTGTCCAGTTTGTGCACGAAGTGGGTCCTATTGCTTCGTTGGCCTCAAAACTTCTCGTGCTCTAAAAGGAGGCAACCACATGACACGTGCCACGCCCCCGCATTTTTTGGGCACGCGTCCAATATTCATGAAATTTATTGTTGTGTTAGGGTTTTATCGCTGAAAATTGCAGACCAGCTAGGCGGCACATGAAATCATGCCCAGAAGCTGCATGGGAAATCCTCTGTGATGTCTTCGCGACATGCCTAGGCAACGTGTTGATGAGGGAGGGTCATGTCCTTCCACCGGGTTACCGAAAGTACATCGGTGTCAATGCCTGATGCAAGCGTTAAATCCTCGGAAAATCGTATGATGCCGGAATTCCTCGGGATCTGGTACGGTGTCATGACACGACCCTATCAGGGTGTGGGAAAAGTTTGGGCATGTTTCGAGTAAGCCTCCCCTGAGGCCGCTTGTAAACCGCACCATCTCCGAGCTAGTCTCTGGGTACCAAGAGGGAACGTGCCTGGATTTTCCAGGAAGTGCGGATCCTATTGATCCATTAGCCTCAAAACTTCTCGTGCTCTAAAAGGAGGCAATTGTATGACACGTGCCACGCCCCCACATTTTTCGGGCACGCGTGCAATATTCAAGAAATTTACTGCTGTGCTGGGGTTTCATCGCCGGAAATTGCAGATCAGCAAGGTGGCACATGAAATCATGCCCAGAAGCTGCATGGAAATCCTTTGTGATGTATTCGCGACATGCCTAGGCCACATGTTGACGAGGGAGGGGCATGCCTGCTATTTCTTGAGTTTGCATTGGTTTTTCCCTTGGAGAGGAAAGGGTGATGCAGCAAAGTAGAGATAAGTATTTCCCCTCATTTAACAACCAAGGTATCAATCCTGTAGGAGGAACACGCAAGTCCCCAATGCAAAAGGGGTTGTCAATCCCTTCATGGTCACTTGCAAAAGTGAGGTCTGATAGAGATGGATATAACTGATATCTAGAAGATAAAATAAATAGAAAGTAAATAAATTGCAGCAAGGTATTTATGGGTTTTTAATTTTGTAGATCTGAAATAAATGATGATAAATAGTCTCGGGGCCACAGGGTTCACTAGAGGCCTCTCTCTTGAAAGCAAAACTTACTGCGGGTGAATAAATTACAGTTGAAAAATTGATAGAAAAGCGAAAATTTATGACGATATCCAAGGCAATGATCATATATATAGGCATCACGTCCGTGACAACTAGACTGACTCCTGTCTACATCTACAACTATGACACCACACATCGACCGACTCATGCCTGCATCTAGAGTATTAAGTTCATAACAACAGAGCAACTCTTTAAGCAAGATGACATGTTGTAGAACGATAAACTCAAGCAATATGATATAAACCCCATCTTTTTATCCTTAATGGTAACAATACAATACGTGCCTTGCTACTCCTACTTTGTCACTGGCTGATGACACCGCAAGGTTGAACCCATCACCAAGCATGAAGGAAATATGCCCTAGATGCAATAATAAAGTTATTATTTACTTCCTTAATTCATGATAAATGTTTATTATTCATGCTAGAATTGTATTAACCGGAAACTTAGTACATGTAGTCCCTAGTATGCCTCTACTTGACTAGCTCGTTAATCAAAGATGGTTATGTTTCCTAACCATAGACATGTGTTGTCATTTGATGAATGGGATCACATCATTAGGAGAATGATGTGATGGACATGACCCATCCGTTAGCTTAGCATTATGATCGTGTCAGTTTCATTGCTACTGCTTTCTTCGTGACTTATACAAGTTCCTCAGACTATGAGATTATGCAACTCCCGGATACCGGAGGAACACTTTGTGTGCTACCAAACGTTACAACGTAAATGGGTGATTATAAAGGTGCTCTACAGGTGTGTCCGAAGGTGTTTGTTGGGTTGGCATAGATCGAGATTAGGATTTGTCACTATGTTTCGGAGAGGTATCTCTGGGCCCTCTCGGTAATACTCATCACTATAAGCCTTGCAAGCATTGTGACTAATGAGTTAGTTGCGGGATGAAGTATTACGGAACAAGTAAAGAGACTTGCCAGTAACGATATTGAACTAGGTATGATGATACGACGAACGAATCTCGGGCAAGTAACATACCGATGACAAAGGGAACACCGTATGTTGTTGTGCAGTTTGACCGATAAAGATCTTCGTAGAATATGTAGGAACCAATATGTGCATCCAGGTTCCGCTATTGGTTACTGACCGGAGACGTGTCTCGGTCATATCTACATAGTTCTTGAACCCGTAGGGTCCGCACGCTTAACGTTCGATGACGATTGGTATTATGAGTTTATGTGATATGATGTACCGAAGATTGTTCGGAGTCCCGGATGTGATCACGGACATGACGAGGATTCTCGAAATGGTCGAGAAATAAAGATTGATATATTGGACGGCTATGTTCGGACACCGGAAGTGTTCCGGATAAGTTTTGGATAAAACCAGAGTACTGGGGGTTACCGGAACCCCCCGGGAAGCTATTGGGCCTCATGGGCCTTTGTGGAGAAGAGAGAGGGCCGACCAGGAGGTGGCATGCGCCCCCTTGCCCTAGTCCGAATTGGACAAGGGGAGGGGGCGGCGCCCCCCTCTCCTTCCTTCTCTCCACCTCCTCATTCCCCCTTCTCCTTGTTGGAATAGGAAAGGGGGCGAAACCTACTTGGAGTTGGATTGCCCCCCCTTGGCGCGCCTCCTCTCCTGGCCGGCCTCCTCCTCCCTCCCTCCTTTATATACGAGGGAAGGGGGCACCCTAGAACACACAAGTTGATTGGTTAGCCGTGTGCGGTGCCCCCTCCACAGATTTCCACCTCGGTCATATCGTCGTAGTTTTTAGGTGAAGCCCTGCGTCGGTAACTTCATCATCACCGTCACCACGCCGTCATGTTGACGAAACTCTCCCTCGACCTCAGCTAGATCTAGAGTTCGTGGGACGTCACCGAGCTGAACGTGTGCAGATCGTGGAGGTGCCATACCTTCGGTGCTAGGATCGGGTGGATCGTGAAGACGTACGACTACATCAACTGCGTTGTCATAACGCTTCCGCTTTCGGTCTACAAGGGTACGTAGACAACACTCTCCCCTCTCGTTTCTATGCATCTCCTAGATAGATCTTGCGTGATCGTAGGAATTTTTTTTTAAATTACTACGTTCCCCAACAGTGGCATTCGAGCCAGGTCTATGCGTAGATGTTATATGCACGAGTAGAACACAAAGAGTTGTGGGCGATAATAGTCATACTGCTTACCAGCATGTCATACAATTATTCGGCGGTATTGTTGGATGAAGCGGCTCAGACTGACATTACGCGTACGCTTATGCGAGACTGGTTCTACCGACGTGCTTCGCACATAGGTGGCTGGTGAGTGTCTGTTTCTCGAACTTTAGTTGAATCGAGTGTGGCTACGCCAGGTCCTTGTTGAAGGTTAAAACAGCATACTTGACGAAAAATCATTGTGGTTTTGATGCGTAGGTAAGAACGGTTCTTGCTAGAAGCCTGTAGCAGCCACATAAAACTTGCAACAACAATGTAGAGGACGTCTATCTAGTTTTTGCAGGGCTTGCTGTGATGTGATATAATTTGTTGTATGAGATGATCATGTTTTGTAACAAAGATATCGGCAACTGGCAGGAGCCATATGGTTGTCGCTTTATTGTATGCAATGCAATCGCCATGTAATTGTTTTACTTTATCACTAAGCGGTAGCGATAGTCGTAGTAACAATAGTTGGTGAGACGACAATGATGCTACGATGGAGATCAAGGTGTCGCGCCGGTGACGATGGAGATCATGTCGATGCTTCGGTGATGGAGATCATGAGCACAAGATGATGATGGCCATATCATGTCACATATTTTGATTGCATGTGATGTTTATATTTTATGCATCTTATCTTTCTTAGAATGCCGGTAGCATTATAAGATGATCCCTTACTAAATTTCAAGGTACAAGTGTTCTCCTTGAGTATGCACCGTTGCTACAGTTCGTCGTGCCGAGACACCACATGATGATCGGGTGTGATAAGTTCTACGTTCACATACAACGGGTGCAAGCTAGTTTTGCACACACAAAATACTCGGGTTAAACTTCACGAGCCTAGCATATGCAGATATGGCCTCGGAACACTGAGACCTAAAGGTCGAGCGTGAATCATATAGTAGATATGATCAACCTAGTGATGTTCACCATTGAAAACTACTAAGTTTAAAAAAAATGAAATGCCTTTGTAACAGATGAGTTTTCGTCGAAACCCTGATACTTCAAGAGAGATTGTCCATTTTGTACACGAAGTGCATCCAGTTTTTGCCGTAACCGTCTCTACTTTTTGCACTTGCTATGTGGGTGGAATGATGATACCATGCCAACTTTCAACCTTTTGAGAGTCATTTGTAGTGCTTTTCAATTTCAGGGTCATTTAGCTCAAAAAATCATTAAATGCATAAAAAATAGCAAATGAAGGCAGAAAATGGTTGAACATTGATTATGTGTCTTTGAATGGCGCATAATGAACACACAACAAGTCCGGAGTTAGAATAAGTTACTAAAAATGTAGGAGAGACGCAATGCTCACCGACACATTGCTTAGCTGTAGGCTTTGAGAAACTACAGATAGCTCCGTGCAGTCTACACCATTTCCTCAAGTCCTGAAGCTAAGCAACGTGCAGGTGAGCACTGCACTCTCCTTCATCGTTCCTCGTCTCTGCACTAAGGGCTTATAAACCGCTGACAGTCCCTCTCGCTTGGCGAGGTGGGACTATTTTTGTTATGATCCACTTAAACATTGCTATAATATTCTTCTATAGCAAAACTAATGAACTAAAGGTTCATCTCTAGTACCGGTTCGTGGCATGAACCGGTACTAAAGGTGTTGGTGGGGCCCCAGCCTGACAACAGCCTGCCACCACCTCTGTATTACCGGTTTGTGGCACACACCGCTACTAAAAGTTAGCCATGAAACGGTACTAATGGGTGCCGCCCGCCTAGTCGTTGGAACCGGCACCAATGGTCACATTAGTGTCGGTTCAGTTTTAAACTGGGACTAATGTTCTTCACATTAGACCCTTTTTCTACTAGTGGTAGAACCACAATATCTAAAGCTACCAGGACCAACAGGAAACCGAATAAAATAAACGATGCCGAATCTACCTTTTTTCTCGAATACTCTGTATATATTAAAGATAGAAAGGGGGTACAACCCGAGCCAGTTTCACTGTGGGTTTTACATGCAAGGATTTTGCTACACTTATGTAACTTGTTTTACATAAGTTACGTAATGGCTGACTTGGCCTAATTTGGTTGGAAGATACAAATCGACGAAAAAGGGTTTCCCTGCTTTATATATAAAGGAACCGCACCAACATCCAACCACACGAACAGTTCATGGTTCAAACAAAAGTAGAGAGCGCAACAAGGTACAAAATGAGTCCGTTGGGGTCAGCGTACAACAAACCATGCAAATAGAGGTTTATTCTACCACTAGTAAAAATACAGGGTTTTGGTCCAGGCCAGAAAAGGGTATTAATCCTGGTTCTCCTACGAACTAGGACCAATGGGTGCACAACCCTGGTTCGTGAGGCCTGGGCACTGGCCGTGCCTTGAGGGCCATTGGTCCCGGTTCATCTGACCCCTTTGGTCCTAGTTTCAGACACGATCCGGGACCGGTTCATCTGACCTCTTTGGTCCTGGTTCCAGACACGATCCAGGATTAGTGGGCCTCGCTCCTGGCGCAACACCTTTAGTCCCGGTTGGTGGCTGAAACCAGGACCAAAGGTCAATCTTCTGTCCCGGTTCTGGCCACCAAACGGGACTAAATAGATGCCTATATATACCCTTGCCCCTGCCCGCCCAGTCCTCTGTTTTTTGGCCGTGTGGGAGGTGTGTGCTTGCGCTGGTCTGTCTCCCTTCTATGCATGCACATGAGGTGTTCGATGATATGCCCGATCCATACTTAAGCTTTCTCCTCTCCAAGCTCGACCTGCAAGCTTCATTTCCCCCAAGATTTCTCTAGTTTTGGCGGTCCGTCCCGTCCCGTCCCCGTCCTCACCGCCGTCGATCGCCCGCGCCGATCTCGTCGCCGGCACCACCGTGGTGAGCCTCTTGTTCTTATCTTCTTTTTAAAAGAAAAAAATTGTACTTGTATGATTTAGATAGATACTTGTATGATTTTCTTACTTCTATTATTGTTTGTTATTATATAGTGTCATGGTTTTGGTATCCGCCCCCGTCTGGCCTCATCCAGTCTATGATTCGGATGTGGTATATTATCTTTGATAACTATTTGTTTCATTTAGTGTTTATGACAATTATACCGACCAACGTGACATAAATGTTTTTATCTAGGAGGTATGTGAACCGGAAATTCCAACGGATCCTTTTGTCGATAGGTTAAATTTAGTTGAAAAAGAAAACAATTACTTGAAGAAAAAATTGAAAAGAATTGAGGAAGAGAAGATGCAATTGGAGTTGCAGGTTGCGGATGTCGTCGATGATCACAATATCAAGATGGATGCAATGTGCTTGAAGATTATAAAGATTAGAAAATATGCCAGAGACACCGTGCCTCTCGCAAACGAAAAAAAACCGTGTTTTTCTTTTTCTTTTTCCGCGCGAGGCACGGTTTTGCTTCCGTCAGAGGCACGATTTTTCTTCCACGAGAGGCACTCCCGTGCCTCTCGGAAATGGAAAAATGCATTTTTCTTCTTCTGTGAGAGGCACGGTTTTGATTCTGCTAGAGCTCGAAAATGGAAAAAAAACATGTTTTCTCTTTTTTTCTTCCGTGAGAGGCATGGTTTTGCTTCCGCCAGACGCACGGCCGTGCCACACGGAAACAAAAAAATGCTTTTTCTGATATTTTTTTCCTTTCGCAAGAGGCACGGTTTTGCTTCCGCGAGAGGCACAATTTTCCTTCCAATATTTTAAAAATAAAGAAGATATTTCAAAATTTTAGAACGAATTCTGAAATGGAGAAAAATTCTGAAAAGCCCAAACTAATTTTAAATGCAAACAATTTTTTAATACGTGAACAAAAATTTGAAAACAAGAACACTTTTTGAATTTGTGAACAGCTTTTGAAAACAGGAGCATTTTTTGAAATCCCAGTCATTATTTAAAAATTTCTGGTAAATTGGAACAAAAATATTCTGAACAATTTTTTCAAAAACACTCAAAGTTTTGAAAATAGGAAAAACACTCCAAACAAAATTTTTAAATGCAAGAACATTTTTGAAGTGTTTCCATTTGTGACCAAGAATTAGATGTGCCGGCGCTCGTACGTGTATTGGAGCATGATACCAACAACTAAATCGACGTCCACCCTTGCATCCTGCTACCCGGTCGAAGCCCTTCGCTACTGGATTGGGTAGCAGCCCCACTATCTCGGGCATCGGTTGTGGGTCGACATATTCAATCAACCACCTCATGGTAAGCGCCGTCGGCTCATCCACTGACAAGTTAGCAGTGATGGGTGCCTTGTGTCGGAGTCAAAACCGGTGGATCTCGGGTACGGGGTCCCGAGCTGTGGATCTTGGATCAATGGGGAACAGGGAACGAAGAACACAATGTTTACCCAGGTTCGGGCCCTCTTGATGAAGGTAAACCCCTACGTCTTGCTCGATTACATTGATGTGTATAGGATGATTACAGAGTTGATCTACCACGAGATCAGATGAACTAAACCCTAGGCTATTAGGATGATGGTTGTTGTTCTCGCCTGTACAGACTAAACCCTCTGGTTTATATAGACACCAGGGGTTACTAGGGTTACACAGAGTCGGTTACAACAAGGGAATAAACATGTCGAATCTTCCATCTTGACTTGGAGGACACACAAAGGCACGCAAGATCACCTGCCTGGATACGAAACTATCTCGTAGTCCAGCCTTCCAGCAGTTATAGTACGGCCGACCTGTCCGGCCCATGAAGGATGAGGCAGCGGCCCGAAGACCCTCTAGTCCAGGTCTCCCTCACCTTGCTCGTCACATGTAGGTCTCTAGCCTTCGACACGGGTAGCATGTTCTGTTGTGGAGGGAGAATTGATTTTAACCCCCCCCCCCCCCCTTGTTCGCTCATCTTTGATCATATACCCCTTTCTTTGCTTGCCTCCCTCTGAATCCCCTCAGTTATGTCTACTTCTTGTTGATTGCCCCCTTCGGCATGTTTAACAAATTTGTAGTATATCAATCTCCCTCAGCACCTATGGTTTCTACAATTTAGATAATCGTACAACAGGACCACACAAAGTCCATGGAAAATGGAAGGGGGAAGCTTGCCTTACCTTGGGGCAACAATGGAGGCGGCAGATTGTGTGTGTGTGTGGGGGAGGTGGTGGATGCGGCGGAGCAGCAGGGGAGATGGACGGTGGATTGGGTGGGGGGGAGGGTGTAGGGGCGGCAGTTGTTCGCCTTGCTAGATCGAAAAAGACGAGAGAGGAAGGAGAGGCGATAAGTGAAACGAACGGCCCAACCCTCCTATGTCTCGCGTGTTGAGGAAACTGCACGAGGACATATTAGTCCAGATTTCATTCATTATTAGCTAATTGAATAGATAACAATGCCAAGGGGGCAATCAGCAAGAAGTATACAATACGGGCTTAAGAGGGAGGCAAACGAAGGAATGGTTCTATGATCAAAGACAAGCGAACTCGGGGGTGAAAATCAATTCTCCCATAGAGAGGCATAAGATTGATGATGTCAAAAGGAATAAACTATTTTGTATGTCACTAACAATTTTTGAATTTTAGGATATTCTTCCATTCATGAACATTTTTTTTAATTGGCAAAATTTTGTTCAATATCATTAACATGTTTTAATACACTAACTTTTCAAAAATCATAAAACATTTTCTGATTTCCTAAACATTAGTTTACAAAATTAAGAACATTTTGAATAGGAAACTATTTTATTAAAAAACACAAACATTTTCTAAATCTGCAAACATTGTATGATTTATTAAACATTTTATTTCAGAATTATCATTTTAAATTTTTCAAAACTTTTATAAATCTCAAATTATTTAAAGTAGAAAAACAAAAGGAAAAAAAGAAAAATAAAATTTAAAAACAAGTCACCTGCCCATGGGCCGCCCAAATAGAAAATATATATGCTATCCTCACGTGAGTTTTGTATGTTATATGTGTAGTATATGTCAAAAATGAAAATATGTACATGTAGTATGTTGTATTTAAGAATATTTAGGTATATATATATATATATATATATATATATATATATATATATATATATATATATATATATATATATATATATATATATATATATATATATATATAACTTTTGAGGTAGTATGTGCTATTTTCTAGTATATTATTCTATACGTACAAATATGAAGGTATTTTCGAAATATACAAAAACTATGGACTCACAGGCAACTTTTTTATCTAGCTTGCTTTAAAATATTTTATATGTAGTATATGAATATATTTGGAATGATAGTATATATGCTATCAAATTATAGTATATGAGACATAAGGGGTAACTATTACAGGGTGGTAGGATGTATTCTCTCTATATATATGGAGAGAGTTTTTGAATGGCGGATCAGACTACACGGAGTCATCGCACACTAGTCGTTACCTTTGCCGTCACATATTTATTGTTTCTCGACTATCTGCTTGAAGGCCCCACTGTATTATCTTGCCCCTGGTCCCCAATTCCATGGACCAGCGTTGCTTGTTCCTTCCTTGTCCACTCGCTGATCAATCAAGTAGTTGGGTGGATGGTTTCCATATGCATCGCTAATTAAGCTGATGCTGCCTGGCTGCTGCTGCATGTGGCACCACACAGACACTTCATCTACACGCAGCTGCTGCGAAGCTCAATTATTGTACCCCTTCTCTTCTCTCAGGTACCAGCTGACCTGGCGATTTCACATCCCCTACTTCTCCTACACTTCCACTCGGCAGGTAAATCGATCTGAACCTCCACCGCCTTCACTTTACTCGGCCGCAAACAGCAAGGCCTCCGAGTAGTGTAGATCTTGTCTGAGATGCATATATGAAGGTTGGCTTGTTCTTTGCAACTGGTGATCTGCCGTCTGCTGATTAGCCATTGATCGCAGCTCTCTGGCAGATCAACTTTCCAGCAATCTGCAGCTAGCGACTACGCTGAAAGCCGAACGGGCTCAGAGAGAGTTCGACTCGCAGCAGTACGTGCACAACAA
Source organism: Aegilops longissima (assembly GCA_021605205.1). Classification (NCBI taxonomy): domain Eukaryota; kingdom Viridiplantae; phylum Streptophyta; class Magnoliopsida; order Poales; family Poaceae; genus Aegilops; species Aegilops longissima. The sequence continues at coordinate 849,888,287 of CM038677.1, forward strand.
GGTAAGTGGGTGATCTTAATTCGTTCAGTACTGCATATGTATGTATATCGATATTACTTCTCAATTAGTTACCTGGGTAATTGGGGATTTGGATCTAGCAGCTAGTACATAGGCTCATACTGTATGCAAACTTCGAATTTGATTACCTGGTTTTGGGTACCCAGCGAAAAATTCGGATACCGGACAGTATCAGCATTTCTTGATACCAGATAGTAACAACAGGTTAGCTACCACTATGCTAGCATATTTATTATGCAGAGTAAGAGTTCAATAATTATCTATTATGCTGATGCGATTGTATCACCTCGATATATCAATTCAATGAAATGTCCTTTATCGAAAAATCTATTATATGCTAAAAAAATTAAAAAAATTTGTTGAAATATTCGAGTTGTATTTTGTGGCATCCATGGCAACTGCAAATTCCAGTACCCCCTCAGTAAAAATACTGAGCTCCGCAACCAAAACATTTGCTCATACTGTCATACATACATGATGACTTTGCTATTGTTTCCAGTGTAAAAAACCTACCGAATACAAATGGACCACAAAGTTACTACCGCACAACGTGACCTAGAGCATATATTAGTCCAGGAAACCGCTGAGCCCAAGGCCCTGCCATTATCACTTTTGGAGGACATGACAGATCATTTCTCTGATGACCTGGAGATTGGACGTGGTGGATTTGCGGTGGTCTATAAGGTATGCATTCCAATATTAATTACGCTTGATTTGAAAATCCAGACCGATGCTAACACCTGTGAGTAATAGGGAAAACTTGGCGATAAGGAGGTCGCCGTGAAGAGGCTGTCCAAAGCTTATATGCATGAAAAAGAATTTGACCGAGAGATTCAATGCTTGATACGGGCAAAACACAAAAATGTAGTAAGATTCCTGGGATATTGTGATGACAGACAAAGAAATATGGAAAGATGCGACGAAAAATTTCTCATGGCGGATATCCACCAAAGATTGTTTTGCTTCGAGTATATGCCTAAAGGGAGTCTTGATAAGTATATCAGTACGACCATGTGGACTCTAACTTTTCTCTTTATTTTCTTCATGTACTAGAAATTGCTAATGTGCCGTACAAGTATAAACATTCATTATTGAAAAGTTAACACATCAAGTATCTCCTCTCCCATTGATAGATACACATCATGAGTGGGAAACGTGCTACAAAATAATCAAAGGGATCTGTGAGGGTCTGCAGTACCTTCATGACAATAGTATTATTCACTTGGATCTGAAACCCGCCAATATACTGCTCAACGATGACATGGTACCAAAAATAACTGATTTTGGCCTGTCAAGATGCTTAGATGAAAATCAAAGCCAGGTGTTTACCAAAACTATATCAGGAACAATGTAAGCTAGCAAACTCCTCTTGAAAGCTCTGTCTATATGTGCTATGTGATTTAGTTACACTCTCTTTGTAGATTAATCGATCAGACCTTTTATATTTTCATACAGGGGATATTTGGCGCCAGAACGTTATGAAGGGAGTGGAATCAAACCAAGTGGTGACTTGTATAGTCTTGGTATTATTATCATGGAAATACTGACCGGACAGAAGCAGCCTCAAGATACCAAGGATGTAAGACCAACAATATGTGCCATTGTTACACAGATAAAAGCTCAATTTCCTTTGGCTAAGAATGGTCAACTTTAAAATATTTATCATGCTTCTACTTCGCATATTTTGATTACATTTTAGTTTGAGATGTTGTATAGTATCATTCTGAAAGCACACCTGTAAGATTACCATCTGCTAAGGGAAAACATGAACTTACTCCTTATGAGGAATAAATAGAACCATAAAAGGTACAGAAGTACCCAAGTCTTAAAAAATGATAGTATTTGAAGAAACTTGGCACTACTACAAAAGTACAGGAAACTATGGAAAGGAAAATGCCAACCAAATAAATATAATCACACAGGTTATTGTTTGCAAGAAGGACTTTAATTTCATTTCTACTTGTTTTGGTCGAATATTGAAGTACAATTTACATGGTCATTGATCTGACTTGAATTTATCAGGACAGGGTTTACTTTTTAGAGAATTGTTTTGTTAGTTTGCTGCCTGAATGTATGTGGTCGGTATATACTATACATATTTTAGATTCGTATATAGGAAAATATTGCTGATTCACTTCATAGACCATAACTCACCATTGTGATTCTATTAGGTACTTGAAACTTGGAGTGATAGGTTGGAGAGATCACAACAAGACACAGTCTACGAACAAATACGTGTATGCAACGAGATAGCTTCAAATTGCATGCAGTTAAATCCAAAGGACAGACCAGCTAGTGCAGGAGACATAATCGACAGGCTTCACAAAATGGAAAGGATCCAGGTATGTTGAAAATTTGAGAGTTTATGCATTTATTCCTTTAATTCCTAGTTGCTACATATACCAATCGGATCCTTTACTAGAACATTTTGAGCTCCTAGATTATGGGCTTTGGTGCTTAAGGAACAGGCCCAGAAGTCTAATGACGCTAGTTGCTTTAGTGGCACGTCCTTGGTACAACACTAAAACCTTTTTCGCCGTAACTAGCCACTGGTAACTGGTTACTAGCGACGTGCGCCGTATTACGAGTGGTAGCGCGGTTGTGAACTTGCACGCCACTAGTAACTATTTGTGAAAATTGTCAAGCACACTTTCTACAGCTCATCCATACATCCACATACATACATACAGCTCATTGATACATCCAACATACATACATATATGCAGTTCTTCGATACATCCAACATACATACATACATACAGTTCATCGATACATCCAAAATACATACAGTTTATCCATCCAGTATACATACAGAACCTGCCACACGCCCTGTCGCCGCCACACATAGAGGTCATCGTCGTCACCCCGTGTGGATGTCATCGTCGTTGCCGCACCTAGTGGTAAGTCGTATAATTGATGATGCAATAACTGCAGCAATACCAGGACGTAGATTTTTGGCTCTGGGAGCATATGCTCCCTAATGAACAGTAAAATCAAAAATAAGTAGTAAATACATTTAAAAAATTCCGATTTTTTTGCAGATATACATATTAGTGTAGAAAGTGTGCTTGACAATTTTCATACCATATGGAATAGCAGTGCTACGTCGGTGAAAGAGCAAAATTAAGTGTAACATTTGGTGTTTGACCTTTTTTTTTTGCACGGGTCAAAATGCTTAAGTTTTTCACATGGAAATTTGCATGTACCATTAGGGTGTGACAATGAACACATCTATCTTTTTTGAGAGAAAAATAACATTTGTAAAATCCATTTTTGGCACGCAGGAGCATGTGCTTCCTAGAGCCAAATGGATTTCCGGCAATATCAGCCCAATAATAGATTATGCAAATAATGCTTAAAGTTTCATATAATGCCTAAAAGCTCCAATGAAGACAACAATCTGGAGAACTAGCAAGATCAAAGTTTCCAAAGTTCTCCTCACGATGCACAGGTAATCAAGCAAAGACAATATTGTACAAATAAATTATAACCAGAGGCTTCTTTTTCTAGAAAGAAAATGAAACCAAAAATAAATTTGAAGCAAAAAGACACAAGGGTGCATGCAACATTAGCTAAGTGTACACCCATTAGCATCATGATTGTCAATATCAGAGAAGAGGTGCTAGCACATGGATCTACAAAACAAACATGACACACCTTTACCGTGCAATCAGATAATATCAAGAAAAATTATTGCAAGAAGAACGCACATGGAAATAGTTTAGTAAGGTAACTAGTAATAGAAAGTAGAGGTTGTGAGGGAAATAAAACATAAAACACAATATAATAGACTAAGAATGACACCAGGATTTCTTTCAAGCATATGATTAGTAGAACACGTTCAACAAATAACAGTACGTAAAAGAAATAATATGGGGATTGGATTTCGGTGTGATCATTCGGCTAAAACAAGAACCACAGGAGAAACCCTAACCAGCAAGCAAACAACGGAGTAACATAGCACATGTCTTGGAGGGAAACAACCCCAGACACTGGTTCATTGAACCATTTTCTAAACCATAGCTAGCTGATGAATATTATGGAATTAATAATTCTAATTGTACAACCTTGATGTTACAATCCATCAATGAGAAAAATATAATTTGTACAACATTGAGTCAAGCATGTATGAACTTTACACAGGAGCACTACATTGATTAGCAAGGTCATTTGCAAAAGCAGAACTCAACCAAGAAATTAAAGGAGAGGGAGATAGTTTAGACCTGGTACCTTCAAAAGACACAGAAGATCTGGGACCTTGCGGTGAAGGGCACAATGGCCCATGTTGGTGAGCAGAGGGACTGGAGGAGCTCTGAGCACAGGTTGGGGACGAACACCAAGTCAGCGACGCCCATCTAGTAGAGTTGATAGCGTGGCTAGGCACACCAGCTGGATCTGGGTCAAGGAGCGGAGAGCGGCGGAGCACGAGGTGGCCGGCACACGGGAGGATGGCGGCGACTGTGTCTGGTGAGATAGGCGCCCGGGAGGGGGATGCGAGGGTGGCGGCGACGGCTGCAGAAGGGGGGTGGGGGTGTCGTCCGGCGACCTACTGTTGATGAAGGCAAGGCGGGCAGCGTCCAGGCTCGATGCACGCGATGGGGGAGGCAGGAGGGCGGGACAAGCGTGAGGGGAGAAGTCGAGCCGGAAGAGGGAAAAGCGGTTTTGGGCTTTTCGTTGCCTGAGAGGCTCTCGCAAATTCCAGTGGCACGTTTATGTAGTTTTTTTATAGAGATGAAAAAGACATAATGAGAAAAATGTTTCATTTCGAAATCACTAATTAAGAAGTACTCGTTGCAAAGAACACTCCACTTTCCTAGGTCGCGACAAGTGACGCACATGCAGCGCGCCATTTGTCGCAACCTGGGAGTTTTCCCTTTTTTCTAGATCTGTTTATTCAAAACGTTTTATCTCTTAAACCGTGCGTCCAAATCTCGAACCGTTTTCACCATTGGATTCTCACGTCGAGATCTTCAAAACTAGATCCCATGTTGATAGGTTTTGAAGAACTTTTTTTTCATGAAAAAAACCGTACAAAAAACCGGGCGAAAAAACCGAACCAGGAGCACGGTTTTTTTTTTCCTTTCCGAAAGAGGCACGCCCGTGCCTCTCGCGAAATCACAACCATGCCTCTCGTGAAAGCAAAACGATGACTCTCGTGGAAGGAAAAAAAACAGAAAACACGTTTATTTTCGTTTACGAGAGGCACGGCCGTGAATCTCACGAAAGCACAGCCGTGTCTCTCGCGAAAGCAAAACCGTGACTCTCGCGAAAGAAAAAAAACAGAAAACGCGTATTTTTTCCCTTTCCTTGAGGCACGGCCGTGACTTTTGTGAAAGCACAACCGTGCCTCTCGCGGAAGCAAAACCGTGACTCTCACAAAACAAAAAAAAACAGAAAACACGTTTTGTTTTTTCCTTTCCGAGAGCACGGCCATGACTCTCGTGTAAGCATAACCGTGCCTCTCGCGGAAGCAAAACCGTGACTCGCGCGAAAAAAAACAGAAAACATGTTTTTTTTGTTTCCGAAAGGCACGGCCGTGACTCTCGCTAAAGCACAACCGTGCCTCTCGCGGAAGAAAAACCGTGGCTTTCGCGAAAGGAAAAAAAAACGTTTTTTTCGCGCAAAATTTTTTTTTTCAAAATTTTTTTGATCGAAAGGCTAAGAAAGACCGGGGAAAACCAAAACGTCGAAAAAACCCCAAAAAAACCGTTTAAAAGGCCGAAAACGCGTGCGGAAAAATGAAAAAAAAACAAAATCCTAAGGAAGCGTCCAAAGCGCGACGCGTGGCGAATGGCTGAAAGCGCGCCAAGTGGCGCTGATCGTTGCGAGGCTCCCGAAGGAGCGCTCGTTAACTAGTTGGCCCCGTTTCATTTCGCTTGCGGGAATTGGCAGATTTGAGCCGAATTTGTAGGGCCAACGAAGCATATTTGGCGGTGCCAACAACGCGCAGCTACCGGCGTTCTCCTGCCACCTCCATGTCGGACTACGCCGCGACTGCGTCGCATCATGCACAAAGCCAGCTGCTCGGGGATGAAGTTTGCGTTCTCCGCGACAATGGCTTCCATGACCTCCTCGCTCGCGAACTCGCCTTGGATTTGGCCTTTTCCCTGCAGGTGTGCTCGAGGAGGAAGAGGTTATGTCACCATTTCTCCTACGCCAGCTCGAACGTCAACACTAGCTGTGGCGTCGGCTAGTCCTCTGCCATGGCAGTGTTGGAGTACACCTGCGCCTGAAACTTGGTCAAGCCGATAAGGAAGAACACGAGCAAGGGCGCCGACTTGTTGTCACATGCCGTTTCCATTTTTGGTTCCACGTCAAAGACCTCCGGGGAGCTGGTCGGTAGGCCGTCCTCTATAGGCCTCGCACGACGACCCTGCCTGGCAGTGGCAGAGCTATGGTAAGATCCTTGGGCAGGCCAAACATGCAAGAGTAAAGCTGATCTTAATAACTTTCCTATTAAGGCCCCCTTAATCTTCACTACTTGGTGCTATGTTGGGCGGGCCACGGCCTGGTTTTTCCTCATGAGGCGGGATGTGGTGTGATAGTGCCGGATCGTGGCCTCACATAAATAATGGATGCCAGGCAAGCCAAGCGGCACAGTGTGTCAATGCGGGCACCTGAGTTGGTTTCTCTGTCGACGTGCCTCTTTAATGGCAAGAGATGGATGGACAGGGCAGCCATTTGTGTTCGGTAAACATCCATCTCATTCTGTCATGTCCGGTCGCGTTTCTTCAGCATTGAACAAGAGCTGACACCGGGACGCTGTGCGGGCGATGCTCTCGGCCGACACGTCGCTTTAATGCCAGCATCAGTGAGAGCTCGCATCCGCTCTGGACCGGTATGAATGCAACGCCGGTGCTATTGAGCGATATGAATGTGCGGCAACCGCTTTGCATGGTAGAGAGTTTTTGATGGGTCTAGGGTTTCAAACATGTGCGTGTCTACCAACCGGATGCCCATGAAGCCCCTGTTTGACGCCGGTTTATGGGAAAACTGATGCTCGACCGTGTATCGAGGGGGTCGCCTGTTGGATGGCAAAATGGATTCAGACCGTTCACTCTGGATAGATGCGGGCCATTTAATGGTCAGATGTGCAAGATGCCCTTTGCAGCTAGCCGATAAAAGCCAGTTATTTTCAGCTTCCAGTAGCGAAAATAACAGGCCCCTAACATAATTTGTGCTGTTAGACAAACCATGTAGCACCATAACATCTCTTTGACTAGTAATGTATGTTTTTTTTGCAAGAAAACTTCCATTATATTCATTTTCAATCATGATAGTATGACGAACACTAGAAATAATAAAAATTACATCTAGATCCGTAGACCACCTAGCAACTCCAAGCGCTGAAGCGAGCCGAAGGCGCGCCGCCATCATCGCCCCTCTCTCGCCGGAGCTGGGCAAAACTTGTGGTAGTAGACAGTCGGGAAGTCGTCGTGCTAAGACCCCATAGGACCAGCGCACAGAATAGCAACCACCGCCAATAAAGAGTAGCATAGATCAAAAGGATCCATCCTGAAGAAACACATACATAGACGAACTACGACAAGATCCAAGCAAATCCACCAAGGACAGATCTTCCAGAGACACACCTCCACACGCCCATCGACGATGCTAGACACATCACTGTGACGAGGGCTGGACGGGGAGAACCTTATTCCATATTCAGAGAGCCGCTGTTGTCTCGTCTTCCTGATCAGGACACAAACCCTAACAAGATTCGAAGAAACATTTAAAAACAGAGCCCTCCCGCGGGCAAGGGACGGGGTCCATCGCGCCACCTTGGCCCTAAGGCCACCGGGGACCAGGCGGACCAGCGGAAGACAGAGGAACCCTAAGCTTTTCTCGGGGGAGGAGGCGACTGGTTTCCTTTTTCAACTACTAATATTTGTTTGCTTCTTCTAACTACCATGCCAGGAACAAGCATCAAAGGGGGCAGCCATGAATGGGCAAAAAAGATCACAAAATGGATAACCGACCTATTGATTGTTCCAACATTTATTTTAATCATCCATCACAATATACAAAATACTCTTCAAACATACACATTCAAGAAAATAATAATTGCGTGAGCGTCGATCACCACCCGTCGGAGAACAACTATCTCTTTAATTCCAGCGGGCGATTCAGATTTCAAGCACGATGGTCTAGCCGTGCAACAATGGAACACATCCTCGCAGCTTCCCGTCTCGGCTCGGTTCTCATCCCAGGTTTTAGAAGTGCAGCTAGCCTTTGCAGCGACGATGACGCCCTGCCTTGTAGTGCCTCATTCAATGAGCCTTTCTAGCAGTGGTGGTCCCGTTAAAGCATCGATAGTGCACGGCCTTGCAGTGCTGTGCCCCAGCTTGCAGCCCCGGCAGTGCCCAACATGTTAGCATCCCGCCCCAATTTGCAGCAATGCTAGCCAGCCTTGCAATGACGTGCTCTCCGGCCCGCAACACCGTGAAAGCTTTTGTAGCATGTCACAACATTGCCCAAACACTACGTGGGTCTGCACTCCCCATACAAAACTATTCCAAAGAAAAACATTTTATATATTCCCATATACCACAATAAAATATTGAAGAATGCTCGCAACACATGCAGCATGAAGAGTTAACGGAAACATGAATTCATGCTTATCAGCAAAATCATCACAACAAATTTCTTGTTAGTACGTGACAAACAACAAACGTGCTTGCAAGATATCAAAGTTTCAGCGCCGTGCATTCGGCTTGTAATAACGTCGGTTAACCTTGGAGCCATACGTGGTTGGACTTGCAACATTGCGTGGCAAAGTTTGCAGCACGATGGTCCGACTTTGAATAACAAAAGAAAGAAAAAACAGTGATGGGCAGCTCGCAACATTGTCGTGTTTCCGGCTTACAACATGGGCGACCAGCCTTGCAGCATCAAATTTAACGTCAAACAAGGAGAGCAAAATGTGTAAGGAAAACAAACATGCCTTGAGCCACTAGATCAAGCGTACAGTAGCACATTCAGGTTGCATGTTCTTGTTTCTCGAATACATATCATATATTAAAGAAGAAGGACAAAAAGAATGCCTCCACTTTGCATGTTCATTTGAGTTCACACAGGAAAATTTATGACCCGTTCGATCATTCATGGGTTCTGCAGTTGACACATGCCATCCCGGTGCACGTGCTTGTGTGCTGCCTTTCGATGTATCCCTTTGTATATAGCTTGTTCTGTTCACATCAAACGGTTTGGCTTTTTTTAGGGTAAATCGTTAGGCTTTTGTACTTGTAGCAATGCAATCAGTGTCCTGTGCAAATCCTTTTTTCACGTCTTATACAATCCCTTGCATGGAGAGGTTTCCTGTTGATAAAGTCTTCCGCAGCACGCCCCCGCTCCTCTACATGGCACCCCGCTCATGTTGACCGTTAGCAACTGACTGGAGCGTCAAGAGACGGAGCCGTTTCCGTTTGGGTAAACGTTTGGGATCGGCGCACCGGCCGAACGCTCGGCCAGTCGCTCGCCCATGCGGACGCCACGCAGCACAAGGGCCCGCACACAGTCGTCTTTCCTCTATCCTCTTCTCGGGCCGGTCACGCGCGAGCCAAGCGATCCAGGCCCATCATACGTCTCTGCTCACCTCCTGCCCCACCTTATCTTCTTCCCCCTCCCGATCCCCTTCTCTTTCTCTCTCTATCTCAGTCGAAGCCACGCATGCTGGCGGCCAGCCCTTCGTCTTTCTCCTTCAAATCCCGCCGGCGGTTAGCTCCAGTCCCGCGCAGATCCCTATCTCTAACCTCAGCCCATTCCAACCCCCTTTGCTGCCCCTGGCTGCAGGTTCCGCCCCGGCGAGACAGAGTTGGAACTCGCCATGGATACGCCGTCCGCAAACTGCTGCTCACAGTTCCTTGTGCTGGAAACCGTCCGCCGGAGATGCTACAGCGATAGCGGAGCGACCTCCTCCCCCACCGCTGCAACCACCTTCTCCTCAAACGAACCTGAAAGCATTCTTTTTGTTCCTCCACCCAATGTTGCAATCGACGATGCAAAAAGCTACAACCGTTTGATTCAAAAGCTTCAACCCGCGGTACATTAAGCTTCAACCGGATACCGCGCACAGAAAAAAGCTACAATCATTCATATGAAAGCTTCAACTGTAGTTTGAAAAAGCTTCAACCAGCAACGGCTGGAGGTGGAAGAAGATGACAAAACGTTTGCAGTTTTGCTACATGCTTCAACCGGCATAGATTTTGCTACAACCGGCATAGCATTTTGCTACAGCCAGGGTCACGTTTTGCTACAACCACAGCCGGCGTCGTGGTTTTGCTACAACTAGCATCGCGTTTTGCTACAACTGGCATAATGTTTTGCTACATCCAACACGGCCGAGCTGCGACCCGCGATGGCGATGAAGAGTTTTTGTTGCAACCGTCGTATGTACTTGCTACGTCCGGCAACGGGTTTTGTTACATCCGTTCATTATGCAAATGTTGCTACCTGCAACAACGAGCTACAACCAGCGAAAATGGTGACATTTCTTTTTTGCTGCAACCGTGTCTCCATTTTGCTACGACAAATAACGAAAAATGCTACAACGGGCAATTCTATTTGCTGGAACCAGTCAATCGCCAGCGATGCGGAGCTGCATCCATGGCGTGCGCGGGCGGCGAGGGCGGGATCCATCCATGGCGAGTGTGGGCGGCGAAGCTGCATCCATGGCAAGCGCGGGCGGCGGAGCTGCATCCATGGTGAGCGTAGATCTCCGAGGAGCACGGACGGCGGAGCTGCATCCATGGCGAGCATGGATCTCGGGCAAGCGTGAACGGCCGGCGAGGATGGGGACCGGCGACGAGGGGTTGGAAAGGGATGGGGACCGGTGATGAGGAAGACCGACGGGGGCCGGCGACGAGGACGGCCACCAGAGGGGACAAGAGGCGCGGCGCCGCGCTCATTGAGCGAGGCATGTGGATCCAGCCCGAGTGCTCGAGGAAGAAGAAGCCGGGGGCGATTCGGTTTTTTTTTACCTGGATCCAACGACCCGCGTGGCTCACATCCAACGGCCTGGGCTAGACCGGCCGAAACTTTCGGCCGGCGCACCGGCGCTTATCAGCGCCCTTCCGTTTGCATGCACGCTCTATACTCTCTCCTTTCCTAAATATTTGTCTTTTTAAATATTTTAACAAGTAAAATGAGTAAATCTAAATCTATACTTTAAAATATGTCTATATACATTCGTATGTGGTAATCTATTTGAAATCTCTGAAAAACAAATATTTGAAAACGGAGGGAGTACATCATTAATTCGCTTTGGCTCACATCTGGAGGAGCACCTGAACGTCCACGATATAGTGATTCTTCGACCCTAGAGCCAAAACGCTGCTCCCGACTTCTATCATTTTTTATCCCAGATAACTGCTACAGTTTACCCAGAAGATCACAGCCAAAAACTCGATAAGTTTCCATCTAAAGAGAGCACAGCATCATCCTATGTACTTACTGGTAAAAAAATAGCATGCTGCTTCCAACGTGGCGTGGGTGGTGCCCACCATGATTGGATGTTATACATACACTAGCAAAACGCGCGAGGGAAATTGGTCTGCTGGATCACCAGCGATCCAACGGAGCGGCACGCGACCGATGCGTTAGAGGAAATCAGCCGGCCGGTTCCAATGCTTTTTCGTAAACGTTTCTAAGATTTCCGGTATCTGGAGAGGCATTTTCGACCTCCGTCTCATGTGCACAGTACTTCCAGAAAAGAGTTTCAAAAATATTTAAAAAATCTGAAATTGGTTGACATTGAACATGTTCGCGTAACTGCATGCAGAATTTCAAAAGGATACCATGTGTGGAGGTTTGCTAACATAAGTTCAATGCTCCAAAAAGGTCTTTAGAGCATTGCTTTTTGTTTTTTATACTAACTTTCTTAATTCATTGTTGTGTTCGAGCTCCGAATTGAATTTCACGTTTCCAGACGCATGAATAATACAAAAGTGAATTTTTGTAGGGCTGGTTTGAGGAAATATTTTACTTATCTCCCGAGCCGGCTCAACTGCCAGGCTCAGCGCATCGTTTCGCCAAGATGAAGCCACCGTTGCCTGTGAAGCTCGGCCCACGCAACTCGACGATGGTGGAGCCGATGTCGTATCTGTGCGTGAGCGTGGTGAAGGCGCGGGACCTGCCCACCGTGGACATCACCAGCGTGCTAGACCCCTACGTGGAGGTGAACCTGGGGAACTTCAAGGGCGTGACACGATGCCTGGAGAAGAACGCCAACCCGGTGTGGCAGCAGTTGTTCACCATCTCTGGCGACCACCTGCAGTCCAATCAGCTGCAGGTTATTGTCAAGCACAAGGACGTGCTCCGTGATGACTTTGTCGGTCGCGTCGTCTTTGACATGTCCGACATCCCCAACCACCCCCCGCCTCATAGTTGGCCGGCCCCGCAGTGGTACCACCTTTCTGATGCACGGGGCGAGAGGTTCCCACATGGCCATAGACTCGGCGAGATCATGCTCGCCGTTTGTCTTGCCACACAGGTCGACGAGGCCTTGCCGGAGGCGTGGCACTCGGAAGCGCCCCCCCTCTCATTTCAGGGGCTCACCAACACGCGCTCCAAGGTGTACTACTCCCCAAAGCTCATCTACCTCAAGGTTGCCGTCATTGCGGCACAAGACCTCATCGGCACTGAGGAGGACCGACCGCTGGCAGAATCCGTCGCAAAGATACAGATAGGCAGCCAGATCAGGCGGACGCGGCCGGGGCAGCCACAGGGATCCGTGAATCCGACATGGAATGAAGAGTTTATGTTCGTGGCCAGCGAGCCATTTGAGGACGAGTTGGTGGTGACAGTGGAGGAGAAGGTCTGTGCCGGGAGGGCCGAGCCGATTGGGCGCATTATCATCCCTGTGGCAGACAACGTGCCACGCAACGACCTGGCCAAGTTGGTGCCGTCCAAGTGGTTCAGCCTCTCGCATGGGATGATGGAGAGCAAGGACAAGGAGTCATTCAAGACGTTCGCCAGCAAGATCCGTCTCAGGATGAGCCTGGAGACGACGTACCACGTGATGTACGAGTCCATGAACTACATCAGCGACCTGCAGCCGGCGGCGGGCTTTTGACACCATTCATTAAGTAGCAATTTCGTGTTTTTTGTATGTCCCAAACAAACTAATTTGAAGTTGGAATTTTGAACGGAAGTACGATTATCATACTTGTCAAACATTATTTTGCTTATTGGCGTGGCGAAGGCGCGGCGGCACGCTGTGCCAGTCGGTAAGCCTGTGTGTGTGCGCGCTTATTTCTTTTTTCTTATGAGTAAAAAAGATTTGAAAGAGGCCTGACGCTATGGGACTTCCGTTTATCTACTGGATTCATGCAGGCCATTGTTGTCTTTTGTGCATGCGGGTCCTTGTTGCTCTTTTAGCATGGCTAGCTTTATTTTTTGAGGATTTTTGTATGGCTAGTTGATTAGTTTGTTTCCTTGTTTTTTTAACACCGCCTCATATTAATTAATCAACCGAAACCATTATAATCGTTCGATATGAAATTCATCACACAGGGCGGAACATCATTAACAAGTATACCATCCGATTTATTATCAAAGCTAAACTTTGCAACTAAATGGGCCACCACATTTGCCGGCCGACATATCTTAGACGTTTGAAAGCCACTAGCAAAAGACCCGTGCGTTGTAACGGGTACAAAATTAATATGAGAGTTTGTGTGGTATTCGAGAGTTTGCATGTCATGGTGAATAATACGATTTTCCAGTTAAATTGGAATACTCATAAGAATCCGCTTCATGAATATCCTACTGTATTCCAAAAGGTCATAATCTTCTTCTCTGCTAATAAAACCTACTCCTTCAATTTGCTATAAAGAAATTAGATCATTTGTAATCACTTGTTGATATTCAACAACCATGTGTATTTTTTTTACAAAAATGTAAACATTTATTGATCCGATAGATCAACAACTACTTCTTCAATGCGAAAGTAATTGTGCATCATTCACATACATGTATCAGCTTCAAATAAAACATTATTAATTCTTATATCTCGCAATTCCTATTAACATTAATTTATATCAAAACTACTTCACAGACGATTTTTTCTGAACGACACCTGCACGATAGCTAATCTAAGCGCCTACGGCTGTTCAGACTTGCCAATGGATGGTGCCATAAGGTATATGGTGCAAACTTCGGCCGGCAAACGTAGTATGTGTAGCAACGCTCAATTTATATTTATACTTTCCCACTTTTAAAATATGATAGCCGGAAAGTAAAGAGTTTATAATGTTTGGCGCTCTTTAGTTGACACGTTGCCGCCAGTATTAGTAGCACATCCTCCACACCAACATGATCACTTTCCTAGACATTATCATCGGGCCCGGATGGGTACGCAGAGCTGCGGTATAGATGGTACGACAAAGGGGAGTGTTCCCCCCTCCCAACCATCGTGCATGGCGAAACACGACGCGAGCAAGATGCACCGTTGTCACATTCTCTCTCGGTTTTCATCCCTCCCTCTCTCCTCCATATCTCATCAAGACATTGATGACATCAAAAGTTGAGGAATATTTTTTTCAATATTTCACTCATTTTTAAATATCATATCTGATATGTACTTCTAAGATGTGGCATTAATATTAAACTATGACATTCAACATCAAGTAATAATGGGTGCTCATCCGGAAAAAAAATGTAACCGATGCATGCATCCAGCAGCTTCCGGTCCAGAACTACATCTAGCCACAACACCCACCGCCTCCCATTACGGTCCCCCTTATCCACACTACACAACCCCTAAAAAATCCACACAACACAATCGTCACTCTTCCTCCTCTTTTTCTACATCTACCAGACGCTCTCCCTTCTTTTCTATAAAGTTGGTCAAAGTTTTAAAATTTTGACTTAGGACAAAAGCTAGAAGTACACTTATTCACGGACGGAGGGAGTATCCAGGAAAGCAACCCCCTCTACCGTCGGTGAGGAGGATTCCGTTTTGGAGCTGCTCTACCGTCGCTCGATCTGGCCTCCCTCTCGGTCGCCGCCTAGTGCTCCGGATTCGGCAACCTCTCCCCCGACCAACAACAGCCCCACGCGGCCTCGGCCCGGCCTGCGGCGGCGGGCCCAGCACGCGGTGGCCAGGGGCAGCGTCCCCATGCCGTGGTGGTGGAGCAAGCGCGGCCTCGGCTCAACGGTGATTGCAGACTTGGCGTTCGTCAGCCGGTTGCGGTGTGGTTCCGTGTCCTGCAAGGCGGGCCTGTGGCGGAGGCACGGGAGGCTGTCCGGCGCACTCATGCTCGGTGGCTGCCTCGATTGCCTGTGTCGGCTCTGTCTCCTTATTGGCACCCCCAGCCGGCTTTTCTATCAATCTTTTTCTGTAATCCTCGGCTCTACCTTAGAGGGCACCCCCAACCTGCTTTATTGGATTCAATCGCTTCTCCTCTCTGATTGGTCGTATCTCACCCTTTGGCTTGTTGATTCTTGAAATTTGAAAGGTATATAAGTTGCTAGATTTTGATACAAAGTGGCGGTGTGGGACTATTAATTCAAATTTGAAATCTGAAATCTTAGCAACAACTCTGGTTTCTGCAGCCGAAAGGGAGTGGAGGGCAGGTTGTGAGGACAAAGTTTTTTAGCGGCCCATAATATAAATTCTGGCCCGTTGACTTTTGCAGCTATAAACGATGTTCGGAAGCACAGATGAAAATTAGAGACAAAATTTAGTACCACCTCGAATATGTTTTAAATTCAAACTGAAAGCGTAAAATCACAGGAAGAAGCGTATTGTGACGGTGAACCCGACAAAGTCAAACTAAGCGCGAGTGTAAAAACGCTAATCGTGCGCTCCGCTCGCTGTGCAGTCCGTTGCGCGCGCCGCTTGGTTAATCACCGTAAAAATCCTGGCAAACATCGTAAAGGAATTAAAGCTGTTACGGGCTGGCACAGACCGCTACTCCACCTCGCCCATGGGCGCTCGTAAAATAATTAACCTTTCTAGTAATCAAGTTTTTTTTTTGCGGGTGAAGTAATCAAGTTACTAGATGCTACGCACTATTCCTCCCTCCGTTAATGCTACTGGTAATCTAGTTACCAGGCTGCCACATACAGAATAATTAACCTAAGATGTGTACATAGTAATCTTGTTACCGGCTAGCACGCATCACTCCTTGACTCCATAATAATTCTGGTAATCTAGTTTAGATTGTCACATAAAAGTTTACAAAAAAAAATTTACACACAAAATAATTAATTATACAATCGTGTATAGATCGAAAATAGTAATCTTGTTATGGTGCGCCACCCACCACTCAACTCCGTAATTGTTCTGGTAACCTGTTTACCAGGCTACCACACATAAATATAATGAACAAATCTAGTTTTACTACTAGTGCATGATACCTATGCTTAGGATTGTACGAGTACCATTTTTCGTTACCATCATTACTATGTACTCTATGGTCTTTTACCATTGAGCATAGGATGCTCGGTTGTCTAATTACTAGAGCACATGCACATGTAGTAATCCATTTCGATCCGTTACGATGATTTAAAAAATTCTAGCGGTTAGGTGGAAGGCATCGGCGCTAATTTCCGTGGGAGTGTTGTTCGCAGCCTGGCCGGCGCGTAGAATAGATGATATGCGCTCAGGCTCACTTTAGCGATATATATATATATATATATATATATATATATATATATATATATATATATATATATATATATATATATAAGGATTGACTATTCGTCACCCTGGGTGAGGAATAGTTATTCTTCACCCTCTATTTTATCATCAATACACTGTAATTTTACGTTCCGTAAGTTTTTCTTATTTCCGACGTAAAAAGAGACCGTAAGGAAATATATAATCGTCGTAAAAAATATTTTATGTCATGTAAAATTACAAACGTAAAAACATAGTGTAAAATATACATAAACTGCAAATTTTCTTGTCTTATGACCTATATTTTTATTTTCTTATGCCAAATTTTACGTAATGAATCAATAGGAATGTAACTATTTGAATTCCAAACGTAATTTAATTATGAAATGATCATAAGATTACCTCGGGTGAAGAATAACTTATATATATATATATATATATATATATATACTAGCACAATGCCCATGCGTTGCAACAGGAGAAAAAAAAAACCATACTTCCTAAACCCAATAGCTCAAGACTCCCTCTCCTCCTCCTCCCATGACCGACTGCCAGACATGTCCTCCTCCTCCCACGACCGACTGCCAGACATGGTGACATTAGTAAACTCTTTGAAATTTTCCACACTACCACATGAGAAACAACATGAAAAGATGTGTTGTGCAAAAACATAATCGTGAAAGGAATTCATAAGTGTACTGTAGGTGTGTGCAATTTAAATCACAGAAATATCTACCTGATCGCGAGTATCTCTTCACGTATTTGTTGGCGTTGCTTAGTGATGGGTGATGCCCAAAAAATATCACACTATAATAAAAATAGTAAAGTCTTGGTACAACATTCTTGCTTCACTACGGAGGCAACAAAGATTTCCATGAACCAGTGTGGGCTATGTTTTGGGACTGGGTAGCATAGCACTATTTGTGTCCAATGATATTAGAAGCATTTTTTGCGGGGTAATGATATTAGAAGCATTTTTTGCGGGGCAATGATATTAGGAGCATTGTACAAATATCCTCTATCAGTGGCTAATAGAACAAAGTAAAGTGCGGAGTTTGTGTCGCACACAGCAGGGAATCCAACTGCTTGTGCTTTGGTGATCAACATTATTTTTATTAGGAGGATTGTAAGAGTTTGTAACGGGGGCTAGCTGGTCGAGCAGAAAAAATAAGAGCAAATATTTGTTTTTCTCTCGGAAAAATATTGTACATGACCAACATAGAATGAATCCTGTTTATTGTGACTAGTAAACATGCACGTGCAATGCACGTCTCAAATTTAAAATCTGAATACACAACTTACATCTCTTATCCTCCATGTACAATGATATGGGATGAATGTAATAATAATTCTCAGATCAAGGTTGAAGCAATCGTAAAGTCATATATTATTCATTTTGATAACTTGCATTAAGCAGTATTACTACACTCATTTGTCCACGTAGACCAAGTGTACCACTCGGGTTTGACACAACATAAAAAGCACCACCACTTTTAATACAATCAATTTTTCTCCATCCATACTGACCAGATCCATTTGCTAAGGATTTATGTTAGATTAGACAAAAATGGTCTTAGCTGCAGACCTGCAGTATTATACTATTATGCCTAGTTAATTACTCCCTTAACACCGTCAAACTGTTCCTCTTCTTATTACGAGCACATCATACCAGGACCCTGGTCATGTTTCTGATCTCCCTTTGGCCCGACAAAGCTCGCTCTGTGATCCCAACTACTGCGATCCTTTGAATAAGTTCCTGGCAACCTGTTCAACAATGTTGATTTCCCAAACAAAGGACACACCGCAAAACAACACATGCATCTCCACTTTTTATCACATTGCATCCCTCACCAGCACAACCAGCACCGTTGAGGTCTTTGCAGGAGTATAAGCAACTCCCTCTGTAATTTTGCAAGTATTTCACATCAGTTGGTAATCAACTAATCATGGATAATACAGTATAAACTAAAAAACCATGAATTTCATTGCCCTCTTCTACTGAAAAATACAAATTATAGATCCAAATTTTACATAGTCCTGATGCCCCTTTTATGCCTCTTAAGAAAAAGGCTACAAAACTGAGAAACAACATTTCAAAATATAAATACCTAGTCGGAATGACCCATTGGTGGCATCATATATAATGTGTGGAGATTTATAATTACACTAAAATATGTGTGACATACCTGTACAAAAAATAGTCTTTTTAAGGCCTTGTACAATGCAAGGTGCTTAGAGAAATAAACCAGGCTTTCTCTAAGCACCGGTGCTTATTTGTACTGGGTAGACGCTTAGTTAGGCGTCTCTCCTATAAAAATAAGCACTGGTACTTCAGAAAAACCCGGTTTATTTTTCTAAGCATCTACCTAAGCACCTAGCATTGTACAAGGCATAAATGTATATGAAACCGCGTTAAAGAACATATAACTTGCTTAGGTTGGATCTTTGTTTAGTCCGAGACATGCCCATTTTGCAAAGATGGTCTCGATGAAAGCGCCCAATATTTTCCTCATGTAAGAGCTTCTAACTCAAATGACCAGTACTCACCTTTTTTTAGCAAACTTGCAACACTATTGATCACCATCTAGGGGTCCTAGGCCAAAGTGAACGACATAATAGCGAATAACCAATAACTATAATGTAGGACAACTTAAATGGCTGTTGGTAATGATATTTGTCATTGTTTTGTGAAGCGCATGAAAGCTGTTGGTTAGACAAAAACTGTTGAAACTCGTATTTTCGCGTACACATGTGCGAATAAGGAGAATTATCATTATTCAATAGAGTTGTGTTGAGCAAATATGAAAGAACCCTGCTATGCTACGGGAATGCACCCAAAGAATGAGAATCTGCTAACTTAGTGTATACCTTATAAAATCATTTTGGTCATCCGCTGAGCAATCTTGGCTTGGCTTTGTGTAATTTCCAAGAAATGCCTCATATCTAGTGTGTTCTGCACCATTTTCACCTGAATCGGTCAAAAAATCAACTTGTTCATCTGTCCATTCATCTAGCTTCACTGAGACCACCTAAAATAAACAGGGTTCTACTCAAACACCAGAAACGGATAGTTGAACCACCAAACATCATATATGCACTGGCCACCTCACATTATGATCACTTGTTGTACCTATTACATGAAAAAAAATAGTATACGCCATCTTTCGTAAAAAGCCTATGATCTAATTCTGTTTTGTCAAAAGTCACTTATTTATCTATTTATTTGCTAATATACGGGTGAGGCTCCATGCAGGTGTTTCTCAACTTACAAAGAACTATACAACCTAGAAAACTTGAAACATCTGCTTTATTGTCTATTGCCTGACAACCTTCCACACTGGGACAGTAGAAATTTCTAGGACATGAAAATAGCAAAGGTTCCCTACAAGTTCTAAAGTAAACCTCATGGTTGCACTTGCCTAGTTTCAGAAAGGGCTAGCGAATAAAAGCCCAACTATATAACTGAAACATCTAATCCATTATTAGCCAACATCTCCTACGGCTGAATATAAAATCATTCCGAGTAAGAAGAAATAAAACTTAAAATGGAAGGACACTACTGACAAATAGCTAGCAATACATAGATATTGTGGCTACCTTGGAAATGTGCACCCCCAGGCTTGTATGAGCTCCAGAACACTTGATACAAATGAACGCACTAAAAGTTAATGATCTGCAAAGACAACAACATTTGAAGATTGAGAATAATGCGGAACACTCGGTCTCAGATACCATGCACGCTGGACAGAAGTTTTACCTTATCTCATAAGAAAATAAGAAATACACATAGTGTTGTAACTTAACTGGGTCGCCGCCTCGACCCCAGCAAGGCTGAGAAGTAGCTCCCACGCTCCGGCGCCAAGGCCGCCATCATTGAAACGGCCTTGACGGTGGCAGCAGAAGTGCGGCGAACATAACTTATCATTATCAATTCAGAGAAGAAGCAGATAAAAGATTACAACCAAGTATACCTGGAAAATGTATATCAGCTACAGAATATTGGCTGCAAGCCAAATAAATAAGCATACTTTGCCAGATGATAACCAACTAAAAAGCAAAAAGAAGCAAAAGTCGAGGGCAGAACAGAGCATCTATATATACCTGTATCACTGATGAATAAAATTAATAAAATCCTAATAAAGATGGTGCAATTGTTTTTCAGACTCAATGATATGGACATGTTTCTCAAATTTTCGGACACCTTTGTACATGGTCATTGTAGTTCGGGTTTTTCAATCCATCTCCAAATAAAACAGAACTGCATCCCACGGGGTAAGACAACAAGCTTGTTGCAGATTTGAAAACATCAACGGAAGACAGCTTTACCCCATCAGGCCCATTTGTAACTTGTACATAGAGGTAATCCAATCCTTAGAAGCTTCCCACAACAATGTTAGATGAGAGATTGAAAAACACACAGTAGCACGCATGGTCTTCCTTGCACAACTATCATCAAACACCCAGCATACAACGACCCACATGTTTTAACTCAACTGGTGGAGAGGAACTGAGGAAGTAGGGCCTTGATAGGGATGTAGCGTACCAGGCCTTCTTCCTCCTCCTCCCGTGGAGGCATGAAGGCCGGGGCAGCTTCTGCCGCCGCCCGGATGCAGGCCCAGTAGATGGAGCGCGGCGGCGGCCTCTTATGGGGGAGTCACGAGAGTGTGGGGCGGCACAGGAGGGCAGCGGCATTGGGCTCGTATGGGGGAGTCACGAGAGTGTGGGGCGGCACAGGAGGGCAGCGGCATTGGGCTCGTATGGGGGAGTCACGAGATTGCGGCGGCGCTGGGCTCGCGTGGAGGCGATAGGGCGGGGTGGTGGGGAGGGCAGCACGATTGGGGAAAGAAAGAAAAGGATTGTGGGTATGGGGCGAGAAATTAGGGATATCGATCTCATTAGCGCGATTCGGGTGGGATCCATCGGCTTTTGCGGGCCAGGACGCGGAGCGCTGGGAGGTTGGGCAGACGACGCGTCTGCTCAGCAGAACATTGGATCTGAGCCGTTGATTTGGGTGGCAGAGTAGTAACGTAATATGAGCAGTAGGATATGTTTAGGTTGGTTTGATCGGAAGGTCCTGATTATCTTGTGTACAAATTGTTGTGTGGCTCTAGGAGAATTCATGTTTGCTCTTTTAATAGTAGTATAGATTTAGACATAGTATTTTTTTCGCATGTTAAACAATTCCAACAAATTTTCTTTTGAGTTATAATTTGACGTCAACAATTCAGATATAAAAAGTAGTTCAACTTTAATTTGGCGTTGCTACTATACCCATGGACGGAGACTTTAGTGCCATTTGGAGACCCTCCCTCTCTTTCCTTTTTTAGTTTTCTGTATTTTCCTTCCTTACCTTAATTATGGGACAGCTTCAACTTTCCATTTTTCCTCTGTCTAGACATGAAATCCCCGCCCTGTTTCCTTCCTTATTCTGTAAAGAGACATGGACTCCCTTCCCTCTTTCCTTCTTTATTTTTCTCTCTTTCCTTCCTTATTCCTTATTATGGAAGGACTTATTTCCTTCTATATTGGTTCCCAAGATGGCTCCTTGATACCGAAAAAATTAGAAGATGTATATAAATTACAAAGATTGGGTTTAAGAGAGCGGTATGGGACTATTTAGAAGGTGAATCAACTGTCTAAATATAATATACCGTGAGTTTTTTTTGAGGAAAATACACAGGCGGCCGAAAATCCTCCTAACGTGATAGACTAAGAGGGTAATCCTTGTTACTCCAAACATATGATGGGCCAGCTGACTTGGACGCTCGATCTGTGCACTTTTTTCGCAACCCGTGTTCGAGTCCTCAAAATAGCAACTTTTTTTGTGTGGCCGTTTTTGAAAGAAGTGACTTAAAAGAAAGGATGACGGTGAACGCATGCACGACTTCAGCCCAGTTGGTTGTGCACGTTGAGATGAAACAGCAGGTCATGAGTTCGATCCCCGTGAAAATCAACTAACTTTTGCTGCTGCTCCTCTACAATCTCGGCCCATATGCAAGGGCAAAGTCGCTGCTCACAATCTCGGCCCATGTGGGGCAAAGCCCATGACGGATAGAAAAACGTAAATTGTCGAATTATGATGTTAATTTTACCTGTTAAATATTTTTTAAATATCGTTTTGGGAGCAACCTTATAATTTATAGCGTAAGATCCGTTTTCCTTCCGTACCGGAGGCGACCCGGATTGCAAATAAACACCCTACTATAACAATGCAGGGAAAAGAAAATATCGATAACTACACATGCATACCTCTGAAATGTCGCAGGGGAAAACAACAGATTTCTCATCGCGAGAGTGAGAGAAAGCGAGAGAGAGAGATAGAGAGAGGGAGGGAGGGAGTGGGATGAGAGAGGGAGAGATAGACGCCTTAGGATTAAACATATTCAAACACGGTTTTTTTGTTTTGTGTGAACACCGAGGCCATTACCGGCGAGGGTGACAAGGAGGATAAGCGGCAACACAAATATGATGCCTCGCAAAAATAAAGGAGATGGACCTATTGTGATCTTGAGTGATGGTTGTTGGGTTAAGAGTGTGTGTTATGTTTTCTCTCCCTTTGCAACGCACGGGCTCTTTTTCTAGTATATTTAACACGTATATAAACTTCATCGTGGGTGAAGAAACTCCGCCAGAGCGCTATTATTGGCATCCTGGAGTTGGAAATCCTGGGCGCACGTGACCTGGCCGCGGGCGTGAAGAACCCGTACGTCGTCGCCAAGTACGGCAAGAAGTGGGTGCGCACACGCACGCTCCTCAACACTACCGCGCCGCAGTGGAACGAGCAGTGCTCCTGGGACGTGTTCGACGTCAGCACCGTCATCATCGTCGCCCTCTTCAACGACTACCACGGCGATGCCAATGACCAGAGGATTGGCAAGGTCCGCGTTCGCCTCGCCACCCTCGAGACGGACCGTGTGTACTCCCAGTACTACCCTCTACTGGCGCTCACCTCGCCGTCCGGTTCACCTCGCCGTCCGGTTCACCTGCAAGTCGTGGGCCAAAATGCTGGCCATGTACGGCAAACCGATGCTCCCCAAGATGCACCACACCAACCCCATCTCCGTGCTGGAGCGGGACTACCTCCGGTTCCAGGCGATGCAGATGGTGGCCTCACAGCTTGCCAGGGATAACCCACCACTGCGGAGGGAGGTGGTGGCGTACGTGCTCGACGTGGACTCGTACATGTTCAGCCTGCGCCGGAGCAAGGCCAACTTCAACCGGATCACCTTGCTCTTCTCTGGCGGCGTCGCGGTCGGCAAATGGTTCGACGGCATCTGCAAGTGGAAGAACCCAATGACGACGATTTTGGTGCACGTGGTGTTCCTGAAGCTGGTGTGCTGCCCGGAGTTGATCTTACCCGTCCTGTTCCTGTGCATGATTATTATCGGGGCGTGGAACTACTTCAGGCGGCCACGGGGAGCTCAACACATAGACACGATGCTGTCACGCGTGGAGCTCGCGCACCCGAACGAGCTGGACGAGGAGTTCGGTGGACTGCAGCCACCGCACATAGATGCAATGTTGCGGTGGTACAATGATGTGGCGTACCATGACGAACTGGACGAGGAATTCGACACGTTCCCAACATCCAAGCCAGATGACATCGTGAGGCTGAGGTATGAGCGGCTGCGGAGCCTCTATGGGATGGTGCAGACGGTTGTCGGCGACCTGGCTGCGCAGGGGGAGCGCGCGGAGTCACTGCTCCACTGGCACGACCCCAGGTTGACGCCCGTCTTCATTGCGCTATCGCTGGTGATGCCCGTCCTACTGTACTTGACTCCATTCCGGTTGTTGACCACGGCGGTGGGGTTGTACTTCCTCCGGCCGCCGTGGTTCCGAGGCAGGACCAACCTGCTCCTCAACTTGTACAGTCGTCTGCCTTCCAAGGATGACGTGATTCTATAAGGGTTTTAGGTTCCTGCAATGAGCGTGTGATGCTATAAGGTTGATCCGTTGATGCATACAACACGCAGGAGTTATTCTCTTTCTTTCTTCGTTTTGGTTGACTATATATGTGGCCTTTTTTTATATGACTTCTCCAGATTCCATAGAACATTATTATTCACTTTGTTGTAATAAGTCTTTTTCCTACCTACCCCCCTCTCATTCCAAAAATCTAAAGCGCGCTTGACTTTGCATGATTTTTGATGTGCATGCCTCTGATCATGAGTATATTACAAAGTACTATATGGATTGAACACGTATAAGTGATATCATTGTATTTGTGTTGCATAACAGTTTTATTACATGAGCGTTATACCAATTTTGTAAGGAAATCCTGTCAGAGTTGTGCCATGAAGAATAGAAAAAGTCAAGTGTGCCTTATATTTTGGAAATGAGGGAGTACTATTTGTTGTCTGTAACTCAGGGCTTTGATTGTAATTTCACTAGGCTTATTAGTGCTTATATCCGATGAAATAGGCAGGACAACTGCCCATTCATTAGAAGGTGCTTAAATTGTGTTGATCTCACATTACCCTAAAATTCATTCCTTTTTGTCAAGCAGTTATTAATGACAAACATTGCTTCTCATGTCAGAAGAAAATGAAAGTTAATTATTTTAGTTTGTTCATTTGGCAAAATGACCCACAAGAATAGGTTAGATAAACGTTCACCTTTAGTTTTAGTGCTTCTTTTTTTAATGTGTAACAGTTTCCAAAAATGTTCTATCATTCACTGAAATGTTGTAGTACATGAACAGAAATGTTTACATAGTTTGAGATAAATGATTTTTAAAAAAGAAAAATACTCCATCCGTCCTAAAATTCTTGTCTTAGATTTGTTTAGATACGGATGTATGTAAACTAAAACGTAACTAGAAACATTCATATTTAGACAAGTTTAAAACAAAAATTTTGGGATGAAAGGAGTACTACGTAGTTAGGCGCTGTTGCCGTAGTAGGCAGGTGCTCTGCTCACATCCAGCAATGATGCCGTATTTGCTTGTTTTAGATGTTCAGCTCACTGTTCTGCTGTGTAGCAATTCTTTGATGGGTCGCTAGGTCTCAGTCGACTGAGACTTAACCAAGTTTCAGTCCAGTGACAAAATACCCGAATGAGCTAGACAAGGAGTTTCACATGTTCCCGACGTTCAAGCCAAATGACATCCGGAGGCTGAGGTATGATCGGCTGAGGGCAGGACGATTCCAAGGGGGGGCTAGACCCCCCAATGATTTTGTTTTACGTACAATAGTGATTAAGCAGCCGGAAAAACAACGTGTTAATGACTAATTTCGCCCCCCCCCCCCCCCCCTTTGAGGGCCCTGACCACGGCCTAGTAAACTCTGAAGCCCATCTTAGAAGGCCTCAGCAGGAGTAGCCCACCATCGAAAAAGACGGACACGCTCAGGTCGTTTCCTTTTCTTCCCCTCGAGCACGTCTAGGTCTTAAGGCAGTTCTCGATCTAGCGCCGCCCAATGTTTTCAATCTAAGAAGGGGGCGAGGCGATCCTTGTGTGGCCGGCCGCCGGCCGGATGCACAGCCAACATGAGCAGCAACGAGCAAAGGAAAAAAGGGTTAGTCACTCCCTTCAATCATTCTCATTACTTAGTTGTTGTCCGATCTTACAAAATAAGATTAATCTCTCCTGAAAACTGCAGAAAGTACAACCCTAGAAAACTAATTAGGGATTATTTCTTATCCGTGAGAAAAGGTTTTGCATCGTTTATCCCCCTATGGTAGAAAGATTTAGTTCATTAACATGTCAATTGCCTGTGTTTTATGATAACTTTTGATGAAAATTGAATTGTTTCAGAGAGCTCACACTTATTTTCTTCCTTTGATGAAGATTAAGTTCAGTATAAATTCGCCAAAAAAATCATTATAATGTGTGCATGGACTTTTTTCTTCCAATCAGTCTGCATGCTTAGGCAAAATACCGCCCCCCCTATGTTAGAATTCTGGCTCCGTCCCTGGCTGAGGGGCATCGCTGACATGGGGAGCGCGTGCACTCGCTGCTCCTCTTGCTCGACCTCAGAGCAGCTACACAGGAGGGGCGCTGGAACGACCCCAGGTTCACGGCCGTCTTCATTGCGCTTTCGCTGGTGATGACTGTCATACTATACTTTGACGCCGTTCCGGGTGGCTGCCATGGTGATGGTGCTATACTTCCTCCGGCCGCCGTGGTTCCGTGGCAGGACTAACCTGCTCCTCAACTTGTACAGTCATCTGCCCTTGGTGGTCATGTCTTTGGTACCCAAGAATGCACAATGTATCCATTTGAGGTAGAACCCAACTCTCATGTGAATCTGAATGAAGTTCGAAGAGGAAAGAGTTAACCTCGGTTTCGATGGCGCGTGCGGGGACTCTTGTCATTGGTCCACCTCATGTTTGCAGTGGTGATGGAACTTCCATGGGGATGATCGAAGATGCTCCGCATCACTGCTCCTCAACTTGTACAGTCGTCTGCCTAGCCCTGCAAGGACCACATGATGTTGTAAGGGTCTGTATTTTTTTTCCGTGCAATGAACGCAAGGCTTGATGCTTGCAGGAGTTGTTATCTTTCTTGTCTTCGTTTCGATTAATTATGTTTCCTTCTCTATCTTTATCTGTGCATATGCCTTCTCTTCCCTGCCAAGAAAAAAATGTATATGACTTTTCTGAATTCCATAGAACATTACCACTTCATGGCAAGTCTTTTTTTTAGTACCATTTCTTTATTGTCTTTTTTTCCTATAACACAGTACAAGCATAGATACCCACATACATGCACACAAGGGTCTGAGGCATAGGTCATTATTTCCAGACACATAAGGATCTGAGGCAAGGAGACCCGATGCCACCTATTCTGTTCAACATAGTGGTAGACATGTTGACGATCATAATAGAAAGAGCTAAGGATAATGGCCAGGTAGGCGGGCTCATCCCGCATCTAGTGGATGGAGGAGTCTCCATCTTACAGTACGCTGATAATACTATCATCTTTATAGACCATGATTTGGCAAAAGCAAGGAACATGAAGCTTGTGTTATGCCTTTTCGAACAGTTGTCGGGGTTAAAGATTAACTTCTATAAAAGTGAATTGTTCTGCTTTGGAAGAGCTAAAGACGAACAAGAAGCTTACAAACAATTTTTTGGGTGCGAATTAGGTTCATTGCCCTTTACGTATTTGGGTATACCAATTCACCATCGCAAGCTTTCCAACAAAGAATGGAAGTGCATCGAGGATCAATTTGAAAAGAAATTAAGCTGCTGGAAGGGCAAACTTATGTCATATGGAGGCCGACTAATTCTTATTAATTTGGTGCTCACGAGTATGCCAATGTTTCTCTTGTCCTTTTTTGAGGTACCAGTTGGCGTTTGGGAAAGACTAGACTTCTATCGATCACGCTTCTTCTGGCAAAGCGATGAGTTAAAACGAAAGTACAGACTTTGTAGGCCAAAAGACCAAGGGGGTCTTGGTATTGAAAATTTAGATGTGAAGAACATATGTCTTCTCAGCAAGTGGCTGTATATGCTATCTGTAGATCGATGCCACATGGGCCCAAATTCTGCGTAATAAGTACCTGCATTCCAAAACCTTATCCTGGGTGATGGTCAGACCAATTGATTCACCATTTTGAAAGGGATTGATGAGAGTGAAATCAGTCTTCTTCAAGTGGACAAAATTTATCGTTGGAAATGGTACTACCACGAGATTCTGGGAGGATACATGGTTAGGGGAGACGCCCCTCGCAATCTAATATCCTTCTCTCTATAATATTTTTCAGCAAAGAGACACTTACGTTGCAACAGTATTACATTCCAATCCTCTCAATATTCAATTCAGGAGGACCTTATCAGGAAACCGTTGGAAAGCATGGCTCCATCTTGTGAGAAGATTGGTGGATGTTCACCTTTCTCAACAGCCAGACCAGTTGCACTGGAAACTAACCAAGAATGGAGAGTTTTCGGTTAAATATATTTATTTGGATATTATCAACACTGGCTCTATACCTCGATCGAAACATGTATGGAAAGTCAAAGTGCCTTTAAAAATTAAAGTGTTTATGTGGTTTGTCCATAAACAAGTCATTCTAACTAAGGACAATTTGGCCAAACGCAACTGGACTGGATCTAGAAGATGTAGCTTCTGTGATCGTGATGAATCTATCAACCACTTCTTTCTTGACTGCCCAATGACAAAAAAATTATGACGGTCTGTCCACATGGCATTTAACATTACTCCTCCGAATATCATCCATACGTTATTTGGGATGTGGCTAGATGTAATAGAGTCAGAAACGGCGAGACATATCTGTGTAGGAGTATGTGGTTTATTATGGGCAGTATGGAACTGCAGGAACGATTTGATTTTTAACAAAACAACACATATTCATTTCTTGCAGGTTATTTTTCGGACCACTGCACTGAATCGTATGTGGTCGCTACTCACTCCGAAGGATGCCCGAGAGCGTATGGTTACTGGGTCTATCCGGTCGGAGACGGTAGCACGGGCTATCTTCAACTAGTTTGGATGGCGGTCATGTAATAGGATAGGTGTTTAGTTTTCTATCTACATTTTGCCTGCCGGTTGTGGCTATCCTGTTTTTTGTGTTGTTGCTCTTTGTGAGCATTTTTACCTTTTTGAGACGTGGAGACTTTGTTGAACCTTTTGCTTATTAATAACTAGACAATTTCCCGCGCGTTGCCGCGGGAATATATGGTTGAAATTTTAACAATAATGATTTCATGATTATAGTAAGTGGCAATTTTCATGATTAGGGCACTCTTTCGATAACATGGAATTAAGTTTCGAGTTGCTGGAAAGAATACACTATCAAGATGCTTCCATTACATATTTTCCAAGTATACCACACCCAGAATGGGAATTTCTATGTCAAATAGATGTTAGGGGAGAAAGCTCATAATTAAGAATAAGAAGGTTCACAATTGTATCATTGAGCAATACATGGATTATTATTCCCTACAAAAATATGGAGCACATGACATCATGAGATGGGGAAAAAGGACAGATGTGTCACCTAGCATAGTGGTGTAAGAATTCAGCCCACTATTGCATTCTATATTTATTCTCTGTCTAGACGAATATAAAATGTTGGCATGACACAGTACATAAACGATCACTCGCCGAACGACAGCGAAAGAGGAAAAAAATGTCAAGAACATGAGTAAAAAGAATAAAAATAGACATGGTCATAGAGTTAATGATTTCATTAAGAAATGTCCCACTTTGGCAGCAGTAGAAAGGGAACATTACTAAGAGATGTCAGATCTAGAAAAGAGGAAGGTTATAGCACCCACTTTACTCCTCGATGGGCAAATCGACAATCACATAAATTTTTTTGAATAATCTCATGTGACGCCCCCGATTTAATCGTACACTAATCATGCACGCAAATGTGTACGATCAAGATCAGGGACTCACGGGAAGATATCACAACACAACTCTACAAATAAAATAAGTCATACAAGCATCATAATACAAGCCAGGGGCCTCGAGGGCTCGAATACAAGTGCTCGATCATAGACGAGTCAGCGGAAGCAACAATATCTGAGTACAGACATAAGTTAAACAAGTTTGCCTTAAGAAGGCTAGCACAAACTGGGATACAGATCGAAAGAGGAGCAGGCCTCCTGCCTGGGATCCTCCTAGCTACTCCTGGTCGTCGTCAGCGGGCTGCACGTAGTAGTAGGCACCTCCAGAGTAGTAGTCGTCATCGACGGTGGCGTCTGGCTCCTGGGCTCCATAGTCTGGTTGCAGCAATCGAGTAGAGGAAGGGGAAAAGGGGGAACAAGGCAACCGTGAGTACTCATCCAAAGTACTCGCAAGCAAGGAGCTACACTACATATGCATGGATATATGTGTAAAGGCCATATCAGTGGACTGAACTGCAGAATGCCAGAATAAGAGGGGGATAGCTAGTCTTAACGAAGACTACGCTTCTGGACACCTGTCTTGCAACAGGTAGAAGAGGACGATCTGAACTCCTCCAAGTAACATCATATAGCAATAATCCTACCCGGCGATCCCCTGCTCATAACCCTGAGCGAGAGCGACCACCGGTTGTATCTGGCACTTGGAAGGGTGTGTTTTATCAAGTATCCGGTTCTAGTTGTCATAAGCTCAAGGTACAACTCCAAGTCGTCCTGTTACCGAAGATCACGGCTATCCGAATAGATTAACTTCCCTGCAGGGGTGCACCATCTTACCCAGCACGCTTGATCCCATTTGGCCGGACACACTTTCCTGGGTCATGCCCGGCCGCGGAAGATCAACACGTCGCAGCCCCACCTAGGCACAACAGAGAGGCCAACACGCCGGTCTAAACCTAAGCGCGCAGGGGTCTGGGCCCATCGCCCTGAGCACACCTGCACGTTGCGTACGCGGCCGGAAGCAGACCTAGCCCAGCAGGCGTTCCAGTCCAATCCGGCGCGCCGCTCCGTCGCTGACGTCTGAAGTGCTTCGGCTGATACCACGACGCCGGGATACCCATAACTACTCCCGCGTAGATGGTTAGTGCGTATAAGCTCGTAGCCAACTCAGATCAAATACCAAGACCTCGTTAAGCGTGTTAAGTATCCGCGAATGCCGAACAGGGCTAGGCCCACCTCTCACCCAGGTAGTCTCAACCTGCCCTGTCGCTCTGCCACAAAGTAACAGTCGGGGGCCGTCGGGAACCCAGGCCCACCTCTACCGGGATGGAGCCACCTGTCCTTTCAGCCCCCATCTCCGAATAGTATCACAGGTAATGTAATAGTGTAAAGTATATAGTATATGCCCGTGATCACCTCCCGAAGTGATCACAGCCCAGAAGTATAGCATGGCAGACGGAAAAGAGTGTAGGGCCACTGATGGAACACTAGCATCCTATACTAATGTAACGCCCCGGATTCGATGCGCCAGGTGTTTGCCAGTTATTCGTCGTCGTTGCCATGTCATTTGCTTGCGTGTTGCACTTTGCCATGTCATCATCTGCATTTTTATCATGTCATCATGTGCATTTCATTTTGCATACGTGTTTGTCTCATGCATCCGAGCATTTTCCCCGTTGTCCGTTTTGCAATCCGGCACTCCTATGTCTCCCGGCGCCCCCTTTTACCTCTTTTCATGTGTGGGTATTAAACTTTCTCGGAATGGCCCGAGGTTTGCCAAGCGGCCTTGGAATAGCACCGGTAGACCGCCTGTCAAGTTTCGTGTCATTCGGAGCTCGTTTGATAGCCCATTTGTTAAATGTATAGCGGCACCGTTGCCGGTATTCTCGCCGGACGTTTCGGTCTCCGGAACAGTCCCCGGGCCTCACTTCTCTTCTCTCCTCTCAGCCCGAGGCCTCTCTTCTCTTCCCATAGCCCACCTAGCCCCAGCCTACCTCTCCTCACGTCCGGAACCGCTCGATCGCGATCGGAGGGTTCGAAGACGCCCCTAGACCAAACCCTAGCCAAAAACTGCTATTTATAGAACCCCCTCATGCCATTTTTGGCCTCCTCCAACCTCCCACCTTGTTTCTCGCGCCCCAATCATCAGCCGCGGCCGCCCTCATCGTTTTCCGCGCCGGTCCTCTCCTCCTCCGCCACTTGGCGCCGTCCCCGCCGCCTAACGCCACCCAGCACCGCCGCCAAGTCAGCGCAGCCGCCTTCCTCCACCAACCGCAAGGTGCCATGCGGCCCCCCTGTCCTTCCCCGCGCCCCACTTCACCGCGGCCCTGTAGGCCCATCCGCGGCCCGCCCCGGGCCGATCTGGGCCCGGAGGAGCCCGCGCGCCCCGCCGCCTGGATCCCGCTCGAGGGAGGAGTCGCCCGTCCCCGACCCTGGCTCCCGCCGGTGGATCCGCCGCCGTGCCCGACCCTCGCCGCCTCGCCTGGGAGCGCCCCGCCAGGTCGCCGCCATCGCCTCTCTCTCTTTCCTTCTCTCTTTCTCCTCTCTCTAATCCCTCTCTCCCGCAGGGTTCACCGCCGCCATGGATGGCCGTCGTCGGCCTCGCCCCCGCCGGATGGATGGTCGCCGGAGCTCCGTGCTCACCATCCCGGCCCGGATCCACCCCGCGCCGCGCCCCCCACGGCGCCCCACCACCTGCTCCGGCCGGATCCGGGCATCTCCTCGCCGGATCCGCCCTCCCGGACCCTCTCGGCGCCTTCCCCGTCGCCGCGCTCGCCGGAGCTGCGTCCCCAGCCGCCTCCGTTCGCCAACCCCGCGTGGGCCCCGCCCGGCCGGCCCAGGCAACGGCCTGCCTCGCCTCCTCTCCTCCGGCCCAGCCAAGGCCCATCAGAGCAAGGCCCAACCCAGCTCCAGCCTCCACATCGGCCCACCTCGCCCTCTGTTTTTTTTTTTGCTAGGTATAAAATCTACCAAGTCCCCGAATTATTGCATTTTGTTCCATTTTCATTGCATCATAACTCTGTCATTATTGCTCCGTTTTGCGCGTGTAATATGCCAAAATGTTCGTCTCGAAGAGTAGATCATTTCATCCCATTGCATCATTTTCTTTTGAGCTCATCTTGATGCCCGAAATTCTGTTGGAAGAGTGCTATGTGATGTTAGTTTCTGTTTCTTAACAGAACATGCACTTTTGTCATTTTTGCCATGATTGATGTGTGCACCCTATGAACTTGAGTCCTACATGTGTTTTGTAATATGCCATGTCTTCTTTCCAGTGGTGCTTGCTATGTATTTTTGTGATCAATGTGGTGATTAGCACAAGCATGCAAACTAGGTGTCTTGTTGTTGCTGATTTCAACCCTGTTTTGCTGATATTTTGATGCCATGTTAACTTGATGCTACCAAGAGATCCATGCATATTTTGAGATACTTCAGTAAGGATGTTTTGTTATACATGACTTGCCCTATCCATCCATGCCCTTGTTTGCAATTATGGAGTGCCATAGCTTGAGTCAATCGAGCTCTACTTTTGCTATCAAATGTTTCCTGGCAGATTGTTTACATGTTATTCAATTTTGCCTAGGTTGTTGTGGTTGATCCATGTATGCTATGTTATTGTTCTTGCCATGTATGTCTTCTATGTCATGTCTTCTTGATGAATGTATATTTAGTTTATCATATAAGGCTCTGTAGTGAGTGCATTGAGCTTGTAAACATGCCTACTTGTTATCAGTTTTTGACATGCCATGTTGCTGAATCTGTTAACAAAACTTTCAATATTGACATGGGTGTTACTATATTTTCTGATCCTTTTTGGCTTATGGTCACTAAAGGACTTTTGTTCTATGCAATTAGTAGATTCATGCCATGCCTTGTTTTGCTATTATAAGTTCCTGTAACATGTTGTTTCATAGCTCTAAACATTGCAACCTGATGTTATTTTCTGCTAAGTCTGAAACTGTTATTATTTGCAATCTTGCCATGTCATTTTGAGCATGTTCTAGTGATTTCTGGAGATAGCTCAGTGTTCATGTTTTGTAATGCTTTACCTGTACATCATGCCCATGCCTTTTGTTTTCATATTGAGATGCTATAGCTTAGTGTTTTGATGCTTGCAATATGCCTACTTGCTGTTTTGGACAGATTGTTGCTATAACTTGTATAGGGTGTATGTGTTAAACCGTTGCTTCGTTTTGAGTGTTCTCTATATAAAACTTGCTTGATTTTGCATGTCGTTTCATATTATCATGTTGCATCCTTGTTTTCAGGTGTTTGCTTGATGTTTGTATGCATTTTGCACCAATGCCATGTTTAACTTGTTTTGCTCATATCTTCTAGGCCGTAGCTCCGAATCTGATGAACTTTATATGCAACTTGACTATAATTTCATGTAGATCATCGTGGTGCATCTTAACTTGCTGTTTAACAACTTGAACTTAAGGTTTATTCAGATCTGGACCAATTTCGAAATTTGCATATGAGGACTTACCGGAATTGTTCTATGTTGTTCCCGGCCTAATTTAAGCTTGCTTTGACGTGTTGTTCTTGTTTGCATCATCTCTTGCCATGAGTAGCTTCATGTAGCTTTGTCATGCATCATGCTTGTTCGTGCATCATGCCTTGTTCATGTGTGGAGTGTTTACCATGTTGTGTGCTTCTTCTTGTTAGTTCCTGTTTCGTTGCGATCGTGAGGATTCGTTCGTCTACGCTTGGTTCGTTTTCGTGGCTTCATCTGTTCCTCTTCTTCATGGACTCGTTCTTCTTCCTTGCGGGATTTCAGGCAAGATGACCGCTACCCTGGATCTCATTACTATCATTGCTATGCTAGTTGCTCCGTTCTATCGCTATGCTGCGCTACCTATTACCTGTTTATCAAGCCATCCCGATTGCCATGAACCTCTAACTCGTTGTCCCCCTTCCCAGCAAACCGTTGTTTGGCTATGTTACCGCTTTGCTCAGCCCCTCTTATAGCGTTGTTAGTTGCAGGTGAAGATGAAGTTTGTTCCTTGTTGGAACATGGAGATGTTGTTCCTTGTTGGAACATGTTTACTTGTTGGGATATCACAATATATCTTATTTAATTAATGCATCTATATACTTGGTAAAGGGTGGAAGGCTCGGCCTTATGCCTGGTGTTTTGTTCCACTCTTGCCACCCTAGTTTCCGTCATATCGGTATTATGTTCCCGGATTTTGCGTCCCTAACGCGGTCGGGTGATTTATGGGACCCCCTTGACAGTTCGCTTTGAATAAGACTTTTCCAGCAAGGCCCAACATTGGTTTTACCATTTGCCTCACCACCACCTACTTTTCCCTTGGGACTCGCTCTCTCGAGGGTCATCTTTATTTTAGCCCCCCCGGGCCAATGCTTGTCTAAGTGTTGGTCCAAACTAGAGTGCTTTGCAGCGCCACCTCGGGGAAACTTGAGGGCTGGTTTTAGTTGTAGGGACTGCTCATCCGGTCGTGGCACAGGGGACGAGATCTGTGCGGCTACTACCGAGGTGTCGGCACGCCGGAGGTCTTGCTGGTCTTGTTTTATTGTTGTCGAAATGTCTTGTAGCAGGATTCGAGACTGATCGGGTCTTCCGGTGACAAGGAATATCCTTCGTTGATCGCGAGAGCTTATCATGGGCTAAGTTGGGACACCCCTGCAGGGTTTGAACTTTCGAAAGCCGTGCCCGCGGTTATGTGGCAGATGGGAATTTGTTGATATCCGGTTGTAGAAAACCGAAGTTGATCTTAATTAAAATACACCAACCGTAATGCGTAACCGTGAGTGTCTCTTTTCGGGGTTGATCGAGAGGAGAACACGGTTTCTGGGTTATGTTTGACGTAAGTAGGAGTTCAGGATCACTTCTTGATCATTACTAGTTGTCGACCGTTCCTTTGTTCCTCTTCTCGCTCTCTTTTGCGTATGTTAGCCACCATATATGCTTAGCCGCTGCTGCAACCTCACCACTTTACCTCTTCCTTACCCATTAAGCTTTGCTAGTCTTGATACCCATGGTAATGGGATTGCTGAGTCCTCGTGGCTCACAGATTACTACACCACCAGTTGCAGGTACAGGTTTGCGATGATCATGACGCGAGCGCGATGTTTATTTGTGTTGGAGTTCTTCTTCTGCTTCTTCTTCGATCAGGGGATAGGTTCCAGGTCGGCAGCCTGGGCTAGCAGGGTGGATGTCGTGTGAGTTTCTGTTTATGTTTCATCCGTAGTCGGATGTTGTTCTTGTATTTGATGTTGATGTATTCTTGTGGTTTTTGTGCCTTATGTATGTATCCCTATGTATTATGTAATGTTGATGTAATGATATCCACCTTGCAAAAGCGTTTCAATATCGGGTCTATCCTTGGTGGGACCGTCGAGTTCCTTTGGATAGGGTCGCATATTAGGCGTTACAAGTTGGTATCGAGCCTCGACCGACCCTAGGAGCCCCCTTGATTGATCGTGTAGTTTGGCCGCAGTTGAGTCTAGAAGAAAACTATTTTCGGAGTCTAGTTATATCGGAGAGTAGGAATTCTTTTTACTCCTCAGCCCCTTCGTCGCTCTGGTCAGGAATCTTGACGTAGGTGTTTTGAATTACTTCTCTTCCCCTTCAAATTTTTCGTTAGGATCACGCAGTTGGTTTTTCCGGTAGTTGTTCCTCAGCTCTTTGCATCCGGTGCTTTTTCTCGTCAAGTTGACTCGACCCTCTCCATCTTTGCAAGTTCAATCATCAGTTGTTTTTCTTTTCCCACCCGCCCACCCTTCTTCTTCTCGGAACCGGAGTCCGTAATCGAGTGTCCATCCTACTCGTGCGAAGTCTTTGCTTTCTTTCCTCAATGATATCAACCGGTGTTTTTCTCTTCAAGTTATTCGTCCGTTCCCCGTTCCAAGTTGCTTTTGTTTTTCCCGCCCTCCCACCCCTTTTATTTCCGGAGTCTGAGTCTTTATTCGAGCAATCAATTTCTTTCATGCGGAGCCTTTTTCAGTCTTCCCTCAATTATTTCAACCGGTGAATTCTCTTTTGTTTGACATTCCTCATCTCTTTTCCGGTGGATTCAATTCAAGTTTTCGGTGTTGATCATATTCTTTTCCTTCAAAGTGTTCTCTTTGCTCGTTCGCCTCTCGCCAATTTATCATTCCGGAGTTCGGAAGACATCTCAGGAGATTCGTCTGTGTTCCAATTAATTCGAGGTTGTCACCTCATTCAAATATTTAATTGTTCCGGTGCATCATCTATCTGTTTATCATCCCTTTTCAACGGTGTTATCTCTTCAGTGGGCCCTAACCCACAGGTCTTTTCCCAGGATCTTACCTGACTCTTCTAATTTCCCCGGAGATATTCTCAATTCTTTTCAAGTGTGACGTAAGAATGAATATCATCAGCCACTTGCCTTTTCCAAGATCGATTTCGAATCATTTCATTGTTGGCTCAACCTCTTTGCTTTCCATTCTCCCGGAGTATCTCAGTAATTTTGGTGGTGTTTCTCGTCGTCATTCGAAGATCGAACAAGAGTTCCTCTTAAATCTCGTCCGTTCTCCCAGAAGATTTGCGGTGCTAGCTCGATGTTATCCTATCCAGTTGTTTCCATTTGTGCAATTCTTTTCATCCATCCGGAGTATTTCAGGAGTTGCTTTCCGTCTCAATCATCCGGAGGCCATCTTTTCAGAATATTTCTTCGTTCCAAGTTTTCAGCTTCATTCATCTCAATATTCTTCCGGTGCCTCGTTCAAGTGTTCTTTAATCAGCTCATGATCTCTTTGTTCTTTTGCATCTAAATCCCCTCTAGCTTATTGGTTCTTCTAATTCTTCCCGGTGTTTATTTCTTTTTAATCAGTCATTTTCGAGTTCTAACGGTGGTTCGTTCAAGATTCTTTTTCCTTGATTATCATTTTAATTCATTCGTTCTTTTCAATCCTACCGGTGGTTCATGAAGACCTTCTCAAGTTTACGTTATGTCACTTCTCAATCCTTTTCAAGAAGAATAAGTAGTATGCAAAAATCCATTGCTTGTCATCAATGTAATTTGATGAAGGATAAGCATACAATAAATCTTATTCTTATTTCCTCAAAGTGATTAATCTTTTCCTTCGGAGTTTGTTCTTGAGGAATAAATTCTAGTCCCAAGTGTTTTCA
Source organism: Aegilops longissima (assembly GCA_021605205.1). Classification (NCBI taxonomy): domain Eukaryota; kingdom Viridiplantae; phylum Streptophyta; class Magnoliopsida; order Poales; family Poaceae; genus Aegilops; species Aegilops longissima. The sequence goes on from CM038677.1 coordinate 849,926,362, forward strand.
TCTTTTCCGGAGTTCAATTATTTCCTCGGCCATTTCGTCGGAAAGCTCCATCTAAATCACCGCAAGACTTAATCCTTATTATTTCCATCCTTCAATTGTATCTCATCAGCCTTTTGTACCGGAGTTCTTCACGGTGGTTCTTCATGATTTCATTCATTCTTCAAGAGTTCATCAAGATTTTGTTGGTGGAATTCGAGTATCTTTCTTCTCGCATCTCGAAGTGCAATTAATTCTCCGTATTCTTTAGAATTGGAGTTTTGCATTTCTTCGTTCTTCTCATCTATCAAATCATTTCCGTTCGTGGCCGGTTACCACCTTATGATCTCGAGATGTTACCTATAAGTCCACAACAATCTTATTCTTTCGTTGTTGATTTTCTCAACAACTCCGTTCAATGCTTCCTTCTAAGGATGCTTTCTATTTCATTCGTGGCACAAGTTGTCATTTTCTTCTCCGTTCTTTTCATTCAACTCTATCAATTCTTTCCGGAGGTTTTGTGTCATGTCTTCATCAAGTATCATTCCATCCTCTCAAGTGCATGTTCTAATCCATCCATTTTCAGCAGGAGTGCTGCCTAAATCCTTTCAGTCTTATCCGTTTCTTTTCTCCCTTCCGTCTCGGTCCTAAGATCTCGGGACGAGATCTCTTGTTAGTGGAGGAGTGTTGTAACGCCCCGGATTCGATGCGCCAGGTGTTTGCCAGTTATTCGTCGTCGTTGCCATGTCATTTGCTTGCGTGTTGCACTTTGCCATGTCATCATCTGCATTTTTATCATGTCATCATGTGCATTTCATTTTGCATACGTGTTCGTCTCATGCATCCGAGCATTTTCCCCGTTGTCCGTTTTGCAATCCGGCACTCCTATGTCTCCCGGCGCCCCCTTTTACCTCTTTTCGTGTGTGGGTATTAAACTTTCTCGGAATGGCCCGAGGTTTGCCAAGCGGCCTCGGTATAGCACCGGTAGACCGCCTGTCAAGTTTCGTGTCATTCGGAGCTCGTTTGATAGCCCATTCGCTAAATGTATAGCGGCACCGTTGCCGGTATTCTCGCCGGATGTTTCGGTCTCCGGAACAGTCCCCGGGCCTCACTTCTCTTCTCTCCTCTCAGCCCGAGGCCTCTCTTCTCTTCCCATAGCCCACCTAGCCCCAGCCTACCTCTCCTCACGTCCGGAACCGCTCGATCGCGATCGGAGGGTACGAAGACGCCCCGAGACCAAACCCTAGCCAAAAACTGCTATTTATAGAACCCCCTCATGCCATTTTTGGCCTCCTCCAACCTCCCACCTTGTTTCTCGCGCCCCAATCATCAGCCGCAGCCGCCCTCATCGTTTTCCGCGCCGGTCCTCTCCTCCTCCGCCACTTGGCGCCGTCCCCGCCGCCTAACGCCACCCAGCGCCGCCGCCAAGTCAGCACAGCCGCCTTCCTCCACCAACCGCAAGGTGCCACGCGGCCCCCCTGTCCTTCCCCGCGCCCCACTTCCCCGCGGCCCTGTAGGCCCATCCGCGGCCCGCCCGGCCGATCTGGGCCCGGAGGAGCCAGCGCCCGCCGCTGGATCCCGCTCGAGGAGGAGTCGCCCGTCCCCGACCCTGGCTCCCGCCGGTGGATCCGCCGCCGTGCCCGACCCTCCCCGCCTCGCCCGGGAGCGCCCCGCCAGGTCGTCGGCCTCGCCTCTCACTCTTTTCCTTCTCTCTTTCTCCTCTCTCTAATCCCTCTCTCCCGCAGGGTTCACCGCCGCCATGGATGGCCGTCGTCGGCCTCGCCCCCGCCGGATGGATGGTCGCCGAGCTCGTGCTCACCATCCGCCCGGATCCACCTCGCGCGCGCCCCACGACGCCCCACCACCTGCTCCGGCGGATCCGGGCATCTCCTCGCGGATCCGCCCTCCGGACCCTCTCCGGCGCCTTCCTCGTCGCCCGCGCTCGCGGGCTGCGTCCCGGCCGCCTCCGTTCGCCAACCCCGCGTGGGCCCCGCCCGGCCGGCCCAGGCAACGGCCTGCCTCGCCTCCTCTCCTCCGGCCCAGCCAAGGCCCATCAGAGCAAGGCCCAGCCCAGCTCCAGCCTCCACATCGGCCCACCACGCCCTCTGTTTTTTTTGCTAGGTATAAAATCTGCTAAGTCCCCGAATTATTGCATTTTGTTCCATTTCATTGCATCATAACTCTGTCATTATTGCTCCGTTTTGCGCGTGTAATATGCCAAAATGTTCGTCTCGAAGAGTAGATCATTTCATCCCATTGCATCATTTTCTTTTGAGCTCATCTTGATGCCCGAAATTCTGTTGGAAGAGTGCTATGTGATGTTAGTTTCTGTTTCTTAACAGAACATGCACTTTTGTCATTTTTGCCATGATTGATGTGTGCACCCTATGAACTTGAGTCCTACATGTGTTTTGTAATATGCCATGTCTTCTTTCCAGTGGTGCTTGCTATGTATTTTTGTGATCAATATGGTGATTAGCACTAGCATGCAAACTAGGTGTCTTGTTGTTGCTGATTTCAGCCCTGTTTTGCTGATATTTTGATGCCATGTTAACTTGATGCTACCAAGAGATCCATGCATATTTTGAGATACTTCAGTAAGGATGTTTTGTTATACATGACTTGCCCTATCCATCCATGCCCTTGTTTGCAATTATGGAGTGCCATAGCTTGAGTCAATCGAGCTCTACTTTTGCTATCAAATGTTTCCTGGCAGATTGTTTACATGTTATTCAATTTTGCCTAGGTTGTTGTGGTTGATCCATGTATGCTATGTTATTGTTCTTGCCATGTATGTCTTCTATGTCATGTCTTCTTGATGAATGTATATTTAGTTTATCATATAAGGCTCTGTAGTGAGTGCATTGAGCTTGTAAACATGCCTACTTGTTATCAGTTTTGACATGCCATGTTGCTGAATCTGTTAACAAAACTTTCAATATTGACATGGGTGTTACTATATTTTCTGATCCTTTTTGGCTTATGGTCACTAAAGGACTTTTGTTCTATGCAATTAGTAGATTCATGCCATGCCTTGTTTTGCTATTATAAGTTCCTGTAACATGTTGTTTCATAGCTCTAAACATTGCAACCTGATGTTATTTTCTGCTAAGTCTGAAACTGTTATTATTTGCAATCTTGCCATGTCATTTTGAGCATGTTCTAGTGATTTCTGGAGATAGCTCAGTGTTCATGTTTTGTAATGCTTTACCTGTACATCATGCCCATGCCTTTTGTTTTCATATTGAGATGCTGTAGCTTAGTGTTTTGATGCTTGCAATATGCCTACTTGCTGTTTTGGACAGATTGTTGCTATAACTTGTATAGGGTGTATGTGTTAAACCGTTGCTTCGTTTTGAGTGTTCTCTATATGAAACTTGCTTGATTTTGCATGTCGTTTCATATTATCATGTTGCATCATTGTTTTGAGGTGTTTGCTTGATGTTTGTATGCATTTTGCACCAATGCCATGTTTAACTTGTTTTGCTCATATCTTCTAGGCCGTAGCTCCGAATCTGATGAACTTTATATGTAACTTGACTACAATTTCGGGTAGATCATCGTGGTGCATCTTAACTTGCTGTTTAACAACTTGAACTTAAGGTTTATTCAGATCTGGACCAATTTCGAAATTTGCATATGAGGACTTACCGGAATTGTTCTATGTTGTTCCCGGCCTCATTTAAGCTTGCTTTGACGTGTTGTTCTTGTTTGCATCATCTCTTGCCATGAGTAGCTTCATGTAGCTTTGTCATGCATCATGCTTGTTCGTGCATCATGCCTTGTTCATGTGTGGAGTGTTTACCATGTTGTGTGCTTCTTCTTGTTAGTTCCTGTTCGCGTTGCGATCGTGAGGATTCGTTCGTCTCACGCTTGGTTCGTTTCGTGGCTTCATCTGTTCGTCTTCTTCATGGACTCGTTCTTCTTCCTTGCGGGATTTCAGGCAAGATGACCGCTACCCTGGATCTCATTACTATCATTGCTATGCTAGTTGCTCCGTTCTATCGCTATGCTGCGCTACCTATTACCTGTTTATCAAGCCATCCCGATTGCCATGAACCTCTAACTCGTTGTCCCCCTTCCCAGCAAACCGTTGTTTGGCTATGTTACCGCTTTGCTCAACCCCTCTTATAGCGTTGTTAGTTGCAGGTGAAGATGAAGTTTGTTCCTTGTTGGAACATGGAGATGTTGTTCCTTGTTGGAACATGTTTACTTGTTGGGATATCACAATATATCTTATTTAATTAATGCATCTATATACTTGGTAAAGGGTGGAAGGCTCGGCCTTATGCCTGGTGTTTTGTTCCACTCTTGCCACCCTAGTTTCCGTCATATCGGTATTATGTTCCCGGATTTTGCGTCCCTAACGCGGTCGGGTGATTTATGGGACCCCCTTGACAGTTCGCTTTGAATAAGACTTTTCCAGCAAGGCCCAACATTGGTTTTACCATTTGCCTCACCACCACCTACTTTTCCCTTGGGACTCGCTCTCTCGAGGGTCATCTTTATTTTAGCCCCCCCGGGCCAATGCTTGTCTAAGTGTTGGTCCAAACTAGAGTGCTTTGCAGCGCCACCTCGGGGAAACTTGAGGGCTGGTTTTAGTTGTAGGGACTGCTCATCCGGTCGTGGCCTGGGACGAGATACTGTGGCTACTACTGTGGTGTCGGCACGCCGGGAGGTCTTGCTGGTCTAGTTTTATAGCTGTCGAAATGTCTTGTAGCCGGGATTCCGAGACTGATCGGGTCTTCCCGGGGACAAGGAATATCCTTCGTTGATCGCGAGAGCTTATCATGGGCTAAGTTGGGACACCCCTGCAGGGTTTGAACTTTCGAAAGCCGTGCCCGCGGTTATGTGGCAGATGGGAATTTGTTGATATCCGGTTGTAGAAAACCCGAAGTTGATCTTAATTAAAATACACCAACCGTGTGCGTAACCGTGAGTGTCTCTTTTCGGGGTTGATCGAGAGGAGAACACGGTTTCTGGGTTATGTTTGACGTAAGTAGGAGTTCAGGATCACTTCTTGATCATTACTAGTTGTCGACCGTTCCTTTGTTCCTCTTCTCGCTCTCTTTTGCGTATGTTAGCCACCATATATGCTTAGCCGCTGTTGCAACCTCACCACTTTACCTCTTCCTTACGCATTAAGCTTTGCTAGTCTTGATACCCATGGTAATGGGATTGCTGAGTCCTCGTGGCTCACAGATTACTACACCACCAGTTGCAGGTACATGTTTGCGATGATCATGACGCGAGCGCGATGTTTATTTGTGTTGGAGTTCTTCTTCTGCTTCTTCTTCGATCAGGGGATAGGTTCCAGGTCGGCAGCCTGGGCTAGCAGGGTGGATGTCGTTTGAGTTTCTGTTTATGTTTCATCCGTAGTCGGATGTTGTTCTTGTATTTGATGTTGATGTATTCTTGTGGTTTTTGTGCCTTATGTATGTATCCCTATGTATTATGTAATGTTGATGTAATGATATCCACCTTGCAAAAGCGTTTCAATATGCGGGTCTATCCTTGGTGGGACCGTCGAGTTCCTTTTGGATAGGGTCGCATATTGGGCGTTACAACTAAGCAGTAGGATAGCAGGTAAAGATAACAACAGTAGTAGCAAGGACAGGCTATGCAACAGTATAGGAGTATCTGAAAACAGTAACATGTTACACTACTCTAATGCAAGCAGTGTAGAGAAGAGTAGGCGATATCTGGTGGTCAAGGGGGGGGGGGCTTGCCTGGTTGCTCTGGCAAGAGAGAGGGGTCGTCGTCGACGTAGTCGATCACAGGGGCGGCATCGGTCTCGGGGTCTACCGAAGAGAAGAGGGGGAAGAAACAGTAAATATAAAGCAAGCATAGCATCACAAAGCAGAACGTGGCAATATGTTGTGCCGGGGGGTGACCTAACGTATGGTTACACGATAAAGGTGAAGGGGGAAAATCAACCGGGAATGTTTTCCCGGTTACGGACATGTGTCAGACAGACGACCTGAGGGGGAATGTCCAATGTTCAGCATGCTAGGAGCATGTGACAGATGAACGGACCGCGTATTCGGATTCGTTGGATTTTTCTGAGCAACTTTCATATAGAAAACATTTTCATCGGAGTTACGGTTTAATTTCTATGAATTTTTAAAGTTTAAACAATATTCTGGAATTAATTATATTAACAGAAAAGGAATATGATGTCAGCATGACGTAGGAATGACGTCAGCAGTCAACAGTCTGGTTGACTGGTCAAAACTGACACGGGGGACCCACCTGTCAGCCTCTGTTACTTAACAGAGCTTATTTTAAACTAAACTGAGGTTAATTAGCTGATGGGCCCCACATGTTAGTGGCTAATTAGCTAAACTAATTACTTTTAATTATAAAAACCATTTTATTTATCATTTAAGCGGTGGGGCCGGTTCGTCAGTGGCACTGTACCGCCATGTCAGCGTGTTGACTGGGTCAACCCAGTCAACGGGGCCCCTAAGGCCCATCGGCGATGAGCTGTGGTCGGGCCCGCCCAGCCACGTCGGCGGTGGCCGGCGTCTCGCCGCCGGCGACGCTAGAACGCGGCGGAGCTACTCGGGCCTCGTCGGAAACGCGCCAGGGGCGGCCGTTTCGCGTGCGGTTGGCACCGTTCAAACGCGCACGATGCCGCGTCGGGTGGTGGTGGTGGCTCGCCCGGGGACGGTCGGAATAGCCATCGGCGGCGAGCACGGGCGGCGGTTGGCTTCGGCCACCATCGGGGACGGGGCTACGGGCGCCCAAAAGTAGCGTGGGGCAGCGCGTTCACAAGCCGGGGGTCGGGCGCACCCATTCGCGGTCTCATCCGGGGCTGGGAGGGACGGTGTCGACGGTGACGTCGACCGCGGCGGACGCCGGAGCTCGGGCGAATTCGAGCTAGGGAGGGCGAAGCGGTGCGAGGAGAAGAAAGGAGGGGGGGAGGAGCTCACCGTGCGGGCGCAAGGAGGCCCGTGAGTGAGCGGGAGCGCAGGGGGGGTCGACGGAACCACCGGCAGCCGAGGCGGAAGGGGACGAGGTGGATCCGACGCTAAGGTGCCTTCCGGCTCCAACGGCGGGCACCGGTCGACGAGGAGGAGGACGGCGGACGTCTACGGCATGATGGGGAGGCGTGTGGAGGACGGGGGCCGCGAGGACGACGGAGAACGGCGGCGACCGTGTTCGGTGAGGGGGTAGAGGAGGGATCTGGGGTGGAGGGGGAACGAGGGGCTCTAGGGTTTCGGGGCGCCTGGGAGGGGTCGCCGTCGACCTAGTAGGCGCCGGGGTGCACGGATGGCCGCCAGCGTAGCCATCGGGCGCCGTGGACAGGCGCTTCGGTGTCCACGGGGTGGGGTGAACAGAGGAAGAGGAAGGAGGGGGGGAGGCGGGCCAGGTGGGCTAGGCCAGTTGGGCTGTGGTCGCAGCTAGCTGGGCATGCCCAGCAGGGGAGGGGGGTTTTTCCTTTCTCTTTTCGTTTTCGTTTTCTTTTCTTTTATTTATTTTCTTCTTTTCTGTTTTAGTTTATTTAAAATACCAAAACACTTTACAAAAATTTGTGCACCCCACCATAATTAGGTTTGTTATTTTTAACAACCCCCGAACATTTTAGTTTTAGTTTTTGAAAACTTTTATCGTTTGCTTTTGTTTTGAATTTGTTTTAGACCGGGTTCGAATCAACGCGAGTTTAGTCACAGTAACCGAGGTGATCACTGTTGCTTAATCATCCGGGTGTTACATCTCATGAGTCTACACCGATAGAAAAATGAAAACTGCATATATTGGACATAAATTTACATATGAATATAGCAAAAAAAAAAACTCGGTGAATTGATATTGAACCATTTACAGGTAGAGAACCATAGATAACCGCTGATTATTTGCTAGAATTATGTCGCAATGATAACCATGGAGGTCACAACAATCTGAAATCATAAAATAATTTGGAATGTTGTAACTTTAAGAGAGAACTCTGAAACGCTGAAGGTAATTTAGCATTGAAGTAGTTCTTATGTGGAAATAGCTTAAATCGCTTGAGCTTCCTATACATGAATTAACTTTTCGCTTCATCCATTATGCCCTCTTTAGTTAACACAATAATGGAAGATGGGCGGATAACAAACAGAAAGAGATGGACCGGTGGACTGCTCCTGTAAGTATATATATATATATATCAAGAATCTGTAAACAAAACCCGATGCACAGATATGAGTGAAATGCACCGGGGCAAATCATCCAATTCTAATGTATGATGTCTAATTGGCTATTGATTCATGGTCAAGTGGAGTATATATCAATAATAGCACTGGCCTTCAGATTTGATAATCATGAAAGAAAACAGTTTACCTTGCAGACAGGAACAATGAAGCCAATGATAGAAGTTCAGCTTGCCAATTGAAATGAAATCCCACAAGCTTCCGGCTCTAGATGTTGAGACAACATAAGAGAAATTAGATATCCTTACTGCAAAGAGCCCTTTTCTTCCACTCACATCGCACGCCACGCCGACCGACTAACTGCGCTCCATGACAGAGCAAAGGCAGGAGGGCTGAGCGGCTCCACCACAGGCAGCAGCAGGAGTTCTTGCTGGTGCCGCGATTGCACAGACTGGGGAGTCGAGGGCAGCGCGACCAGATTAAGTCAGTACGGACGGTCGGAGGTGGTCGGTCCAGCGAATCCCATAAGGGTGCCAACGACGCGCTGTAGGCGTGCAGCGGTATCTTGCTGCTGCCGCGATGGCACGGACAGGGGTGTGTAGCCAGCATGACCGGGTGAGGTCCGTACGGACAGTCGGAGGTGGCCGGCAGAGCGAAGCCCATGCAGGAGTGAAGTGTGTGACGGTGCCATGACGGAGCAGAATGGGGTGTGGATGGCAGCCAAACCGGTGAAGTCCATACGGACGGTCGGAGGTGGCCGACCGAGTGAAGCCCATGCGGGTGTCAACCACACCAAGCCGTAGGCTTGCGGTGGCTCCGTCCAGGTGCTGCGCGGTGGCGCATCATCCAGCCCCATCTTGGCGTCGAAGTCGCTCCTGCCGGAGCTCAGTTGTCGTGGCTACAACTCAACGGAAGATGCATCGTAGCCCACCTAACCGAAAAAGTAGGATCGCATCAGGATCGGGAGGCGACCGGGATCCCTTGCGCGCCGCCGTTGACGCCGCCGGTTCCCTCTCTCTCTGTCGGCCGCTCCGGCGGCGGGAGGGAGGGAAAACCCCGGGTCTGTTCGCTAGGTAGGTGTGTGGTAGGGTTAGGGTTGAGGGAGACGCTGCCGAGGCCGTTGCGGTGGTGTCGCGTCAGAATAAGTTTCTCCGGCTTCGTTCGCGGTCAGGCGAGGCTTTTGCCTTCGTCTAGGAGCCAGCGGTGTTTGGGATCCCCGGATCTCGTCGAGGTCCCGGGCTATGGTGGTTGGAGGTCCATCAGCACTGGCCGTTTGGATCCTCAGATGGGCGATGGATGCAGGGAGACGAAGACCTTTCTTCTTCCTTGTTGGTATGATTTGCTGCTGCTGTTCTTCTCCTTCCTCTGTGCTGATGCTGGTGGGAGATCCTGCTTTGTCCGGGCGGATGGCCCGGCCACGATGCTGGACCGGTCGGATGACTCGAGTTCTCTTCCTTTCGGAAGGGACACTTTTCGCGGTACTCAAAGCCAAAGATGGCGACGACTGTTGCAGGTGTGTTGGATTGATGTCCATGCCCTTTCAGTGCTGGTGTCAAGGAAGGAGGAAGCAGTGTGGCGGCAATTGTATCGTGGTCGAAGATGATGACCTGTTTACGACTGGTTGCAGATCCTTCTGCTGCAGGGGTCTTCTCTCAAGATTCAAGGATGATGACACAGGGCTCCAGAGATCTTCTTGTGTTTTGGTTGTCTTAGGATACTCTTGGTGTTCATGGTCCTTTGTGTTTGCGTTTCAGTGTGTTTGTAAGAGTCAACTACTTTGTACTGATTCGTAATTTGAATGAAGAATTTCTCAAAAAAAAAAAAAAAACAGAAGAGGCATCGTTGGGGTCTAGGCTCCTCTTCTAGTTATTGTGGCTGCCTCGTTTGTTACGAAGAGTAAACGTTGGGTCACTTCGGTGTTTAGGATGGCTGTCTATCTTCCAGATTTGTTGGTTTTTATTTTAGATTTGGATGAGGTGGAAGATTTGTTAACTAAAACATTATTTTTTTCTGCTGAAGGGGCCATGCATGGATGTTACTGTTGGTGGACGTGGAGAAGAAAAAAAATAAGGAAGAAATGAAGTGACGTGGGTGAAATTTGCTGAGGTGGCCAGACGATGATGTGGACGGGCTGCATGTTGAGAGAATAGCTAGTAGTGGGGATCAACTTTTTAAAAATGTAAGATATGGCCGTATGCATCATTCCGATGTAGAGGCCGGGAGATAACCTCCTTTTCAAAAAAAAAAGAACATACATGCACACACTAACCCCCATAAACGAACGCACACACCCTATCCCTACGAGTACCTCTGAGATATTGAGCCGGCATCACATCTTGAGATAGATGAATTCACCACAGACGCTCGCAGTCGACGGGAATGTCTCCTTCCACTGAACGTACATCGCTGAAAAACCTACAGTAAATTTGGAAAAGTGCGAGCAGCATTGTTAAATTTAGGACTTAAACTCCATGGGTTGGTTCCACCACATGGAATCTAACCAACTGAGCTACGCTTAGTTCACTACTATTTATTTGTTCTCTTTAATTTGGGACTTTGATAGAATATGCGGAACTTTTGTTAACTTACAATCATCAGAAAAATCGTTTTATTTTGTCAAACAATTTTGCACAACAAACATAGCCTCTCATGTCAAAAGAAAATTGAAATTAATTATTTTAGTTTGTTCATTTCCAAAATGTTCGATAAGAATTGGTTAAGGGTATCTTCAAAGCGGACCTTCAAAATCCCCCTCAAGCGTCTGGACTGCCCAGTCCAGACGCAGTTTGCTATGCAATGCAGTTTTGTGTCCCTCCGTCGACGCGTCCGGGCGTCCATTTTCCTATATATATATGAGACACACAAAGGGGACTTTGTGGGAGTCCGCACATTTGCCTGGCGAATCAAAAACCGCCGCATACCCTCTCCATTTTTTGTGAAAAGGCGCCCATATCTATTATGAAGGATCAACAACAATACTGAGAAACATAGAAAAAACAGAAATTATATTTCAATCCACAAAGCACCAAACAACACCAGCCTCGAGAAGGAGACGCAGTGCCCTTGGGTATCAGACACCGCTTAAAGCCGTGGCCTTGGGGGTTCTTCCGCATTTTGCCCCTCCTTCCTCAGTCCTTATTCTTCTCGCACGAGCCACTATTGCAAGTGCGATGGCGGAGCGGCAACAGCTCAGGCCCGAGCGGCAGCGGCCGGGTCGGCGCCACCGTGAAGATGAAGAAGGAGCGAATGCCGAGTGCCACCAAGGGGAAATGGTTCCCCTCCACCACCATGCTCAAGATCTTGGTGTGAGGCCCCCTGCGCTTTTACGAGTGCCAGCTCCACCTCATCACGCCCAATGGGCCAGCTGCTGCACATTGCGAACGATTACGATTTGCTTGTGCTTCTTGGGGATGGCGCCGCACTTCGACTTATGTCTGTCCCAGAGGAATGGGAAGGCTATCTGCGACATTGGGGAGTTAACATCCAGCTGCACCCGAACTCCGACTAGTTCGAGCTCGAGCTGTGGAGTTTGGTGCGGACCTAACACAAAGTATCGTTCTACACACTCGATCTCCCTGTACATTGAGGCTTGCCTCCCTACTCGAACACGCCTCTAGAGAGGTGGGGTTCAACGAAGAGAGTCCTCAATCATTAGGGATCAACTAATTAACGAGCGCTCCTTCGTAAACCTCACAACGATTAGCGTCACTTGCCGCGCTCTCAGCTAATCACCACGTGTCGCGCTCTGGGCGCTCCCTCCGCATTTTATTATTTTTATTTTTCTGCACGCATTTTTGGCTTTTTAAAGGGTTTTTTTTTTGTTTTTTCGACGTTTTGGTTTTCCCCGGTCTTCCCTAGCTTTTCAACCAAATTTGTATTAAAAAAAACTTTTTGCGCAAAAGAACGCGTTTTTCTCTTTTGAGAGAGTCACGGTTTTGCTTCCACGAGAGGCACGGTTTTGCTTTCGCGAGAGTCACGACCGTGCCTCTCAGAAACGAAAAAAACGTATTTTCTGTTTTTTTTCCTTTCGCGAGAGTCACGGTTTTGCTTCCGCGAAAGGCACGGTTGTGCTTTCGCGAGAGTCACGGCCGTGCCTCTTGGAAACGAAAAAATGCGTTTTTTTTCGCGAGAGTCACAGTTTTGTTCCGCGAGAGGCATGGTTGTGCTTTCACGAGAGTCACGCCTGTGCCTCTTGGAAACAGAAAAATACGTGTTTCCTGTTTTTTTTTCTTTCGCCAGAGTCATGGTTTTGCTTCCACGAGAGGCACGGTTGTGATTTCGTCAGAGGCACGCGCGTGCCTCTTTCGGATAGGGATAAAACCCGTGCTCCCGGTTCAGTTTTTTCGTCCCTTTTTTTTGTGAAAAAAAGTTCGTCAATACCTATCAACATAGGATTTAATTTTGAAGATCTCGACGCGAGGAATCCAACGACGAAAGCGGTTCGAGATTTGGACGCGCGGTTTAAGAGATAAAAATGAATTGAATAAACGAATCTACGAAAAAGGAGAAAACTTCCGGGTTGCGACAAGTGGCGCACATGCAGCGCGCCACTTGCCCTTAACTAGTGATTTCGCAATCATTAGGTGTCCATCCGGTATTTTTCAGGCCGGCTTAACGGCAAATGCTATTTGACACACGTTGAGGCAAACTGTCCTTGTTCGAAAAGAGCCAAATCCTATTTGACGCTGCAGGCACCAGTTAACGTGTATTCTGCAAACGGGCGCGTGCAGCATCCCGTACTGTGCCTGCCCGTTACTGCGTACTCTATTCTGCAAAAAAGAAGGGAGACGTCGTTGCGACTCGAACCACAAATCTGTCGGATTGATGTTTGATCGTATAACCACCACGACACACAACACGATCTTATAATATTCAACTCTTTCTTCTTTTATTCGTTTCTTTTCCTTCTTCCTTTTTCCTTTATGTTTTTCTGTTTTTCTGTTTTCCTTTTTTTCTTTTTTGCGTTTTTATTTTCTTCTTCTTCCTGGTTTCTTTCCCTCACTGATTTCGTTTTTTCTTAAATACGTGCACTTTTTCAAATTCGATGATTATTTTTTTTGAAATTTGATGAACTTTTCTTTTCAAATCTATGAACTTTTTATAATTCTCGTGAACTATTTTCGTAAATTTATTATTTTGTTCCAAAATTGATGAACTTTTTTCCTATTCGATGAACTCTTTTCAAAATCTATGGATTCCTTTCAAATTCACGAAAAAAAAATTCAAATTTTTGATGAACATTTTTTTTATTTTTTGTGAACTATTTTCTTAAGGCCCCGTTCGGAAGTGATCCGGCTCCGTGCTTCTCTGGAAGCTGGTGAGGAGCTGGCCGAACGCGTCGGATCCATGGAGCCAGCTTCAGAAGCGGTGGCCTTGCGACGTGCAAATCCGTGGAGCGAGGGAAGTCCAGCTTCGCGAAATATAGAAGTAGGAGTTCGTTCAAATTACAGCCCGCTGCCACCGCGAAGTGCCTGCCGAACCGTTTTCCTCTTTGTTCACAGCCCAGCCTGGTAGTCCCGACCACAGCGACTAGCGCAGCTCCTCTCCTATGCCTGCCGAACGCTGCTGGCTTCGCTGGGAAGCTGGCTTGCGCCGCTCCGTAGAGAAGCTGGCCCCGTCGAGAAGCTGGAGCACTTCCGAACGGGGCCTAAGTTGATGAATTTTTTTTGAAATTGGTGAACTTTTTCCAAATTTTTTATGAATTTTTTTCAATTTTTGGTGAAATATTTTTTTAAGTTGACGAACTTTTTTTAAAATCGTTGGGCTTCTCTTGAATAGGGCGATGTTTTTATGCATGTTCATAAACTTTTTCCGAAATTTGTGAGGTTCCATTTTTTCTTAAAGAAAATCATATGTAAGCGGCTATGACAGTTTTTCAAGTGTTAATGCTGCATTTTTGTCAGTTGCAAAGATACGCCCTAGTGGTTAGCTGAACACACGTAGGTTGTGCAGGTCGCAAGTTCTTTATATGGGTACAATATGCGAAGTATTAAATGGAGTTGTTTTCGGATTCTACAACACGGAGTAGCCTTTGGCGCATGGTTGTTGTGCGGATCCCATCTCTATCTTATGTTTTCCGAGGTTAATTTTTCTTTTCGCGTCTACCTTTTGAAGTAGCTGCTGGGCCGGCCCGGGTGGAGGCATGCGTGCGTTAGTCTTCTTATAAATATACTACGTACTAGTAAGTTTTTGAGAAACAAAGCAAAGAGGATGAGAAGAAAAGTGAAAAAAAATGCTGCTAAAACTTCACTTTAGCTGTTATACGTTTTGATGCACAATTTCTTTGTGAGTACATTTTTCACATAAAACTAACTAAATATTACGAAATTATATCCCATAACAGACCTAGTAATCCTCATGAACTCTAAATTCGATTGTTATTTGGGGCTGAGCAGTGATTTTGTTTTTTATTTTGAGGGCTCCTCGAATTTTATTTAGGGTTGAAATATTGCAAGATCATCGAAAGTTTGATCATCTTTGATCCCCAAAAGTTTCAGATTTTGTTTTCATAATTTTTCGAATTTACTGTTCATAAGGGTGTAGGGTGTTGAAAGTCCCGTTTCTAATTTTATTTTGCAAATTATTTATTGATGGTCAAACTTTTTTTAAATGTTTGATTGGAAAAAAAAATCTAAAGCAAGTAGTGTTATGAACCAGAGGTAGTTTGTAGAAAATGATTCTACTGTCGAAACAGGGATGTGCGACTAAAGCCTCATACCTGGAAACAGGGATATAGCAACCCGGAATGAAAGGAGGAAATGCATAAACTCTCATACCTGGATATTTTTCCATTTCGTGAAGCCTGTAAATTATATCTTGTGCACTCAATGATCTCTTCTTTGGATTGAAGTCTCTGCACTCTAAAGTTATCTCGTGGCATACTCGTAATTGCTCGCATAGTGCGTCTCGTTGTTACCTCTCCAATCTATCACTCCAACTTTCAAGCACCTAAAAAGTTGCAGCTGTGAGTTCTTGTGTAGTCAAATGTGTAGTCTATACTCACCATATACATTCAAGCATCAAACTAACAACAAAAATTCTGTAACAAGTAAACTGTGTCCCAATTGATTTAAGTCAGATCTAACACCATGTAAATTGTACTTTCAGACCTGATGCATCAAAACTAAGTGCAAAAAAAATCTGCTGTGCTTTATTCTTAGAAGGAAAATTGTGCTTTCCACTTCTACACTAGTAGAAAACAGGGCTATGGTTCCGGGGCAATATTCACATTAGTCCCGTTCAGTCACGAACCGGGACTAATGTGAGCATTGGTCCCGGTTCGTGCGGCTAAGGCATTAGTCCCGGTTCACCTGTGTCCTTTAGTCCCGGTTTGTGCCTCAAACCGGGACTAAAGGGTGCGATGCACTTTAGTCCCGGTTCGTGCCTCAAACCGGGACAAAAGATTAGACCTTTAGTCCGGTTTGAGACACGAACTGGGACTAAAGGGGTTGAGACCTTTAGTCCCGGTTCATGCCACGAACCGGTACTAAATGTCCCATTTTCAAACTCTACCCCCCCTGTGGATCGCCTTTTCAGTTTTTTTAAAAAAAGAAAATGATGGAAATGTCAAAAAAATAAAAGAAAATAAGTTTCCCATGTGATATGTGGTCTAGTTGTTGGAAAATTTGCAAATGTGAATTTCGACTTTATTTGCAAAATCTCTCTGGAATTTGTAAAAATGGGCATAACTTTTGCATACTAACTCGGATGAAAAAGTTTTTTATATGAAAATCATCTACTCGAAAAGTTACATCCGAATTTAATGGGGGAACCTTGTTAAACATTTTCAAAATCCTCAAAAACCTAACAGAAAAAAAGTTATGGGGCTTTTAAGATCTAGAGTGGAAAAAATCAAAATTTTTTCAATGGGAGGTCAAACAATGGTCAAACTAATTATTCTAGAATATTAGTGTTACTAAATAATTATTTCAGTTATTTTGAATTTTGGTCAAATCTGGTCAAACTGTGGTCAAACAATGGTCAAACTAATTATTCAAGAAATATTAGTGTTACTAAATAATTATTGTTTTTTAAAACAATATTTTCAAACTCAAAAAGTGAAATGTGTCACTTCATGCTCAAGCAAAATTCCTGAGGGTTAATAGGATTGACATCTTACTATTGTCGAAAACAACAAGTGCAGACTTGAAACAAGGAGAATAGAACCGGAAGTTAAGCGTGCTCAGCTGGGGAGTGGGAGGATGGGTGACCGTTAGGAAGTTAGATGATTTGGAATGATGAGGGGTGATTAGAGATTAGAGGATAAATTGAGCAGTGATGAGGGGTGGTGATTAGAGATTAGAGATTAAAATAATTCAGAAATTTGAAAATAAAAAAATTTCAAAAAAAAATTTCAAAAAAAAAAATCATAAAATTTCCTTTAGTCCCGGTTGGTGTTACCAATCGGGACTAAAGGTGGAGCTCCACGTGGCCGCGGCCTTTAGTCCCGGTTCGTGTTAGAACCGGGACTAAAGGGGGGAGGCATTAGTACCGACCCTTTAGTCCCGGTTCAAGAATCGGGACTAAAGGCCCTTACCAACCGGGACAATAGGCCCTTATTCTACTAGTGCTAGGTGTGCTTCCAGAATGACATTATGCAACATCTCAAACTAAAATGTAAATACAGTATGCGAAGCAAAGGTTGGAAAATTATTTTAAAGTCAATCCTTCTTAGCCAAAAAGGAAATTGAGCTTTTATCTTTATATCAATGGCATATATTGTTCTTACATCCACAAGCTCTTGATACACCTTCTGCCCGGTCAGTATTTCTAGGATAATAACACCAATACTATACAAGTCAGCACTACGTGTGATTACACCTCCTTCGCGAAGTTCTGGTGCCAAATATCCCCTGGATGAAAATATAAAAGACTTAATCGATTAATGAACAAAGAGAGTTCCAATTTAAATCACAGAGCACAAAAGACCGAGCTTTCAAGAGGAGTAAGCTTCTTTCATTGTTCCTATTATAGTTTTGGTAATATCCCGGCTCTGATTTTCATCAAAACATCTTGAAAGGCCGAAGTCAGTAATTTTCGGTTCCATGTTTTTGTCGAGCAATATATTGGCGGGTTTCAAATCCATATGAATATAACTACGAACCGGGAATATTTAGTTAACAAGCATTTTTTGGTGAACCTTCATTAACAAGTATTGTTGTTTAGTACTAAACATGGCCTTTTCAGTTAACAAGCAACTTTACTTTAGTACGAACCGGGACTAAAGTCAAATCCATGTTAAAATATTTTTTTAACATGAAGGTACTGCAGACCCTCACAAATCCCTTTTGATTATTTTATAGCACATTCCCCACTCATGATATGCATCTATAAGAGGGAGAGGAGAAACCGGGTTTATGATTTGAGATACTTGATGTCATAACTTTGGAATATATATGTTATATGGTACATTGCATAATTTGCAGTATATGAATGGAGAATAAAGAAAAAAGTTAGAGGTCACATGTTCGTACCTTTCATATGCTTATCAAGACTCACTAGTAGAAAAAGGCCCATTTGTCCCGGTTTTAGAGGGCCTTTAGTCGCGATTCTGGAACCGGGACTAAAGGGTCGTTACTAAATGCCCCCCTTTAGTCGCGGTTCTTATACGAACCGGGACTAAAGGCCCTCCACGTGGCCGTTGTCTGGAGCTCCACCTTTAGTCCCGGTTGGTAACACCAACCGGGACTAAAGTTTTTTTTTGAATTTTTTTGGAAATTGTTTTGAATTTTTTTCTCGATTTTCAAATTTCTGTATTATTTTAGAATTTAATCTCTAATCACCACCACTCATCACTGCTCAATTTAACCTCTAATCTCTAATCACCCCTCATCTTTCCAAATCATCTAACTTCCCGGCCGATCACCCATCCTCTCAAAACTCCAACCTAAGCACACTTAACTTCCGGGTTCTATTCCCCCTCATTTTTCCTGACAATAGTAAGATGTCAATCTTATTAACCCTGAGGAGTTTAGCTTGAGCATGAAGTCACATGTTTCACTGTTTGAGTTTGAAACTATTATTCTAAAAAAAATTATTTAGTAACAATAATATTTCTTGAATAAGTAGTTTGACCAGATTTGACCAAAATTCAAAATACTAAAATAAGTATTTAGTAACACTAATATTCTTGAATAATTATTTCGTACCACTAATACTTCTTGAATAAGTAGTTTGACCATAGTTTGACCAGATTTAACCAAAATTAAAAAAAACTGAAATTTGAGCATAACTTATTTCCTTGTAGAATTTGAGGATTCTAAAAATTTGCAAACAGGCCTACAACAGTCAAAATCGGATGCGGATTTTCGTGCTGATTTTTTTGATATATTATGCGGTTTTTTTCGACATCGTATGCAAAAGATATGGCCGTTTTACTTTTTCATGAAACTTTTTTGCAAAACATATCCAAATTTAAGTTTTTTAATTTTCCTAACTAATAAATGTAGTAACATAACTACATCTCGAAGGATTTTAATTTTTGAAGTTTTTATCATTTTCTTTTGCTTTTTAAAAAACTAAAAAGGCGTCTGAGAGGGGGTTGAATATGGGACCTTTAGTCCCGATTTGAGACACGAACCGAGACTAAAGGGTGCAATGCCCTTTAGTCCCGGTTAAATGCCTCAAACCAGGACTAAAGGTTCTTTAGTCCCGGTTTGAGATACGAACCAAGACTAAAGGGTGCAATGCCCTTTAGTCCCGGTTCGTGTCTCAAACCAGGACTAAAGGGCTCATTTGAACCGGAACTAATGCCTTTAGCCGCACGAACCGGGTCCTATGCCCTCATGGGTACCGGTTCGTGACTAAACCGGGACTAATGGGCTCATCTGGCCCGAACGAAAGCCCTGTTTCTACTAGGTATATACTCAAAACAAAGCAATCTTTGTTGGGCATCTGCCATGACAAATTTTCTGTTGAACAATCCCCTAATTCTTTTTCTGTCATCACAATATCCTCAAATTTTCTGTTGAACAATCCCCTAATTCTTTTTCCCGCATGAGACATTTAATCTCTTGATCAAATTTCTTTTCATCCATAAAAGTGTTGAGCTGCTTTACGGTGATTGCCCTATCGCCAAGTATTCCCTGTCACTCACAGGTGTTAGCAACAATTTGAGTTTTCAGATCAAGCATGATTAAGATTGGAACACCAGGACCATGTATACTACCTTATAAACCACAAAATGGGGTGCCACACAAAATGGCTTGCTCACAACAGTAAAAGTAGCTAGTTTGAACTGAAACAATCCCCTGCCCACCCCATGGTCCGGGCCGGAGGCATCGGGGCGGCAATTCGAATCTGCCGGAGATCCAGGTGGGTGGACGCCTGATTGCTGATGGAGTGAGTGATTTGGGACTTTGGGAAGGCGGACAGATCTCCGGTCAACGGCCTCGAGTGTCTGCCTGACTCGGTTGTCTGCGTGGGGTGGGCCGTGGGCGGCAACGGTGGTGGGGTGCGTGGGGATTGGGCAAATCATAGTGGGTAGTACTGAGCAGTCAATAAAACATGGGGGCCTACAACCCCATGATCAATTAAACTCGGGCCGCATCGGGGCAGCGTTGACAGAAGAGCTACTTAAACTAGCAAGAGAGCCCGTGCGTTGCAACGGGAGAAAAAAAAATACGCGTTCTTGACCCAATAATCATCACTCAAGACCATAATAGGCTCATCTCCTTTATTTTAGGGAGGCATCACATTTGTGTTGCCTCTTATCCTCCTTCTCACCCTTGCCGGTGGTGGTCTTAGTGTTCACACAAATCAAAACGTGTTTGAATTCTGTTAATCCTAAGTCGTCTCTCTCTCTCTCTCTCTCTCTCACTTTCTCTCACTCTCTGCGAGGTTTTTCGGAGGTATGCATGTGTTGTTATCGATGTTTTTCTTTTCCCTATATGGTTTTCGTGATGTTTATTTGCATTACGGATGGCCTCCGGTACGAAAGAAAAAAGGATCATGTGCTATAGATTATAAGTTTGCTTCCAAAATAAAATTTTAAAAAATTTAACAGGTAGAAATAACATCATATTTAGATTCTACACATTTTTCTAATCAAATTTCATATATACTCCCTCTGTTCACTTTTATAAGACCTTAAAGACATTTCAGACAATGTACAAAACAGCCTATTTTGAGTTGTCTGAAATGACTTACAAAAGTGCGGAGGAAGTAACATGTTAAAAATGAAGTTATGGTTTAAAATATACTGAATAATTTAGAAAATATTTGTTTGACTTTAATATCTTTGAAAACAATATTTTAAAATATTAAACAGGTAAAAATAACATCATATTCATATTCTACGGATTTTTCTAATTAAATTTCATATATAACATGTTAAAATCAGAGTAACGGTTTAAAAGATATGGATAATTTAGAAAAGTATTTATTTGACTTAAATATTATCCGCAGACGAATTATGTAAAAGTTCATGGGGTTTTTGTAAAAATGTAAAATAACGGTTCGCGCTGTAACTTAACTTCGGACTGCGGGTTGATTTCGAGGAAACACAGGCACTTTTTGCAAATAAGTGCGACGGACGGGCAGAAGCAATCCGTGCTTTATTATTAATTAGGTTTTGCTCATGCATCGGTACGGGGCCATAAAATTTTCAACACAACAATAGTAGATGAAATAGACAGTGAGCTAGTTGCAGCTATCGTCGCAGCGTCGGCGTCTGCAACTTGTCTTCTTCCACTAAGTTAGAGAGATAAGGAGATATACGAATAATATTTTCAGAAAATCCAAACTTTCCAAAGCCAAGGCATTCTAGTCGATTCATGCATGATCTCCTAATCCCATCAGGCAAGGGGACCGATACACTATCAATTGTGTACATCACGCCCCTCACAATCCCATTTGTCAAGGCTTCAGTTTAAGGCCGAGGGAAATTCAGTTTCAGTTTCTAAATTTGAGACATGAGTTAATTCAGTATTGGTATTTGGAATCTTGGCCAAGTAATACACATAACCCACGACACGCAGAATCATCAGTATCAGGGGAGACCCAATTACCACCAGGTTTGTAGCGGTTCTCTCAGTTTCAGTTGGTAATTCTACTTGTCATGGTGATTGAAAAAATGGCTCCACTAAACCAAAGAAGGATGTATCAAAGATAACATGATGAATCGTCATTAACGAGAGCACACAAATCACAGCACTGAACAACTCTGATTTGGGTTTTCAGCATGACTTTTTTCGAAAAAAGTCATGCTGAAACTGAGAGAACCACTACATTAATCACATCACACAAATCGTCATTAACGTGAACAACTCTGATTTCGGTTTTCAGCATGACTTTTTTCGAGAAGAGGGAAATACCTTCGGCCTCAACGTAATTGATGCACACAACCATAACTATTTTTCAGGATGGTTGATTTGGGACTTATGAAGTACAGTGCTGTGAGTTCTTGTTACGAAAAACTACAAAGGCTGCTCAAGAGCAGAAATGACATATAGTAGAATACAGAGTTTTGATTGACCGGTGAGATTTCATCAAGGTTATTCTTTTAACTTCTATCATCTCTGTTCCCACGTGTTAGAAAAATTTAGAAAGTTTCAATTTCATTAGATGGCTCCAGGAGTTGCAGAATTACTAAGAGAAAATTCAGACCTAAATAAATTAAATAGTAATGGTAGCCTATGTTGTGTATCTGTAAATTTGAAAAACTTTATTTACTCCGTCTAAGTTGGATTCAAATTGTAAACTTTCTATGAAGCGTCGCGCCTGTTGATGCCGAGCCTGCGTGTTTATATAGAGCAGGGGCTAAACCCTGATTGCGTACAAAGGGAGTTCGGTAGAGGAGGTTTACATCTTGGAAGAGAAGAAAGAATCAGGAGATAACAATGCTCAAACAGATTTCTATCTATCTCTACTTGGACCCCTTGCCGAAGCTATATGGGACGTGTCAACACATATGACGTGACAATATGTTGTTTAACATCCTCCCTTAATCACAACTTTCCTAAGTTGAGATTACGCTTGAACTCTTCAAAATTTCTTGTGGGCAATGCCTTGGTAAAACCATCTGCAACTTGATCTTTGGAGTGAATGAAGCGAATTTCCAACTTCTTGGCAGCAACTCTTTCTCTGACAAAGTGGAAATCTATTTCAATGTGCTTAGTTCTTCCATGGAAAACTGGGTTGGCAGAAAGGTAGGTAGCACCAAGGTTATCACACCATAAGCATGGAGCTTGACGTGATGAAATACCAAGTTCTTTTAACATAGACTGAACCCAAATAATTTCAGCTGTTGCATTTGCCAGTGCTTTGTACTCTGCCTCTGTACTTGACCTTGATACAGTTGCCTGTTTCTTTGCACACCATGAAATGAGATTTGGCCCAAAAATACTGCAAAACCACCTGTGGATTGCCTGTCATCAAGACAACCTGCCCAGTCTGAATCAGAAAAAGCACTTACAAGAGTTGATGATGACTTAGTGAATGTCAAACCAACACTGACAGTATCTTTGACATATCTAATAATGCACCTAGCAGCTGTCCAATGAGCAGTGGTGGGTGCATGAAGAAACTGGCATACTTTATTAACAGCAAAAGAAATATCTGGCCTGGTCAGAGTCAGGTATTGAAGTGCACCAACCATACTCCTGTACTTGGTGCTGTCCTCTTGATCCAAGAGTGTCCCTTCTGTGAGAAAAGCTTTTCTGAGCTAGATAGGGGAGTTGGAGACAACTTACAGTTATGCAAACCAGCTTTCGTAACTAAATCTGATGCATATTTTTCTTGACAGATGAAGATCATCACCACTCCTTTTCACTTCAATACCAAGGAAAAAGTGCAAGTCTCCAAGATCCTTCAGAGCAAATTCAGACTTTAAATCTTTTAGCAGTCCTGATATTGCTTCATCAGATGAACTTGTGACGATAATATCATCAACATAGATAAGCACAAATATAGAAGTATTTGACTTGTTGTATGAAGTGTCAGACTTGGAAGGAACAAAACCAAGTGCTTGAAGCTTTGTGCTTAAACGTGAATACCATGCCCTAGGAGCTTGCTTTAGTCCATACAGCGCTTTATCAAGTTTGCACACATGGAACGGTCTCTTCTTATCTTCAAACCCAGGAGGTTGTCTCATGAACACTTCCTCTTCCAGAACACCATGAAGAAATGTGTTCTGTACATCTAGCCGTCTCAGGCTCCAACCCCTAGATACGACGATAGACAAGACAGGACGAATAGTGGCAGCCTTTACAACTGGACTGAAGGTATCCTCATAGTCTATGCCGTACCTTTGCTTGAAACTTTTTGCAACAAGTCTAGCTTTATAGCGATCAATAGTTCCATCCGATTTTCTCTTAATCCTGTAAACCCATTTACAGTCAATCAAGTTTTTACCTCGACGAGGAGGTACAAAATGCCATGTCTTATTTTTCTGAAGAGCCATGTATTCTTCTTCCATGGCATGTTTCCACCGCGAGTCACTGAGAGCTTCTGTAAGATCATGTGGTTCACCTGTGCTGCAAGCATATCTGATTTTTTTCTCTTTTAAGGATTGAGTTTGTTAACTCGCATCAGTTAGAACTGTTGTTATCTTGATTTTGCTTAGTTTAAGGTTTATGTTTGAACCCTTGTTTTGCTGTAACAACTGCTTTAAGGCTAAGTTATTTTCTTGTCCCCGTGCTTGTCTATTCCATTTCTTGGAAGACGCTTTTCTATAATCAACTCTGGTTTACTATGTTATTGCTAGTTAGCACATGAGATTATTTGGTAACTATAACGTGAATCCCTCTGTCCCATTACATAATGACGTGTTTCTACACTAGTGTAGTGTTAAAAATGATCTTATATTTTGGGACGGTGGTAGTACTTAAGTGAAGTATACATTTTAAAAAAAGCATCTTGTCATTCTAGTGTTAGTAGGTTTCCCTCAAGCTTATTTACTTTATTAGTTGCTACTGCATATCTGAAAATAGCATCTCATTAACTGGGAAGGCAGCTATAATAATGCACTCAGTTATCAGCTGAATTTTGTGCTAGTGTTATTTCTTTTGTATACCTGTTAGTAAAATATTAGTGCATCCTGTAAATTCCACATTTTATTGTACTTTATTTGTGTTTTTGTCATGTATTAATCAGATTTTTGCCAAATTCGTATGAAATGGGACATCCTGAGGTATTAATAAGAATTTTGTGCTTATATCTTCATTTGTAGTTCTTGTTACCTATTGTTCCCAGTCTGTATGATCTGATATTATATGTTTTACCTTTGATAAACAACATTCCAAATGTAGCGCAGAGAAGTTAGAGAAAGCAGCCAAGGAAGCGGCCAAGTTAAGATTTGAACATTTGGTTCAGAAAACTTCTCTGGTAGGTTGACATTAAGCTACATTAAGCTGTTGTGCATGTGTTTCGAAGTGACAACCTTATTATTGTGTGCTATATGTAGGATATACCTCTTTTACCATATGGGTACAAAGATGGAGTGAGCGTTCCTGAGTGGGTTAGAACTCCACGAGGTGTCGGTCCGGAAGCTTTCATTGCAGAGAACCTATCATTTGATTGGCTTCCTGCAACAATCAATAAAGCGCAATACAAGAACCTTTATGGGAAACTACACCAGCATGCATATTCTATTGATGCACACACTCTGAAGTGCTCCTTGGAGTATAAAGTTTCTCCTGACATTGTCCAAAATGGGGAGATTATTCCTGAGATTAAGAATATTGGCACCCCAATGACTTCCTACATTGATGAAGATATGAAGATTAGTCACTCGTAGTTCTCCTCTTTTTATGACAACCTTAAGAGATATAATAATTAAGTCTAAATTATATATGTGAAAGTGCGTTACGTCGACTAGAGGGGGGGGGGGTTAAATAGGCGATTTTTATGAATTCTTCACTGACGAATTTCAGGGTGAGGAAATTCCTAAACGAAGAACTACTTGCAGTGGAATAAGTACTCAGGTATAAGCATAACATAGCAACAACATAGTCATCATGATGAAATGAAAGACAAACACAGAGTACAAAAAGCGTAAACACAGGAAGACAAAACAGACTGAAGAAATAGGATAAAGGAATTAGAGAAAGTCTTCAGTCAAAGTCTTCAAACAGTAATGATCATGTTCATCAACACACAAATGAGGAAATGAAAGGGTTGAGGAAATAGAACCAGTTGGCTTGGTGAAGACAATGATTTGGTAGACCAGTTCCAACTGCTGTGACAGTTGTATGTCTGGTTGGAGCGGCTGAGTATTTAAACTCGAGGACACCCAGTCCTGAACACACAGTACAGGACACCTAGTCCTCACCGTAATCTCCTTGAGCTAAAATCACACAGACCTCGCCCAACAGTAGTGGTAAGTCTTCACAGGTGACTTCCAAACCTTCACAGACTTGGTCACTCGGCAATCCACAATTCCTCTTGGATGCTCAGACCATGACGCCTAACCGTCTGGAGGATACACAGTCCTCAAAAGTAACAAGCGTCGGTTCCACACAGGAACAATCTCTTCCGTGATGCTCAATCACTTTGGGGTTTGTAGGTTTGGGTTTGGGATTTGGGTTTTCCTCACTTGATGATTTTCGCTCAAAGTCCTCGGAGGATGGGATGCTCTCAAATGACAAGTGTCAGTATCTCTCGGAGCAGCAACTAGCTAGTGGTTGTAGGGGGCGGCTATTTATAGCCTAGGGAGCAGCCCGACATGATAAGACATAAATGCCCTTCAATGATATGACTGTTAGGTGGTAGGATATTTTGGAACAGCTGGCGCGCGGCTCAGCAATGGTCGGATTTTTTAGGTTCGAATTCCTCAAGGCTATCATGTTCCTCACTGTGTAGGCAATCCGCACTGGCGAATTCCTAACTCCTCAGTCAGAACAAATTCCTCAGAGATCAGAAGATCTTCGTCTATGTCACTGCAGAAATTTGACTGAACTGATATGAGATTTCCAATGGCTTCACTCGAAGGATTGGGTAGGTGTAGGATTTTGAGATGAGCATCACATGGAAATCAGTTTCCTTAGTATTACCTCGACCCCCTTTAACAGTACGGTGTTTCCTATGACTCAAGAAAGAGAAAATGAAACTACGAAAACAAAAGTCTTCACGCTTCAGATTCCTCACATGAATATCCAAGTCTTCAAGGTCACACCAATTTCTTCACTTCCAAAGTCTTCAGAAAGTCTTCAGAGATCCAAAGTCTTCAGTCGAAGAACTTCATTTTTAGGGGTTGACTTTCTCTGTAAATATCAAACTCCTCATAGACTTATAGACTTGTGTACACTCACAAACGCATCAGTCCGTTGACCTATAAGTCTTCAATACACCAAAATCACTAAGGGGCACTAGATGCACTTACAATCTCCCCCTTTTTGGTGATTGATGACAATATATGTTAAGTTTTCAACGGGGATAATCATATGAAGTGTAAATACAGATTTTGAGGAATTTGATTGCAAGATATAGAAGAACTCCCCTGAAGATGTGCATAGTGAGGAATTTGCTTTTGAAGCATTGCACACTTGAAGAGTAGAATCATGGAGATCTCCCCCTATATCTTGTAATTCATACACGCATTTAACATATGAAATAAAGAATTTTAAAGTGCATTATGAAATATGGTGACTGATGTAATTCAACATGCGTGCATAACATTAGTGAGGAAATAGCATGCAGAAAAATAGAGTAAAAGTATCAGGTCACCATGGGACTTAAGTTTACAACTCAAACAACAAAAGCTTCAGAAGAGCGAGAGTTGCAACTTAACAAAAAACGCCCATATATATATATATATATATATAGAGACCAGCTTGAAGACTAACTCAAATTTCTCCCCCTTTGTCATTAAATGACCAACAAGGATAGAAAATGAGGACTAAAGCCCCTGAAGAATATCATCACGAGGTTGATGGAGGAGCGCCAGCGTTGTTGGGGTCAGTTGTTGGAGTAGGGCCTGCCGCATTGTCGTCCAGATCTTCATTTTCGTCGGTGTCGCGTAATGAAGAATAGGAGCTGGCCACCAAGGAAGGAACCTTGACCTTCTTGAATTTCTTCGGTGGAGGTGCAGACCAGTCAAAATCCTCCTTCAGACCCATTTGATTGAGATCTTCTTCACCATATAGTTGTGACAGAATAGCCCAGGTGCGACCGAAGAGTTCATGGAGGTAGTAATGGTCTTTCTTCGTTGCATTATGTGTAGCAGTCATATTGTGAAGAATAGAACCGAACTGACGCTTAACCCATTTATGATTTCGATCCACATTCTTGTGAAGACTGAGGAGAAGCTCACGGTCAGTCATCACCCTTGGAGCTGTGGCTTGAGGATTTGGCTTGGATGCATTGGCGGCAGAATCATAAGTGGCAGAGTCATCATTTGTGGAATAAGATGCAGCTTTGCGAAACTGACCATCCAATGGCCGAATGCCTTCATCTATAACAGCAGCGGCCTTGCCCTTTTCATCAGCTGAGGAAAATGTCCGCTTGACTTGGGGGCAAGTAACTGCAATGGTTGAGTGTATCATCTTTGTAGTTGAGTGAAGACCTTGATCTGAGGAATCTCATAAACCAGGGAGCATAAGGCTTCAACTCAAATGGGGACATTGCAACGTTTGCCAAAGTCCTCATGAAGAAATCATGATAGTTCACGGGAATACCGTGCATGATGTTGAAAAGCAGATTCTACATGATGCCAATGACTTCTTCATCATTCGAGTCGTGGCCTTTGATTGGACTCAATGTCTTCGTCAGAATGCGATAGACTGTCCTTGGCACATATTGCAATTCCTTCACAAGGAATTTGGTCCTTGGGGCTTATCCAGGCTTCAAAGGCTTCATCAGCACTTGCATGAAATGATCTGACAGCTCAGCTTCAGAGTAGATGAGACGTGCACCTTTTGGGGAAGGACTGACAGGCATGGCACGAAGCAATTCAGTGGCCGGTGCCTTATAGTGTGTGTTCTCTATCATCCAGTCCAACACCCATTAGTTCACATCTTCATCATTGCCGGTGATGTGTAGCGTCGCATAGAATTGAAGAATGAGTTCTTCATTCCAATCGCAAATATCATTGCAGAAATTGAGCAGGCCAGCATCATGGATGGCAGCGAGGACTGGCGCAAAGCAAGGCATTGATTCCACATCCACATGAGGAATATGCTCATGGTCAAAGACTTTATCCTTTTTGAATAGCACTAAAGAATAGAAATTAGCTTGACTAGCTGTCCAGAAGCGCTTCCTCCTCAGAGGAGCAGAATCATAGGGATTGTAATCAGTGAAGAATACATGCTCATTGAAGAAGGCATCAGCCTTGAACTTTGGAGTTTTGGAGAATGGATTCTTCTGCTGTGGCTGAGGGGTGTCAGTGATCTGAAGAATAACCTCTGGTATGTCAATTTCTGGAGCCGCAGGCTGAGGAATTTCAGTTTCTGCTTCACTTGCAGCCTGGGTGTCCATTTCTTCAGCAACATTTTCATCAGCACTAGTGGCTGGAATTTCTTCATGAATGGAAGGGACAGTGTGTATTTTTTCAGAGCCCGTCTAAACTTCTATTGGTGCGGGGGACTGAGGAATTTGTTGTAGTGGTGTGAACAGAGGAGAGTTGGGGTGTTCACTATCCCAAAAATCATCGTTCATCACTGGAGTGGTGTAGCCAATGTCCACATCCTCATCCACTTCCATTTCTTCAACGTCGGCCTCTTCAGCAGTGAACTGAGGCGTTGGCGATGATACCTGGGGAGTTGAAGTGACTGTCTCAACTTCAATTTCTTCATCCATCTGCTCTGTGGAGGCAGCAGAGGGATTTTCTTTAGCAGATTCTTCAGGAATATGATATTCTTCACCATGAGGAACAAGTTCCTTTGATGGCATGCTTGCAAGAGGAACATCATCAATGGGATTGTCCATTGAACTGGTCAAAATCTTTGCCTTCTTGGGGGCCGAAGATTCTGAGGCAGCTGATGCTTTCCTCTTCTTCATAGCAGCACGCACCGCAGCTTTGGTTTTTTTCATTTCCAGAGCAGAAGGAAGAACTGGGCTTGGTGTTGGAGCAGGCGGAGCAGTGGGAGTAGGATCATTTTCTTCAGGCGTAGCAACAGAGTCTTCAACTGGTCTGGCAGATTCTTCAGGCGCAACACTAGTGGTTTCCCTAGCAGTTTCTTCAGAAGCTGGAATTTCTTCAACAGCCCTGGTGCTTGCAGTTTCATCAGCAGCCTGATTTTCATCAGCGGTGCTGGCAATTCCTTTAGTGGCTTGAGCAGATGCTTCAGCCTGAGGATTTCCTTTAGTGAATTTCTTAGTCAAGTTCACAAATCTGACTTTGGCTCCAAGCTAGTCAGCTCGGTATGCTTCAAATTCATCACTGAGTTTCTTGATCTCAGTGTGAGCAGCAATGAGTTCATCACTGGTCATTTTCAAAACATTCTTCTTCAGAAATCGCTCTTTCTTGTACAGCGATTTCTTCAACTGCCTGGCCTTCTCAAATTTCCGTTTTCTTCAACAATGAAAGCTGACAACATATGACTTTGGCCAGGTGTAAGATTCAATTCTGGCAAGGGAGTGTTTGGATCTTTGTGCCATAGGTCAATGAAGTACAGGATCTTCTTCGGATCCAGAAAAAGAGGCACAACACTGCCCATGGCACTAGCGGCCCTTTGTTGTCTGTTTCTGATGATTTCAGCTAGTTCCTCATCATCAGCTTCATCATCATCAGAAGGCACATGGAAGGCGACCTGCTTCTTGTGAGGACTTGGTCGAGAACTATGTCCAGCAGTGGCCTTAGTCTTCAGTGTAGTGGGGCCAGTTGAAGAATGCGGGAGAGCAGAAGAACTTCCTGAGGCTCTTGAGGCAATAGAGATGCATGTGGTCCTTTGGCACGTGGTGAGATGCACAGGTGCTGAGGATTTTGTCGGAGGAGCTGAGGACTTTGGCGGAGGAGCTGGAACAGCTTGAGGAGTAGGTCGTGAGGGCTTTGAAGATTCTGGCCGTGAGGGCATTGCTGTGGAACTTGCCCATGAGGGCATTGAGGATGAATCACTTGGCTTATGAGTAGGCTTCTTTGCCATGACCTTCTTTGGCTTGACAGCAGAGGCCTCAGCAGTGGTAGCAGCAGCAATAGAGTCTTCATTGAATTTCCTCACTGCTTCCTTAGCTATTTTGGCTAGCTTACCCTGGCACTTGGCCCATTCATCAGGATAGTCCTCGCCACGCTTGAGGCTGGTGGGATCAGCTTCTTGGCCAGGTGCCAATGGAGGTCTTGGGCATGGAGGATTAAGAGCGAATTTCTTTATATACTTGGGAGTGACATATCGGTACTCCCTCCATTCCTGTGCCCATCTCCTCTCTATCCTTTCTATGCGCACCTTGCGCTGATTTTTATCCTCCTCAGGGGGTGTGCACTACCCAGCATAGATGTCATCAGGGAGCTCAAACGATGTGTTGACCTCAGGCCTCTTTCCTCCTTTCTGCGGCTTCTTACTGATACGTCTCCAACGTATCTATAATTTTTGATTGTTCCATGCTATATTACTATGTGTTTTGAATGATTATGAGCTTTATTATACACTTCTATATTACTTTTGAGACTAACCTATTAACCGGAGGCCCAACCCATATTGCTGTTTTATTGCCTGTTTCATTATTTTGAAGAAAAGGAATATCAAACGGAGTCCAAACGGAATGAAACCTTCGGCAGCGTTATTTTTGGGAAGAATATGATCCTGGAGACTTGGAGTTCAAGTCACAAGATCCTTGAGGACTCCATGAGATAGGAGGGCGCCCTCCCCCCTACTGGGCGCACCCCTTGTCTCGTGGGCCCCTCGAGCACCTCCCGACCGACTTCTTTCGCCTATATAGTCCCACGTACCCTAAAAACATCCACAGAGAAGATAGATCAGGAGTTCCGCTGCCGCAAGCCTCTGTAGCCACCAAAAACCTCTCGGGAGCCCGTTCCGGCACCCTGCCGGAGGGGGAATCCATCACTGGTGGCCATCTTTATCATCCCGGCGCTCTCCATGACGAGGAGGGAGTAGTTCACTCTCGGGGCTGAGGGTATGTACCAGTAGCTATGTGTTTGATCTCTCTCTCTCTTGTGTTCTCTCTCGTGTTCCCTCTATGGCGCGATCTTGATGTATCCCGAGCTTTGCTATTGTAGTTGGATCTTATGATGTTTCTCCCCCTCTACTCTCTTGTGATGAATTGAGTTTCCCCTTTGAAGCTATCTTATCGGATTGAGTCTTTTATGAGAACACTTGATGTATGTCTTGCCGTGCTTATCTGTGGTGACAATGGGACATCATGTGCCACTTGATGTATGTTTTGGTGACCAACTTGCGGGTTCCGCCATGAACCTATGCATAGGGGTTGGCACATGTTCTTGACTCTCCGGTAGAAACTTTGGGGCACTCTTTGAAGTACTTTGTGTTGGTTGGATGAATCTGAGATTGTGTGATGCATATCGTATAATCATGCCCACGGATACTTGAGGTGACAATGGAGTATCTAGGTGACATTAGGGTTTTGGTTGATTTGTGTCTTAAGGTGTTATTCTAGTACGAACTCTTTAATAGATCGATCCGAAAGAATAACTTTGAGGTGGTTTCGTACCCTACCATAATCTCTAGTTTGTTCTCCGCTATTAGTGGCTTTGGAGTGACTCTTTGTTGCATGTTGAGGGATTGTTATATGATCTATCTATGTTATTATTGTTGAGAGAACTTGCACTAGTGAAAGTATGAACCCTAGGCCTTGTTTCCTATCACTGCAATATCGTTTACGCTCACTTTTATCATTAGTTACCTTGCTGTTTTTATTATTTCAGATTACCAATACCTATATCTACCATCCATATTGCACTTGTATCACAATCTCTTCGCCGAACTAGTGCACCTATACAATTTACCATTGTATTGGGTGTGTTGGGGACACAAGAGACTCTTTGTTATTTGGTTGCAGGGTTGTTTGAGAGAGACCATCTTCATCCTACGCCTCCCACGGATTGATAAACCTTAGGTCCTCCACTTGAGGGAAATTTGCTACTGTCCTACAAACCTGTGCACTTGCAGGCCCAACAACGTCTACAAGAAGAAGGTTGTGTAGTAGACATCAAGCTCTTTTCTGGCGCCGTTGCCGGGGAGGTGAGTGCTTGAAGGTATATCTTTAGATCTTGCAATCGAATCTTTTTGTTTCTTGTTTTATCACTAGTTTATTTTATAAAAGAAAACTACCAAAAAAATGGAATTAAGTTTGTCTCATACGCTTCGTCTTTTTAATATCTTTCGTGAGTATGATGGAAAGGAAAATATTGCTCAAGTGCTAGAAGAAGAATGCATTAAAATGCTTGGTACTAAATCTTTGAATGATGAGCATGATTGCAATGTTGTTAGTATGAACTCTTTGAATATCCATAGTACTAATGATGATTGCACTAGTTATGATGAAAATGTATCCTATAAGCATGTTGATTTTTGTGGAGTAGATTGGATTTGCATGGACACACCAAATAGAGAAAATAGATATTGCAAGAGCCATAAGTATTTAAAAACTAAAGGTTTGCAAGACAGTCTTGATGAGTGTGCTAGAAGATTCAATATTTTTCGCGCTCCTTGTGAACTTTGCAATGAACGTGGTCATTTAAATCTCCAATGCAAATTGTTTTATGATCAAATCGTGTCCAAAAATTGTGATAGCTTGATTACCCTTGGGCATCATAAAGAGCTTAGTCTTCTTTTGGGGTATGAAGAAATGAAACGTATAACTGAGGGTATTCCAAAATTTAATCTTGATAGATTTCTTGATTTTGATCTAGAGGACATTTATATGTTTTCTGTGGAGAATTGCATTGAAAATCCTTATATTGCCAATTACCTAAAGAAAATAAAGCAAATGGAAGATGATGAGAATACTAATGAAAGGGAAGAGACTCCCCAATCTCCTCCTATTATTTCTTATGATGAATCAGGTAACGAGGAGGAGCTTTCTATTCAACCAATCTCATAAATAAGGAGCTCAAAGAGAAAGGTTGAACCCACACATAATATGAAGAAGAAAAAGAAAAGAAGGAGCAACAAAGGTAGAAAGGTATCCCTCCCAAATGATATTGCTCCTACTACTCATTGTGATGATGATAATTGCTATACTATTGGTGCTATCCATATTTTTAATGATGAGAGTAATTATTCTTATGATATGAAAGAGCCCAAGCTTGGGGAAGCTATGTTTGATGAGGATGAAATATTTGAGAATATATTTGCTGAAATTAATGTTTGTCCCAAGCTTGGGGATGCTATGTTTAATGAAGATGATATTTTTAGCACCCCATGTTTTGATATGCAAAGTTGTTATGATGATAGCATGCCTCCTACCTATGATGATTATATTGATGAAAGCGGGTTCGGAAGAGTGTCAACTTTAGGAAGTAGCGAGACCACTATTTTTTAGGATGTTGAATTTTATTGTGATGAATATGAAAGCGGATTTGGAAGAGTGTGAACTTTATTTAGTGATTCCACTATCTTGGGAGAGGTTTCAATCGATTATGATGAGAACGAAGTTGCTACTTATGATGATTATTGTGATGAAACTTATGCTATAAAAAGTAGTGATGATTATATTTACAAATCTTGTCATGATTATGATTCCCCTTTTTCTGAACATTACTCTTTTAATGTGGAAACAATTTTTAGTGTTCAAGTCTCTTATGATACTCCCACTATTCCGAATGAGAAGAATTTTGCTTATGTGGAGAGTAGTAAATTTTCTATGCTTGTAGATCATGAAAAGAATGCTTTAGGTGCTGGTTATATTGTTGAATTCATTCATAATGCTGCTGAAAATTATTATGAGGAAGGAATATATGCTTGTAGGAATTGCAATAATGTCAAGTTTCCTCTCTATGTGTTGAAAATCTTGAAGCTATGCTTGTTTTACTTTCCTATGCTTGTTGATTATTGTTCACATAAGTTGTTTGCTCACAAAATACCTATGCATAGGAAGTGGGTTAGACTTAAATGTGCTAGTCATATTCTTCATGATGCTCTCTTTATGTTTCAATTCTTATGTCTTATGTGAGCATCATTGAAATCATCATGCCTAGGTAGGGGCGTCAAACGATAGCGCTTGTTGGGAGGCAACCCAATTTTATTTTAGTTTCTTACTTTTTGGTTCTGTTTAGGAATAAATAATCAATCTAGCCTCTGGTTATATGTGTTTTCATGTTTTAATTAGTGTTTGTGCTAAGTAGAACCTTTGGGAAGACTTGGGTGAAGTCTTTATGATCATGCCGTAAAAAACAGAAACTTTAGCGCTCACGAGATTAGCTTCAACTTTTTACTGGAAAGTGCTATTTAGTTTATTATTTTTGAATATGATTACTAGACAAATTCCTCAGGTCCACCAATTTATTTTAGAATTGTTTGAGTTCTATAAGTTTGCGTTAGTTACAGATTACTACAGACTGTTCTGTTTTTGACAGATTCTGTTTTCATTGTGTTGTCTGCTTATTTTGATGAATCTATGGCTAGTAAAAAAATTTATAAACCATAGAGAAGTTGGAGTAAAGTAGGTTTAACACCAATACAAATAAAGAATGAGTTCATTACAGTACCTTGAAGTGGTGTTTTGTTTTCTTTCGCTAACGGAGCTCGTGAGTTTTCTGTTAAGTTTTCTGTTGTGAAGTTTTCAAGTTTTGGGTAAAGATTCGATGGACTATGGAATAAGGAGTGGTAAGAGCCTAACATTGGGGATGCCCAAGGCACCCCAAGGTAACATTCAAGGACAACCAAGAGCCTAAGCTTGGGGATGCCCCGGATGGCATCCCCTCTTTCGTCTTCATTCATCGGTAACTTTACTTGGAGCTATATTTTTATTCAGCACATGATATGTGTTTTGCTTGGAGCTTCATTTCATTTTCTTTAGCTTTGCTTGATGTTTGAATAAAATACCAAGATCTGAAATTATTAAATGGGAGAGTCTTCACATAGTTGTATAATTATTCGACTACTCATTGATCTTCACTTATATCTTTCGGAGTAGTTCGTCATTTGCTCTAGTACTTCACTTATATCTTTTAGAGCACGGTGGTGGATTTATTTTGTAGAAATTAATGAACTCTCATGCTTCACTTATATTATTTTGAGAGTCTTAAACAACATGGTAATTTGAACGAAAACTTTCATAGGAGGTGAACAGGATGTTATGATCAATTTGATACTTGATAATTGTTTTGAGATATGGAGGTAGTGATATTAAAGTCATGCTAGTTGGGTGATTATGAATTTAAAGAATGCTTGTGTTGAAGTTAGCAAGTCCCGTAGCATGCACGTATGGTTAAAGTTGTGTAACAAATTTGAAACATGAAGTGTACCTGGCTTGTGCATCCTTATGAGTGGTGGTCGGGGACGAGCGATGGTCTTTTCCTACCAATCTATCCCCCTAGGAGAATGCGTGTAGTACTTGATTTTTGATGACTTGTAAATTTTTGCAATAAGTATATGAGTTCTTTTGACTAATGTTGAGTCCATGGATTATACGCACTTTTACCTTTCCGCCTTTGCTAGCCTCTTCAGTACCGTGCATTGCCCTTTCTCACCTTGAGAGTTGGTGCAAACTTCGCCGGTGCATCCAAACCCCGTGATACAATACGCTCTATCACACATAAACCTCCCTATATCTTCCTCAAAATAGCCACCATACCTACCTATTATGGCATTTCCATAGCCATTCCGAGATATATTGCCATGCAACTTTCCACCGTTCCATTCATTATCATCATGACATATACTTTATTTTTGTCATATTGCCATTGCATGATCATGTACTTGACATCGTATTTGTGGCAAAGCCATCATGCATTATTTTTCATACATGTCACTCTTGACTCATTGCACCATCCCGGTACACCGCCGGAGGCATTCATATAGAGTCATATCTTGTTCTAGTTTCGAGTTGTAATCCTTATGTTGTAATCAATAGAAGTGTGATGATCATTGTTGACACACGAACACGTCACGTGTATCCTCGACGCCGGGGGTGATGCACCGCAGCTCACGTCGAAGGAGACCCGACCGACAGCGCGATGCGCAAGACAGTCGACGGGTGCTTTTGGAGACCCGAAAACCCCACACCCCAGGGAGGGACCCCGTCAGGGAGTGCGGCGGCTATGGGCTGCCCTAGGTCGATTCGCTCGCCCCTAGAGCCTCGGGATTCGCAGCTCTCAAATACGAAGAATAGCGAAGAACGAGAGAGAAAAAACAATGGAGAGATAAAATGTAGATGAAAAAGTAGTATATTGATTTGTTCGATTGTGTGTTCTTCAATCGGCCATCACCCCCAATATATATAAGAGGCGGCTGGACTTCCCGTACAAGTAAGGGATTCATCTAGGCTTTCCTTACAAGAAATTACATCAATTTACGCCCTAGAGTCCTAGTTCTATTTTAACTCGGATTCAGTCTGAATCTGGACCAACTTCTGTCTTCCTCCTTGCGCGGGCCGCCGAACTTGCATATAATCTCCGATCAAGACGGCCCAAATATCAAACTTGTGCGCCTCGATGATACGAACAACTCTCATGTTGATTACTTCTTCAAATAAGGCCATCTTGAATACTTCTCGAGGTCATCTTTACCTTCCAGTCGGACTCGATCCTGCAGTAGACTGGATTATCCGAGTCTCGTAGTGAATTTGTAGGCCATATACTATCTCTGATGATGATGACTCCAAAACCAAAGTTTACCGTCTTGATTATACGCATAAATTCTGTATTGAACACTTCTTCATCCGAGGTCATCTTGATAAACTTTCGGGCACATGTCCAGTTTCACTCGGATTCGAGCTGATCCACTCGGATATTAGAGAGTTTCACTCGGACCGTCCGACTAGACTTTCTCACTCGGAAAACAATCTTTCACTCGGATGACTATATTTTCACTCGGAAAGCAATATCTTACTCTGTAACATCCCAAAATTCTAAATTTTGGAATGTTATATTAAATAAATAACTATGCTTGTTGTTTGATTGTTTGTTTGATTGATTGAGTGAAATTGAGTGGGATTTGAAACTTTTTGAAAGTTGAATGAGAGGGAATGAAATGACTTTCCCAAACTTTCCCTTTTCCCTTTTTGGATCTCAATAAATTCAATTTCATTCCAACACAAAACCCTAGAGTGAAGATGACATGACTTCTTTCATTTTAAATGAAAAAGGGTTTTGAAAAGATTTGAATTTAATTTGAAAATATTTCAAATTCTAAGCTTTATGCAACTCAATGATTTTCATGAGACAAGATAAAATGACTTCTTCAATTATACGAAATATGAGTTGGAAGTTAAAAAGAATCAAATTGAAAGTCATTTGAAAGTATTTTGAAACTCCCTTTCAATTTGGAGTTATTTGGGTTTTATTCAAAATATTTTTCTCCAAATACAAAATATATGGAAAATAGGGTAACATGATTCCCTACATCAGAAAATTGGAGAGAAATTAATTTGAAGTCATTTTGGTATTTTAAAAATAATTTTTGTTGGATTTTATTGGACTAGAAGCACTCTTTGCTTTATTTAAATTTGTGTGTATTTTATTTAACGCTAGAATAATGTTCATCATGTAGGAAATCTTTTTCTGAAAATTTTGATATATTATATGCCTATATAATATTTTCATTTTTTTTATCATTTTGATATATATATAACCAGCCGGCCGGCAAAGGCCAAGACCATCGCACGCACGCACCTAGGGAGCCAGGGAGCCAAGGTTTCCTATTCTTTTACAAATCCTAGTAGGATTTGATCCCGTTTCGTTATTCCATTTTTTTCCCTACGATTCCTAATCCTAGACTATTTCTTGCCCCCTACCCCAAGCAAAAACCCTCCCCTCCCCACTATAAATACCCAAGCACCCCCCCCCCTCCAACACATCAAACCAACACCTCTCCTCTCCTCTCCTCTCTGCAGCAGCAGCAGTGCAGCACCACCGCCGCCGCCAAGTGCCGCCGCCGCGCCCTCGACCTCTCCTGAGGTTTATATGATCTCCTCTCCACCGTCCCGTGATCTCCTTTCCTCTAGGATCAACCGCAACATCGGATCTGATCTTCTTCCCCAACTCCGACGACTACTCCGGTGAGATCCACGAAATCCCGTAATTCATTTTTTTCAGAAAATAGCAATCTTAGAAAATTCATATCTTTTAGAGTTTTCAGTATTTTTGAGTGATTCAAATTGCTATGTGTCACAAATTTGCGGAAGTTTCTGTTAGTGTCTCTGGATTTCAAATTTGAGTAGTTTAAATTTGAATTTGATAAATTTTGTTCAGATTAGTATTTTGGCCATAACTTGAGTTTAAAAATAGGTTTTTAATTAATTCTTTTTGCTCCTGGTCACTTATGATATTTTTTAGCGGTAGGATTTAGTTTGGTAATTTTGGAGTATTTTAAATTAGATTTTTAGTAAAAACAGTACTGTTTTGCTTATATAGTTGTTTTAGTTATGTAATTATTGTTTTTAATTATTTTTAGTTCATTCCTTTTGTAGATTTTCACTTGTTGTTATATGTTTATGTTTATCTACAGTAGATAAATTTTTGTAGTTATTTATTAGTGTTTAGCTACTGTTTTTGTAGTTGCTTGTTTAGTTCATAGTGATAGTGGATAAAGATAGTTTTATTAGTTTTAAAAGTAATTCTTTTTCCACTTCAAGTTATATTGTTTTTTTCTGTTATTTGTGAACACATTAGTTGTTATATTTATTTAGTATAGTTTATTAATGTTTTAATAAATGATTTGCTGTTATAGTTGTCTTAGTGTTTTGATAGTTGCTATATTTGTTCTAGTATTCACTAGATGGTTATAGTAGTTTTATATTAGTTCTTTTTGTTAGTTAGTAAATTAGTAATTTATTTTCTGTTATTTTATTAGATTTATATTTTCTTTGCTGTAGAGAAAAAATATTGTTGGAAATATGCCCTAGAGGCAATAATAAAAGCATTATTATTATATTTCCTTGTTCATGATAATTGTCTTTTATTCATGCTATAACTGTATTATCCGGAAATCGTAATACACGTGTGAATACATAGACTACAATATGTCCCTAGTAAGCCTCTAGTTGACTAGCTCGTTGGTCAACAGATAGTCATGGTTTCCTGACTATGGACATCAGATGTCATTGACAACGGGATCACGTTATTAGGAGAATGACGTGATGGACAAGACCCAATCCTAAGCATAGCACAAAGATCGTGTAGTTCGTTTTGCTAGAGCTTTTCCAAATGTCAAGTATCTCTTCCTTAGACCGTGAGATCGTGTAACTCCCGGATACCGTAGGAATGCTTTGGGTGTACCAAACGTCCACAACGAATCGGGTGACTATAAAGGTGCATTACAGGTATCTCCGAAAGTGTCATTGGGTTGACACGGATCGAGACAGGATTTGTCACTCCGTATGACGGAGAGGTATCAC
Organism: Aegilops longissima; assembly: GCA_021605205.1. Lineage (NCBI taxonomy): Eukaryota > Viridiplantae > Streptophyta > Magnoliopsida > Poales > Poaceae > Aegilops > Aegilops longissima. The sequence goes on from CM038677.1 coordinate 849,965,880, forward strand.
TGGGCCCACTCGGTAGTGCATCATCATAATGAGCTCAAAGTGATCAAGTGTCTGGTCACGGGATCATGCATTACGGTACGAGTAAAGTGACTTGCCGGTAACGAGACTAAACGAGGTATTGGGATACCGACGATCGAGTCTCGGGCAAGTAACATACCGTCTGACAAAGGGAATAGAATACAGGGTTGCTTGAACCCTAGACATCGTGGTTCATTCGATGACATCATCGAGGAGCATGTGGGAGCCAACATGGGTATCCAGATCCCGCTGTTGGTCATTGACCTGAGAGCGTCCTGGTCATGTCTGCATGTCTCCCGAACCCGTAGGGTCTACACACTTAAGGTTCGGTGACGCTAGGGTTAAAAGGAAGACTTGTATGTGATTACCGAATGTTGTTCGAGTCCGGATGAGATCCCGGACGTCACGAGGAGTTCGGAATGGTCCGGAGGTAAAGATTTATATATGGGAAGTCGTTAAACGGACACCGGAAAAGTTTGGGTCATATCGGTTTTATGGAGGGTCCTTTGGAAAGGTTCCGGAGGACCACGGGAGGGGCCACCCTTTGGGGGGCCACTTGGGCTGCGTGGGAGGCAGCCAGCCCCTGGTGGGCTGGGCGCACCCTCCCTTGGCCCATGCGCCTAGGGTTGAGGGGGAACCCTAAGGGGCCCCTTGCTTGGGGGCAAGCCCCTCCCTTGCCGCCGCCCCCCCTCTAGATGCATCTAGAGGGGCCGCCCTCCTCCTTCCCTATAAATAGAGGGGTGGAGGGAGGCTGCACACACCATTGAAGGCGCAGCCCTCCCTCCCAACACCTATCCTCCTCCGCATAAGCTTGGCGAAGCCCTGCCGGAGAACAGTCCCTCCATCTGCATCACGCCATCGTGCTGCCATTGGAGTTGTCTTCCTCAACCTCTCCTTCCTCCTTGCTGGATCAAGACGAAGGAGGCGCCGTAAATCCGCACGTGTGTTGAACGCGGAGGTGCTGTGCGTTCAGCACTTGGTCATCGGTGATCGGAATCACGTTGGGAACGTCTTCGTCATCACCACTCCCTCGAACGCTTCCGTACTCGATCTACAAGTGGTATGTAGATGCAAACTCTCTCTCATGACTCGTTGCTTAGTAGAACTCATAGATGGATCTTGGTGAAACCGTAGAAAAATTTTAATTTTCTGCAATGTTCCCCAACAGTGGCATCATGAGCTAGGTCTATGCGTAGTTCTCTATTGCACGAGTAGAACACAATTTAGTTGTGGGCGTGGATCTTGTCAATTTACTTGCCGCTACTAGTCTTATCTTGCTTCCGCGGTATTGTGGGATGAAGCGGCCCGGACCAACCTTACACGTACGCTTACGTGAGACCGGTTCCACCGACTAACATGCACTAGTTGCATAAGGTGGCTGGCGGGTGTCTGTCTCTCCTACTTTAGTTGGAGCGGATTCGATGAAAAGGGTCCTTATGAAGGGTAAATAGAAGTTGACAAGATCACGTTGTGGTTATTCGTAGGTAAGAAAACGTTCTTGCTAGAACCCAATTGCAGCCACGTAAAAGATGCAACAACAATTAGAGGACGTCTAACTTGTTTTTGCAGCAATTGTCATGTGATGTGATATGGCCAAGTTGTGATGAATGATGAATGACATATTGTGATGTATGAGATCATGTTCTTGTAATAGGAATCACGACTTGCATGTCGATGAGTATGACAACCGGCAGGAGCCATAGGAGTTGTCTTTATTTTGTATGACCTGCGTGTCATTGAAGAACGCCATGTAACTTACTTTACTTTATTGCTAAACGCGTTAGCCATAGAAGTAGAAGTAGTCGTTGGCGTGACAACTTCATTGAGGCACAATGATGGAGATCATGATGATGGATATCATGGTGTCATGCCGGTGACAAGATGATCATGGAGCCTCGAAGATGGAGATCAATGGAGCTTTATGATGTTGGCCATATCATGTCACTACTATATAATTGCATGTGATGTTTATTATGTTTATACATCTTGTTTACTTAGAACGACGGTAGTAAATAAGATGATCCTTACAACAATTTCAAGAAGTGTTTCCCCTAACGTGCATCGTTGCTAAAGTTCGTCGCTTCTAAGCACCACGTGATGATCGGTGTGATGGATTCTTACGTTCACATACAACGGGTGTAAGACAGATTTACACGCGAAAACACTTAGGGTTTACTTGACGAGCCTAGCATGTACAGACATGGCCTCGGAACACGGAGACCGAAAGGTCGAACACGAGTCGTATAGAAGATACGATCAACATGAGAATGTTCACCGATGATGACTAGTCCGTCTCACGTGATGATCGAACACGGCCTAGTCGACTCGGATCGTGTAACACTTAGATGACTAGAGGGATGTCTAATCTGAGTGGGAGTTCATTGAAATAATTTGATTAGATGAACTTAATTATCATGAACTTAGTCTAAAACTTTTGAATGATATGTCTTGTAGATCAAATGGCCAACGCTCATGTCAACTTGAACTTCAACGCGTTCCTAGAGAAAACCAAGCTGAAAGATGACGGCAGCAACTATACGGATTGGGTCCGGAACTTGAGGATCATCCTCATAGCTGCCAGGAAACAATATGTCCTAGAAGGACCGCTAGGTGACGCTCCCGTCCCAGAGAACCAAGACATTATGAATGCTTGGCATTCTCGTGCTGATGATTACTCCCTCGTTCAGTGCGGCATGCTTTACAGCTTAGAACCGGGGCTCCAAAAGCGTTTTGAGCATCACGGAGCATATGAGATGTTCGAGGAGCTGAAACTTGTTTTTCAAGCTCACGCCCGGGTCGAGAGATATGACATCTCCGACAAGTTCTATAGTTGTAAGATGGAGGAAAACAGTTCTGTCAGTGAGCACATTACGAAGATGTCAGGTTGCACAACCGTATGACCCAGCTGAATATTAACCTCCCCGATGAGGCGGTCATTGACAGAATCCTCGATCGCTCCCACCAAGCTACAAGAGCTTTGTGATGAACTACAACATGCAGGGGATGGTAAAGACCATTCTGAAGTGTTCTCTATGCTGAAGTCAGCCGAGGTTGAAATCAAGAAAGAACATCAAGTGTTGATGGTCAATAAGACCACTAAGTTCAAGAAGGGCAAGGGAAGAAGAACTTCAAGAAGGACGGCAAGGAGGTTGCCGCGCCCGGTAAGCAAGTTGCCGGGAAGAAGTCAAAGAATGGACCCAAGCCCGAGACTGAGTGCTTTTATTGCAAGGGGAGGGGTCACTGGAAGCGGAACTGCCCCAAATACTTAGCGGACAAGAAGGCCGGCAACACCAAAGGTATATTTGATATACATGTAATTGATGTGTACTTTGCCAGTACTCGTAGTAACTCCTGGGTATTTGATACCGGTGCCGTTGCTCATATTTGTAACTCACAGCAGGAGCTGCGGAATAAGCGGAGACTGGAAAAGGACGAGGTGACGATGCGCGTCGGGAATGGTTCCAGAGTCGATGTGATCGCCGTCGGCACGCTACCTCTTCATTTACCTACGGGATTAGTTATGAACCTTAATAATTGTTATTTGGTGCCAAGTTTGAGCATGAATATTGTTTCTGGATCTCGTTTAATGCGAGATGGCTACTCACTTAAATCCGAGAATAATGGTTGTTCTATTTATATGAGGGATATGTTTTATGGTCATGTTCCGATGGTCAATGGTTTGTTCTTAATGAATCTCGAGCGTAGTATTACACATGTCTATAGCGTGAATACCAAAAGATGTAAAGTTGACAACGATAGTCCCACATACTTGTGGCACTGCCGCCTTGGTCACATTGGTGTCAAGCGCATGAAGAAGCTCCATACTGATGGACTTTTGGAGTCTTTAGATTATGAATCATTTGACACATGCGAACCATGCCTCATGGGCAAGATGACCAAGACTCCGTTCTCCGGAACAACGGAGCGAGCAACCAACTTGTTGTAAATCATACATACCGATGTGTGCGGTCCAATGAGCGTTGAGGCTCGCGGAGGATATCGTTATGTTCTCACTCTCACAGATGACTTGAGTAGATATGGGTATGTCTACTTGATGAAACACAAGTCTGAGACCTTTGAAAAGTTCAAGGAGTTTCAGAATGAAGTAGAGAATCAACGTGACCGAAAGAAAAAATTCTTACGATCAGATCGTGGAGGAGAATATTTAAGTCACGAATTTGGTACACACTTAAGAAAGTGTGGAATCGTTTCACAACTAACGCCGCCTGGAACACCTCAGCGTAATGGTGTGTCCGAACGTCGTAATCGCACTCTATTGGATATGGTGCGGTCTATGATGTCTCTTACTGACTTACCGCTATCATTTTGGGGACACGCTCTAGAGACAGCTACATTCACTTTAAATAGGGCACCGTCTAAGTTCGTTGAGACGACACCGTATGAATTATGGTTTGGAAAGAAACCTAAGCTGTCGTTTCTAAAAGTTTGGGGATGCGATGCTTATGTCAAGAAACTTCAACCTGAAAAGCTCGAACCCAAGTCGGAAAAATGCGTCTTCATAGGATACCCTAAAGAAACCATTGGGTATACCTTCTACTTAAGATCCGAGGGCAAGATCTTTGTTGCCAAGAACGGAACCTTTCTGGAAAAAGAGTTTCTCTCGAAAGAAGTAAGTGGGAGGAAAGTAGAACTCGATGAAGTGCTACCTCTTGAACAGGATAGTAGTGCAGCTCAGGAAAGTGTTCCTGTGATGTCTACACCAACTGAAGAGGAAATTAATGATGATGATCAAGGTACTTCGGATCAAGTTGCTACTGAACCTCGTAGGTCCACAAGGACACGTTCCGCACCAGAGTGGTACGGCAACCCTGTCCTGGAAATCATGTTGTTAGACAACGGTGAACCTTCGAACTATGAAGAAGCGATGGCGGGCCCAGATTCCAACAAATGGCTAGAAGCCATGAAATCCGAGATAGAATCCATGTATGAAAACAAAGTGTGGACTTTGACTGACTTGCCCGATGATCGGCGAGCGATAGAAAACAAATGGCTCTTTAAGAAGAAGACGGACGCGGATGGTAATGTCACCATCTATAAAGCTCGACTTGTCGCTAAGTGTTATCGGCAAGTTCAAGGGATTGACTACGATGAGACTTTCTCTCCCGTAGCGAAGCTTAAGTCCGTCCGAATCATGTTAGCAATTGCCGCATACTATGATTATGAGATATGGCAGATGGACGTCAAAACAGTGTTCCTTAACAGATATCTTAAGGAAGAGCTGTATATGATGCAGCCGGAGGGTTTTGTCGATCCTAAGAATGCTGACAAAGTATGCAAGCTCCAGCGATCCATTTATGGACTGGTGCAAGCATCTCGGAGTTGGAACATTCGCTTTGATGAAATGATCAAAGCGTTTGGGTTTATGCAGACTTATGGAGAAGCCTGCGTTTACAAGAAAGTGAGTGGGAGCTCTGTAGCATTTCTCATATTATATGTAGATGACATACTTTTTATGGGAAATGATATAGAATTCTTGGACAGCATTAAGGCCTACTTGAACAAGTGTTTTTCAATGAAGGACCTTGGAGAAGCTGCTTATATATTAGGCATCAAGATCTATAGAGATAGATCGAGACGCCTCATAGGTCTTTCACAAAGCACATACCTTGATAAGATTTTGAAGAAGTTCAAGATGGATCAGTCCAAGAAAGGGTTCTTGCCTGTATTGCAAGGTGTGAGATTGAGCTCAGCTCAATGCCCGACCACGGCAAAAGATAAAGAAGAGATGAGTGTCATCCCCTATGCCTCAGCCATAGGATCTATTATGTATGCCATGCTGTGTACCAGACCTGATGTAAACCTTGCCGTAAGTTTGGTAGGAAGGTACCAAAGTAATCCCGGCAAGGAACACTGGACAGCGGTCAAGAATATCCTGAAGTACCGAAAAGGACGAAGGACATGTTTCGTTTATGGAGGTGACGAAGAGCTCGTCGTAACGGGTTACGTCGACGCTAGCTTCGACACAGATCTGGATGACTCTAAGTCACAAACCGGATACGTGTATATGTTGAATGGTGGAGCAGTAAGCTGGTGCAGCTGCAAGCAGAGCGTCGTGGCGGGATCTACATGTGAAGCGGAGTACATGGCAGCCTCGGAGGCAGCGCATGAAGCAATTTGGGTGAAGGAGTTCATCACCGACCTAGGAGTCATACCCAATGCGTCGGGGCCGATCAAACTCTTCTGTGACAACACTGGAGCTATTGCCCTTGCCAAGGAGCCCAGGTTTCACAAGAAGACCAGGCACATCAAGCGTCGCTTCAACTCCATCCGTGAAAATGTTCAGGATGGAGACATAGAAATTTGTAAAGTGCATACGGATCTGAATGTCGCAGATCCTTTGACTAAACCTCTTCCGCGGGAAAAACATGATCAACACCAGAACTCTATGGGTGTTCGATTCATCACAATGTAAACTAGATTATTGACTCTAGTGCAAGTGGGAGACTGTTGGACATATGCCCTAGAGGCAATAATAAAAGCATTATTATTATATTTCCTTGTTCATGATAATTGTCTTTTATTCATGCTATAACTATATTATCCGGAAATCGTAATACACGTGTGAATACATAGACTACAATACGTCCCTAGTAAGCCTCTAGTTGACTAGCTCGTTGGTCAACAGATAGTCATGGTTTCCTGACTATGGACATCAGATGTCATTGACAACGGGATCACGTTATTAGGAGAATGACGTGATGGACAAGACCCAATCCTAAGCATAGCACAAAGATCGTCTAGTTCGTTTTGCTAGAGCTTTTCCAAATGTCAAGTATCTCTTCCTTAGACCGTGAGATCGTGTAACTCCCGGATACCGTAGGAATGCTTTGGGTGTACCAAACGTCACAACGTAACTGGGTGACTATAAAGGTGCATTACAGGTATCTCCGAAAGTGTCTATTGGGTTGACACGGATCGAGACAGGGATTTGTCACTCCGTATGACGGAGAGGTATCACTGGGCCCACTCGGTAGTGCATCATCATAATGAGCTCAAAGTGATCAAGTGTCTGGTCACGGGATCATGCCTTATGGTACGAGTAAAGTGACTTGCCGGTAACGAGACTAAACGAGGTATTGGGATACCGACGATCGAGTCTCGGGCAAGTAACATACCGTCTGACAAAGGGAATAGAATATAGGGTTGCTTGAACCCTAGACATCGTGGTTCATCCGATGACATCATCGAGGAGCATGTGGGAGCCAACATGGGTATCCAGATCCCGCTGTTGGTTATTGACCTGAGAGCGCCCCGGTCATATCGCATGTCTCCGAACCCGTAGGGTCTACACTTAAGGTTCGGTGACGCTAGGGTTAAAAGGAAGACTTGTATGTGATTACGAATGTTGTTGAGTCCGGATGAGATCCCGGACGTCACGAGGAGTTCGGAATGGTCCGGAGGTAAAGATTTATATATGGGAAGTCATTAAACGGACACCGGAAAAGTTTCGGGTCATATCGGTTTTATGGAGAGTCCACCGAAAGGTTCCGGAGGACCACGGGAGGGCCACCCCTTTGGGGGCCACTTGGGCTGCGTGGGAGGCAGCCAGCCCCTGGTGGGCTGGGCGCACCCTCCCTTGGCCCATGCGCCTAGGGTTGAGGGGAAACCTAAGGCGCCCCTTGCTTGGGGGCAAGCCCCCTCCCTTAACCGCCGCCCCCTCTAGATGCATCTAGAGGGGCCGCCCTCCTCCCTTCCCTATAAATAGAGGGGTGGAGGGAGGCTGCACACACCATTGAAGGCGCAGCCCCTCCCCTCCCCAACACCTATCCTCCTCCGCATAAGCTTGGCGAAGCCCTGCCGGAGAACAGTCCCTCCATCTGCATCACGCCGTCGTGCTGCCATTGGAGTTGTCTTCCTCAACCTCTCCTTCCTCCTTGCTGGACCAAGATGAAGGAGACGCCGTCGTCCCGTACGTGTGTTGAACGCGGAGGTGCTGTCCGTTCAGCACTTGGTCATCGGTGATCGGAATCACGTTGGGAACGTCTTCGTCATCACCACTCCCTCGAACGCTTCCGTACTCGATCTACAAGTGGTATGTAGATGCAAACTCTCTCTCATGACTCGTTTCTTAGTAGAACTCATAGATGGATCTTGGTGAATCCGTAGAAAAATTTTAATTTTCTGCAACGTTCCCCAACAAATATTAGAATAATTTAGTAATGTTATGTTAAGATTTGTGTGAGTTGGTCACCACTAGTTTTTCCTTGAATTTTTCTTTCGAAGTTTTTCCTTTGGTTTTCGACTTGGTTTTCTTGTTGCTTTTATTTTGATTGAGTATTGTTATGATTGATAGAATTGATTGCTAGGATGATTGCTTATATGATTGTCTGTGTAATATAGATTTTCAAAGGAGTGACGAATAGTTCTACCAAGTCTTTATTCTGAGAGCGTTATTATCTTCATCAAGTAATACCAGGCAAGTTCACTTTGACCATGTTTTTCATACCTATGTGTTTTATTGCATCTAGTTTCATCTTCGCAACAAACCCTCCAGTAGTGATATTGAATTCTTGTAGTTGAGTAGTATGCATGAGGTAGGAACCCATCACCCTGTTACCAAGCCCGGGACGATATTTTATTTTAATGCTATGCTATAGTAGACGGGGTTTGGTATGAGGGCTCGGGAGTGGTGTGAGAATGGAGGATCTACGTCAATGACGACAACTCCAGGATGGAATCTGCAAGGACTGCCTCTTCAAGGCCTCAAGACTTCAAGACTCGAGACAAGAATTCAATACACACTACTGGGTGAAGGATGGTTGACGGGCACCCTGGAGAATCCAGTGGTTGGCCAGGATGCATGGAGAAGCGCCATGACATCTTGCGGAAAGCTTCACCCAGACTCAAAGAGACGGAAGAATACTTCATGCCCGGAAGCTTACCTGTGCAACCGCAAGTCACTATGGGCTCTAGCTTGGTTGACCCTAGTTGTGACTCTGGCTAAGACGGTGCTAGCAGATGTAGAACTACGGTAGGATTGAATGAGCACCGGACAGTGGTCAGGGGAACTCTTCGGAAGACCATGTTTCGGTCATCTTGTTCTCAAACACCCGAAGTGCGAGAACGTAAAAGAGGATCAAATCTTGCGGGTAAAGTGTACAAACCTCTGCAGAGGGTTTAAAACCTAATCGATTAGCCGTGTCCCGATTACGGACAATTTGAGCATCTGGACCTGGATCTATCTCGAACTCTCAACACCGGACTGATAACTTAATTGTGGGCAACTTATGATGAATTTGGGCTATGAGACATCGGTTGGCGGAACCATGTCATGATAGAAAACTCTATAGTACAGACTTCATTTATTCCTTTGATGTAGGGAAAATAAAACCAGCTTTTACATAAACAAAACTCGATCTGAGCCACAAAGCCATACCGCATATAGTATAATTTATCATCTGTTTTCTCTTATTGTGATCTTGCCGGTACATTCAATGTACTGACCTACACGGCTGCAACGTATCATGTTGCAGATATTTCCTCGACGAGTAAGAGTTACGATAAAGGGTTACGGTCTACACTCAACCCGCCGATGGCGTTGATGGGACTCCACACCCGATTACTTGTTTCCGCTGAGACTTATGAGGTATATATCAGTTTTACGTTATTTATACATGTGATTGCACTTTGATATATACATTGATGTACTGTGTGTGCCAGCATACTGATCCAGGGATGGCACGGATACACAGAGGCTTGACCTTCTGAGGTCGGGTCGCTACATACTCGATCGGCAAGTTTTCGTTCCGATGGTAATCTTTTCACTCGGAACATTTAATAATAAGTTCATCCGGTCAGCAAACTTCCACTCGACCAGTAAATTTTCACTCGAATGATAAGCTTTTTCACTCAATCGGTGAGTTTTTACTCGAAAGTTAAGCTTTCACTCGACCGGTAAGTTTTCACTCGGACAGCCAGCTTTTCACTCGACCGAAAACATAGCCAGATCTTGATTTGTCTTCTCTGGTCCCATACGACCTCGGATTGAGACAAATTATATATGAAAATCAATTGGCTCGACGAGACGAAACTTTTCTGTGCTGAAGGTTTTTCGATTCAAGGCCGTCTTGAGGGCCGAATTGCTTACGCACTGCATCAGACACTCATCAACATATGTCTGGTGTCAAGCGTAATATTTTGGTCTCTGGCCTATCCAAACCGTATTAACTGTAACTTTTTCATATGAACTCAGATTAAGATGATTTATATATGAAAATCAATTGCCTCAACGAGACGAAGACAATTCCTTTAGAGTGCTCCTCCATCCGAGGTTGTCTTGAAGGCATGATCGACCAAAAACCACTCGGAATATTGAATTATGCCACTCGGAATACAATTTCGGCCCCTAAGATGGAGTCGGACGATGATAACCTAAACATCAAAGTTGTTAAACTCGGTGATTTGAAACTTTTCATTCTGAAAACCCTTCCACTCAAAGCCATCTCATTTTATTTTTATGCCATGCCAGAATCTGATGTCAACACATGCCCCCCTGTTTTTCGGCAAAGCTTGCGTGCCGAAAAATAATATGCACGGTGTTTGTTCTAAGGACGATGTCAACACTCCATCGGCCATTTATTTTCTTAGGGCGATAATTATGTATCGGCCATGTATGTTCTAAGGGCGATAATCGTATATCGGCCATTGCCTACCTAGGCTTCTTGCCACACACTCAGGTGGTATTTCTTTAAGTATTTGCCATTGAGAGCTCTAGGTAACACCGTTCCTTCTACGGATTCCACCAAATATGGGTTTCCAGGAACTATTCTTGCAATCCTAAAAGGACCTTCCCAACTTGGAGACCACTTCCCGAATCTTCTATCCCTTGAACCAATCGGTAGAATCACTTTCCAGACGAGATCGCCAACTTGAAAATTCTTCAATTTGACTTTCTTATTGTAAGCTCTTGCCACCCTCAACTTCTCTCTCTATATGGCCTTTAAAGCAGCCAAAGTTTATCGGCAACCTCATCAATATTGTCCATCATTAAGTTGTAAAAATCTACTGCCGATAAATTATCTGCCGATAAATTATTTTGTTTGGCTATTCTCAAAGCATTTAAATTTACCTCCACTGGTAAAACAACCTCTTGACCATATACTAGCTCATATGGAGTCACCTTCGTAGCACCATGCCTTGAGATTCTATGAGCCCACAAAGCTTCAGACAACAACTCATGCCATCTTCTCGGATTATTCTCAATCTTCTTCTTGATGAGTTTGATTAAAATTTTATTGCTGGACTCAGCTTGTCCATTAGCTTGGGCATAATATGGAGAGGAATTGAGCAACTTTATGTTATAAGATTCGGCAAACTCTCTGACTTGGTGTGACATGAAAGATGAACCTTGATCTGTAGTTAATGTTTGAGGAATACCGAATCTATGAATAATGTGCTCGGTTATGAATTGAATTACCTCTGTATGTGTCATGTTCTTGAGAGGTACTGCCTTAGACCATTTAGTGAAATAATCAGTTGCCACCAATACGAACCGATGCCCCTTTGAGGAAGATGGATAAATTTGCCCAATAAAGTCTAAAACCCATCCTCTGAAAGGCCACGGCTTGATAATAGGATGTAACATAGCAGCAGGAGCCAATTGAATATCACCAAACTTTTGACAAGCTTCACACCCTTTATAATATCTGAAGCAATCATCAATCATAGTCGGCCAATAAAACCCAGCACGTCGCAATAACCATTTCATCTTGGTAGCTGACCGGTGAGTGCCACAAATACCTTCATGTACTTCTCCCATAGCAACTCTTGCCTGGTCCTCATCCAAACACTTTAAAAGAACATCATCGACTGTTCGGCGATAAAGACCATCATCTCTCATTGTATACTTGAAAGCCATACGCCGAACAACCCTGTCCACCCTTTCACTCGGATTGCACAAGTAATCAACAATGGGCTTTCTCCAGTCGGAATTATCACCTGCACTAGATTTCTTGTTAATGGCCGAATCAGTGGGTTCAGGTTCGTCCTCTCCCATATTGGCAAGACAAGACATCGGTCTTTGAGAGATATGAAACATGCCATGATCAACATGATATCCAGATGCTTGCTGTGCCAACTCATTTGCTTTCCAGTTTTCATGTCTAGATATATGTCCAATGCTAAAACAATCCAAAGTAGAAATTATATCTAGACATTTATCAAGACAAACATTAAGTGATTCGTCTAAACACTGAAAGACTTTGGATACTTGCTGCACCACTAGTAACGAATCACCATAAGCCTCAATATGTGTAACACCTATAGCAAGCAACATCTCTAGGCCGAATAACAATGCTTCATATTCGGCTTGATTGTTTGTGCAAATATATTCTAAGCGGCATGAGGCTTCAAAAATAGCACCATGAGGAGATATATAAACAATACCAACACCTTGGCCATTGCTACAAACTGAACCATCAAAGTATAATCTCCATGGCACAAATGAAACAAGGTTCATATCAACATCATGCTTGTCATTAATACGATGTTCAACAATGAAATTAGCAACAATTTGTCCTTTCATGGATTTTAGAGATTCATAAGCCAAATCATATTCAATCAAAGCATAAGCCCACTTGCAAATTCTACCACTAAAAATTGGCCTATGCAACATGTACTTAATGACATCGGTTTGACAAGCTACTACACAAGCACTCGACATTAGGTAATGTCTCAATTTTGTGCAAGCATAATATAAGCATAGACATAGTTTTTCAATAAATGTATACCTTGTCTCGGCGTCCAATAAGCGTCTGCTCAAATATGTAATGGCATGCTCTTTTCCGTCGGTATCTTGAGTCAAAACAACACCAATAACACCTTCCTCTTCTGCAATATAAAGCTTAAAAGGCTCTCTATGCTTGGGTGCTTTCATCACCGGAGGAGTGCACAAATAACTCTTGATCATATCAAAGGCTTCTTGCTGTTTTGCCCCCAAGTGAAATCAACATCATTCTTTAACCGAAGGATAGGAGTAAATGCTTTAACTTTCCCTGACACATTAGCTATGAACCTTCTCAAATAATTGACCTTGCCAAGGAACTTTTGCATATCTCTCTTGCATGTTGGAGCCTCCACTTTCTGTATGGCCTCTATCTTTTTGGGATCAATTTCGATGCCATCTTCATGAATAATGAAACCCAAAAATTTGCCAGCTGACACGCCGAATGCACACTTCAAAGGATTCATCTTTAGTCCATACTTTTTCATTCTTTCAAAAGCTAAACGCAAATCGACCAAGTGAAATTCAAAAGCATCCGATTTGACAACAATATCATCAATATAAAATTCAAGTATGATACCGAGTAAATCATGAAAAATCAAATTCATAGCCCTTTGATATGTGGCTCCAGCATTTTTTAATCCAAATGTCATCACTGTCCACTCGAATAAACCAAGGAAACCAGGACATCGGAAAGCTGTTTTGTACATGTCCTCTTCGGCCATAAAAATTTGATTGTATCCGACATTACCATCTAGAAAGCTAATAACCTTATGTCCAGAAGCATCATTAATAAGCATATCGGCTATTGGCATGGGATACTCATCTTTGGGTGTAGCCCTATTCAAATCTCTGAAGTCAATGCACACCCTCAACTTGCCGGATCCCTTCTTCTCCACTGGGACAATGTTAGAAATCCACTCGGCATACCTGCAAGGTCGAATGAAATTAGCTTCAAGCAGTCGACCGATCTCTTCCTTGCTCCGGTCATATGTTTTTGGATTAAACTTTCTGGCCGGCTGTTTATAAGGTCTAAAACCGGCCTTTATAGGCAACCGATGCTCTACTAGCTCTCGGCTCATCCCTGGCATCTCATGATATTCCCACGCAAAGCAACAAACATATTCTTTCAATAGCTCGATTAATTTAGCCTTACAATCGGCTTTCAAATTTTTGTTTATAAATATCGGTCGAGTGACTGAACCATCTCCAATATCTACCTCTTCTAATGGATCAGCTGATGTAAAACCTTGTCCAAGTTTATCCATGTCATCCAACTCCTCTATAGAATCATACATATCGTCCTCACTGGACCGATATTTCATAAGACGTTTTTGTAACCATTCGGAGCTAGAATCCATTTAAACATATCATTCCTTGGAGCCGATTGCATTCAGTCGGCTTTAAAGACACGGGCACAAAACCACTCTTGGTCGCGCTTAGAAAATCAAACTCTGACAAATCACGTCCCGTCAAGCAAGTAGCATTGGGATGTTGCCAATCCACCGATGCATCAGCCAAAGCAACACAGGCCGAATTATCTGCATGAATGACTTCCACTTCATCATCAACCCATTGGATCAGAAACTGGTGCATAGTGGATGGCACGCACTGGTTTGCATGAACCCAATCATGGCCTAGTATGACGTTGTAGTTACCTTGCACCTCAGCGACAAAGAATGCAGTAGCCAAGGTTTTGCTTCCGACTGTAAGCTCCACATACATCACACCTTTGGCTTCAGTTTTCTCTTTGCCTTCAAATCCGTTGAGCACCATATTCGTCTTCATCAGTTCTTCATCGGGCAAACCCAATTTTTTGAAGACCGAATAGGGCATAAGATTTACCACAGCACCACCATCAACAAGCATTCGACTGAGTGGCGATCCATTGATATGACCTCTGAGATACAACGGTTTCAAATGTGATACTGGTTCTTTTGGCTTCTCGAATATTGCGTTTTTAGGGCCAAAATCCAGCTGAGCCACTTCCCCTTCCTCATCTACATCACGAAACTCAGCAGGTAAGTAATATACCATATTGATATCCATACCTTCATGAACCGGTGTAGACTCATAGTCCAACATATCAGCCTCTTCTTCAAGTGGATCGACCGATTCTGAAATCTGGCCGATTGAAGGAGAAGTAAGAAGTGACGCAGACGATGTAATAGCTGTCGCATCGTCCTCCTTGGGTGGTGTAGGCACTTCTGTAATAGATGTAGAAGCTGATGTATCTTGTATTTGTTTAGGCCTCCACACTTGTTTTGCTGGAACCATGGGCCGAGTGTCATTGAACAACTTATCCCTTTGCTTCTCGGCCTCCTGCTCTGCTATCTCTTGACTCCTTAACCTCTGTAGTTCCCTCTTCTGTGTCTTTGTTAGCCCTGGAGGACACCACTTTGGCTGAGTGTATTTAGCATCTCTCACCTTTACTTGGCTGGTGCTTGCTTCATGGTCATTAGCCGAGTGTTTTGGCGTGATAATAAGTATCGGCTCAGTCGAGCGGTTATGCACAGTCGACTGCTGTATGGGGAATGTTTCGGTGCCCAATACAAGTGAGTCGACATCCATTTTCCCCTTGCCTTTTCCCGACTCAACTACTGCAACACTTGGTGATTTAACACGCCATTCTTTTCGACTTTCCAGATGCATGAAATTTCCACTCGGGCGCACCTTTTTACTTGGATGGAATCCACTCGGATTGATGTCACTCGGATGGTATCCACTCAGATGGAACTCACTCGGATGGAATCCACTTGGCCACATTTTTTCACTTGGATGGCTTCCACCTGGGTGCATTCTTACACTAGGATATTTTCCACTCGGTCGCATATTTTGACCAGCCGACTGATAGTAACCGATGTTCAGTCGGCCATTATATGAGTAATCAAGTCGATCCCACACAGATTGCCTCTGCTCTTCTGAAAATTGCGCCCTTGGTTCACTCGGTTTTGTATACCGACTGAACATATCAGCTGATGGTGACCTTGGTCGTTTCAGATGAGTCGGTCGATTAAAACTAGAACCGGCCGACTGGTTAGCATACTTGGACAACAACATATCAAAAGTTGGCTTGATCCGATTGTGCTGCACTTTAGCTTCATTCCTTTTCCACTTGCCAACTTCTGGACTCTTGGGCTTGACAAATCTCACACGAGCATTTTCTTGTACTTGCGGTTGCCCCCCGAGTGTAGGATTCTTGATGGTAATTTTGATCACTTCCTTGCCATCGGGTTGCTTACCAAGCACAACCTGTCTCCCCGAGACCTTGTTGTCCTCCTTGTCTTTCCTGGGCTCCCCAACAATGACATTAGCTTTATTAGCAGATTCGGCTACCTCTGGCCGAATGAGTAGCTTCTTCCCTTCCAAATCCATGGTATTCATTGCAAAAGGTTGTTTATCAACTTGCATCACAGAAAAATACAATCGTCCGTCATTAATGGCCGATTGTATCTGTCGTCGAAAAACGTTGCAATCGTTAGTATCATGAGAAAAAGAATTATGATACTTGCAATAAGCACGCCGTTTTAGCTCTTCAAACAGTGGTAAAGTATGAGATATTCCAATAATTTTAGCCTGCAGCAAAGCATCAAATATTTTATCACACTTAGCAAAGTTAAAAGTAAACTTCATCTCTTCATCATGATTCTTATAAATCGGTTTCAGATCATTGCAAGTAAAGGGTTTGGCCTTAGATGGCCAAACAAATTCAGTAGCAAAAACATCACCCTCATCGTCCGAGTGATCACTATCATATTCTACCATATTCATTTTTGGACGATCGGCTTTGTATCTATGCACTTCTTTGAGATCTTTGCTTCGGCTTTCCTTAGCCAAAGCCCTTTATAAGACTTGGTTAATATTTAAGAACTCATAGCCTTCTAGCTTTTCTCAAATGGGAGTTCTCAAACCACTCAACACTAGGTCTACCAAGTCTCTCTCGGTTATCACCAAACTAAAACATCGATTTTTCATTTCTCTGAATCTCTTGACGTAATCGGAGACCGATTCATCATGCTTCTGTTTAACCGATGTTAGATGTGACAACTTGAGTTCATTGTCGCCGCTGTAAAAGTGATCATGAAATTTCTGCTCTAGCTGCGACCAAACTCGAATGGAACCATGTGGTAAAGAAGAAAACCATGAAAATGCAGTACCAGTTAATGATAAAGGAAATAAACGCACTTTCAAGTCATTTAGTGAGCCTGCTTCACCTAATTGTGCCAAGTATTGACTAACATGCTCCCATGTGGTTTTTGTGCCCTCTCCATTGAACTTAACAAAATCTGGAATTTTATATCCTGGAGGGCACTGGATGGCATCAAAGTACTAAAGTGCGGCTCTTGGTAAATCCGATTCCGAGGTAACTCAACCCCAAAATTCTCTCGAAGCATCTTAGCCATCTCCTCTCTAAGATTAGCTAGACCATCATCCATAGTGGACGATGAAACTTGTGGTAGTGGCATAGGAGGAGTAGGACTACTAGTTGTAGGTAGGAACTGTGGCATGTATGTCGACCCATAATTTGCTAGTGGTCGAGTTGTAGTACCTGTAGGTAAGGTTGGGTTCGGCGTTGCCACCAAACCTGGCATGCTCATAATAGGATTAATGGGTGCAGCCACAATCTGATTTGTTTGGGTAGGATAATAAGCCATCGGCACGGGAGGCGCCCATGCAATAGGTAAAGCCAGATTAGGGTTTTGCACACTAGCAGCTACACCATCATTACCACTAGTCGATTGAGATGTATTCTTCTGAGCATTAGTATTTTCTATGAAAGTTTGATAGACTAGATTGTTACCATCAGCAATACGACTTTCAATCTCAGCCCACTGCTCAGGAGAAAAGGTAGTACTCACAGAAGGTTTAACCTGCTCGGCTTGAAGAGGAGGGAACTTGATTTCTTCAATCGGAGTGATGTTGCCTTGGCGATCCTTCTTGAACTTTGCAAGGAACTCCTGGAAATCCTTCTCTTCGTGCGCCTTCTTGTACTCCTCATAGACTTGGCGATGATCGGCCGATATCTCATCAAGATTGGGCTTAATGATGTTATCGGCGTCTACCTCAGATGGCTTGGGAAGATAAGACATGGTGGATGATGATGATTGATCTTCGATCCCCAGCGGAGTCGCCAAAAAGTGTGTTGACACACGAACACGTCACGTGTACCCTCGACGCCGGGGGTGATGCACCGCAGCTCACGTCGAAGGAGACCCGACCGACAGCGCGATACGCAAGACAGTCGACGGGTGCTTTTGCAGACCCGAAAACCCCACACCCCCGGGAGGGACCCCGTCAGAGAGTGCGGCGGCTATGGGCTGCCCTAGGTCGATTCGCTTGCCCCTAGAGCCTCGGGATTCGCAGCTCTCAAATACGAATAACAGCGAAGAACGAGAAAGAAAAAACGATGGAGAGATAAAACGTAGATGAAAAAGTAGTATATTGATTTGTTCGATTGTGTGTTCTTCAATCGGCCATCACCCCGAATATATATATAAGAGGCGGCTGGACTTCCCGTACATGTAAAGGATTCATCTAGGCTTTCCTTACAAAAAATTACATCAATTTACGTCCTAGAGTCCTAGTTCTATTTTAACTCGGATTCAGTCTGAATCTGGCCCAACTTCTGTCTTCCTCCTTGCGCGGGCCGCTGATCTTGCATATGATCTCCGATCAAGACGGACCAAATATCAAACTTGTGCGCCTCGATGATACGAACAACTCTCATGTTGATTACTTCTTCAAATAAGGCCATCTTGAATACTTCTCGAGGTCATGTTTACCTTCCAGTCGGACTCGATCCTGCAGTAGACTGAATTATCCGAGTCTCGTAGTGAATTTGTAGGCCATATACTATCTCTGATGATGATGACTCCAAAACCAAAGTTTACCGTCTTGATTATACGCATAAATTCTGTATTGAACACTTCTTCATCCGAGGCCATCTTGATAAACTTTCGGGCACATGTCCAGTTTCACTCGGATTCGAGCTGATCCACTCGGATATTAGAGACTTTCACTCGGACCGTCCGACTGGACTTTCTCACTCGGAAAACAATCTTTCACTCGGATGACTATATTTTCACTCGGAAAACAATATCTTACTCGATCGGCAAGTTTTCGTTCCAATGGTAATCTTTTCACTCGGAACATTTAATAATAAGTTCATCCGGTCAGCAAACTTCCACTCGACCGGTAATTTTCACTCGACCAGTAAATTTTCACTCGAATGATAAGCTTTTTCACTCGATCAGTGAGTTTTTACTCGAAAGTTAAGCTTTCACTCGACCGGTAAGTTTTCACTCGGACAGCCAGCTTTTCACTCGACCGAAAACATAGCCAGATCTTGATTTGTCTCCTCTGGTCCCATACGACCTCGGATTGAGACAAATTATATATGAAAATCGATCAGCTCGACGAGACGAAACTTTTATGTGTTGAAGGTTTTTCGATTCAAGGCCGTCTTGAGGGCCGAATTGCTTACGCACTGCATCAGACACTCATCAACATATGTCTGGTGTCAAGCGTAATATTTTGGTCTCTGGCCTATCCAAACCGTATTAACTGTAACTTTTGCATAAGAACTCAGATTAAGACGATTTATATATAAAAATAAATTGCCTCTATGAGACGAAGACAATTCCTTTAGAGTGCTCCTCCATCCGAGGTTGTCTTGAAGGCATGATCGACCAAAAACCACTCGGAATATTGAATTCTGCCACTTGGAATACAATTTCGGCCCCTAAGATGGAGTCGGACGATGATAACCTAAACATCAAAGTTGTTCCACTCGGTGATGTGAAACTTTTCAAGCTGAAAACCCTTCCACTCGAAGCCATCTCATTTTCTTTTTATGCCGTGCCAAAATCTGATGTCAACAATCATCATTATTAGAGCATTGCCCAATCAAAAAAAAAGAAAGGCCAAAAAGAAAAAAAGTAGGGCCCAAAAAAAGAAAATAAATAAAAAGGGCAATGTTACTATCTCTTTTTCCACACTTGTGCTTCAAAGTAGCACCTTTTTCTTCATGCAGAGAGTCTCATAAGTTGTCTTTTTCATACTAGTGGGAATTTTTCATTATAGAACTTGGCTTGTATATTCCTACAATGGGCTTCCTCAAATGCCCTAGGTCTTCGTGAGCAAGCAAGTTGGATGCACACCCACTAGTTTTCTTTTGTTAAGCATTCATTTATAGCTCTAGTGCATCCGTTGCATGGCAATCCCTACTCCTCATGTTGACATCAACTGATGGGCATCTCCATAGCCCGTTGATTATCCTCGTCAATGCGAGACTTTCTCCTTTTTTGTCTTCTCCACACAATCCCCATCATCATATTCTATTCACCCATAATGCTATATCCATGGCTCACGCTCATGTATTGCATGAAGGTTGAAAAAGTTTGAGATTATTTAAGTATGAAACAATTGCTTGGCTTGTCATCGGGGGTATAGAAGTTGGGAACATCTTTGTGTGACGAAAATGAAGCATAGCCTAACTATATGATTTTGTAGGGATGAACTTTCTTTTGCCATGCTATTTTGAGAAGACATGATCACTTTGATTAGTATGCTTGAAGTGTTACTATTTCTTTTACCAATATGAACTTTTATTTTGAATCATTTGGATCTGAACATTCATGCCACAATAAAGAAAATTACTTTGAGAATCATGCTAGGTAGCATTCCACATCAAAAATTCTGTTTTTATCATTTACCTACTCGAGGACGAGCAGGAATTAAGCTTGGGGATGCTTGATACTTCTCCAACGTATCTATAATTTTTGATTGTTCCATGCTATATTACTATGTGTTTTGAATGATTATGGGCTTTATTATAAACTTATATATTACTTTTGGGACTAACCTATTAACCGGAGGCCCAGCCCATATTGTTGTTTTATTGCCTGTTTCAGTATTTCGAAGAAAAGGAATATCAAACGGAGTCCAAACGGAATGAAACCTTCGGCAGCGTTATTTTTGGGAAGAATATGATCCTGGAGACTTGGAGTTCAAGTCAGAAGATCCTTGAGGACTCCACGAGATAGGAGGGTGCGCCCCCCTACTGGGCGCGCCCCCTGTCTCATGGGCCCCTCGAGCACCTCCCGACCGACTTCTTTCACCTATATAGTCCCACGTACCCTAAAAACATCCACGGAGAAGATAGATCGGGAGTTCCGCCACCGCAAGCCTCTGTAGCCACCAAAAACCTCTCGGGAGCCCGTTCCGGCACCCTGCCGGAGGGGGAATCCATCACCGGTGGCCATCTTTATCATCCCGGCGCTCTCCATGACGAGGAGGGAGTAGTTCACTCTCGGGGCTGAGGGTATGTACCAGTAGATATGTGTTTGATCTCTCTCTCTCTCTCTCTCTCTCTCTCTCTCTCTCTCTCTCTCTCTCGTGTTCTCTCTCGTGTTCCCTCTATGGCACGATCTTGATGTATCTCGAGCTTTGCTATTGTAGTTGGATCTTATGATGTTTCTCCCCCTCTACTCTCTTGCGATGAATTGAGTTTCCCCTTTGAAGCTATCTTATCGGATTGAGTCTTTTATGACAACAGTTGATGTATGTCTTGTCGTGCTTATCTATGGTGACAATGGGATATCATGTGCCACTTGATGTATGTTTTGGTGACCAACTTGCGGGTTCCGCCCATGAACCTATGAATAGGGGTTGGCACACGTTCTTGACTCTCCGGTAGAAACTTTGGGGCACTCTTTGAAGTACTTTGTGTTGGTTGGATGAGTCTGAGGTTGTGTGATGCATATCGTTTAATCATGCCACGGATACTTGAGGAGACAATGGAGTATCTAGGTGACATTAGGGTTTTGGTTGATTTGTGTCTTAAAGTGTTATTCTAGTACGAACTCTTTAATAGATCGATCCGAAAGAATAACTTTGAGGTGGTTTCGTACCCTACCATAATCTCTACGTTTGTTCTCCGCTATTAGTGGCTTTGGAGTGACTCTTTGTTGCATGTTGAGGGATTGTTATATGATCTATCTATGTTATTATTGTTGAGAGAACTTGCACTAGTGAAAGTATGAACCCTAGGCCTTGTTTCCTATCATTGCAATATCGTTTATGCTCACTTTTATCATTAGTTACCTTGCTGTTTTTATTATTTCAGATTACAAAAACCTATATCTACCATCCATATTGCACTTGTATCACCATCTCTTCGCCGAACTAGTGCACCTATACAATTTACCATTGTATTGGATGTGTTGGGGACACAAGAGACTCTTTGTTATTTGGTTGCAGGGTTGTTTGAGAGAGACCATCTTCATCCTACACCTCCCACGGATTGATAAACCTTAGGTCATCCACTTGAGGGAAATTTGCTACCGTCCTACAAACCTGTGCACTTGCAGGCCCAACAACGTCTACAAGAAGAAGGTTGTGTAGTAGACATCACTTACAGTCAGCCATTTTCTTCAGCTGAGGAATATGAACAACTGAATTTTCTGAAGAGGTGTGCAACTTTTCTTCGAGGAGCGTTGCAAATGAGTTAAGTTGATGAGAACCTAGTGATTCAGCAGCGGACATGAGTACCTGTGAACATAGTATAGTTGCGAGGAAGTTGAAGAGGTCATATGCGTTCTCAGAAGGTTTTTCAAAATGAACAAGTTTGAGGAATTTGACCAGATGTGTCTTGAAGAATTTCACGAAGTGTTCTTTGACTTAGGTTCCAGAGTTGTGCGAATCGTGAGATTTACACAATTGAGGAATCATGAAAAAAAACGTCACTTAGAGAAATAAATCAAGAACTGAAGATTTGTGCTAGGTGTTTAGAGTGTAGAGGTTGAAGAATAAACATCTTTTGAAGATTTGATGAAAATCAGCAGTAGAATAAATACAGTAAAAGTAACTTTTAATTACCCTTGATGAAGAACACGATGAACAAGAGGTGTAGATTTAGAAATTCGTCGGCTCGGATCTTCCACACCCTAACTTGGCGGAGGAAGACGTCTACGGCGGCGGCGAAGGGAAGATTTCCGCAGTCGGCGCGAGTACGACGGCGACGAGGTCGAGGCAGTGAAGCTCTTACTCACCGGCGACAATGGAGGTAGCGGCGGCGCTAGGGTTTTTGAAGCTCGAGCGAGGGAGTGAGGTCGAGCGGAGTAAAAACGAAATGAGGAAGGGAAGGGGGTATTTATAGCTGGAAAAAAAAATTATTCGCCCGAGGAAATTGGACGAACGTGCCCCTGAGCCTTCTCATTCGCGCGACATGTGTCACCCACGTACTGAGAGGTGGAGATCGTGTGAGATCGTGGGTGAATTAGAAATAAGTGAATGTTGTAGAGGACATAAACTCATATATATATAGTCAAATGAAGAACAACGACGGAAAGAGTGAAGACAATGCAAAGTTGAAGAATTTGAAAAACTGAGGAATTTCAAAGATGAACAAAAACTCAAATTGAATATTTTCAACTTTGTTTGGTGTCGTAACCCACCGTATAAAAAAGCTGATTTCAGACACTGCATACAATTCTCGTAGGGTTCTGAGAATCAATTTCTTCATTAATTTCTTCACACTTAGAGGGTTAGTCTTCATTGATTGAAGAAAAAATATTACTTCGTGTGTTGCACATCTAAGTCATCAAGTCAACATAAGTTTTAGGATGTGTGTCCTTTTCAAAGAACATTCGAAGATTCTAGGATATTTAGCTCACACCGCAACTTGCTAAATCTCTTCTCATCCAAGGGCTTTGTGAAGATATCGGCCTGCTGGTCTTCAGTACTTGCATGGTTGATGGAGATGTCACCCTTCAACACATGGTCACGAAGAAAATGATGACGAATTTGGATGTGCTTTGTCTTCGAGTGCTGAACTGGGTTGTGTGCAATATTGATGGCACTCTCATTATCGCAATAGAGTGGCACGTTCTTCACGTTGATGCCATAGTCCTTGAGTGTTTGCTTCATCCATAGTAGTTGAGCACAGCAAGATCCAGCGGCAATATACTCAGCTTCTGAAGTGGAGAGAGATACACAATTCTGTTTCTTCGAGGACCAACAAACCAAGGATCGTCCGAGGAAATGACATGTGCCTGACGTTGACTTGCGATCCACCTGATCACCAGCATAGTCAGAGTCTGAATATCCAATGAGATCAAAGGAAGAGCCCTTGGGATACCATAATCCAAGTGTTGGTGTGTGAGCTAGATATCGAATAGTATGCTTCACAGCCTTGTGGTGTGATTCCTTCGGTGTAGCTTGAAATCGGGCACACATGCAAACACTAAGCATAATATCCGGCCTAGATGCACATAGGTACAATAAAGAGCTAATCATGGAGCGGTATACCTTTTGATCAAAGTCTTTACCATTTTCATCAGTGCATAGATGGCCATTTGTGGGCATAGGAATTTTGATGCCTTTGCAATCTTGCATGCCGAATTTCCTCAACACATCCTTGAGGTATTTCTCCTGAGATATGAATATGCCATTGTATTGTTGAGAAGCTGAAGACCTAAGAAGAACTTCAATTCTTCCATCATAGACATTTGATATTCTTCACTCATCATATAGGCAAATTCATCACTGTAACATAGGTTAGTGCAGCCAAAGATAATATCATCAACATATATTTGGCACATGAATAATTCATCATCATATGTTTTGGTGAAAAGAGTTGGGTCAAGTGAACCGGGTTTGAAGCCTTTCTTCATGAGGAATTCCTTCAGTGTGTCATACCATGCCCGAGGTGCTTGCTTGAGGCCATAGAGGGCCTTGTTGGGTCTGTAGACGTGATCTGGAAATTTTGGATCCTCAAAACCTGGTGGTTGAGCAACATATATTTGTTCCTCAAGCTTACCATTGAGGAATGCACTTTTCACATCCATTTGTTGTAAGATGATGTTATGATGGTTAGCATAAGCAAGCAATATGCGAATAGCCTCAAGTCTAGCAACAGGTGCAAAAGTTTCATCGAAATCAATTTCTTCAACCTGTGTGTAGCCTTGAGCTACAAGACGAGCCTTATTCCTCACCACGAGGCCATTTTCGTCTTGTTTGTTGCGGTAGATCCATTTGGTACCGATGATGCTGTGCTTGCGTGGGTCTGGTCGCTTGACAAGCTCCCACACATTGTTGAGCTTGAATTGATGCAATTCATCTTGCATGGCTTGAATCCACTCGGATTCCATGAATGCTTCATCTACTTTAGTGGGCTCTGTGATAGAGGCAAATGCAAAATTCCCACAAAAGTTAGATTAATGTGAAGCTTTTGAGCGTGTGAGGGGACCTGGTGCACGAAGGTCATCGATGATCTTCTCGATCTGCACTTCATTTGCTATGCGAGGATGTGCGGGTTGACGACTTTGCTTAGGCCCAGCAACACTGAGGTGTATTGTATTCATAAAGCATGGTGCGGTCCATCTCAACAAGAGTCCTGTTCTTGCGCTCCACTATGCCATTCTGCTGAGGAGTATAAGGAGCAGACAATTCGTGAGTAATACCAAGCATATCGAGATATTCATCGAGGCTAGTGTTCTTGAACTCGGTTCCATTATCACTCCTGATATGCTTGATCTTCACACCGAAGTTAGTGGAAGCCCTTGAGGAAAAACGTCTGAAGACTTCCTGCACTTCATTTTTGTAAGTGATGATATGCACCCATGTGTAACGAGAATAGTCATCTGTTGGAAATATGCCCTAGAGGCAATAATAAAAGCATTATTATTATATTTCCTTGTTCATGATAATTGTCTTTTATTCATGCTATAACTGTATTATCCGGAAATCGTAATACATGTGTGAATACATAGACTACAATACGTCCCTAGTAAGCCTCTAGTTGACTAGCTCGTTGGTCAACAGATAGTCATGGTTTCCTGACTATGGACATCGATGTCATTGATAACGGGATCACGCCATTAGGAGAATGACGTGATGGACAAGACCCAATCCTAAGCATAGCACAAGATCGTAGTTCGTTTTGCTAGAGCTTTTCAATGTCAAGTATCTATTCCTTAGACCATGAGATCGTGTAACTCCCGGATACCGTAGGAGTGCTTTGGTGTACCAAACGTCACAACGAATCGGGTGACTATAAAGGTGCATTACAGGTATCTCCGAAAGTGTCTCATTGGGTTGACACGGATCAAGACAGGGATTTGTCACTCCGTATTACGGAGAGGTATCACTGGGCCCACTCAGTAGTGCATCATCATAATGAGCTCAAATTGACCAAGTGTCTGGTCACGGGATCATGCATTACGGTACGAGTAAAGTGACTTGCCGGTAACGAGACTTAACGAGGTATTGGGATACCGACGATCGAGTCTTGGGCAAGTAACATACCGCCTGACAAAGGGAATAGTATACGGGGTTGCTTGAATCCAAGACATCGTGGTTCATCCGATGACATCATCGAGGAGCATGTAGGAGCCAACATGGGTATCCAGATCCGCTGTTGGTTATTGACCGAGAGCGTCTCGGTCATATCAGATGTCTCCGAACCCGTAGGGTCTACACACTTAAGGTTCGGTGACTCTAGGGTTATTAGGAAGACTTGTATGTGATTACGAATGTTGTTCGAGTCCGGATGAGATCCGGACGTCACGAGGAGTTCGGAAGGGTCCGGAGGTAAAGATTTATATATGGGAAGTTGTCTAACGGACACGGAAAAGTTTGGGGCATATCGGTATTGTCTGGGGCCACCGGAAGGGTTCGGAGGTCCACGGGAGGGGCCACCTCCCGGGGGGGGGGCACATGGGCTGCGTGGGGAAGGAGCCAGCCCTGGTGGCTGGGCGCCCCCCTTGGGCCCTTGCGCCTAGGGTTTGGGGAACCCTAGAGGAGGCGCCCTTGCTTGGGGGCAAGCCACCCTCCTCGCCGCCGCCCCTCTAGATTCCCATCTAGAGGGGCCGGCCCCCTTGCCCCTTCCCCCTATAAATAGAGGGGTGAGGGGAGGGCTGCAAACACAACTCAAGGCGCAGCCCCTCCCCTCCCCAACACCTCTCCTCTTCCCTACGTGCTTGGCGAAGCCCTGTCGGAGTACTGCTGCACCAACAACACCACGCCGTCGTACTGCCGTTGGAGAAATCTTCCTCAACCTCTCCTTCCTCCTTGCTAGATCAAGACGGAGGAGACGTCGTCCGTACCGTACGTGTGTTGAACGCGGAGGTGCTGTCCATTCAACACTTGGTCATCGGTGATCCGAGTACGACTCCATCATCACCATCCCCTTGAACGCTTCCTTTTCGATCTACAAGTGGTATGTAGATGCAAACTCACTCCCTTGACTCGTTGCTTAGATGAACTCATAGATGGATCTTGGTGAAACCGTAGGAAAATTTTTAATTTTCTGCAACGTTCCCCAACAGTGGCATCATGAGCCAGGTTTATGCGTAGTTCTCTATTGCACGAGTAGAACACAATTTGGTTGTGGGCGTAGATCTTGTCGACTTGCTTGCCGCTACTAGTCTTATCTTGCTTCCACGGTATTGTGGGATGAAGCGGCCCGGACCAACCTTACACGTACGCTTACGTGAGACCGGTTCCACCGACTAACATGCACTAGTTGCATAAGGTGGCTGGCGGGTGTCTGTCTCTCCCACTTTAGTTGGAGCGGATTCGATGAAAAGGGTCCTTATGAAGGGCAAATAGAAGTTGACAAGATCACGTTCTGGTTATTCGTAGGTAAGAAAACGTTCTTGCTAGAACCCAATTGCAGCCACGTAAAAGATGCAACAACAATTAGAGGACGTCTAACTTGTTTTTGCAGCAATTGTCATGTGATGTGATATGGCCAAGTTGTGATGAATGATGAATGACATATTGTGATGTATGAGATCATGTTCTTGTAATAGGGATCACGACTTGCATGTCGATGAGTATGACAGCCGGCAGGAGCCATAGGAGTTGTCTTTATTTTGTATGACCTGCGTGTCATTGAATAACGCCATGTAAATTACTTTACTTTATTGCTAAACACGTTAGCCATAGAAGTAGAAGTAGTCCTTGGCGTGACAACTTCATGAAGACACGATGATGGAGATCATGATGATGGAGATCATGGTGTCATGCCGATGACAAGATGATCATGGAACCCCGAAGATGGAGATCAATGGAGTTTTATGATATTGGCCATATCATGTCACTACTATATAATTGCATGTGATGTTTATTATGTTTAGGCATCTTGTTTACTTAGAACGACGGTAGTAAATAAGATGATCCCTCACAACAATATCAAGAAGTGTTCTCCCCTAACTGTGCACCGTTGCTAAAGTTCGTCGTTTCGAAGCACCACGTGATGATCGGGTGTGATAGATCCTTACGTTCACATACAACGGGTGTAAGACAGTTTTACACATGCATAAACACTTAGGGTTAACTTGACGAGCCTAGCATGTACAGACATGGACTCGGAACACGGAGACCGAAAGGTCGAACACGAGTCATATGGAAGATACGATCAACATGAGAATGTTCACCGACGATGACTAGTCCGTCTCACGTGATGATCGGACATGGCCTAGTCGACTCGGATCATGTAACACTTAGATGACTAGAGGGATGTCTAATCTGAGTGGGAGTTCATTTAAATAATTTGATTAGATGAACTTAATTATCATGAACTTAGTCTAAAACTTTTGCATAATATGTCTTGTAGATCAAATGGCCAACGCTCATGTCAACATGAACTTCAACGCGTTCCTAGAGAAAACCAAGCTGAAAGATGATGGCAGCAACTATACGGACTGGGTCCGGAACCTTAGGATCATCCTCATAGCTGCCAAGAAAGCATATGTCCTTGAAGCACCGTTAGGTGACCCACCTGCTCTCCCAGCACTGCAAGACGATTTGAACGTTTGGCAGACACGTACTGAAGATTACTCCCTCGTTCAGTGCGGCATGCTTTACATCTTAGAACCGGGGCTCCAAAAGCGTTTCGAGCATCACGGAGCATATGAGATGTTCGAAGAGCTGAAACTAGTTTTCCAAGCTCACGCCCGGGTCGAGAGATATGACGTCTCTGACAAGTTCTATAGTTGTAAGATGGAGGAAAATAGTTCTGTCGGTGAGCACATACTCAAAATGTCCAGGTTGCACAACCGCATGACCCAGCTAAATATTAACCTCCCTGATGAGGCGGTTATTGACAGAATCCTTCAGTCGCTCCCACCAAGCTACAAGAGCTTTGTGATGAACTACAATATGCAGGGGATGGTGAAGACCATTCCTGAAGTATTTTCAATGCTGAAGTCAGCAGAGGATGAGATCAAGAAAGAACATCAAGTGTTGATGGTCAATAAGACCACTAAGTTCAAGAAGGGCAAGGGTAAGAAGAACTTCAAGAAGGACGGCAAAGATGTTGCCGCGCCCGGTAAGCCAGTTGCCGGGAAGAAGTCAAAGAATGGACCCAAGCCTGAGACAGAGTGCTTTTATTACAAGGGGAAGGGTCACTGGAAGCAGAACTGCCCCAAATACTTAGCGGATAAGAAGGCCGACAACACCAAAGGTATATTTGATATACTTGTAATTGATGTGTACCTTACCAGTACTCGTAGTAACTCCTGGGTATTTGATACCGGTGCCGTTGCTCATATTTGTAACTCACAGCAGGAGCTGCGGAATAAGCGGAGACTGGCGAAGGATGAGGTGACGATGCGCGTCGGGAATGGTTCCAGAGTCGATGTGATCGCCGTCGGCACGCTACCTCTACATTTACCTACGGGATTAGTTTTGAACCTTAATAATTGTTATTTGGTGCCAAGTTTGAGCATGAACATTGTATCTGGATCTCGTTTGATACGAGATGGCTACTCATTTAAATCCGAGAATAATGGTTGTTCTATTTATATGAGAGATATGTTTTATGGTCATGCCCCTATGGTCAATGGTTTATTCTTAATGAATCTCGAGCGTAATGTTACACATATTCATAGTGTGAATACCAAAAGATGTAAAGTTGATAACGATAGTCCCACATACTTGTGGCACTGCCGCCTTGGTCACATTGGTGTAAAGCGCATGAAGAAACTCCATGCTGATGGACTTTTGGAGTCTCTTGATTATGAATCATTTGACACATGCGAACCATGCCTCATAGGCAAGATGACCAAGACTCCGTTCTCCGGAACAATGGAGCGAGCAACCAACTTGTTGGAAATCATACATACCGATGTGTGCGGTCCAATGAGTGTTGAGGCTCGCGGAGGATATCGTTATGTTCTCACTCTCACAGATGACTTGAGTAGATATGGGTATGTCTACTTAATGAAACACAAGTCTGAGACCTTTGAAAAGTTCAAGGAATTTCAGAATGAAGTAGAGAATCAACGTGACCGAAAGATAAAATTCTCACACTTAAGAAAATGTGGAATTGTTTCACAACTCACGCCGCCTGGAACACCTCAGCGTAACGGTGTGTCCGAACGTCGTAATCGCACTCTATTGGATATGGTGCGGTCTATGATGTCTCTTACCGATTTACCGCTATCATTTTGGGGATACGCTTTAGAGACAGCCACATTCACTTTAAATAGGGCACCGTCTAAATCCGTTGAGACGACACCGTATGAATTATGGTTTGGGAAGAAACCTAAGCTGTCGTTTCTAAAAGTTTGGGGATGCGATGCTTATGTCAAGAAACTTCAACCTGAAAAGCTCGAACCCAAGTCGGAAAAATGCGTCTTCATAGGATACCCTAAAGAAACCATTGGGTATACCTTCTACTTAAGATCTGAGGGCAAGATCTTTGTTGCCAAGAACGGATCCTTTACGAAAAGGAGTTTCTCTCGAAAGAAATAAGTGGGAGGAAAGTAGAACTCGATGAAGTACTACCTCTTGAACAGGAAAGTAGTGCAGCTCAGAAAATGTTCTGTGATGCCTACACCAATGAAGAGGAAAATAATGATAATGATCAAGGTACTTGGATCAAGTTGCTACTGAACTCGAGGTCCACAAGGACACGTTCCGCACTGAGTGGTACGCAACCCTGTCCGGAAATCATGTTGTTAGACAACGGTGAACCTTGAACTATGAAGAAGCAATGGCGGGCCCAGATTCCAACAAATGGCTAGAAGCCATGAAACCGAGATAGAATCCATGTATGAAAACAAAGTATGGACTTTGGTGACTTGCCCGATGATCGGCGAGCGATAGAAAACAAATGGATCTTTAAGAAGAAGACGGACGCAGATGGTAATGTCACCATCTATAAAGCTCGACTTGTCGCTAAGGGTTATCGGCAAGTTCAAGGGATTGACTACGATGAGACTTTCTCTCCGTAGCGAAGCTTAAGTCCGTCCGAATCATGTTAGCAATTGCCGCATACTATGATTATGAGATATGGCAGATGGACGCCAAAACAGCGTTCCTTAACGGTTATCTTAAGGAAGAGCTGTATATGATGCAGCCGGAAGGTTTTGTCGATCCTAAGAATGTCGACAAAGTATGCAAGCTCCAGCGATCCATTTATGGGCTGGTGCAAGCATCTCGAGTTGGAACATTCGCTTTGATGAGATGATCAAAGCGTTTGGGTTTATCTGAGACTTATGGAGAAGCCTGCGTTTACAAGAAAGTGAGTGGGAGCTCTGAGCATTTCTCATATTATATGTAGATGACATACTTTTGATGGGAAATGATATAGAATTCTTGGACAGCATTAAGGCCTACTTGAATAAGTGTTTTTCAATGAAGGACCTTGGAGAAGCTGCTTATATATTAGGCATCAAGATCTATAGAGATAGATCGAGACGCCTCATAGGTCTTTCACAAAGCACATACCTTGATAAGATTTTGAAGAAGTTCAAAATGGATCAGTCCAAGAAGGGGTTCTTGCCTGTATTGCAAGGTGTGAGATTGAGCTCAGCTCAATGCCCGACCACGGCCAAAGATAAAGAAGAGATGAGTGTCATCCCCTATGCTTCAGCCATAGGATCTATTATGTATGCCATGCTGTGTACCAGACCTGATGTAAACCTTGCCGTAAGTTTGGTAGGAAGGTACCAAAGTAATCCCGGCAAGGAACACTGGACAGCGGTCAAGAATATCCTAAAGTACCTGAAAAGGACGAAGGACATGTTTCTCGTTTATGGAGGTGACGAAGAGCTCGTCAGAAGGGTTACGTCGACGCTAGCTTCGACACAGATCTGGATGACTCTAATCACAAACCGGATACGTGTATATGTTGAATGGTGGAGCAGTAAGCTGGTGCAGCTGCAAGCAGAGCGTCGTGGCGGGATCTACATGTGAAGCGGAGTACATGGCAGCCTCGGAGGCAGCGCATGAAGCAATTTGGATGAAGGAGTTCATCACCGACCTAGGAGTCATACCCAATGCGTCGGGGCCGATCAAACTCTTCTGTGACAACATTGGAGCTATTGCACTTGCCAAGGAGCCCAGGTTTCAAAAGAAGACCAGGCACATCAAGCGTCGCTTCAACTCCATCCGTGAAAATGTTCAGGATGGAGACATAGAAATTTGTAAAGTGCATACGGATCTGAATGTCGCAGATCCGTTGACTAAACCTCTTCCGCGGGCAAAACATGATCAACACCAGAACTCTATGGGTGTTCGATTCATCACAATGTAACTAGATTATTGACTCTAGTGCAAGTGGGAGACTGTTGGAAATATGCCCTAGAGGCAATAATAAAAGCATTATTATTATATTTCCTTGTTCATGATAATTGTATTTTATTCATGCTATAATTGTATTATCCGGAAATCGTAATACACGTGTGAATACATAGACTACAATACGTCCCTAGTAAGCCTCTAGTTGACTAGCTCGTTGGTCAACAGATAGTCATGGTTTCCTGACTATGGACATCAGATGTCATTGACAACGGGATCACGTCATTAGGAGAATGACGTGATGGACAAGACCCAATCCTAAGCATAGCACAAGATCGTGTAGTTCGTTTTGCTAGAACTTTCTCAATGTCAAGTATCTATTCCTTAGACCATGAGATCGTGTAACTCCCGGATACCGTAGGAGTGCTTTGGGTGTACCAAACGTCACAACGTAACTGGGTGACTATAAAGGTGCATTACAGGTATCTCCGAAAGTGTCATTGGGTTGACACGGATCGAGACAGGATTTGTCACACCAGACACGGAGAGGTATCACTGGGCCCACCGGTAGTGCATCATCATAATGAGCTCAAAGTGACCAAGTGTCTGGTCACGGATCATGCATTACGGATGCGAGTAAAGTGACTTGCCGGTAACGAGACTTAACGAGGTATTGGGATACCGACGCTCGAGTCTCGGGCAAGTAACATACCGTCGACAAAAGGAATAGTATACGGGTTGCTTGAATCCTCGACATCGTGGTTCATCCGATGACATCATCGAGGAGCATGTGGGAGCCAACATGGGTATCCAGATCCGCTGTTGGTTATTGACCTGAGAGCGCCTCGGTCATATCGCATGTCTCCCGAACCCGTAGGGTCTACACACTTAAGGTTCGGTGACGCTAGGGTTATTAGGAAGACTTGTATGTGATTACGAATGTTGTTCGAGTCCGGATGAGATCCCGGACGTCACGAGGAGTTCCGGAAGGGTCCGGAGGTAAAGATTTATATATGGGAAGTTGTCTAACGGACACCGGAAAAGTTTCGGGGCATATCGGTATTGTACCGGGGCCACCGGAAGGGTTCCGGAGGTCCACCGGGAGGGGCCACCCCTCCCGGGGGGCCACATGGGCTGCGTGGGGAAGGAGCCAGCCCCGGGTGGGCTGGGCGCCCCCCCTTGGGCCCTTGCGCCTAGGGTTTGGGGGGAACCCTAGAGGGGGGCGCCCCCCTTGCTTGGGGGGCAAGCCACCCCTCCCTGGCCGCCGCCCCCCCTCTAGATTCTCATCTAGAGGGGCCAGCCCCCTTGCCCCTTCCCCCTATAAATAGAGGGGTGAGGGGAGGGCTGCAAACACAACTCAAGGCGCAGCCCCTCCCCTCCCCAACACCTCTCCTCTTCCGTACGTGCTTGGCGAAGCCCTGTCGGAGTACTGCTGCACCAACAACACCACGCCGTCATGCTGCCGTTGGAGCAATCTTCCTCAACCTCTCCTTCCTCCTTGCTGGATCAAGACGGAGGAGACGTCGTCCGTACCGTACGTGTGTTGAACGCGGAGGTGCTGTCCGTTCAGCACTTGGTCATCGGTGATCCGAGTACGACTCCATCATCACCATCCCCTTGAACGCTTCCGCACTCGATCTACAAGTGGTATGTAGATGCAAACTCACTCCCTTGACTCGTTGCTTAGATGAACTCATAGATGGATCTTGGTGAAACCGTAGGAAAAATTTTAATTTTCTGCAACGTTCCCCAACAGTGGCATCATGAGCCAGGTTTATGCGTAGTTCTCTATTGCACGAGTAGAACACAATTTGGTTGTGGGCGTAGATCTTGTCAACTTGCTTGCCGCTACTAGTCTTATCTTGCTTCCGTGGTATTGTGGGATGAAGCGGCCCGGACCAACCTTACACGTACGCTTACGTGAGACCGGTTCCACCGACTAACATGCACTAGTTGCATAAGGTGGCTGGCGGGTGTCTGTCTCTCCCACTTTAGTTGGAGCGGATTCGATGAAAAGGGTCCTTATGAAGGGAAAATAGAAGTTGACAAGATCACGTTGTGGTTATTCGTAGGTAAGAAAACGTTCTTGCTAGAACCCAATTGCAGCCACGTAAAAGATGCAACAACAATTAGAGGACGTCTAACTTGTTTTTGCAGCAATTGTCATGTGATGTGATATGGCCAAGTTGTGATGAATGATGAATGACATATTGTGATGTATGAGATCATGTTCTTGTAATAGGGATCACGACTTGCATGTCGATGAGTATGACAACCGGCAGGAGCCATAGGAGTTGTCTTTATTTTGTATGACATGCGTGTCATTGAAGAACGCCATGTAAATTACTTTACTTTATTGCTAAACACGTTAGCCATAGAAGTAGAAGTAGTCGTTGGCGTGACAACTTCATGAAGACACGATGATGGAGATCATGATGATGGAGATCATGGTGTCATGCCGATGACAAGATGATCATGGAACCCCGAAGATGGAGATCAATGGAGTTTTATGATATTGGCCATATCATGTCACTACTATATAATTGCATGTGATGTTTATTATGTTTAGGCATCTTGTTTACTTTGAACGACGGTAGTAAATAAGATGATCCCTCACAACAATATCAAGAAGTGTTCTCCCCTAACTGTGCACTGTTGCTAAAGTTCGTCGTTTGGAAGCACCACGTGATGATCGGGTGTGATAGATCCTTACGTTCACATACAACGGGTGTAAGACAGTTTTACACATGCATAAACACTTAGGGTTAACTTGACGAGCCTAGCATGTACAGACATGGCCTCGGAACACGGAGACCGAAAGGTCGAACACGAGTCGTATGGAAGATACGATCAAGATGAGAATGTTCACCGACGATGACTAGTGCATCTCACGTGATGATCGGACATGGCCTAGTCGACTCGGATCATGTAACACTTAGATGACTAGAGGGATGTCTAATCTGAGTGGGAGTTCATTTAAATAATTTGATTAGATGAACTTAATTATCATGAACTTAGTCTAAAACTTTTGCATAATATGTCTTGTAGATCAAATGGCCAACGCTCATGTCAACATGAACTTCAACGCGTTCCTAGAGAAAACCAAGCTGAAAGATGATGGCAGCAACTATACGGACTGGGTCCGGAACCTTAGGATCATCCTCATAGCTGCCAAGAAAGCATATGTCCTTGAAGCACCGTTAGGTGACCCACCTGCTCTCCCAGCACTGCAAGACGATTTGAACGTTTGGCAGACACGTACTGATGATTACTCCCTCGTTCAGTGCGGCATGCTTTACAGCTTAGAACCGGGGCTCCAAAAGCGTTTTGAGCATCACGGAGCATATGCGATGTTCGAAGAGCTGAAACTAGTTTTCCAAGCTCACGCCCGGGTCGAGAGATATGACGTCTCTGACAAGTTCTATAGTTGTAAGATGGAGGAAAATAGTTCTGTCAGTGAGCACATACTCAAAATGTCTGGGTTGCACAACCGCATGACCCAGCTGAATATTAACCTCCCTGATGAGGCGGTTATTGACAGAATCCTTCAGTCGCTCCCACCAAGCTACAAGAGCTTTGTGATGAACTACAATATGCAGGGGATGGTGAAGACCATTCCTGAAGTATTTTCAATGCTGAAGTCAGCAAAGGTTGAGATCAAGAAAGAACATCAAGTGTTGATGGTCAATAAGACCACTAAGTTCAAGAAGGGCAAGGGTAAGAAGAACTTCAAGAAGGACGGCAAAGATGTTACCGCGCCCGGTAAGCCAGTTGCCGGGAAGAAGTCAAAGAATGGACCCAAGCCTGAGACAGAGTGCTTTTATTGCAAGGGGAAGGGTCACTGGAAGCGGAACTGCCCCAAATACTTAGCGGATAAGAAGGCCGGCAACACCAAAGGTATATTTGATATACATGTAATTGATGTGTACCTTACCAATACTCGTAGTAACTCCTGGGTATTTGATACCGGTGTCGTTGCTCATATTTGTAACTCACGGCAGGAGCTGCGGAATAAGCGGAGACTGGCGAAGGATGAGGTGACGATGCGCGTCGGGAATGGTTCCAGAGTCGATGTGATCGCCGTCGGCACGCTACCTCTACATTTACCTACGGGATTAGTTTTGAACCTTAATAATTGTTATTTGGTGCCAAGTTTGAGCATGAACATTGTATCTGGATCTCGTTTGATACGAGATGGCTACTCATTTAAATCCGAGAACAATGGTTGTTCTATTTATATGAGAGATATGTTTTATGGTCATGCCCCTATGGT
Source organism: Aegilops longissima (assembly GCA_021605205.1). Lineage (NCBI taxonomy): Eukaryota > Viridiplantae > Streptophyta > Magnoliopsida > Poales > Poaceae > Aegilops > Aegilops longissima. The sequence goes on from CM038677.1 coordinate 850,002,446, forward strand.
CAATGGTTTATTCTTAATGAATCTCGAGCGTAATGTTACACATATTCATAGTGTGAATACCAAAAGATGTAAAGTTGATAACGATAGTCCCACATACTTGTGGCACTGCCGCCTTGGTCACATTGGTGTCAAGCGCATGAAGAAACTCCATGCTGATGGACTTTTGGAGTCTCTTGATTATGAATCATTTGACACATGCGAACCATGCCTCATGGGCAAGATGACCAAGACTCCGTTCTCCGGAACAATGGAGCGAGCAACCAACTTGTTGGAAATCATACATACCGATGTGTGCGGTCCAATGAGTGTTGAGGCTCGCGGAGGATATCGTTATGTTCTCACTCTCACAGATGACTTGAGTAGATATGGGTATGTCTACTTAATGAAACACAAGTCTGAGACCTTTGAAAAGTTCAAGGAATTTCAGAATGAAGTAGAGAATCAACGTGACCGAAAGATAAAATTCTTACGATCAGATCGTGGAGGAGAATATTTAAGTCACGAATTTGGTACACACTTAAGAAAATGTGGAATCGTTTCACAACTCACGCCGCCTGGAACACCTCAGCGTAACGGTGTGTCCGAACGTCGTAATCGCACTCTATTGGATATGGCGCGGTCTATGATGTCTCTTACCGATTTACCGCTATCATTTTGGGGATACGCTTTAGAGACAGCCACATTCACTTTAAATAGGGCACTGTCTAAATCCGTTGAGACGACACCGTATGAATTATGGTTTGGGAAGAAACCTAAGCTGTCGTTTCTAAAAGTTTGGGGATGCGATGCTTATGTCAAGAAACTTCACCTTGATAAGCTCGAACCCAAGTCGGAAAAATGCGTCTTCATAGGATACCCTAAAGAAACCATTGGGTATACCTTCTACTTAAGATCCGAGGGCAAGATCTTTGTTGCCAAGAACGGATCCTTTCTGGAAAAGGAGTTTCTCTCGAAAGAAATAAGTGGGAGGAAAGTAGAACTCGATGAAGTACTACCTCTTGAACAGGAAAGTAGTGCAGCTCAGGAAAATGTTCCTGTGATGCCTACACCAACAGAAGAGGAAAATAATGATGATGATAAAGGTACTTCGGATCAAGTTGCTACTGAACTTCGTAGGTCCACAAGGACACGTTCCGCACCAGAGTGGTACGGCAACCCTGTCCTGGAAATCATGTTGTTAGACAACGGTGAACCTTCGAACTATGAAGAAGCAATGGCGGGCCCAGATTCCAACAAATGGCTAGAAGCCATGAAATCCGAGATGGAATCCATGTATGAAAACAAAGTTTGGACTTTGACTGACTTGCCCGATGATCGGCGAGCGATAGAAAACAAATGGATCTTTAAGAAGAAGACGGACGCAGATGGTAATGTCACCATCTATAAAGCTCGACTTGTCGCTAAGGGTTATCGGCTAGTTCAAGGGATTGACTACGATGAGACTTTCTCTCCCGTAGCGAAGCTTAAGTCCGTCGGAATCATGTTAGCAATTGCCGCATACTATGATTATGAGATATGGCAGATGGACGTCAAAACAGCGTTCCTTAACGGTTATCTTAAGGAAGAGCTGTATATGATGCAGCCGGAAGGTTTTGTCGATCCTAAGAATGCTGACAAAGTATGCAAGCTCCAGCGATCCATTTATGGGCTGGTGCAAGCATCTCGGAGTTGGAACATTCGCTTTGATGAGATGATCAAAGCGTTTGGGTTTATGCAGACTTATGGAGAAGCCTGCGTTTACAAGAAAGTGAGTGGGAGCTCTGTAGCATTTCTCATATTATATGTAGATGACATACTTTTGATGGGAAATGATATAGAATTCTTGGACAGCATTAAGGCCTACTTGAATAAGTGTTTTCAATGAAGGACCTTGGAGAAGCTGCTTATATATTAGGCATCAAGATCTATAGAGATAGATCGAGACGCCTCATAGGTCTTTCACAAAGCACATACCTTGATAAGATTTTGAAGAAGTTCAAAATGGATCAGTCCAAGAAGGGGTTCTTGCCTGTATTGCAAGGTGTGAGATTGAGCTCAGCTCAATGCCCGACCACGGCCAAAGATAACGAAGAGATGAGTGTCATCCCCTATGCTTCAGCCATAGGATCTATTATGTATGCCATGCTGTGTACCAGACCTGATGTAAACCTTGCCGTAAGTTTGGTAGGAAGGTACCAAAGTAATCCCGGCAAGGAACACTGGACAGCGGTCAAGAATATCCTAAAGTACCGAAAAGGACGAAGGACATGTTTCGTTTATGGAGGTGACGAAGAGCTCGTCAGAAGGGTTACGTCGACGCTAGCTTCGACACAGATCTGGATGACTCTAAGTCACAAACCGGATACGTGTATATGTTGAATGGTGGAGCAGTTAGCTGGTGCAGCTGCAAGCAGAGCGTCGTGGCGGGATCTACATGTGAAGCGGAGTACATGGCAGCCTCGGAGGCAGCGATGAAGCAATTTGGATGAAGGAGTTCATCACCGACCTAGGATTCATACCCAATGCGTCGGGCCGATCAAACTCTTCTGTGACAACACTGGAGCTATTGCACTTGCCAAGGAGCCCAGGTTTCACAAGAAGACCAGGCACATCAAGCGTCGCTTCAACTCCATCCGTGAAAATGTTCAGGATGGAGACATAGAAATTTGTAAAGTGCATACGGATCTGAATGTCGCAGATCCGTTGACTAAACCTCTTCCGCGGGCAAAACATGATCAACACCAGAACTCTATGGGTGTTCGATTCATCACAATGTAACTAGATTATTGACTCTAGTGCAAGTGGGAGACTGTTGGAAATATGCCCTAGAGGCAATAATAAAAGCATTATTATTATATTTCCTTGTTCATGATAATTGTATTTTATTCATGCTATAACTGTATATCCGGATCCGTGATATGAGGATTATCCTCATTACTGCTAGGTGACAGACCGATTACAAGAGCAGATGCATACGTTATGAACGTTTGACAAAAGCTCGGTATGATGACTACTTGATAGTTTAGTGCACCATGCTTTACGGCTTAGAACTATGACTTCAAAAACATTTTGAACGCCATGGAGTGTATGAGATGTTCCAAGAGTTGAAATTGGTATTTCATACTCATGCCCGTGTCAAGAGGTATGAGACCTCTGACAGTACTTTGCCTACAATATGGAGGAGAATAGCTCAACCAGTGAGCATGTGCTCAGATTGTCTGGGTACTACAATTGCTTGAATCAAGTGGGAGTTAATCTTCCAGATAAGATAGTAATTGACAAAAATCTCTAGTCACTATCACCAAGTCACTAGAACTTCATGATGAACTATAATATGCAATGGATGAAGAAAGTAATTCCGGAGGTCTTCGCGATGTTGAAATTGGCAAAGGTAGAAATCAAGAAAATAGCATCAAGTGTTGATGGTTTACCACTAGTTTCAAGAAAAGGGAAAAAGAATAGAAAGGGAACTTCAAGAATAATGACAAACAAGTTGTCCTCCCATGAAGAAACCCAAAGCTAGACTCAAGCCTGAAACTAAGTGCTTCTACTGCAAAGGAAATAATCACTGGAAGTGGAACTGCCCCTAGATACTTGGCGGATAAGAAGGATGGCAAAGTGAACAAAGGTATATTTGATATACATGTTATTGATGTGTACTTTACTAGTGTTTATAGCAACCCCTCGGTATTTGATACTGGTTCAGTTACTAAAGTAGTAACTCAAAACGGTAGTTGCAAAATGAACAGAAACTAGTTGAGGGTGAAGTGACAATGTGTGTTGGAAGTAGTTCCAAAATTGATATGATCATCATCGCACATTCCCTATACTTTCAGGATTAGTGTTGAACCTAAATAAATGTTATTTGGTGTTTGCGTTAAGCATGAATATGATTTGATCATGTTTATTGCAATATGGTTATTCATTTAAAGTTAGAGAATAATTGTTGTTTTATTTACATGAATAAAACCTTCAACGGTCATACACCCAAGGTGAATGGTTTATTGGATCTCGATCGTAGTGATACACATATTCATAATATTGAAGCCAAAAGATGCAAATTTAATAATGATAGTGCAACTTATTTGTGGCACTGCCGTTTAGGTCATATTGGTGTAAAGCGAATGAAGAAAATCCATGCTGATGGGCTTTTGGAATCACTTGATTATGAATCAGTTGATGCTTGTGAACCATGCCTCATGGGCAAGATGACTAAGACTCCATTCTCCGGAAAATGGAGTGAGCAACAGACTTGTTGGAAATAATACATACTGATGTATGCGGTCCGATGAGTGTTAAGGCTCGCAGCGGGTATCATTATTTTCTGACCTTCACAGATGATTTGAGCAGATATGGGTATATCTACTTGATGAAACATAAGTCTGAAACATTTGAAAAGTTCAAAGAATTTCAGAGTGAAGTGGAAAATCATCGTAACAAGAAAATAAAGTTTCTACGATCTGATCATGGAGGAGAATATTTTACGAGTTTGGTCTTCATTTGAAACAATGTGGAATAGTTTCAAAAACTCATGCCACCTGGAACACCACAGCATAATGGTGTGTCCGAACGTCATAATCGTACTTTATTGGATATAGTGCAATCTATGATGTCTCTTACTGATTTACCACTATCGTTTTCGGGTTAAGGGGTTAAGAAGGGTCTGGAAGGTGTGCCCAAGCAAAAGGAGAGGAAGAGATCGGGGAAGATATGCTCAGCTACCTGCAAACAAGCCAGAGCACATAGCAGCCAGACGGTGGATTCTGAAGAGGTACCCGTCAAAGGTGCAGCCATGTTCCAGGTCACGGGCGAGCCGATGCTACCGCCGAAACCGCTGGAGGCACTATCAGGGGATCTCAGGAGACTGCACGACCATGTTTTCTCCACTGAGAAAAGCCTACTAGCCTCGAAGGATCCAGTATATCCAACATACGTAGCTCGTGTGCCTGAGGGGAAGTGCTACGTCGACACACGGCTAGTGGAGGTGTTCTTCCTATGGTTTGATCATATCTTCGAGACGTTTCTGATAAGGCGGCTCGATTTTACAATCGTCCACCTTTTTGCGCTACATATGAGCTCCGTCATGAAGAGAGAAGAAGTCTCGCAAATCTGTGTGGCGGATCCATATTACATGCACGAGTCCTTCTTGAGTCTCGGCGACTCTGAGCATGAAACTACTAGGGAGTACCTCCAAAACTTCATGGTACATAATAAGGAGCAGGAAAATGTCCTCCTTCCTTATCATCCAAAGTAAGTCATTTCCAGACAACCCTTTCGTACATTTCAATCATTCCTTCTCACTCATATGGACAATAATTTGAGGTGTCTTTTTCCCCGCAGCAACGGGTGCGCCGTCCTTATCGTTATTTACCCGCGAGTCTCCCACGCCGTGTATTTGGACCCTACCAGAAACTACGAGAAGAAGGACTACACCCGCATAATGAATATTCTAGATGATGCTCTCCAAGGCTTCAGCTTTAGGGGTGGCCATGTGCAGATCAGGAAACAAAGGAACAAGAAGATGGGTTTCACGCATGAAACTAACTTCTACTGCATCCATGTCCCAAAACCAAGCAAGAAAGATGGATTCTACATCCTCCATCTCACGATTGAGTTCAGCATGGATCACCAAAAGCTTCGCATCACAAACAGAAATGATGATCATATCCGCAGGTGGATAGAATCTCATGGAGAAGCAGATTATAAACTTAGAGATGTTTTCTTTCGCATCCAAAGAGACATTGTGACGATCATCATGAAAGAAGTCGTCGATAAGAAGGGGATGTTCCACCACGGCCCTATATCGCGAGCTAATGTCCAAACTCGCATAGGCATGCAACGTCATGAACTCACGCCGTTCAAGAAGCTAGGGTCCATACTCGATGATATGGAAGGATGGAACTTCTAGTGATTTACGATGCCGATGATGATGATATGTGTTGGTTGAACTTGTATACTTTCTGTAGCGATGAAATTTTGTGATGTCCACGGTCCCTGCCGGACTTGCGTAACACTACTTTGTTAGTTTTGGTACGATGACCTGCGTACCTCTAGTTAATTAGTTTGCATACTGTATGTTGCATCCATTTGCTAACCCTTTCTTTTTCGTGTTGCTCTAGTATAATTTGTTGCATATGATTGTACATTCTCTTGACAAAGATGCATCTCTAACAGGTACCGAGCTTCTTGATGGCGAGGTGGCAGTGCTTTGTCGTGTACAAAGGGAAGGTTTCGGGGGTGTACAACGAGTGGCCTGAGTGTCAGGCGCAAGTGAATGGGGTCTCGGGCGCCAGCCATAAAGGCTTCAAACACATACAATAAGCAAAAGCTAGTTACTTGAGGTTCACGTTAGCGCGAGAGAGGACTCGTAACCGCCGTCTCATGTACTGCATAGTTCCGCTCTCACTCATAGTGATCGCTCTTCTCGCGTATATCATTGTTTAGATGGATGGACATGTAGTTGCAAGTATTCGAGACTTGTATCGCTATTTTCGAGATGATGACGAGAGACCACTTCCTGTTGGATGATGATTATGATGATGACCACCTTGTATCGCTTTGTATATGCCATGATTACATTTTTTTGTGTATGATATGCTAGACATTATTGTATAAAGCCCGAAACAAAATTCAGCAGCACAAAATGTGGAGCAAAAAAAATTTAAAACTAATAATAGTAGCACGGGGTATGGCATTAGCATCAGCGAGCTCTTAGCAGTAGGCTCTTATCATAAGGGCGCTGCAGCTATTATCAGCAGCGCCTATTTCAGACAAACGCTACTGCTATCCCTAATTAGTAGTAGCGTTGGTCAGACCGCGTTACCGATAAGCATTAGTTGTAGCACCGTATTAGTAGCGCGGCTACCCGTGCTACTGATAAGCATATAACCCGCGCTACTGCTTGGCTTTTCCCTAGTAGTGATAACCTCTGTTGTGTGAGCTGAGTGTCAAGATATCCCATATCCCATAAGAAATATGTGTCTGAACTCATGCGGGACAAGCAACGGATTTAGTAACTTGTACTCCTACTACTGAAGAAATGTGGACTGTCATCCTCCTCCTCATCTTCCGATCTGAGACTAAATCTGTTTTCCCGTTTGAGCTGGGTGAGTGGAGCTCTGGATCCAGAGGACGCTGCCTCTCACAGCAGCTCGACATCTATCTAGAGGTATTGTGTAGTAGTAGTATGGCTGGACTGCTGAAGGCAACCTGAATTTTCCTTTTCGCTATCATGTTCATCACGGCTGGGGAAAAATGCTTTCCGATGCAGCCTTTTCGGGAAAAATGATTGGGGAGAGCGAGTGATGCTGACATGATTTTTGCCTGCTGGCTCCTTCCAGGCATGTCTGGGCTATTTTTTCAATAAGTGACGCTTTATTACTTAAAAGGTTTAAGCATTACACCCGGACTTTACATACTAAGGTGCACACAGCTAAAATAAGTCCACACACCGAACAAAAAACCAAAAATGGCGAAATACTAAGAAACATCTAGTGTCTGTATAACGCCTAAGACGTATGGGGGCTAATCCTGAGATCATGCTGCCACCCATGTTGGGTAAAAGAATCCCTTGCCGTAGCCTCCAATCGTGAACAGACCTCCGTAAAGAGATCGCGATTCTCCACACATTGCTGAGACGACCATAAACGAAGCATCCCGATACAGTCTTTGCTTGCATGAAATGAAAAATGAGAAAGAAACAATTAGTAATTCAAGCAAACGTGCATGCTTTCATGCTGCTGGACCTAATCGGTTCTGGCCCGCCTGGGAAAGATAGCCCAGGTATGTGGGATGAGTCCACCCATCTTCCATTCTGGCCTGGTCCATTCTCCATTCGCCACGCGAAATAGTGACCTAGCTGCTTGCCTCCCACCAACCCGCAGGAGCAAGCCGCCATCGTTTCCGCTAGAGGAGGTCCTGGAGCTTGGTGTCATCCCCTCGACCCCGACGGTGGGAGCGGCTCCGTCTCGTTCGCTCAACGCCAAGCAGTAGGTGAGATGTCCCCTTGCTTTTGGTCTGCATTATGCAGATTTGTGTTTCGGGGTGACTCTCTTCTTGGTGTCCCCTGCATTAGGGCTGGAATTTTACAACGCCTCCTTTGTCTCCCTATGGAACCACCAGGCTGCTCGTCTTGCATTGGAGCTCTGCAACGCCACCCAAGCTCCTCCAGACGAGAGCAACAGGGTGAGTTCTCCCGTCCATTGATCTGCATCTTTGTGGTTTGGATGTATCTTCTTTTGATTCCAAGGGAGTGTATTACTGACCTATCCTGTTTCATTCCCTTCCACAGGAACCAATCCCCATTTCAGAAAGTTGAAGTAGCTTAGCAACCTCCTCTCATTTTATCGCAAAACATCCAAGATAGTATTTCAAGGTGATATATTTTCTTCAGTTAGCAGCTACTTGTATGCTTAAATCACTCCTGTTAACTATGGATATGCAAAAGTTTTAAATCTTCTTCCAAACACACTAGTTAGGAGTAGCTAATGTTTAATCTACACACTTGAATTGGTCAGTGGATGGTTGTAGTGCTAGATTTCCTTTTGTCGTTATATAGGCAGTGAATGGTTTGTTTCCCCTCGTTGTTTGATTTTGTTGGAAGTGCAGACACAAAACCATCCCTCGGGATTGATTTCAGTTTTTATGTATGTGCTAGTTTCAGATTACTGATTTTTCTTTATCACCGGATTTCTGTTGATTTCATGTTCTAACTTTTACAGGAAGTTTTGTATCTAGAGTGTTTTTTTGGAGATAACTGACTGGTTTCCCCCAACAGGCTGTAAGCACTGTAAGATCATTGTAATAACTTTTTTCATGTTTTCTGTAAGTTATAGTCATAACGTCACTTGTAATAATTACATAGTATTGGGTGTAAGATCCGTTTCTAATACACTGTTATTTTGGAAATTGGAGTACTGATTTGTATGGTTACTTTGTCTCCTGCATTGGGTTCAAGCTCATGCCTCATTTTCCTTCCCATGAAGCTTCCCTGGTCAGCCTCAAGCACAAGGTAAGTTATCCTATTTGTTGGTCAGCATCATTGTATTTTCGATGGATCTTCTTTCAAATCCAGAGATTTTGTTCTTAACCTAGCCTGTTTCCTTCCCTTCCCATGGAAAGAATTTGCAATTCAGCAAAAGGAAGTAGATAACTAGCCCTTCCATGTTTACCCTGAAGCAAACAAAATTAGATGTTGAAGGTGACATATTCTCTTTGCTAGCAGCTACTTTCTTATATTCAAGGATACTATATGCTTAAATTTCTCCTACTAACTTTGAATTTCATAACATACTAGTTAGGAACTAATTGAATATGTTAGTGAAGGGATGAATTCTAGAACCTATGCTTTACCATGTAACTTGTTTGTGTGTAGTTTGAATTTTGGTTGGGTGCAAGTGCAAAATGACAGGAGGCAAAAGCAACTCTGAGGTAACCAAAAGCAATCTCGAGTTTAACTATTTCTTTTGTTATTAGTGTTAGGTTAAGAAAAATTATTTTACCTCTGATTGACAGCATTTTCAAGATCAGGCAGAGAAATGCAAGAAAAAATAAAGGGAACATGCTATTGCAAAAATCGAGGCAATGATCTAGAGAACTCGCCATGTATGTTCTATACTTTTTGTAGTTCTTGTTTCTGAAATGCGTAGTTCTCTTGTTTTGTTCCTAAACCTAATTGGAATGTACTTTTAAGACATCCCAACCTTCCCATATGGCTACAAATATGAACACACAAATCCGATTGGTCGCGAAGCTCCTCTATGGGTTACTAAATCATGCAATCTAATCCATGACCGACTAAGTTCAATGCCTACAATAGAGGAGCTAGAAAATCTGTACGGGCAGATTGACCGATACACATCGTCTTTGCCTCCACTTTTGTTGTCAAGTTCAAGGGAATGTGTGGTGACGAAAAAGTTGTCCTACAATGGTGTTGTTTTCACTCTGGTGTGTTTTCATGGGATGAAAGTGAGTTGTACCTCTTCCCTTATTTTGCTTTCTTTTCAATATCCTCATTGTATGTATGTCTCCATGTTTTTCCTCTTTGAAGTTATGATATTGTGTTCCAAACCAAGTAGGTGTCTGTCCTTTCTAGAAAATAATGAAGATATCTAGTATAAGCTGAATGTTATTAACATGTTTCTCATTGGGACAACATCTATATCACATCATACGCATCAGAGATGGCAATGGGCGCTTCCTAGAGTTCTTGCGACTGAATACAACTGGATATCTTCTTGCTTGTAAGTTATTTGACAGTGTTGACTAGGTGGCTATGGTGTACTAGTGTTATTTCTGTGATGAACCTGGCTTTGTTAAACATCTAAAAGGGATTTTCGAATTTAAAAGGACTCAATACCAAGCAAGATATAGTGTGCCATATGTACAATGGTTCTTTATTTTTAGATTTATTGAATTGTGTGTCCACATGGATCTTGATTGTTTTTGGTTTTTCTTTACAAGTGACTGCTTGGTTTCTCTTTATGGATCTAGGATTTTGCTTGCTCTCTCTGTGATTTGTGAGCAACATGTCGATACTGCAAATGATGATCAGGATGTTGCTGCTGTTGGTGATCAAGATGTTGCTGCTATTGATGATGATCATGGTGCTGCCGATGATGATCATGATGTTGCTGATGATGATCATGTTTACCCTAACAACCATCGTGACGCTGAAATTGTGGTAGTCTTGCACTTCTATTTCTTTGTTTTTGGTGAGTGTCTGAGGTTTGACCTCTTCAAAGATCGATGAGTGAAACCATCACAACCAGAAAAAAGTACATTGTGAACAAGTTGATGGTCGTGCTCGCCACTGGAACTACTCTTGCAAAGTGACGCTTTTTGCTTAGGCTCATGATTAAAGAAATAGAAATTGCACGATCATTAAAGCACTAGTAGAAAAAGGGCCTATAGTCCCGGTTGGTGAGGGCCTTTAGTCCCGGTTCATGAACCGGGACTAAATGGTCGGTACTAATGCCCTGACCCTTTAGTCTCAGTTCAATCCAGAGCCGGGACAGATGGGCCTCCACGTGGCCTGTCCGCTGAGCCCAGGCAGGAGGGCCTTTGGTCCCGGTTGGTGGCACCAACCGGGACCAATAGGCATCCACGCGTCAGCATTTCTATGGCTGTGGTTATTTTTTTGAAAAGGGGGGGGGGGGGTTTGGGGGGTTTTGGGGGGTTAATTTAGGTGTTTCATATATTGTGCAATCTCCACCTTGATTCAAATTCCCTCAAGTAGTCGAAAAAAATAGATAACTCCATCCAAATCAGCATAAACACCTTGTGCGTCAAAGTCCATAGGACTAGTGAGAAATACCAACTAAGCCTGAGCAGAGCTCAAACTTATTGGTCAGAACTGATTTTGTCATCATATCAGCTGGATTATCATGAGTACTTATCTTGCATACCTTCAAATCACCTTCAGCAACAACATCTCGAATATAGTGAAATCTGACATCAATGTGCTTTGTCCTATCATGATACATTGGATTCTTTGTAAGATATATGGCACTTTGACTGTCACTAAATACGGTAGGGCAAGATGAATCTCCACAAAGCTCAGTGTACAAACCTCTCAACCAGATAGCTTCTTTGCAAGCCTCAGAAATAGCCATATACTCGGCATCAGTAGTGGAACAAGCCACAATAGACTGCAAAGTTGCTCTCCAACTCACAGCACAACCATCAATGGTGAAAACATAACCTGTGAGTGATCTTCTCTTATCCAAATCACCAGCAAAATCAGAAATAACAAAACCAACAAGTCCATCTCCAGTTTTCCCAAACTGTAAATAAGCATTAGAAGTACCACGCATGTATCTGAAAATCCACTGAACTGCTTTCCAATGCTCTTTTCCAGGATTAGCCATGTATCTACTGACAACACTCAATGCATATGATAAATCCGGACGAGAACAAACCATGGCATACATAAGTGAACCAACTGCACTCGAATAGGGAACTCTAGACATGTACTCAATATCTGCATCTGACTTAGGACATAAAGCTGATGATAATTTGAATTGTGCAGCTAATGGAGTACTCACCGGCTTGGCATTGTGCATATTAAAACGATAAAGAACTTTATCAATATATCCCTTCTGACTTAGATATACTTTTCCAGACGGTCTATCTCTGGATATATCCATGCGAAGAATTTTCTTTGCTGCACCCAAATCCTTCATCTCAAATTCATTACTCAATTGCTTCTTTAGTTCATTAATCTCTGACATACTCTTTGCAGCAATAAGCATATCATCAACATAAAGGAGCAAATAAATAGTTGAACCTTTGACAGTTTTCAAATAAACACAACTATCATAATTAGACCTTTTGAAACCTTGAGAGAGCATAAAGGTGTCAAATCTCTTGTACCACTGTCTAGGGGATTGCTTCAATCCATAAAGAGATTTCTTTAACTTGCAGACAAGCTTTTCTTTTCCAGGAATAACAAAACCTTCAGGTTGTTCCATATAAATATCCTCTTCTAATTCTCCATGTAAGAATGCAGTTTTAACATCCAATTGTTCAAGCTCAAGATCATGCATGGCAACAATACTGAGTAAAGTGCGAATATGCTTCACAACAGGAGAAAAGACTTCGTTATAGTCAATACTTGGAATCTGGCTATAACCTTTAGCAACTAACCTTGCTTTATATCTTGTCTCATCATTAGGATAAACACCTTCTTTCCTCTTGAAAACCCACTTGCAACGAATAGGTTTCTTCTCTCTAGGCAATTTTACTAAATCCCAAGTGTCATTCTTTTCAAGTGATTCCATCTCATCATGCATAGCGGTCATCCACTTATTACTATCACTAGAAATAATAGCCTCGGAATATAAAGAAGGCTCAGCATTACCTTCAATTTCCTCTGCAACAGATAAAGCAAAAGAAACAATATTGCACTCTTCAATTAACCTGTCAGGTTTATTAATACCCGCCTAACTCATCACGTGCAAGATTCCAACTTGGTGGAACAATAGCCTGATTTGGAGTGGGAGTGACATGTTCATCATCAACGACGGGTTCATCATGTGCATCAACAATTTCATTACCAGATGTACCACCTGAATCAATAACATGCTCCACCTGAACAGTAGGCTCCTGAACAATAGGCTGTTGTTCACTCTCAACGGGAACATTAGTAGATGAAACATCATGTAACATAGCAGATTCATTAAAGATAACATTTCTGCTAATAACAACCTTCCGGGTTTCAGGATTCCACAATTTAAAACCTTTAACACCAGACTTATAATCAAGAAAGATGCACTTAACAGCCCTAGGCTCCAACTTTCCATTATCAACATGAGCATAAGCAGTGCAACCAAAAACTCTCAACTGTGAATAATCAGCAGGTGAACCAGACCATACCTCAATTGGAGTTTTCTTATTAAGAGCAATAGATGGTGAACGATTAATGAGATAACAAGCAGTGGAAGCGGCCTCAGCCCAAAAACGCCTGTGCAAACCTGCATTGGACAACATGCAACAGGCTCTGGAAATAATGGTCCTGTTCATACGCTCAGCAACACCGTTTTGTTGAGGAGTATAAGGAACGGTGTAGTGTCTGACAATGCCTTCAGACTTGCAATAATTTTTAAATTGCTTAGAACAGAATTCCATACCATTATCGGTCATGAAGTATCTTTACCTTCCTTTCAGTTTGTCTCTCAATCATAATCTTCCACTCCTTAAATGCTGAGAATGCTTCATATTTATGCTTCAATAAATAAGGCCAAACTTTTCTCGAATAATCATCAATAATAGTCAGCATATAACTTGCACCACCTAATGACTTCTTGCGAGATGGCCCCATAAATCAGAATGCACATAATCAAGAATACCTTCAGTTGTATGGGTCGAAGTATTGAACTTCACCCTCTTGTGCTTGCCGAAGATACAATGCTCACAAAATTTCAATTTACTAGGTTCATATCCATCAAGAAGACCTCTCTTGTTTAACTCTGCTAAACCAAGTTCACTCATATGTCCAAGACGCATATGCCAAAGGTTAGCAGCATCACAATCATAATTCTTTGAAACAACTGGAGTAGCTTTACCTGAAACAGTAGAACCTCGAAGGTAATAAAGACCATTGGTCGAACTTAAGTCACCTTTCATCACAACAAGGGAACCTTTGGTGACCTTCAAAACACTATCTCCACCTGAATATTTGTACCCCTTTGCATCAAGGGCACTCATAGAAATAAGATTTCTCTTCATCTTCGGAATATACCGAACATCTGTCAAAGTTCTGATTATGCCATCGAACATCTTGATTCGAAAAGAACCTATGCCTTCAATCTTGCATGGTGAATTATCAAAACCCAAAACAGAACCAGCAGAAGTAGTGGAATCAAAAGTATTAAACCAATCTCTATGTGGACACATATGAAAAGTGCATGCAGTATCAAGGACCCACTCATCATTGGTCTCAGCACATCCAGCAATAACAACAAAAGCATCATCGGAACTATCATCACGAGCAACGTTAGCAGAATTTTCACCTTGTTTGTTACCTTTCCTCTTTTCCTTGTTCTGCAACTTGAAACACTCAGAGATGTCATGCCCGTCTCTCCTGCAATACCTGCAATACTTCTTGTCTCTGGATTGCAACCGGCCCCTGTAGCCGTTTATACTTCTGCCTCTATTTCCATTATTGGAGTTCTTCTCCTTTGTCCTGCCACGAACAGATAATCCCTCGGCTTGGGATGAACTTGAACCATCACGAGGCACCATTAATTTCATCTTCTCCTTGGAGTTCAAAGCTTCATAAACTTCATTAAGCGTGAGAGTATCATGACTGTATAATATGGTGTCTCTAAAATTGGTATAAGAACTTGGCAGTGAACAAAGTAACATTAAAGCAGTATCTTCTTCTTCATACTTAACCTCCATTGCAGTTAGATCAGATATGATCTCTTTAAATTCTGAAATATGATTCAAAACATTACCTCCCTCGGGTAACCTATGCAGGAATAATTTTTGCTTCAGATGCATCTTGCTGGTGAGATCTTTAGTCATGCAAATCCCTTCCAACTTCAACCATAGAGCGGCGGCAGTTTTCTCGCTCAAAACTTCCTGCAAAATATTATTATGCAAATGGAGTTGAATTTTTGACAAAGCCTTACGATCAATTCTTTTCTCCTCATCAGTCCAGTCCTCAATTCTGTTCTTTCCAAAACTATCCAGTGCTTCATCATAGTCGGACTGTGCCAACAACGCCCGCATCTTGACTTGCCATAGAGAAAACCTTGTGTCACGGTCCAGCGGCGGAAGATCGTACTTCATGGTTGCCATGAGTAGATTAAATCTGTGCATAAAGTAGTACAAGCCGGTAGAAAAATTCTCAAAGGAATTAATTTGCAGGGCAACGAATCAGAAAAGTAGCACTAGTACTCAACTAGTAGTACTCCCTCCGTCTAAGTGTGTAAGTCACCTTATGAAAACCAAATAATCCCAAAACAGTTAGGGACGGTACATTAACTCCCTCCTCGTTTCTTGTTTTGTGACATATCAACCAATAAGAGATGTGGGCTGTACATGCTTTCAATGACTTGAGTCTACCAAACATGACATGCAGTGGTTAGTTCATTGCATGCAATGCTATTAATTAGCAAAAAGACATTAAGTTTTCTCGTTTTCCTCTTCACCTTGGTTGCGGTGCACAACGTAAGATGACTTACACACCTAGACGGAGGGAGTACTAGCTTTGAGCACTCCACGTGACCAGTAGTAGTCAAGAAATCCGAGTACTCCTGTACTTGTCTTCACGTGAGCATGTACTATTGCTTGGATCAATCGATATCGATGCGAAGCAGCCGGAGCAGCGGCAGAGCGGATCGGTGTTGGCTCGGCACTCCACGCGCCTCGGTACTTGCGGCGCCTTGGCTGTTGCCTCTTCACGCGTGGACGCGTACGCCGTGATGGCAGCGTGCGGCGATTGCTTCAGATAGCGGTGGAGAAAAAAAAGAACACCTGTCGAACTCGGCTTGGCGCAGTGGAAATCGATCCGAGGACGGATTGACGGATCGCCAGAAGACCCGTGCGGCGGCGCGCACGCTAGCCCTAACTCTCGTCTCAATCTCGTATCTGTAACTTGGCTCTGTATACCACTTGTTAGATAATAACGAGAAATAAACGAGACAGAGAGACACGGATTTTTACGTGGAAACCCTTGCGGAAGAAAACCACGGACGCACGAAGGCGCAATCACTATGAGGAGGAGTATTACAAGCACGAGACGACAGACCGTCTGAAGTGCGACTACATGGGGTATATAAGAGGGCAATACATGAGAGTCCTTAGAGGACAAGTAAACGAGTTGTACTCGTACGCGTCGACGTCAACGCAAAGGCCCACACCGGTTGTACTACGTCTAGTCCAACATGGTATAATTTGGATCATAATTTAATAAAATGATCGCCGGGTTTTGGTGGACTTACGACGAGGGAGCTGCCTCAAGGAGAGAAACCCTAGCCGCCGCTAGGGGAAAAAAGCCCGACTAGTTACACAGTCTATTGGGTGACAGTCTCCATCAGCAGCAGCTAGGACCACACACCTTCAACAAAGCAGCGACCAAATACACGGCACCTTCAGCGAAGCAAACACACCGCTTTGCTGGACGCGAGCAGAATGTTCTATGGAATCCAGAAAAGCCATGTATATATTCTTTTTTTAAAGGGGATTGCCCCGGCCCTATATATATTTTTTCTTGCGGGAAAAAAGGTCATATATCATACTCCCTCCGTCCAGAAATACTTGTCATCAAAATGAATAAAAAGGGATGTATCTAGATGTATTTTAGTTCTAGATACACCTTTTTTTGTCCATTTTGATGACAAGTTTTTCCGGACGGAGGGAGTATAAGATAAAGAAGGTAACATATATAGTCAACCGAAACGAAGACAAGAAAGAGAACAACTCCTGCGTGCATCAACCTTACAGCATCATCACATGGAAAGAAAAAACATCTTCACCCGCAAAAAAAGAAGAGAAAAAACATCTTATAGCATCATGTCGTTCTTGGATGGCAGACGAGTGTACAAGTTGAGGAGCAGGTTGGTCCTGCCGCGCAACCATGGCGGTCGGAGGAAGTACAACACCATCACCATGGCCACCACCCGAAACGGCGTCATCCGGTACAGGACAACGGCCACCGCCAGCGAGAGTGCAATGAAGACGGGAGTCACCCTGGGGTCGCCCCAGTCGAGAAGCGACTGTGCGCGCTCCCCCTGAGTAGGCAGGTCGCCGGCCACCGTCTGTACCATCGTAGCCAGGTTCCGTAGCCGATCGTATCTCAGCCTCACGATGTCATCTGCCTTGGACGTTGATAACGTGTCGAATTCCTCGTCCAGCTCGTCTGGGTATGCCATATCCGTGTACCACCACATCATCGCATCTATGTGTGGTGGTTGCAATATGTCCGACTCCTCGTCGAGGTCGAGCACGTCTGTGTTCGCATGTTCCACGCGTGACAGCACCGTGTCTATGTGCGGCGGGCCCCATGGCCGCCGCCGGTAGTTCCATGCCATGGTCAGGATCAAGCATAGGAACACGGTGGGCAGGATCAGCTCCGGGGAGCACACCAGCTTCAAGAACCCCACGTGCACTAGAATCGTCGTCAGCGGGTTCTTCCACTTGCAGATGCCGTCGAACCATTTGGCGACGGCGACAACGCCGGAGAAAAGAGAAGAGATCCGGTTGAAGTTAGCCTTGCTCCGGCGCAGGCTAAACATGCGGGAGTTCACGTCGAGCATGTACCCCACCACCTCCCTAGGCAGCGGCGGCTCCGCGCGGCCCAGCCGCGCCGCCACCATCTGCATCGCCTGGAACCGGAGGTGGTCCTGCAGCGGCACAGAGACGGGGTTTGTGTAGTGCATCCTGGGCATCAGCGGCCACCCGTACTGCGTCAGCATGCTTACCCTCGCCATGCACGTGAACCGGACAGCGAGGGTGAGCTCCCCCATCTTCTCGAGCCCCCCGGGGCTCAGCGCCATGAGCGGGTAGTGGTGCGTGTACACGCGGTCGGACTCGAGAGTGGTGAGACGGAATCTGACCTTGCCGATCCTCTGGTCATTGCCTCCTTCGCCATGGTAGACGTGGTTGTTGTCGAAGACGGCGACAACGAGCGCGGTGCTGAGGTCGAACACCTCCCAAGTGTACTGCTCATTCCACGCCGGCGACACCGCGCCCAGCAGCGTGCGCGTGCGCACCCACTTGGCGCCGTACTTGGCCACACAGTAAGGGTTCTTGTTGCCGCCCAGGCCGCGCGCGCTGAGGATGCCTACCTTGAGGAAGCCGATGGCGCTCTTCCGGAGCTTATTAGCCGCCGGCAACAGGTCGCTGCTGTAGTCATTGGACTCGAGCACGTGGTACGATGTCTCCAGGCTCATCTTCAGGCGGATCTTGCAGACCAACGCGTCATGCACGTGCAGCTCGAACCATTTCGGTGGCACTGACTTGGCCAAGTCGTTGCGCGGCACGTAGGACGCCACCGGGATGATGATGCGGCCGATGGGATGGTCTGCCCCGGTGGCAACCATCTCCTCCACGGTGACCACCAGCGGGTCCTCAAACGGCTCGCTGGCCACGAACATGAACTCCTCGTTCCACGTCTGGTTCGCCCACTCCCGCGGCTGCCCCGGCCCAGTCCGCACGATCTGGCTGCCCAACTGCATCGCAGCGATGGCCGGCTGGATCGACCGGCCCTTCTCAACCGCGATCACAGCGATAACCTCGACCTTGAGGTACATGAGCTTGGGCGAGTAGTATACAGTGGAACGCGCGTTGGTGAGCCCCTCCTCAGACAGCGAATGCGCGTCCGAGTGCCACGCCTCTGGGAACGCTTCGTCCGCCTGCGTGCCGAACCAGACAGCGAGCATGATCTCGCCGAGGTCATGGCCGTGCCAGAACCCATCGGGATCCAGCAGGGTGTACCACTGCGGGGCCGGCTGGTTGTCGGGTGGCAGGCCGCCAGGGATGTCAGACACGTCGAAGACGACGCGGCCGTCCAAGTCGTTGCGGAGCGTGTCCTTGTCCTTGACGATGACCTCCAGCTGATCGGACTGCACGTGGGCCAAGGAGAAGGCGAACTTCTGCCGCCACACCGGGTTGTGGGTCTTCCCCGGGTGCGGCGTGACACCCTTGAAGTTTCCCAGCTTCACCTCCACGTACGGGTCCGGCACGCGGGTGATGTCCATCGTCCACAGGTCCCGTGCCTTGACCACGCTCACGTACAGGAACGACATCGGTTCCACCATGTCGTACTCGTACGTGGACGCCATCCTCGTCGCCGCCATGGCCACGCCGAGCCTCGCCGGCAGTCGGGGATCAGCCTTTGCTATTCCTGGGGGCCGCGGGTTGACCACCGTCTGGCCCGGCGCCGCCATAGCGTGGAGCATGGCATCCCTACCTTCAGAGGAGGCGGACACGGAACGGAAAACCTGAGGCTCGTCTTTGCTATTCCCGTTGGATTCGGCCGCCGAGGTCGAAGCAACAGGATCGGATGGGACGGCTGCAAATGCTTCGTGACGATCATCTCCGGGAGCAGGATCCGCAGCTGCGCCTCTCTCAGCCACCGCTGCTGTAGGAAAGGCAGCCTCCCCCGTCTGGATACTTAAACAAAGAAAATGTTACCGAACGAACAGAGTATACATACAGTTCAAAGAAAAGACAGAGTACATACATAGTGTTCCTATGGAATCGCGTGGCCAAACTTTTCTGACTTTGACTAGTAAAGTTACATATTCAATATATCATTTTCATAATTTTAAACTTGCATATTTCATCATATACTACAAAGTAAAGTGATGGTCAGAGGATTGGAGTTTACCCAAAAAACTAAACATCATGCGTTTTAGAATGACGAGGGTATTTGTTTCATTTAGAAACAATTAAATGTTATGAAAACATATCTCATAATGGATACTGTAATGGTGTTTAATTGACATAATATATAACTACTAGTCTTATGAACCAGAGGTAGCGTGAAGAAAAGGTATCTATAGTTAAAATAAATCGAGATAGTGAATAAATGGAGAAATATGCACACACAAATTTTGAACATGCCTGGATACTTTCCATTTCGTCAAGCCTGTCAATTATATCTTGCACACTAGCTGGTCTCTTCTTTGGATTGAATTTTACACACTCTAAAGCTGCCTCATAGCATATTCGTATTTGTTGACATAGTGTGTCTCTTTGTGATCCCTCCAACCTATCACTCCAATCTTGAAGTACCTAAAAGATTGATCAAAAACATATTTCCATATAGGAAACTCAAATATGTATAGTATGTATATACCGTATTCATTCAAGTATCAAACTAATAGCAAAAATTATCTAAAAAGTAAAATATGTCCCAATAGATCCAAATAAGATCCATCAAGGTGTAAAATTGTAAATTGCACTTTCAGGTTCGATCGAAACAAGAAGAAATAGAAGTTAAAATCCATCTTGCAAATGATAACCAATGTGATTGTGTTTAGTTTTCTGCCTTCTTACTTTCTGTATTTTCATATACTTTTTTAGTAGTTTAAGGTTTCCCCAAAGAATTGGTGTACTTCTATACAATTTAAGATTTTATTTGTTCCCCATAATAACTAAGTTCATGTTTTCCCTTAGTAAATAGTCCCTCCTTTCCAAAATAAGTGTCGAACTAAAACGACGACACTTATTTTGGAACAGACGGAGTAGTAAGTTTACCTTAATTTTTTGGATGGTTGGACCCGTAAGGGAGCGGGGGGAGGGCTGATGCTGTGTTCATTCTTTTGCATCCAAATTGTGCTTTCCAATACTAGGTGCGCTTCCAAAAATGATATTATGCAACATCTCAAACAAAAATATAATGATAATATGCGAAGTAGAAGCATGTCAATTATTTTAAAATCGATCCTTCTTGGCCAAAAAATAAGTTGTGATTTATATTTGTATCAATAGTATATTCTTACGTCCTCGGTGTCTTGATGGCCTTTCTGTCCGGTGAGTATTTCTATGATAATGACACCAAGACTATACAAGTCAGTGCTGCATGAGATTACACCCTTTTCATTATGCTCTGGTGCAAAATATCCCCTGTATGAAAATATAAGGATTATAATCAATTAATTACAGAGAGAGTGCACTTTCAAATCGCAGTGTACAAAACACTGAACTTTCAAGAGAAGTTAGCTGGCTTACATTGTTCCTAATAAAGTTTTTGTAATATCTCGGCTTTGACTTTTGTCGAAGCATCTTGACAGTCCAAAATCAGCAATTTTCGGTACTGTGTTATCGTCGAGTAGTATATTGGCGGGTTTCAGATCCAAGTGAATAATATGATTTTCATGAAGGTGTTGTAGACCCTCACAAATTCCTTTGATTATGTTATAGCACGTTTGCCACTCAGGACGTGCATCTATAAAGGGGAGAGGAAAAACCAGGTTTATGATTTTAGATACTTTATATTTTATCTTTTTATTACCAGATGGTATATGGCACATTACACTACTTGTAGTATATGAATGAAGAAAATTCGAGAAATGTAAGGGGCCACATGATCGTACCTTTGATATACTTATCAAGACTCCCTTTAGATGCATATTCGAAGCAAAGCAATCTGTTGTGGACATCTGCCATGACAAATTTTCCTTCATACGATGCCACATTTCCTTGTCTATCAGCACAATATCCAAGAAATCTTACTACATTCTTGTGCTTTACCCGCATGAGGCATTCAACCTCTCGGTGAAATTCCTTTTCATACATGAAAGCATCGGACAACTTCTTCACAGCGACCGCTCTATCACCAAGTTTGCCCTGCTTTGGGGGCATGCATGCCCTGTTAGCAAACCATCGGTTTGGGTTTCAAACTCGAGCGTGATTAAGGTTGGAACACGTGCCATGTACACTACCTTATAAACCACTGCAAATCCACCATGTCCAATCTCCTGGTCTTCAGAGAAATCACCCGTGATTTCCTCCAAAAGTGATAATGCCAGGGCCTTGGGCTCTGCGGTTTCATCAACTAACATCTTTTGTAGGTCAACTCGCATGGTACTAGCTTTGTGTTCCATTTGCGGCCAGTAGGTTTTTAACTGGAAAGAAGAGAAAACTTATGTATGTATGTATGTATGTATGTATGTATGTGTGACGTTTGGCTCTCGGTCTCCATAGAGGCCGTTTGTTTGAAAAAAAGAATCAAAATTCAAAATTTTCGGTTAAAAAAAACTGAAAAACTTTGTGCAAGTAAACAAGGATGTTATGTGTATGTGTGCAAAATTTCAGGATGAAATACGTAATTCATGGCCTGGGAGGGTGAATAGTATCATGTGTTAAAAAGCCCCATATTTTTATTTTTGGCACAACCCTCATTTCAAGGTATTTTTTCCTGAAAATTTACACACATGTGTGTTATGCCTTCATGTGTATATCTGGAAAAATTTTTCAGAATTTTTTAAAATATAAAAATATGAATTTCGATGAAATTTGAATTTGGAGGCCTCCATGGAGGCCGAGCTCCAAAAGCAAGTATGAGCCTACTAGCTGCTAGATACAAATCCCAATTACCAAGGTAGCTAATTGATGAAGTAACATCGATATACAAGTATATGCAGCACCGAACAGATTAAGATCACTCACCTATATAATATTATGCAAACAGAAGGCGGTAACTTTGATTTTGACAAGGCGGTCGCCAGCTGCAAATTGGTGGAAAATTGACCTTCCAGACAGCTGCGATCAACGAGGAATATAATCGCATGCAGCAGATCGCCGTAAGCAACCAACGTACCTTTATATACATCTCAGACAAGAGAGAAGAAAGTGATAATAGCTAGTACCTGGCCTTGGCGCGATCGAGCTTCAGATGTGGGGGTGGGGGGATTGAGAGAGGAGTACACGCTTTTCAAATAATTGAGCTGTGTGTGTGTGGTGCCAGCGGAATCCATCACGATATAAAGGCATCCTGGAGAGATTCCGCGGCTGGGCGGACGAAATAGTCTACGACGTGTACGCGTGAAATCAAAGCAGATACAGACGGATGACACGCGTTCCATATATCCCAAGCATTATTTCTATTCTTGGAGTTGGAATAGAATCGACCATGTCTTCTTCCTTTTTTCTTTGCGGGATACAAGTGCGGATGATATTTTTTCAACACAGGATGGATTTTGTTAGTGTAAAATGGAGCATCAAGAGGATCGAAACACTATAAGCACATAGCTAATACCAACCCACACGCAAAAAACACGCTGTCAACTAACAAAGTCATAAAAGATCAAAGCTATCTGTAGGAGACGAAAAAAGAAACAAAAATAAATAAATAAAGCGTTCATATATTTATGTTGAAACTGCGGATGATAATCATCAGCAATATGAATCTAATAGGAACCTTCCAAGCTTCTTCCGTCGATATTCATGTTAAAAGTTCATGCAAGAGTTTCAAATGGCATTTCTAAC
Source organism: Aegilops longissima (assembly GCA_021605205.1). NCBI lineage: Eukaryota > Viridiplantae > Streptophyta > Magnoliopsida > Poales > Poaceae > Aegilops > Aegilops longissima. The sequence continues at coordinate 850,025,867 of CM038677.1, forward strand.
TGATCCCTTATAACTGGTCAGAGAAGTAAAAATTCGGTTTTACTCCTCTAACCAGCACCTAGCTGATCCTCAATTGGCGTTAGTGGAGTAAAAAGTTTAGGCCCCGTTTGATAACTCAGTATTTTCTATGCATTATAAGAATACTACAGTTTTTATGATTAACACAGTTTAAATTACTGTGAGGTGTTTGGCAACCACACAAAACCGCAGTATTAATACAGCAGTATTCTCTAAACCACGGAATTTTCTCTGTATAAGAAAAACAACCCAGGACCTCTTTTTTCTAAACAGAGCACACGAAAAGAAGGAGCGCATCCTTAGCCGCCGCCGTCCTGTCGTTCCTGGAGGTTGTCTTGGTCGCCGGCCATGATCAAATCAAAAAGGTTCCTCCCGTTGCTACCTCGGATTTTCCATGGAAGTATGATGGACTGGCCTGGCCGGGATGATCAAGCCGTTCTCCTTCATGCGCCGCTCGGCTTTGCGTGGTGCGCCGCCGGCAGAGCCGTGTTGCGGAGCGTCAGGTCGTTGATCCGCGCCAGTATGTTGTACTAGTTCGATTGCATCCTTGATGAGTGTAACATGCATCGAGCTTCTCCATCCGTTCAATTAGTCCGTGGTCGTACTAGTTTGTGCATGCTGGTGCGCTGTGCAACTCTAGCTAGCTCGCAACGCGAGCGTTTGCAACTGCTTCAAACGGCGAGATAGTTAATTTTAGTTGGCGCCCAGACACCTGCCGCCAGTTGCTGCGGGATACGACGACATGAGGCACGCCACTCTGCCCACCGGCCACTACCCTTCGTCCGCTACCTTGAGCTCCCCTTCTCGTGGAAGCGCCGCCCGCCATCCGAAGGAAATTTGTGTGTAAGATGGATGCAAGTTCTGGTGTTAGGAGGAAGCATACATCCATGTTTTAGCACGAAAATTGATAGGTGTGTGTGCACTTGTTGCTAGTGTAGAGGCTAGATATGAGACTAGAGATGAGATTAGATGCGAAGCAACATCTACTTCTTTAGAATCGAAGAAGAAAGAAATGTGCAAGCTCGAGAAGCTGCAGATCAACAATAAAGACATAGAGAAGATATTAATCCAACAAGTGGGAGCAGTTATGGAAATTGCATATCTTTTAAAATGTTTAATTGTGGTTCTTGTTTTTCTTTGGCTTTCTCTCGTAGCAAAGAATTGATGAATTGTGTACTCCAACGTATCAAAATGCCGTTGAATGAAATAATGAAGCAAAGAAATGTGTATCGGTGGCTGAAAATAAAATGCAAATGAAATCTTTTTCACAAAGTTCTTTTGTAGCTCGTCCTACATGAAACCTCTTATCTTTAGCCCTTCAATGTTGCTTTGAGATCCGTACTCTCCAACTAACTTGCAACAAGCAGATTTCTCTTTTTTGTTTCTTTCGAATGAAAGAACATATAGACTTCAAACTTTGCAGATCAAACAAACTTTACAACTTCAATGTGTGAAAAAACTTTTAGTTTTTTTGGACCAACATAAATATACAAAATGATGATTTTTTGATTAAAAAAAATAAATTTTAGCATTTAAAATGCATGAAAAAATCTGAAAGTTTTTTCCCACGTAGTAATTAAAATGTTTTGTTGTCCTGCAAAGTTTGAAGTTTATACGTTCTTTTGTTTGAGAGAAACAAAAATAACAAATGTGCTTGCACGGATCTTGATGCCAAAATGGATGGCTAAGATAAAGGGTACCGTGTAGCTCCAGCTACACAAAACCACACTCAATCTTTTTTTACTCTTATATATAGAGGATCGACTAGGTCCGACTGAGGGTTTAGTCTATCAAATACTACACTAAGCACTTATTTATTGGGATCGGTTAGAAATGCCCTAAGCACTTTATACAACAAACTAACCGTATATTTTCATTCCATTAGAAACTATCGTTTTCATTATTTAACCGCGAGGATGAGACATTACTTAACTCATCACAAGAGGAGTCATTTTTTAAAGGCGCCAAGTGCATGCCGCGCTTTGTAGACTTTTGGTGCGGAGAATGGTCTATGTGTTAGCTCAGTTTCATTCATTTTCGAAAAGAGTGTGCGTGGTGCACCATTGCTCGTCGTTTGAACTCTGAAGCATCGCAAGCCACAAGAAGTTTCCCTCGTCTCATTCATTACCCTTTTTATTTTTTGCGAGGATCATTCAACCCATGACTATGTCCTCTGCAGTAAATTGATGAAATGGACAAAAAATTGATTGATCAACCTTCAACCATGTTTGATTTATATAAATTAATTAGTACGTGATGGAGAGCTACACTGATGGGACTAATTCAAGAAAAAGCAGAGACCGTAAGAGTAGCTAGTTGGTCAAAACACGAGTGCAGCGTTTTGGTACAGAGGCGACACTGGTCACGGTATCTGAACTGTCGGCATGGCTCTCCTCACGCGTTCACACCATCTCTCTCTCTCTCTCATGTCCCACGGTGAGGTCTCCACCAGGAGCCCCGACTTCGTCCACGTCTGCTCCGGCGAGGCCTCAGCCTTTTGGCGAAAGGAGGCCAACAATCGGGGTGGGTGGGGCGCTGAAGGTCACTGAAAAATCGCTAATAGCACGTTATAACGTATTAAAAATTGTCTTGCTTTAAATCAATGTACAACGTCTCATTAATAGTACGAGCATGCTAATAGCGTATTCTAAAGCCGACACTATTTGGCTATCGCACACTATTTTTTTCCTTGGTGAAGGTCGAGAGAAGCATATGGTGTATGCGAAGGGACAACAATGAATAGTCCTTGGATGGCAGACGACTGTACAAATTGAGGAGCAGGTTGATCCTGCCCCCCAACCATGGCGGTCGGAGGAAGTACAACACCATCACCATGGCCACCATGCGGAATGGAGTCAAGTACAGTACTACGACCATCACCAGCGAAAGCGCCATGAAGACGGCGAAGGAAATATGCCCTAGAGGCAATAATAAAATTATTATTAATTTCCTTATTTCATGATAAATGTTTATTATTTATGCTAGAATTGTATTAACCGGAAACTTAGTACATGTGTGAATACATAGACAAACATAATGTCACTAGTGTGCCTCTACTTGACTAGCTCGTTAATCAAAGATGGTTAAGTTTCCTAACCATAAACATGAGTTGTTATTTGATTAACGGGGTCACATCATTAAGACAATGATGTGATTGACTTGACCCATTCCATTAGCTTAGCACTTGATCGTTTAGTATGTTGCTATTGCTTTCTTCATCACTTATACATGTTCCTATAACTATGCGATTATGCAACTCCCGTTTACCGGAGGAACACTTTGTGTGCTACCAAACGTCACAACGTAACTGGGTGATTATAAAGGTGCTCTACAGGTGTCTCCGAAGGTACTTGTTGAGTTGGCGTATTTCGAGATTAGGATTTGTCACTCCGATTGTCGGAGAGGTATCTCTGGGCCCTCTCGGTAATGCATATCACTATAAGCCTTGCAAGCAATGTGACTAATGAGTTAGTTGCGGGATGATGCATTACAGAACGAGTAAAGAGACTTGTTGGTAACGAGATTGAACTAGGTATTGAGATACCGACGATCGAATCTCGGGCAAGTAACATACCGATGACAAAGGGAACAACGTATGTTGTTATGCGGTTTGACCGATAAAGATCTTCGTAGAATATGTGGGAGCCAATATGAGCATCCAGGTTTCACTATTGGTTATTGACCGAAAACGTGTCTCAGTCATGTCTACATAGTTCTCGAACCTGTAGGGTCCGCACGCTTAAAGTTAGATGACGGTTATATTATGAGTTTATGTGTTTTGATGTACCGAAGGTAGTTCGGAGTCCGGGATGAGATCGGGGACATGAAGAGGAGTCTCGAAATGGTCGAGACGTAAAGATCGATATATTGGACGACTATATTCGGACATCAGAAAGGTTCCGAGTGATCCGGGTATTTTTTGGAGTACCGGAGAGTTATGGGAATTCGCGGGGGAGTATATGGGCCTTATTGGGCTTTAGGGGAAAGAGAGAGTATAGGCTGGGCGTCCCCCCCCCAAGGCCTAGTCTGTATTGGACTAGGGGGAGGGGCTGTGCCCCCTCCTTCCTTCTCTTCTCTCTCCCCTTTCCTTGACTCCTACTCCTACTACTTGGAAGGGGGAATCTTACTCCCGGTGGGAGTAGGACTCCTCTTAGGGCGCGCCATAGAGAGGGCCGGCCCTCCCCCTCCTGCACTCCTTTATATACGTCGAGGTGGGCACCCCTTGGAGACACAACAATTGATCTCTTGATCTCTTAGCCGTGTGCGGTGTCCCTCTCCACCATATTCCACCTCGATCATATTGTAGCGGTGCTTAGGCGAAGCCCTGCGCCGGTAGCAACATCATCACCGTCACCATGCCGTCGTGCTGACGAAACTCTCCCTCAAAGCTCGGCTAGATCGGAGTTCGAGGAATGTCATCGAGCTGAACGTGTGCAAGAACTCGGAGGTGTCGTGCTTTCGGTGCTTGATCGGTCGGGCCGTGAAGACGTACGACTACATCAACCGCATTGTGCTCAGGGGCGGAGCCAGAACTTTTGCGAAGCCCGGGCAAACTTAAGCCTGAATGTCTAACATCCAAATAAAAAATTCCGTACCGGGTAGACAATATATACTATGCATCAAACTTGCAAAGCACAAATCCACATTAATATTGAAGTGAAAATACGGACATAACAGTCATACAAATGTAATATTTAAGCACAATTATGTCAGTTGGTTGCATAGAGAATAAATGACAAACAAACAACTAAATAAAATCCATTTGCTCTTTCACAGATATATCACGTGATTCATCAATAAGCACCGAGAATTGTTTGTCACCAAGCTCTTCCATGATCTTCTTTCTAACTTCATGTGCACAACACATTGCAAGCTCCTTTTGAATGTCATCAGATGTCATTTGTGCAATTTCTGCCACCACGGTTAAAGGCATCTCTGAATTGTTCATTCTTAGTTTTTTCCAAATCTATCATCTCTCTAAAGTTTCCCTTGTTTAGAGAAGTAGCTGATTCATCATGTCCGCGTAATGCCAAGCCTTGTGCAATGACATATCTTGAACAACTTACAGAACAAGTTAAACGAATCTTATACATTTCTTCTGATTCCTTGCTTGATCTAGCAAAGTTACTTGCCACACTTTGTCTTTGATTATTATAATCATCATAATGCTTGACGCAAGAGTTGTGCTTACTACCATGACCACCAATAATATGATCTTTGAAGACTTTAGATGCATGCTTCCAATCTGTAAATCCTTCTTTGGTGAAGACTTCATAACCAAAGTGCTCAGCCCTTCCGGGTTGCTTAAAGAGAAAACAATAAAAACAATAAGCTGCATTCTTCCACTGACTGTATTCTATCCAGTTGTACCTTTTATACCAAGATTTGGAAAATGCTCTTGAGGAACGCGAACTTCCAAATTCAGTACGATGGTATTTATTCAATCTGGTTGCATTGAACCCTTCAATATATGTGCTCTCCTCCCTTGGTCTTGAATATCAGGAGGATACTCACAAATTTGTTTCCTCTTTCCCGGATCGCGCTCAATCGCATTTGGATTAAATTCATTGGCAACATTTGGCGCTGGTGGCTCTACTTCTATTTCAGGCTGCGCATCATTCACATTTTCAGTCCTTTGCTCTACTTCTACTTCAGGTTGCACATCATTCATATTTTTAGTCCTTGCTCCCTTAACCAAAAACCTCCTCATCTCGGAAATTTAGTGAGTAAAAAATCTGAAGTTAGTTTTTACACAAATAAGAATATGGATTAATCACAAGTTCATAGTACAGTACAATAAAAAAGCTACTTGCATCAACTACATGTATCAGATTATCAAGCATTTCTTGATGTTGCCAATACTAGAGGAAAGAGTCTGCAACCTGCATACTAGTTTGTCAGTCTAGTTAACTTACAGTTTCTGTAGTTTCCGGCATAAAAGTGGATTTTCTTTTTGGACTTTGGTCATAATCATCCCCGATCAAAAGTTCCTATATAAATAAGCCCTAAGTACATCAATCTCATTATCTCAACCCAAATCAGTTATTAAGTACGCGATCTAACCGGAAGTCGAAGGGAAGGAACTGCCTCAGCCTTCACGAGAGGAAGGGCCAAAGGAGGGGACGACCGTGGCCACTGCCGGCTCGCCGTCGGCCTGCCGCTCGCCCAGCCCCAGATCGCCGCCTCGCCTTCAAGTCCCTGCCGCACTTGGGAGAAACCAAAGAGATGCGAGTACGCGAGAAGCCGAGAAGGTGAGAACTGTCTGGACTCTGGAGCAATCGATGGTATTCCCTGTTGCCTCCTGGGCTGGATAGAAGCGATCGATAGTATTCTTTTTTTTCTAGTGGGGTGGAGTGATTGGGACGTTCAAGTAAATAATTGGGCTGGGCTGTGAAGGAGGCCTAATCCAGTTTTGCCCGGGTAAATCTACTCCGTATCGAGCAGTTTTACGTATTGTGGTACGACCACTGTTGCAGTCGGAGTGCCAGCGAGCCCGGGCAACTGCCCAGGGTCGCTGGGCGCTCGCTCTGCCACTGGTTGTGCTAACGCTTCCGCTTTCGGTCTACGAGGGTACGTGGACACACTCTCCCCTATCGTTGCTATGCATCACCATGATCTTGCGTGTGCGTAGGAATTTTTTTTAAATTACTACGTTCCCCAACAGTGGCATCCGAGCCTAGGTTTTATGCGTTGATGTTATATGCACGAGTAGAACACAAGTGAGTTGTGGGCAATACAAGTCATACTACTTACCAGCATGTCATACTTTGGTTCGTCGGTATTGTTGGCTGAAGCGGCCTGAATCGACATTACGCATACGCTTACGCGAGACTGTTTCTACCGACTTGCTTTGCACACAAGTGGCTGGCGGGTGTCAGTTTCTCCAACTTTAGTTGAACTGAGTGTGGCTACACCCGGTCCTTGATAAGGTTAAAACAACACTAACTTGACGAACTATCGTTGTGGTTTTGATGCATAGGTAAGAACGGTTCTTGCTCAGCCCGTAGCAGCCACGTAAAACTTGCAACAACAAAGTAGAGGACGTCTAACTTGTTATTGCAGGGCATGTTGTGATGTGATATGGTCAAGCCGTGATGCTATATTTTATTGTATGAGATGATCATGTTTTGTAACCGAGTTATCGGTAACTGGCAGGAGCCATATGGTTGTCGCTTTATTGTATGCAATGCAATTGCCCTGTAATTGCTTTACTTTATCACTAAGCGGTAGCGATAGTCGTAGAAGCAATAGTTGGCAAGACGACAATGATGCTACGATGGAGATCAAGGTGTCGTGCCGGTGACGATGGTGATCATGACGTTGCTTCGGAGATGGAGATCACAAGCACAAGATGATGATGGCCATATCATATCACTTATATTGATTGCATGTGATTTTTATCTTTTATGCATCTTATCTTGCTTTGATTGACGGTAGCATTATAAGATGATCTCTCACTAAATTTCAAGGTATAAGTGTTCTCCCTGAGTATGCACCGTTGCGAAAGTTCTTCGTGCTGAGACATCACGTGATGATTGGGTGTGATAGGCTCTACGTTCAAATACAACGGGTGCAAAACAGTTGGATAAGAGGAATACTCAGCTTAAACTTGACGAGCCTAGCATATATAGATATGGCCTCGGAACACTGAGACCGAAAGGTCGAGCGTGAATCATATAGTAGATATGATCAACATAATGATGTTCACAATTGAAAACTAGTCCATCTCACGTGATGAACGGACATGGTTTAGTTGATTTGGATCATGTGATCACTTAGATGATTAGAGGGATGTCTATCTAAGTGGGAGTTCTTAAGTAATATTATTAATTGAACTTTAATTTATCATGAACTTAGTCCTGGTAGTATTCTGCAAATTATGTTGTTAATCAATAGCTCGCGTTGTTGCTTCCCTATGTTTTTATATGTGTTCCTAGAGAAAACTAAGTTGAAAGATGTTAGTAGCAATGATGCGGACTTGATCCGTGATCTGAGGTTTATCCTCATTGCTGCACAGAAGAATTATGTCCTTGATGCACCGCTAGGTGATAGACCTATTGCAGGAGTAGATGCAGACGTTATGAACGTTTGGCTAGCTCAATATGATGACTACTTGATAGTTTTGTGCACCATGCTTTATGGCTTAGAACCGGGACTTGTAAGTGCATCTAGTGCCCCTTAGTGATTTTGGTGTATTGAAGGCTTATAGGTTAAGAGACTAATGTGTTTATGAGTGTACACAGGTCTATAAGTCTATGAGGAGTTTGATATTTACAGAGAAAGTCGACCCCTAAAAATGAAGTTCTTCGACTGAAGACTTTGGATTTTTGAAGACTTTCTGAAGACTTTGAAAGTGAAGAAATTGGTGTGACCTTGAAGATTTGGTATTCATTTGAGGAACATGAAGCGTGAAGACTTTTGTTTTCGTAGTTTCGTTTTCTCTTTCTTGAGTCATAGGAAACACTGTACTGTTAAAGGGGGTCGAGGAAATACTAAGGAAAAATTTCCATGTGATGCTCAACTCAAAATCCTACACCTACCAATCCATTCGAGTGAAGCCTTTGGAAATCTCATACAGTTCAGTCAATTTCTTCAGTGACAGAGACAAAGTTCTTCTGGTAGCTGAGGAATTTGTTCTGACTGATGAGTTAGGAATTCGCCAGTGCGGATTGCCTACACAGTGAGGAACATGATAGCCCTGAGGAATTGGAAAGTCAAATTTCCGACCGTTGCTGTGCTGCGCGCCAGCTGTTCCAAAATATCTTATCCACCTAACGGTCATATCATTGAAGGGCATTTATGTCTTATCATGTCGGGCTGCTCCTAGGCTATAAATAGCGCCCCTACAACCACTAGCTGGTTGGCTGCTCCGAGAGAACTTGACACTTGTCATTTGAGAGCAACTCATCCTCCGAGGACTTTGGCGAAAATCATCGAGTGAGAAAAACCCAAAACCAAACCCCTACAAACCCAAAGTGATTGAGCATCACTCAAGAGATTGATCCTCGTGGATCCGACGCTTGTTACCTTTGAATACTGTGCTTCTTCCAGACGGTTAGGCGTCATGGTCTAGAGCATCCAAGAGGAATTGTGGATCGCCGAGTGACCAAGTCTGTGAAGGTTTGGAAGTCGCTGAAGACTTACCACGAGTGATTGGACGAGGTCATGTGACCTTAGTTCAAGGAGAATACGGTGAGGACTTGGTGTCCTGAGCTGCGTGCTTTCGGTGGTGGGTGTCCGGACTGTGTTTCCTCGAGTTTAAATACTCAGCCGCTCCAACCAGACGTACAACTGAGACAGCAGTTGGAACTGGTCTACCAAATCATTGTCTTCACCAACCTTACTGGTTCTATTTCCTCAACTCATTCATTTCCTCATTACTGTGTTGAGTGGTTGTTCATATCTGTGTTTGAAGACTTTGACTGAAGACTTTCTCAATTTCCTCAGTTCAATTTCTTCAGTCTGTTTGTCTTCATCTTGTGTTATCCTGTGATTACGCTTTCTGTACTCTGTGATTGTCTTCATTTCATCATGATGACCATACCCGCATTCTGTTATGCTTACTTCTAAGTACTTATTCCGCTGCAAGTAGTTCTTCGCTAAGGAATTTCCTCACCGGCAAATTCCTCAGTGAAGAATTCATAAAAATCACTTATTCACCCCCCTCTAGCCGATATAACGCACTTTCAATTGGTATCAGAGCAAGGTACTCCCTTGTTCTGTGTGATTTTGGTTTAACCACCTGGAGTTTTAGTTATGTCGACCGCAGATATGATCAAGGTCTCGGCTGGGTGTCCTACCTTTGATGGAACGGACTACCCCTACTGGAAGAACAAGATGTGAATGCATCTTGAGGCAATTGACAACGATCTCTGGTATGTTGCGCAAAATGGTGTTCCCTCTGTCTCACCCTCACTGAACGCTACCGATGTGAAGAGATTCAAGCAACTCGATTCTCAAGCAAAGAATATCATATGTGGCCATCTGAGCAAAGGAAAGTTTGGAAGAGTGAGTGCTTTGGAAACTGCTAAGCTCATCTGGGACAGGCTGTCCAAAGTAAATGAAGGAGTCTCAACTCAGCATGACTCTCGAGTTGATGTTCTTCGCAATGTCTTCAACCGCTTCAAAAGACTCGACAATGAAAATGTTAAACAAACCTTCGATCGCCTCACTGACATCTCAAACGAGCTTCAAGCGCTTGGTGCCACTGACATCACCGACCATGAGGTGGTTGTAACACCCGGATAATTAAGCTACAGTAAAACTCGGTTAATGGTGCCAAGTCAACTCCGGTTACTGTTGATAGACCCGCGTTAGTTCAAACCGATTCAAATTAAAAATTTAATTAACGGCAAACATCAAAAGTTTTCAAATGTAAAAACTAAAATGTACAAACTGTGGCAAATATTCCAGAAGTAATTATGGTGGTGAACCAACATTTTGTAAAGCGTTTTAGTGCGCTAAAATAAAATAAAACAGTAAAAGAAAAACTAAAAACAAAACAACAACAAAAAAATATAGAAAGAGGAGAACCCCCTTTGGGCCACGGCCCAGCTGGCCTCTGGGCCAATCAGGCCGACAAGGCCGGCCCACCCCGGCGCCCTACTAGGTCACCCCGACCCCCCCACCGAACCAAACCCTACCCCTTGGCCCCCCCACGTTCCCCTCTCTCCCTCGTATCCTCCCGATCCCGATCTGGATCGGGCACCGCGCCCTTCTCCTCGCTCCTCGCCGTCGACCGCCTCACCTCGCCGCCTCGTCGTCGACCCCTCCACCGACGGACCCCCTCCCCTCGAGCATCGGCGCCGCCCCTCCCGCCATCCCGCGCCCGTGGACAGCCCGCCGTCGCCGCTCGGCGCCGCCCGCCGCTAAGAACCCCTCGCGGACTGCTCCTCTCCGTCGTCGTCCCGTCACCCCCCTCACCCCGCTGCCCGTGCCCTACTCCCCGACGTGAGCCCCTCCTTCTCTTTCTCTGCCTTGGCGTCGTCCTCCCCCCCAGGCGCCCGCGTCGGAGCTCACGCTCAGGGCCGCCCTCGCCCCTGACGCCACGCCCAGCGCGCTCACTGCCCGCCCGGCCCAGCCCAGGCCACCATGGCTCCCAGCGCGCCGCCACGCCTGCTGCGCCTCGCGCCCGGCCTCCACTGTCGGCGAGCCCGTCATTGCTCCTCCTCCTACCCTGCTGCCGGCCGCCCCTGCCGGCGCCCATCACCGGCGGCGGCCTCGGGCTGGCTGGCGCTTAGCGTCGGCGCCCATCGCCCCTCGGGCATCGCCCGTTCGGGCGACGCCTGCACCAGCGCCAGAATCCGCACCCCGGGCCTATGACAATGGGCCCCACCCAGAGAACATTTAAAAAAGGATTAAAATAGTAATAATAATAATAATAATAATAAAAAATAGATAATAATAATTAAATTAATTAAATTAATTAATTCATTAACGAATTAATTAAGTTAATTAATCATAATTAGATTAACCTAATCACTAATTAAACTAATTAATCTGTTTTAGTTAATCTTAGTCAATGACAGTGGGACCCACCTGTGAGGTTGACCAGGTCAACGGTCAGTGTTGACTGCTGACGCCATGCTGACGTCATGCTGACGTCAGCAAACACTATTCTGGATAATGTTAATTTAATTAATAATTAATAAATTAGAAAATGATTTAAAACTTTAAAAATTAATATAAAATAATCCGTAGCTCGGATGAAAATACTTTCTACATGAAAGTTGCTCAGAACGACGAGACGAATCCGGATAGGCAGCCCGTTCATCCGCCACGCGTCCCTAGCTTAGTGAACCTGGAACATTTCACCTCCGGTTCATCTGCCCGAAAACACGGAACACCGGGGATGCTTCCCGGATGTTTCCCCCCTTCACCGGTATCACCTCCTACCGCCTTAGGGCATACCTAGCACCGCGTATTACCTCGTTATGCTTTGTGATGCTTTGATTGCTCTGTTATTTATTGTGTTCCCCCTCCGATACTCCTTTCCGGTAGACCCCGAGGCTGCCGACGATCCCCAGTTCGACTACGGTGTTGACGACACGTCCTTCTTGCCAGACCAACCAGGCAAGCCCCCCCTTTGATCACCAGATATCGCCTACTCTTCTCTATACTGCTTGCATTAGAGTAGTGCAGCATTTTACTGCTTTCAGTTACTCCTATACTGCTGCATAGCCTGTCCTTGTTACTACTGTTGTTACCTTTACCTGCTATCCTACTTCTTAGTATAAGATGCTAGTGTTCCATCAGTGGCCCTACATTCTTGTCCGTCTGCCATGCTATACTACTGGGCTGTGATCACTTCGGGAGGTGATCACGGGCATATACTATATACTTTACACTATTACATTACCTGTGGTACTGTTCGGAGATGGGGGCTGAAAGGACAGGTGGCTCCATCCCGATAGAGATGGGCCTGGGTTCCCGACGGCCCCATTGTTACTTTGTGGCGGAGCGGCAGGCAGGTTGAGACTACTGGGTGAGAGGTGGGCCTGGCCTGGTCGGCGTCGCGGATACTTAACACGCTTAACGAGATCTTGGTATTTGATCCGAGTCCGCCATTTGGTCTATACACACTAACCATCGTGTGGGAGTAGTTATGGGTATCCCGACGTCGTGGTATCAGCCGGCACTTCGTGACGTCGGCCGGCGGCGGCTGGCCGGATTGACTGGAACGCTGTTAGGCTAGGTCTGCTTCCGCCGCCCACGCGAACGCAGGTGTGCATTGGGCGATGGGCCCGGACCCTGGCGCTTAGGTTTAGACCGGCGTCTGGCCTCTGTTGTGCCTAGGTGGGGCTGCGACGTGTTGATCTCCGCGGCCGGTCATGACCCAGAAAAGTGTGTCCGGCCAAATGCGACCAAGCGTGTTGGGTTATGTGGTGCACCCCTGCAGGGAAGTTTAATCTATTCGAATAGCCGTGATCTTCGGTAATAGGATGACTTGGAGTTGTACCTTGACCTTATGACAACTAGAACCGGATACTTAATAAAACACACACTTCCAAGTGCCAGATACAACCCGGTGGTCGCTCTCTCTCAGGGTTACGAGGAGGGGATCACCGGGTAGGATTATTGCTATGTGATGCTACTTGGAGGACTTCAGGCTACTCTCTGCTACATGCTGCACGACGGAGGCTGCCAGAAGCGTAGTCTTCGACAGGATTAGCTATCCCCCTCTTATTTTTGCATTCTGCAGTTCAGTCCACTGATATGGCCCTTTACACATGTATCCATGCATATGTAGTGTAGCTCCTTGCTTGCGAGTACTTTGGATGAGTACTCACGGTTGCCTTGTTCCCCCTTTTCCCCCTTTCTTTACCCGATTGCTGCAACCAGACGATGGAGCCCAGGAGCCAGACGCCACCGTCGATGACGACTACTACCCCGGAGGTGCCTACTACTACGTGCAGCCCGCTGACGACGACCAGGAGTAGTTAGGAGGATCCCAGGCAGGAGGCCTGCGCCTCTTTCGATCTGTATCCCAGTTTGTGCTAGCCTTCTTAAGGCAAACTTATTTAACTTATGTCTGTACTCAGATATTGTTGCTTCCGCTGACTCGTCTATGATCGAGCAATTGTATTCGAGCCCTCGAGGCCCCTGGCTTGTATTATGATGCTTGTATGACTTATTTATGTTTTAGAGTTGTGTTGTGATATCTTCCCGTGAGTCCCTGATCTTGATCGTACACGTTTGCGTGCATGATTAGTGTACGATTGAATCCGGGGCGTCACAGTGGTGAAGAATTTGTTGAGATCGCTTGATTCCTCATTTGATACTCTGGCACTGATGATACAAGAACGTGCTGACTACAAGTCACTTGATCTAGCTGATATCCTCGAGAGGCTAAATACTCATGAGTTCCAGCTTGCTGAAAAGAGAGATCTCTATGGTTCTAGCTATGGCAAAATCACGTGCCCTGAAGGCCAAGGCTGTGGCTGAATCTGATTGTGAAGACTCTGTTAGTAGCCTTGATGACCCTGAAGAATTGAGCCAGGAGCTAGCACTGCTCGTGAAGAAGTTCCAGAAGTTCTCAAGACGTGGTCGCTTTGGAAAATCCTCAAGGAGCAGTGATTCCTCATCCAGTGACTATAAGAGAAGGCTATGCCACAAATGCAAGAAACCTGGTCACTACATTCAAGATTGTCCTCAATGGGAAAAGGAATTAAAGAAGAAGAAATACAAGGATTACAGTTCTGATGACGCTAAGAAGAAAAAGAAATCGGCGAAATCTTCATCATCAAAATCCTCAAAGTCTTCATCTCACAAGAAGAGCAGCTCCAAGAAGGCTCGGGCATTCATTGGCAAGGAAATGGACTCTGAAGCTGAATCTGAGGAACATGAGGAAGAGGAGGCATCAGAGGAGTCCGAGTCTGGTGTGGCGAGTCTGGCTCTCGCTACTGCATTCGTCAGCAAGTCCATCTTCAACTCTGAAGAAAATGACCTCACCGACAAAGCTGATGAAGATAGTGATGACTACACTCCCACCTATTGCTTCATGGCAAAGGGTGCCAAGGTACTCAAATATACCTCCTCTGAATCTAGTGAAAATGAATCTGATGAAGATCTCAAGCCCAGCTACTCTAAACTTGTTAAGATTGCTGTAAAACAACAAAGGGCTTTTGAAAAGGTTCAAAACATGCTAGATAAAAGTGATGATATGTTGGGTGAAGAAATGGATCGCACTAAGGCCCTCACTGAAAATCTTCAGAGACTTCAGTCTAGGTTTGACAGCCTTCAAGGTCATCATAACACTCTCTTATCTAATCATGAGAAGCTTTCTTATGAATTTCTTCAAAGCAAGCAAGATCTTGAGAAGCTAAGAGTGAGTTATGAAGATCTTCAGAAGGAGCGCGATTCATTACTTGCTCAACAAATCAGCGCTTCTTAGGAAGAATTTGTTCCTCCATGCTTAAAGTGCATTGAACGTGAATCTGCTAATTCTTCACCTGAATGTTCAAATGCTTCAACTATTACAAATTCTTCACCTGCCTCTGCTATCACTAATTCCTCATCTGAGGACATTGCTAGTATCACTGACGATGCAGGGCTGAAGGAATTGTACATGACAGGCATGTACAAAAACTTCAAAGGGCATCAGACTCTTTGTGATGTGCTTAAAAAGCAGATCCTCAACAGAAACCCTAGGAAAGAGGGTATTGCCTTTGATCGGAAACTCAATGCTGATGGAACATATTGGAAGCCTGAGCAGTACCCCAAAACCTCATGGGTTGCTGCAAAGGGACCTCCAGTTGATCCATCTAACTTATATGGCTTTACATGTGAATCTCCTCATTCTTCTGATGAGTCATTTGACTCCAACTATAAATTGTTTAAAAATCAGAATGGTGAAGTTTTTGCTAGATATGTTGGCACTAACTGTAGGAACAGTTCTCCCATGAAGAAAATCTGGGTTCCCAAAAGGTGCCTTGAAAGTCTTCAGGTGAATGTCCTCATGACATCACCTGTTAAGAATAGGAACCCCAGGTCAAACTATTCATATGGACCAAATTCTTCATATGGATCCAAGTCCTCATACGGACCAAGGTCCTCACGTGGATCAAAGTCCTCAAAAGGATCAAAGTCCTCATATGATCATCATCGTGCTAACAACTCTGTTTGGCAGGGTAGAGCTAAGGGCTATGAATATGTGCATTATTCTTCAAACCAATATGTTCATAAGTCCTCGAAGAATTTCTCTACTTATTCATATGCTTACCCTAACCTCTCTTATGTGAAACGAAATGGATTGGCTTCTATGCCACCATTCTCATATGGAGCTCGCAGAGTGATGAACTCTTTGCCACCCCTTCAGATGTGGGTGGTGAAGAAAAAGAACTAATTTCCTCTGCAGGGTCAGGTCTCTAGACGTCCTCTAACGTCTGAAAAATTTGCTGGGGGCCTGACAAAATTGCCCGAAAGGACGCAGGCTAATCATGAAGAAATGAACTTTCATTTCACACGTCCTCATACTGCTGTATCTGTTTTACTGCTTGATGAAATTCATATGATGAAATTGATATCATATTCTTCACTGATGAAGTATATGAGATCGTAAGTTGCACTAATTCATCTGCAGGATGATCAACCCAAAGCAAATGAGTGGGTCCTCGATAGTGGATGTACAAATCACATGACTGGTTACAAGAATCTATTGATGGATGCTCCCTTATCACCGTCACATCTGAAGCATATCATCTTTGCTGACAAAGGCAAAAGTCAGGTATTGGGTCTTGGTAAGGTTGCGATCTCTAAGGACAAACACATGGACAAAGTTATGCTTGTTGAGTCCTTAGGATACAACCTCATGTCAGTCTCAATGCTTTGTGATCTTGATATGGTTGTTGTCTTTGGCAACTATCGTTGTGTTGTGATTATGGAAGTGACAATTCCAAAGTCTTGAAGGCTTTAGGAGAGGAGACTTGTATATTGTTGATTTCTCTCTGGGACCACAACCAGCCGTGTGTCTACTTGCAAAAGCTTCAGAAGGCTGGCTATGGCATCGACGACTTGGTCACGCAGGCATGAGGAATTTGCACACGCTTGCGAAGAAGAAGCATGGCATTGGCATTGAAAATGTCAAATTCCTCAAGGATCACTTATGTGGAGCCTGTGAAGCTGGAAAAATGACCAAGGCCAAGCATCCAGCGAAGACTATCATGACCACTACTCGTCCATTTGAATTGCTTCACATGGACCTCTTTGGTCCTAATCATTACTCAACAGTCACTAATGATGCATCTCTATATGGCTTTGTTATTGTTGATGATTACTCTCGTTACACATGGGAACACCTTGTCACTTACAAACATGAAGTGCAGGAAGTCTTCAAACGATTTTCCTCGAGGGCTTCAACCAACTTTGGTGTGAAGATGAGGCACATCAGGAGTGACAATGGAACTGAGTTCAAGAATTCGGGTCTTGATGACTATCTTGATGAACTTGGTATTACTCATGAGTTATCTGCTCCCTATACTCCTCAGCAAAATGGTGTTGTGGAGCGCAAGAACAGAACTCTTGTTGAGATGGCTCGCACTATGCTTGATGAATACAAAACGCCTCGTCGTTTTTGGATTGATGCAATTGATACCGCATGCCACATCATCAACAGAGTATATCTTCACAAATTCTTCAAGAAGACTGCCTATGAACTCCTCACTGACAAGAAACCAAATGTGAGTTATTTCAAAGTCTTCGGTGCTAAATGTTGGATTAGAGATCCTCATCACAATGCTAAATTTGCACCGAAAGCACATGAAGGTTTTATGCTTGGTTATGGAAAGGACTCGCACACCTACAGAGTCTTCAACAATGTTCTTTACAAGATTGTTAAAACTGTAGATGTGCTGTTCGATGAAACTAATGGCTCGCAAAGAGAGCACCTACCTTCTGTGATAGATGAACCAGCACCTGAGGAATCTATCAAGTTCAAGGCAACTGAGGATGTAATTCCTACTAAAGAATCTGCTGCAGAATTCATTCCAGAACGCGAAGAACGTCGAGCTGATGCACCTGAAGATAATGCTGAAGAAAATGCTGATCAAATTCCTCGACGACAACCAGCCCATCCTCGCGTTGCAAAAGAAGTGCAAGTTGACAAGATCATCGATGACATTGAAGCGCCAGGTCCTCTCACACGCTCAAAAGCTTCAAATTTATGTAACTTTTGTGGGCACTATGCTTTTGTCTCTATCACGGAGGCCACTAAGGTAGATGAAGCATTTCTGGAGCCTGGGTGGATTCAGGCTATGCAAGAAGAATTACATCAGTTCGAGCTCAACAACGTCTGGGAACTGGTCAAACGTCCAGATCCTCGCAAGCATAATATCATTGGCACAAAGTGGATCTACCGCAACAAACAAGATGAAAATGGCCTTGTGGTGAGGAATAAGGCACGACTTGTAGCTCAAGGCTAAACACAGGTTGAAGGAATTGATTTCGATGAAACTTTTGCACCTGTTGCTAGACTTGAGGCTATTCGCATATAACTTGCTTATTCTAAACATCAATCCATCATAATATCACTTATATCAAATGGATGTGAAAAGTGCATTCCTGAATGGTAAGCTTGAGTAAGAAGTATATGTTGCTCAACCCCCAGGTTTTGAAGATCCAAAGAATCCCAACAAAGTCTTCAGACTCAACAAGGCCCTCTATGGCCTCAAACAGGCCCCACGGGCGTGGTATGATACTTTGAAGGAATTCTTCGTGAAGAATGGCTTCACACCCGGTTCACTCGACCCAACTCTCTTTACTAAATCATATGATGGTGAACTGTTTGTGTGCCAAATATACGTTGATGATATTATCTTTGGCTGTACTGACCAACGTTATAGTGATGAATTTGCCTATATGATGAGTGAATAATATCAAATGTCTATGATGGGAGAGTTGAAATTCTTCTTAGGTCTTCAAATTTGTCAACAACACAATGGCATATTCATATCGCAGGATAAATACCTCAAGGATGTTCTGAGGAAATTCGGCATGCAAGATTGCAAAGGCGTCAAAATTCCTATGCCCACAAATGGCCATCTATGCCTCGATGAAAATGGTATTGACTTGATCACAAGGTATACCGCTCCATGATTGGTTCTTTATTGTACTTATGTGCATCTAGGCCAGATATAATGCTTAGTGTTTGCATGTGTGCCCGATTTCAAGCTACACCGAAGGAATCACACCATAAGGCTGTGAAGCATATTCTTCGATATCTAGCTCTCACACCAACACTAGGATTATGGTACCCCAAGGGCTCTACTTTTGATCTCATTGGATATTATGACTCTGACTATGCTGGTGATCGTGTGGACCGAAAGTCAACATTTGGTACTTGTCATTTCCTCGGACGATCTTTGGTCTGTTGGTCCTCGAAGAAACAGAACTGTGTATCACTGTCTACCGCGGAAGCTGAGTACATTGCTGCTGGTTCTTGCTGTGCTCAATTGCTGTGGATGAAGCAAACTCTCAAGGACTATGGCATCAACGTGAAGAATGTGCCTCTCTACTGTGACAATGAGAGTGCCATCAAGATTGCTCACAACCCAGTTCAGCACTCGAAGACAAAGCACATTCAGATTCGTCATCATTTTCTCCGTGATCATGTGTTGAAGGGGGACATCTCCATCAAGCATGTGAAGACTAAAGAACAGCTAGCCGATATCTTCACAAAGCCCTTGGATGAGAAGAGATTTAGCAAGTTGCGGTGTGAGCTAAATATCTTAGAATCTTCGAATGTTCTTTGAAAAGGACACACATCCTGACACTTATGCAAAGTTGCTGACTTAGATGTGAAAACACATGAAGAAACGTTTTTCTTCAATCAATGAAGAATAACACTCTAAGTGTGAAGAAATTAATGAAGAATTTGATTATCAGAACCCGACGATAATTGTACGCGGTGTCTGAAATCATCATTCTTATACGGTGGGGCACGCCACCACCAAAGTTGAAAATCTTCAATTTGAGTTTTTCCTCGGTTTTGAAATTCTTCAGTTTTTCAAATTCTTCAACTTTGCAAAATCTTCACTGTTTCTGTCGTTTTTCTTCATCGGCTATATTTATATATATGGGTTTATGTCCTCTACAGCATTCACTTATGGCTATTTCTTCAAGTTGTTTTTTCTGCTAAGTGAATGTGATCGGACCCTTCCCCCTCTATGCTATACTCAACCCAATCTATTCACAAATTCTTCAAATGCGTTCTATTTGAAACTCGTTCAAAATCTTCACTGTGCCCTTGTCAGCTGAAGAAATTGCGAACGGAACTATTAACTTATCTTATCCAAATTTTCGGCTTTGCCGCTCAATCCGTTCCGCTTCCTACGTTAGACTTATCTATTCACCCACGATCTAACACGATCTCCACTTTTCAGTACGTGGATGACACATGTCAAGCGAATGAGAAGGGTCAGGGGCACGTTCGTCCAAAATCTTCGGGCGAACAGTTTTTCACCGTGGCTATATATACCCCCTCTCCCCTTCCTCACTTCCTTTACTCCGCTCGACCGCTCTCTCTCTCGCTACGTGCCACTAGTGCACGTGTTTACTTCGCTGAAGGTGCCGCGTATTTACTCGCGGCTTTGCTAAAGGTGTGTGGTCGTAGCTGCTCCTATTTGTAGCGACTGTCACCCAATAGGGTGAACTTCTAGCTCACGCAAGGGTGCTCCTATTTGGTGTGTACAGTGCGCCACGAACTGGAGGAACAGGGAGCGTGCACCCCCTCCCCCGCACACCTCCTGGGCCGGCCCATCCGCGGGGCGGGAAAAGTGGGAAGCAACTTTTCTTCTCATTTTTCTGTTTTTACTTTTTTCCAATATTAAAAAATAATTCAGGGTTTCAAAAAAGTTATAAATTGTGAAATTATCAAGAATTCAAAAATTGTTGATAATTTGAAACAATGCGTGGGAATGATAAATGCTCATGGGTTTAAAAATGTTCACCGAATTCAGAAAAGGTTCTCGATTTCAAAAAATGTTCGCATTTCAAAATAATAAACATTTTCCTAATTTTTAATGAATTTGTATGAGAATTTTCAAACAATGACAAACTTATTTTGTATTTGATAAACAAATTATGAATTGGATGAACATTTTTGAACATGATGAACAAAATTTGTAATGAAGATTTCTTTTTTGAAAAATGGATGATTAAATATTGGATTGATGAACATTTCCTCAAATTCAATGAAAAATTTGGAATGCTGATCAACATTTTTAAATCTGATGAACAAAATTTCAAAACTATGTTCTTAATTTCAGAAACTATTCATGATTTGAAAAAATGTTCATGAAATATGAATTTAATGAAAAAATTCAATTTGATGAACCTTTTTCAATTAGATGACAACATTTGAATTTTTTGAACTTTTTTTTGCATTGATGAACATTTGCTGAAATTTATGAAAAAAAAAGGTTCGCGAATTTGAAAAGTAAATTCACCGAAAGTGTAAAAGTCAACAAGAAGAACAGAAAACAAAAATTAAAAAGAAAACAGAAAACAGAAAAGAAAAAATAGGAAAAGAAAAAGAAAAAAATAAAAGAAGGAAAAAAACCAATGAAAAACACCTGATAAATGGGCCGGCCCTTTGTGGTGCAGTGCGAATGAAAAAATCGCGGAAATTTTTTTGATTCTGGGCGGGAATCGAAGATGAGACTAGCTACTCATGTTCAATCGCTGCTAGCCACTACAGCCACAGTGATATTGTGACATCAATACATCACAACAGTTAAGCACTAATAGCAGTATTCCGAACAATATTCAAAATTTTGACTTATTTACTGAACATACAAACAAGTTTTAACAAACCCAAACGATTTTCTGAAATGCAACCACATTTTCAAATTTCCTAATTTTTTCCGTAAACATGAACACTTTTTGAACTTGTGAACAAAATTTCAAAAAATGAACAATTTTTAAAATCACTATTTTTTTGAATGTTTCGAACAAATTTTGAAATGGACAACAATTTTGAAAATCACAAACAAATTTGAAACGTGAAAAAAATAATAATACATGAACAAAATTTTGAAATCACGATTTCTTTAGAAATTTTTGAACAAATTTCTAAAAAAAGGTACATTTTCTGAAATCCCGACCATTATATGAAAAGTCCTAATAAAATTGTATAAAAACAATCCATAGAATTTTCTAAAAAGGAACATATTTTTAAATCCCAGATAAATTTTGTTTAAAGTGCGAACCTTTTTGAATTTATGACCAATTTTGTAAAATACGACCATTTTTTAAGAAATGTCGTTTGTTAAAAGTGGGAACAATTTTTTTTAGTTTCCAAACATTTTTTGAAACATGAACTTTTTTCTTAAAAAAGTAAACTTCAAAATAAAAAAGAAATGAAAAAAATAAATAGAAAAGGAAGTATAAAAATAAACAGAAAGACGTAAAAAAGAAAAACCAAAAACCAACAAGAAAGAGAAAAACCAGTTCAAGGAACCTTCTAGAAGGTTCAAAACCAGAAAAACCGAATGGGAAACTCTAGAAGGTTCTTAAAACCGGAAACGCAGAACACGTTAATGGATGTATCTAAAACTAAAATACATCTAGATACATCCGTACCCGCGACAAGTAATTCGGAACGGAGGGAGTAGGTGGCTAGTGGACATGTAGTTGAGCGCATCTGGCGTGTGTGCAATTGTGGTTGCATGTGACCGGCGGATTGCAGTTGCGTGAGAATGGTGGACATGCAGTTGCGCACCGCCGGCGAATGACATGCAACTGTAGTTGCGCATGCGGAACAAAAGTCGAAGTATAGTTGCACGGAATGTGGAAAAAAGAAACCCAAAATAGAAAATAAAATCATAAACAATCAAACACAGAAAGAAAAAAGGAAAAAAGTCACATGAATCTTCGCGTAAAATCAAATGGCGTAGGAGTTAGATGAAATTTTGACCGGCACGGCAGCGCGGCAGCCTTGGCATTGATTCCCGCGGGAACCGAGGCGATGAAGCACTGGTGGAAAAACAGGCTTCCGTCCAGCCCCATAAGTCGCGAAGCTGTAGGAACCGTGACTAATGGGACCTTTAGTCATGATTCGGAGGTGAACCGCGACCAAAGGCCTGGGCCTGTGGCGCTCGGTGGCCGGTGGCGCGCGTGAGGGTGTTTAGTCGCGGTTGGCCAGACAATCTGCGACTAAAGGTTTTCGGCACTTTTTAGTCACGGTTTGCTGTGCCAACCGCAACTAAAGCCCTCCCTATATATACCCATCCAGCAGCCAACACTTAGCCATTTGGAGCCATTCTCTTCACAAGTGGGTGTAGGTTTGCTTTTGGTTCCTCTTATGCACATAAGGTGTTTGATGAAATGCCCCAAGAGCATGAAACTAACATGACATGAAGTGTTGGAGCCACACTCCTCGATCGCGGTTAGCAACTTGATGAACCTTTGATGTGTCATTGATAAAATATGCATGTGTGTAGTTCATTGTTTAATTTATATTGTTTGTAGCTATTTAGTTTAACAAATGCATGATGGTTAATTATATATTTTATATTATAATAATGCAGATGAATCGGCAATGGATGTACGGTAACCGACTCTCCGCGAGTTCACTACGGGTTTGAAAGATTTCCTCGTAGTGGCTAATGCGAACAAGCGGGGGTTTTGTTATCTGTCCATGTGTTATCTGTAAGAATCGAAGGTTACTCTTCCTCAAGAGATGTTCACATGCATCCGCTTGAAGGGTTTCATGCCAAGCTATAATTGTTGGACCAAGCATGGAGAAAGAGGGTTATAATGGAAGAAGATGAAGAAGGGATGATTTCATCGATGAAAGCTATCTTGCTCATTTCGGTGATACTTTCATGGAGGATCTGAAGGTGAAGGGAAGGTGAAGAAGAGGCACGTGATGATCCCGTTGATGATCTTGGTCGGACCATTGCTGATGCACGGAGACGCCGCGAAACTGAAAAGGAGAGGGAGAATTTGGATCGCATGTTAGAGGATCACGAAAGGCGCTGTACCCGGATGCGATGATGGTCTGAAAAAGCTGGGCTGCAATGGATTTGCTGAAATGGAAGGCAGAGGCAGGTGTAGCTGACTCGGCATTTGAAAACTTGCTGAAAATGTTGAAGAATATGTTTCCAAAGGATAACGAGTTGCCCGCCAAGACGCGTCTGAAGCAAAGAAGGTTGTCGCCCTCTAGGTTTAGAGGTTACGAAGATACATGCATGCATCAACGATTGCATCCTCTACATGTGAATACGAGAATTTGAATGAATGCCGGTATGCCTTTGCATTGCGTTATGAGATCGAGGCGATGAACCTTGTGACGATGTTGAGGGCCGAAACCCGGAAGAGGGTTCCCGCCAAGGTGATGTGGTATGCTCCTATAATACCACGGTTGAAACGTCTGTTCAGGAACAAAGAGCATGCCAAGTTGTTGCGATGGCACAAAGAGGACCGTAAGTCGGACGGGAGTTGAGACACACCGCAGATGGAACGCAATGGAGAAAGATCGACGGATGGTTCAAAGATTTTGCAGCTGACGCAAGGAACATAAGATTTGCTCTAATACGGATGGCATGAATCCTTTTGGCGAGCAGAGCTCCAGCCATAGCACTGCCCGTGACTCTATGCATCTACAACCTTCCTCCTTGGTTGTGCATGAAGCGGAAGTTCATTATGATGCCGTGCTCATCCAAGGTCCGAAGCAACCCGCAACGACATCGATGTGTACCTAAGGCCATTAGTTGATGAACTTTTACAGCTGTGGGGTGGTGTCCGTGTGTGGGATGAGCACAAACAAGAGGAATTTGACCTCGAGCGTTGCTTTTCGTAACCATCAACGATTGGCCTGCTCTTAGTAACCTTCGGGACTGTCAAATAAGGGATACAATGCATGCACGCACTGCTTACATGAGACTGAAAGTGTACATTTGCCAAATTGTAAGAAGAACGTGTACCTTGGGCATCGTCGATTTCTTCGAAAATTCATCGATGAAGAAAGAAAGGCAAGCATTACAACGGCAAGGCAGATCACCGCCGAAGCTCGTGGAACGCTTGGTGCTGAGGTATTTGATATGGTCAAGGATTTGAAAGTCATCTTTGGAAAGGGTCTGGCGGACAATCAGTTCGAAGGGAGCTGACGGGCACGCAGCCATGTGGAAGAAGAAATCTATATTCGGGAGCTAGAATATTGGAAAGTCCTAGATGTCCGCTCTGCAATCGACGTGATGCACGTTACGAAGAATATTTGCGTGAACCTCCTAAGCTTCTTGGGCGTGTATGGGAAGACAAATGATACAAAGGAAGCACGGCAGGACCAGCAACGTTTGAAAGACCACGATGACCGGCATCCGGAATGGTTTTAAGGTCGTGCCAGCTACGCTCGACCAAAGAAGAGAAGGTCATCTTTTTGAATGCCCGAGCAGTATGAAGGTCCCGTCTGGATTCTCGCCCAATATAAAGGGAATAATAAACATGGCGGAGAAAAAGTTCCAAAACCTGAAGTCTCACGACCGCCACGTGATTATGACGCAATTGCTTCCGATTGCTTTGAGGGGCTCCTGCCGGAAAATGTTCGAGTAGCCATTGTGAAGCTATGTGCATTCCTCAATGCAATCTCTCGAAGGTAATCAATCCGGAAGTTCTACCACGGTTCTGAAGCGATGTGATCCAATGTCTTGTCGTTTCGAGTTGGTGTTCCCGCCATCCTTCTTCAATATTATGACGCACCTCCTGGTTCACCTAGTCGAAGAGATTTTCGTTCTCGGTCCTGTATTTCTACACAATATGTTCCCCTCGAGAGGTTCATGGGAGTATTAAAGAAATATGTTCAGTAACCGTGCTAGGCAGAAGGAAGCATCGCCAAGGGCTATGGAAATGAGGAGGTAATTGAGTTTTGTGTTGACTTTGTTCCTGACCTTAAGCCGATTGGTCTTCCTCGATCGCGCACGAGGGGAGACTAAGTGGAAAAACACGATCGGAAGGAATTCAACGATATGTATGGACGGCCATTCTCTGATTGAAGCACACCACACTGTCTTGACCAATTCCAGCTTGGTGGCTCCGCACTTTGAGAAACACAAGAATATTTTACGTTCGACAACCCGGGAAGCCTGAATCCTGGATTAGGAAGGCCCACATGGAGACTTTCGGCAGTTGGTTGAGAAAACATTTAATGAATGACAATGATGTTGTAGATCAGCTGTACATGTTGGCCAAGACACCATCTTCGACTATAACGACTTTCCAAGGGTGCGAGATAAATGGGAATACATTTTACACGATCGCCCAAGATAAAAGAGCACCAACCAAAACAGTGGTGTCCGCTTTGATGCAGCAACCGAGAATGGGCATCAGGTCACATATTATGGTTACATAGAGGAGATATGGGAACTTGACTATGGACCCTCCTTTAAGGACCATTTGTTCCGGTGCAAATGGTTCAAGCTAACAGGAGGTGGGGTAAAGGTGGACCAGCAATACGGAATGACAATGGTGGATTTCAACAATCTTGGTTACCTTGACGAACCATTCGTCCTAGCGAAAGATGTCGCTCAGGTTTTCTATGTGAAGGACATGAGTAGCAAACCGAGGAAACGGAAAGATAAGAAAACGATCAATTACATCATGCGATGATCCAAAGCGCCACATTGTTCTTTCGGGAAAAGAAACATCGTGGGAGTGGAGGACAAGACAGACATGTCGAGAAGATTATAATATGTTTGCTGAAATTCCGCCCTTCAAAGTGAACACCGACCCAAGCATTAAGTTAAATGATGAGGATGCTCCATGGATACGGCACAATCGTAAGCAAGCAGGGACACAAGGGAAGAAATGATGTGTAATAATTTATTGTACCAAACTTTGTTGAATGGATCATGTGAATTATATTACCCGTGATGTGTTTGGTGTCCATTTTGAATGATTCGAGATACCACCGATGATACATGAAATTTGGAGTGATTTAGTCATACTCCTGCCTAGGCGTATAATATGCATACTCGTAGTCTTCATAGCCGCCGTCGTCGTTGTCTTGGTAGTCGCCGCCTTCTAAGTTGCCGCCGCCGCCGCGCTGCTTGTCGTCGCTCGCCGTCGTCGCTGTCGTCGGGCGGCGCCGTGGCTCGAATCGAGGGTAGCGCAGGCGGGGATATCGCCGCCGTGATGTAGTCCATGACGCTCTGCAGAGTCCGCCATACCACCATAGCCGACGGCCGCCTCGTGGAAGTTCCTGTGAGGCGACCGTCCTCCTCATACTGGCGGCGCCTCTCACGCCGATTGATGAAGAAGGCGTCCCAAGTATGCTGGTTATCGGGATGCCGGCGGGATTCATCCGCTGCTCGGCGTGAGGTCGAGGTAGTAGTGGTTCGTGATGGCCGCCCGGCGCAGATACCACGAGGGACGGAGGGACTGCACGCCGGGCGCTTAGGCTCCAGCCGGTGGGGACGCTGTAGCCCGGTGGACAAGGGTAGTTCGGCAAAGCTCCTCCACCTGCTGGTAGGTTAGAGTGGGTGCGGTGGAAGCCATGAGAGAGTGATGAGAGATTGTAGAGATGTGATAATGCTGGCCAAGCCGGGCTACATATATGTAGTGAGAAATGGCGGGAAAAATGGGAGCGGGAAGACAGGAGGCGGGAAGAAAGTGGCGGGAAGAAAGAGGCGGAAGACAGGGAAGAAATGGCGGAAGAAGAGGAATCAGAGCTGGTCATCTAACCTTTAGTCCCGGCTGGTTGGTGCAACCGGGACTAAAGGTTAGACAGGACGCGTGGGTAGCGCACGACGCCCTGTCGGAGGAACAAGACAAAGCAGAAGCGGCGCCGTGCCTATAAAAGGAGCATCGATACGCGCGAAGATAGAGGCGTGAAGAAATGGCGGGAAGACATAGGCGGGAAAGAACTGGCGGGAAGACTGGCCGGGAAGAACTTGTGGGAAGACAGAGGCGGCCGGGAAGAACTTCTCTGAATTTTTTGATATATTATTTGTATTTTTAGAATTTTGAAATGAATTAGTTCTATTTTTCTGAATTTTTGATATATTATTTGTATTTTAACATATTGAATTGAATTAGTTTTATTTTTGACATATTATTTGTATTTGCCTCGTAGGGTTTGGAGACGGTTCGTAGATACAAAGGACGTAGAACTTTATATGCATTAAATTATGTATGGAAACTTGTTCAAAATTGTATATGGTCATCCGATGATATTGAATATATATTGTATATTCCTCTTGAATTCTTTTGGTTCTAATTTCAAATTTGTTTGAAATTGTACATTCATATGCATGTATGTAGTACCGTAGAATATGTGAAACTCCTTCAAAATTAAAATAAAGCACAAAAGAAATAAAACAATACAAATTAAACAGAAAACAATACAAATTAAAAAGAAAACAATACAAATTAAACAGAAAACAGGTTTGGGGGGCTAAAACCCTAAACCTGCGGCGGCCTTTAGTCGCGGTTGGCCAGACCAACCGCGACTAAAGGTGGGGGCGCGGGAAAGCAAAAAACCCGTCAAAAACCCTTTAGTCGCGGTTGGGCAGGCGACCCTTTAGTCGCGGGTCTCGTCGCCAACCGCGACTAAAGGGGGGCTATAAATACAAGGCTCCCTCGACGCCGCCCGCCGTTTCTCGCCTGTTCGTCTCTGCCGCGCCCTCGACGCCGCCCGCCGTCGCCCTCGCCCTCGACGCCGCCCGCCGTCGCCCTCGCCCTCGGCGCCGCCCGCCGTCGCCCTCGCCCAGCAGCGCCGCCCGCCGGCCTCGGTATGACCCTCTCCGCCGGCGACGTGCCGACCATGTACACGGTCCTCCTGCTGCTTGCTACCGCTTCTGCCGCGCCCCGCCTCCGCTTCTCACCGCGCTGGCCGCGCCGCTGCTTGGACCCGCCGCCGCCGCAGCCTAGCACCGCCGTCCACGTGCACCAGGGTTGCCACGCGCTGGGCTGTGGCTGCTTTCTCGGCGAGCTGGCGCCGGCGCCCGCCGCCGTCCCTCCTCGCCGACTGGCGGGTACCCAGCCCCGCTCTGGCGCTCGTTAGCCCGACCGCTAAGGCCTGGCCCAATGACATATGGGGCCCGGCCCCATAATAATAAATAAATAAAATAATTAATTAACTAATTAAAGAATTAATTAATTCTGTATTAGTTTAACCTAATCATTTTAGTTAACTAATTAAGCCTAACTAATTAACTTAAACCCTGATTAACCTAAACAGTGTATGACAGGTGGATCCCACTGGACCCACACGTCAGTTTGACCAGTCAACACCTCTGTTGACTGCTGATGTCATGATGATGTCAGCACGCACTGTTCTGGATAATGTTGAATTAAATTAATTAAATAAATTCTAAAAATGATTTAAAAATTTAGAAAATCATATAAAATAAACCGTAGCTCAGATGAAAATACTTTCTACATGAAAGTTGCTCAGAACAACGAGACGAATCCGGATACGCAGCCCGTTCATCCGCCACACACCCCTAGCATATCGAACACGCAACTTTCCCCTCCGTACATCTCGTCCAAAACGCTAAACACGGGTGTCGTGGAATTGTCACGGCAGATGTCCTAGTGTGAGACTTAGTCGTGAGGCCAACGCATCTATGTAGTAGCTTGAGAGGGTTGAGTGGAACCGAGAGATGCAACACAACACAAGGGTTTAGACAGCTTGGCCCCTGGAAACATCATCC
The DNA here is from genome assembly GCA_021605205.1 of Aegilops longissima. Taxonomy (NCBI): domain Eukaryota; kingdom Viridiplantae; phylum Streptophyta; class Magnoliopsida; order Poales; family Poaceae; genus Aegilops; species Aegilops longissima. The sequence goes on from CM038677.1 coordinate 850,055,032, forward strand.
GTAACAACCCTACATGTTGTTTGAGGCTAGGTATCATTATGCTCATCATGGAGTCATCGGTAAACCGGCTCTTTGTGTCTAGCCCTAGAGATTGTTTCTTCTTGCTTGTTCCTCTTTGGGGAGCCCTGCCCCTCCTTATATATATTGAAGGGGCGGGTTATATGTGGATTCCTATTAGGATTAAGACTAGTCTACATTCTAATACAAACCGGATACAAGTCCGGGTCCTAACTCCTTGTAAGGGAAATATTCCTCACGCCTTTCCTCTTAAACCGGCCCACCAATAACATGAACCGGCCTTCTGGGCCTTGGGCCTTGCCATCCGTCTGACCCGTCGTTGGGGTCATTTGTGAGTTGTCAGGCTTGTAAATCGTCAGACCAGTGAACCGCCAGACCCATGGATCGCCAGTCCTCTGGTAGGTTATGATGAAGCGCCAAGTCCGGCCGGGTTATACTTCCAGCCGGGTTACGCCGCGGGGTATATCCCCGACATTAGCCCCCAGTTTAATTTGGATTTATCCATGTTAAACTGATCTGCAACATAAACACAAGAACAAATTTGGCGACACCCTCTCCCACCCCTTCCTCGCCCCCTCCTTTTGCCACCGCCCTTTCGCCACCGCCACCGCCACCGCCCCCCTTCTTCACTTAATTAATTTGTTTTTACTACATGTTTTCAGGACTGACATAATGGCGGACGATAGAGCTGACCCGATTATGGACAACTATGATCCGGACGGTGAAGCACATATGTTCGGCATCATAAACGGCGATATTCTATATGTGCCGACCGGAGAAGAAGAAGATGATATCTCTTCTTATCTGAACCTTGACGGTGAAGATGAAGGCGCCGTCGACAAGATGATGCCGAACAAGCGTCGATAAACAGCGATCTTCAAATGGAAGTAGCAACCACCTCCGCGCCGAGGTATATATATACATTGAGCCTCGGTGATACAAACTAACTGATTTGAATAAATATGTGTGTACTAACGCGCGACTCTCTTTCTTATTTTAGCCCTCGGCGGATTGTCGAAACAATCGAGTACGTCGTCAAAGCGTGGCGCAACCAAGACGATGAAACAAGGAGAAACATGCACCATCGAGGTTGTCGACGATTGCAACGGCAGGCAGCTGGAGCCCCGCAAGAACGCCACCAAGTTTGTCAGCCAATGCGGAGCCATTGTTAGAGACAACGTCTCGATCACCGCCCAGAGTGGAATGAGCCAAAGAAGGCACGAATTGATGGTTTCACTTTTGTCGATAAGAGAACAAAAAAAGATTGCTTCAAGAAGCTTATGGAACATTTCGTTCTACCTCCGGAATACAACAAATTCGATGAGGAGGGTAACAAGATTGAGGAAAACAAGGAGAGGAGGAGGCTAGTCAAACAGTTCGCTCTTCATAAGATGGCCGACGATTAGGAAATTCAAGCAAAATCTAGCCCGTGACTTTGTCAAGCAGAACAAGACTCGGATTTCAAAGGACAATATGAGAAACTGAAAAATGATTGGCCAGAATTTGTGAAGCAAAAGAAATCGGAGCAGTTCATTCAAATATCGAAAAAATAAGGAAAATGCGGCTAAGAAGGAGTACAATCATGTTATGGGGCCAGGAGGGTATCGCATTTGGGTGCCTAGGTTGGAGAAGATGGAGAACGAGCTGAGGCGCGAGGAATCCGTCCAGCACGGAGGATGGGACCCAAGGGCCAAAAGCTGGTGGTACGGGCATGGGGAACGCTGAACCCGGAGACAGGGAGTGTGTTTACCGGGCAAATTAATTAAACCCACCCAAGCCCTTATTGACGCAATGAAGGATGCTCAACAGGGAAGATCAAGTTCAACAGAGAGAACGACGCTGACAAAGCCCTCGGGAATCCTGAACACGGAGGGCGTGTACGAGGCATGGGGCATATTCCGTGGAAAATAGGGTTCCCCGAGCGATGACCCGTGACGATTCTGAAGCCGTAAGAGAAAGATGGATCGGGAAGCAGATGTTGTGGCGCGGTTGGCATCGAAATGGATGTGATGAAGAAACCATGAGTGTACTAGTAGCGAAAGAGATGCATCTCGGTGCAGCATGAAGATCATCCAGCGGATCTCGGAAGCCAGCAGCGGAGAAGCAGCGTGGCTTCCACGGAGGCCCACCGGCTGGTGCAGATGCACCGACGATCGAAATTACTGCACCGGAGCCTCGGTGGTCGAAATTACTGCACCGGAGCCTCGGTGGTCGAAATTACTGCACGGAGCCTCCTCGCTACCCCGTGGGCGATATAAAGGAGATGAAAGAATGTCATCTGTATTATCCTATCGGGAACATGTCCATGAAGGTAGCCATCGGCAGTGCTTTACCATGTTTACTGGTGCACTCCACCACAACAACCCCATTCAAGATGGCTATGCTCGTGTCACGGTGGAGGACATAGTCCAAGGGTTTGAGGACCGGAGATTGACATTGCTACACCGAAGGGGAGAAAAGACTTGGAGATGTCAAGCGCCATTTCATTCTATGGCAAAAGAAGTTTATCAAGTTTCCAGGCGAGGCGCCAAGGACAACAAGTCCACCCCCCTACGGTGGTGGTGGTGGCGGTGGCGGTGGTGGTGGTGGTGGTGGTGGTGGCGGTTCACCTACACCTCCGTCACGTCAGCCGACGCCGCCCCCCAGTCCACAACGTCCGGCGGGTGATCATCCGCCGCCCCCCAGTCCTCGTCCGGCGGGTGATCAGACGCCGCCCCCCAATCCACCTACGGCAAAGAAGCAAAAGCAGTCCTGGATTATTAACCCGGACCCTTATGTACCTAAGACCACAAAGGTACCGGAGCCATCACTGAAGCCTCTCCCCACAAGGCCTTGGGAACGTAGTGCCGAGGAAGTCGACGCGACATGGCTGCTGATTTGGAGAAATGGAAGGCGGAATGCAAGAAGAAAAGAGAGCGAGCCCAAGCCAGTATTTTCGATGAGCAAAAGAAGTGGGCTAAGTCATTTTGAGCACACCGTCCCAAGCGAAGAATCTGCCTAACGACTATGCACGTGAACTTGCAGGCAGGCACTCATGTTCAAGGAGAACAAAGAGCGGAGAAGGCCGAAAGTAAAAAAGCGGAAACAAGTTGCCCAGCTCGGGAACAAAGTAAACAATCGATTGCCCGCTTATAGTGGAAGCCTTCGTCCGGATGCCCCGAGATCATACAAGCTGCGGCAACACAGGATTCACATGTGAGAAAAGCGAGAACAAGCGGCCAACTTAGGTATTACTCTTCGTGAACTGTTAGGCCTTGATGAGGCGCCGATGAAGGAGGTAGTAATTACATATGTCAAGAATGGGCCTCTCGTCGAGCCCTGCAGAGAAAAGGATCTACCTCCACAAATGAAAGGTCTGCTGAATTGGTACAAGGGTTACATAAAAATAAAACGCCAAAGAATATATTTATGCGGAAGTTAGACATGAGCATCACTTCAAACATTACTATGTACAAATTGAACTGAGTGAATTGTTCCAGCTTTTCAATCTGCGCGAGCTCGACAAATCTATCATCGGTTGCTACGTTACGTAAGTGATTTATTAATTTCTACCCCATCTCGTTCATATTGCCTGCACTATATATATGTCCTAACTATATTGTTGTGTCCGCTATTATACATGCAGAATGAAGATTAAGGAATGCAGAGTAAGGAACATCCATGATGTTGGGTTCATTGACCCACACATCGTTAATGGACATCGTTGGGCGTCACCCGCCGACGTGGAGGCAGACCTGTGGCAGTTTCTTACAAAGCAGGAACTCAAAAGTGATATTCTATTTCCTTACCATTTTGAGTGAGTGTTTCTGTCTTGAGCACATTCTCTTTGTTTACTCCATGCATGGTATGTGGCGGCTAATCGATGAGTTATGCATGACGTCTGTGCATGTATCGTGTCCGCAGGTTCCACTGGATTCTACTAGTAATTAAAGTTAACACCTCGAATGTCTCGCCCACGACTCTCTGAATATGGATCCAAAGCTTTGGGGCGGCATGAGAAGAATGCTGCAGAAGTAATTATTTTCATTCATTTGCGCTCTATATCGATCGGCCTATTTCGTTCATTTCCTAATATCAAGTAACTAATAACTCTCTTGTTCATTTAATTTTCTTTGCCTCGTAGGGTTTGGAGACGGTTCGTAGATACAAAGGTCGGTGAATTCAAAAAAGAGCTAGAATTCAAAAGGTCAAAGGCTAAGAATGCTGGGGATATTCAGCCACCGGAGACCAATCTATGTGGATACTATGTTCGTGAGATGATCCGAGATACACCTCTGAGCGGGTTCCGAGTGATACCAATGCTCGGAGGAATAACCTCCGTGGATGCTTAGTCCGAAGCTCGCTTCCGACCACTTCAAGAGGAACTAGCTGGATGGTTCAGCAGGGAAGTCCTCCATCCTAAAGGAGAACACTATTACGAGGACGTAGAACTTTATATGCATTAAATCATGTATGGAAACTTGTTCAAAATTGTATATGGTCATCCGATGATATTGAATATATATTGTATATTCCTCTTGAATTCTTTTTGGTTATAATTTCAAATTTATTTGAAATTGTACATTCATATGCATGTATGTAGTACCGTAGAATATATGAAACTCCTTCAAAATTAAAATAAAGCACAAAAGAAATAAAACAATACAAATTAAACAGAAAACAGGTTTAGGGGGGCTAAAACCCTAAACCTGTGGCGGCCTTTAGTCGCGGTTGGCCGAAGAACCGCGACTAAAGGTCCTCCGCCTTGACGGCCACTGGCGCCCACGTGGGCGGGCCGTTAGTCGCGGTTCTTAAGCAGCCGCGACTAAAGGTGGGGGGCTTTAGTCGCGCTTATTTGGTCGCGGTTGCGCAACCGCGACTAATGGCAGTTGCGAACCGCGACCAAAGGCCTTTTTTCCACCAGTGAAGGCGACGAAGCAGCCGTCTCGCTGACTCGGCGGGCCCGCTGCTCTTTCGCGCCAAAACACTCGCCCCGGCGTCCCCGGGCGCCCTCCAGCGTGCCGGGTTCGGCCTGGGTCTGCTGGCGCTGAATTCGGCCCAAGCCGGCGAAAAACGGGCACCTGGTGGTGCGACTGGGTCATTTTTTCGGCGCCGACGCGAAAAAACCCGCCTGGGAGGCCGTGTTGGGGGCGCGGCTGGAGATGCTCTAATCCCATTCTGCTTGCTTCTCAGCCGCCGGCGTCCCCCACCTTCTCAGCCGCCAGCGTCCACCGACATAAATGATATGTCATACGGGACCCATGACCCGCCATGCCATCACCATCGCCGCCCCCGCCTCCCGCGACGACGAAGTCTTCTGCCCTGTCTGTGCTGGGGGCTTCGTCAAGGAGCTCTTCGACTACGATGTGCCCCCAAACCCTACCCCCCATCACCAGCCCCGCCTGTCTGCCTTCTTCCCCTTCTCCAGCTTCCGCGACCTCCGCAACCCCAGCGACCTCGCGGTGATCCTCGGCCTGCCCTCCCCCACCGCGAACCCCCCCCCCCGCCGCCTGCTCCAACCCCAGCAACCAGTTCAACGTCCACCTCAGTGGCCTCCTCTCTGACGGCGCCACCATCCAGATCTTCCTCGAGGGCTCCTCCTTCCCCGGCGGGGTCATCCCAGGCGACTACTTCATGGGATCCGCCCTCGTCGAGCAGCTCATCATCAGCTCGTCGGGAACGACCCCAGCCGCTATGGCACCCTGCCCGCCGCGAAGGCCGCCATTGCCGCCCTCCCTGATATCGCCGTCTCTGCCGACATGATGGCGGCCAATGGGGGCGCCCAGTGCGCCGTCTGTATGGATGACTTCCTGCTTGGCGCTGCCGCCAAACAGCTCCCCTGCAAGCACGTCTTCCACAAGGACTGCATCCTGCCATGGCTTCACCTCCACAGCTCCTGCCCTGTCTGCCGCCATGAGCTGCCCACCAATGACCCTGACTATGACCACCAGCGCCAGCCACCGTCGCTGCCCTGCTGCTGCGGCGGTGGCACCTGCGTCTCTGGGTGGCGGCCCTTCGCCCTAGGGTCATGGAGAGGAGGTTCAGGATCTCGCTGCCATGGCCTCACAGGGCCGCTTTTGGAGCTCAGCAGGCGGAGAGCAGCGACCAGGACGCTGCTGGCTCTGGTGACTACAACAACGATGGGAATGCGAGTGGTCGCTCGGATGATGATCTCGACTGAGGCGCTTGCAAGGAAGATGGGAATAGGGGGATAAGGAGGTACTCCCTCCGTCCGAAAATACTTGTAAAAGAAATGGATGTATCTAGACGTATTTTAGTTCTAGATATATCCATTTTTATACATTTCTTCGACAAGTATTTTCGAACGGAGAGAGTATAACCTTTCGCCTCGGACTTGTTAGCACCTTTACATATTTATTTCATTATAACGGTTGCTTGGGTGAGTCGATTGCCACCGCACGTGCCACCAGGTTGACATACAACATACGTTGTTTTGCTTTCCATTATTACCAAATACTGCAAAGCAATTTTATTTCATATGTATGTATAATAATTTTATAGACATATAATACATAAAAAATATAGTCAAAGTTGTGCAACGAAGACCAGAAAAGTCAAACCATGCCTTATATTTTGGGAAGGAGGGAGTATTAATTAAGCGTTCAGCCTCCTGTTCAGCTTTTCACTTATTTGTCTAGGCTGGCCGATGCTACGTGTGAGTGGTGGTTTTAGTTCACCCCTGTATGGCTTTCCATTGTTTCCTAAATAGTTCATTGTCAACAGGGTGCTGACAATTAATGTTTATGAGCCATGCTACTTGCACTGTTAAGCCTGCTGTTGAGGTTTTCATTTTTTTCTATGGGTTGGCCATGTCACGTGCAACACAGCTAATCGTATGCTTAATATTTTCTAGGAACCATGCTAGTTCGACTATAGGGAAATGTTATGTTAATTAAGTGTTCAGCCTCCAGACCAGGTTTTCATTTATGTGTGTGGGTTGCCTGATGCCACGTGTACAAGTAAAACAAGTAGCGAGTGGCGGTTTTTGTCCACCCCTGTATGGCTTTCCATTGTTACCCAATAGCTCAAATGGTCAAATTATCTAAATTTAGATTTAGTATTTACCCTATTTTATCACGATGAGTTGGACACTGGTGATTGTCAACAGGGGCTGACGATTAATGTTTTTCCTATGAGCCATGCAAGTTGCACTGTAGGAAAATTGTTCTAGTAAGCATTCAGCCGGCGGTTGAGGCTTTCATTTACTTGTCTGGGTTTTGCCAATGCATTGTGTAAAAGTAAAGTGGCTAGTTGTATGGTTATCACGTCATCTTTGTATAGGCTACAATGTTATAGGAGCTGGTAAGAGCAAAAGTTGACTAGCGTGCAGTGGCGGAGCTTGAACGAAAAAGTTGGGCGGGCCAGACTCTAGAAGAGCACAAATTTTTCCAAATTCTAACTCATAAGGACATATTACAACCATCCAGGTCACAAGATTGAGGTAGCAGATATGTACATATGTACCGAAGTACAGTTCAACCCTGAGTCACTATTGAGTTAGCTAATACATTAGTGCCGAGACATTAGACATGGACTTACTAACATACTAAAAATCAACTCTCCGGTCCTTTTTGCTAATAAAATCTGCAATGGCATCTTCATGGGTTGTAGTTCTCTAGAAGTCCACCCTCTATGTGAACTAAAAAGTTATTAGCCAAATTCTCATCTTCCATCTTATTGCGCAATTTGTCTTAATGATCCTCAACTTCAGTTATCTCATCTCTTTTTCTTTTAAAAACTAAATCAATTCTTCTCTATGTTGGATTTTCCTTGCGCGTGAGGCCGTGACTAACTATGTTGAAATTTGCATAAGATCAGATCATCAGGCTATTATTAATCACTAGCAGGACTGATCATTGGGTGCATGGAAATGATCACTCGGCTGCAGCAACATAATACAGAAATAGAAGGGGCTGGCCCAGGTCATGCTCCGGACTTCGAGTTGGAGGAGAACAACCGCATGAATGAATGGCGGGCAGCATGCATGGCGCACTGGATCCCAACGGATCATGGGCGGCCGGAAGGAACAGGGCAGGGGCGAGGCGAGATTCTGGCAGGCGTCGCCGCGGAGGTTGCTCCGAGAGACGGCGGGCGGCCCGCTTCGGTGGACCGTGTTCCGTGTCCACGACGGGCGGCACGCTCCATGAGTCTGAGAGGATGTGGAATCGAGGAAGCCATGCCTATGCCTGTGTGTGTGCAGCCTGCGTTTTTTTTGAGGGAAACAGCCAATTTATTCATCGAATTCCACAGAGTGTGGGATACAAGTCGGAGCCTGGGGTTGGCCTAACCAGATGTGACGCCCCTGCCCTAGTGAGAGTGAATATTTGGCAAGTTTATGTGCGTCCCTATTAGCCGCACGACCTTCAAACACAAAATTACAAGCAAAGAAAGAAGCTCTACTTCTAATCTCTTGAACAATTGCAGCGTTTGTGCCCCTATGTGAATTTGAAATATCATTACCCACTTGCTTAGTGTCGGAGGCAATGAGCAGATTGTTTAGGTTGAGATCTTCCGCCAATGCAAGTGCTTCTCGACATGCTATGGTCTCCAGAATAGCCGGGTCGTCCACTCCTGCAATGACCAACGTCGAGCTCCCCATATAGTTGCCTTGCTGATCACTGCAGACCGCAGCTGCTGATCCACCCCTTCCAGGTCTGACTCCAGCATCGGCATGTATTTTAAACCAGCCTACCGGTGGCGCTCGTGGCCTAACCTGGGCAGGGAGGCCACCTCGCACTACGGTTACCGTCTTGTTTTCAAGCACCTCAAGCTCCGATATGAATCTCTTGACAAACTCTGTGGTGGCCTGTGGGGTTTGGAAGATACCTTCATGGATTGCCCGTCGCCGTGCTGTCCATATGGCCCAGAGCGTGACCGCTAGCAGTACAAATTGATCATGTGACAAAGAATCCATCAACGTGAATAGCCACAGCTTGGCTTTTGGTTTGGTGGTGGCGACCAGCTTTTGGGCAAGATCATCATCAACTAGCGCCCACACACACTGCGACGATGTGCAGTTCAGTAAAGAATGTCTCCATGAATCAAGCGCACCACACATCCCGCAGGCAGAGTTGTCTATCATGTGTCTATGGGCTCGAACATCTTCCGTTGGGAGGGACTGTCTTGATAATCTCCACAAGAACATTTTCACTTTCCCTGGCACCTTAGTGTTCCATAATGTTTTCCACGATCCTTCTTCAGCTGATGTCGCAGACGAGCCTGCTGAAGCTTCCAGCCATGCCTCCCGACGACTTCTAGTTTCCACCAGCATGCGATATGCTGACTTGACCGAGAAAACGCCTTTCCTTTCAAAGTTCCAGCTCCAGAAATCATCCGTGTTACGAGTGCATAAAGGAATGCTTAAGATTACCTTAGCATCCATCGCCATGAAAACTTGATTAACACGTTGTACATTCCATGTAGCACTTGTCTTATCTATCAGTTCGGCAACTCAGTTTGGCGGATTGACCACTCGGCATCCGTATGGCCGCATCATCTCGTCCCTTGGTAACCAGGTATCAGCCCATATATCCGTGGTTGCACCATTGCCTATACATCGGATAATGCCTTGCTTTAGCATGTCCCTGCCCTCGACAATCGCACGCCATACCTGACTTGGGTGACCGCCAAGATTTGCATGCAAGATGTCCGTATCAGGGTAGTAGACGCTCTTCAAGATGCGAGCACTTAGAGTGTCAAGATATTGAAGCAATCTCCATGCTTAATGCGCTAACATAGATAGGTTAAAGAGTTCAAAGTCTTTGAACCCAAGCCCCCCCATGCATTTTGGCTCTGTCATCGACTTCCAAGAGACCCAATGAGGTTTTCTCTTGCCGTCCCTTGATCCCCACCAGAATTTTCTTATGAGCATATTCAGATGTTCACACAGTCCCCTCGGTAACTTGAAGCACGACATGGAAAAGACCGATACAGCCTTCGCCACAGCTTTTACCAATACCTCTTTGCCCGCTGTAGACATAGTATTCTCTAGCCAGCCCTGCACTTTGCTCCATAAGCGGTCTTTCAAATATTTGAAGGCCCCATTTTTTGAACTCCCTATGTCAGACGGCATACCCAGATACTTCTCATTAAGTGTTTCATTAGGAATATTGAGAGACACTTTGATTGCATCCCGAGTGATTTCAGGAACACCCTTACTGAAATAGATAGATGATTTAGCAAAATTAATCCGTTGGCCCGAAGCTTCACAGTAACTGTTCAGTACCAGGTTCACCTCTTCAGCACCAGCAATACTTACCTTACAGAACAGCAGGCTGTCATCAGCAAATAACAAGTGACTTACTTGAGGCGCCGTAGGTGCCACTTGTAAACCACTCAGATGGGATGACTCACTCTTAGATTTTAAAAGGCACGACAGGCCCTCTGCTGCTAGCAAGAACAAATATGGGCTAATTGGGTCCCCTTGTATGATTCCTCTTGATGACTCAAACTCCTCCAACTTGTTCCCATTAAATAACACCGAGAACTTAACAGACGTTACTAAGCTCATAATTATATTTACCCACCGCTCTGTGAAACCCAATTTCATCATCACCGCCCTTAGGTAGGGCCACTCGACCCTGTCATGTGCTTTCATCATGTCGAGCTTGAGTGCAAAGGATTGGTACTTCTTTGCTTTGTTCCTCTTCATGAAGTGGAGACATTCATAAGCTGTGATAATGTTATCGGTTATCAACCTTCCAGGGACAAAGGCTGATTGCTCCTCAGAAATTATCTCAGGCAGAATCACTTTCAGACGGTTAGCAATCACTTTCGAGGCGATCTTATATAGTACGTTACAAAGGCTAATCGGTCTGAATTGAGCTAACAGAGTGGGATTTTTTACCTTTGGTATTAACACAAGGACTGTTTCATTGATGCATGCTGCTGATTCTGTACCCTCCACTATTCTTAACACTGCCTTTGTCACATCATTTCCACAAACCTCCCAGTGGCGCTGAAAGAAGTGAGCTGGGTATACATCCGGACCCGGAGCTTTAGTAGGGACCATATGAAAGAGAGCTATTTTAACTTCCTCTTTGCTATATGGGGCATTCAAAGCGTTGTTCATCGTATCAGTTACTTTGCGCGGAATAGTGTCCAAAACGGGCTCCATATTAGCTACACCTTCCGACGTGTAGAGGGTTTTGTAAAATGACGTAGCCATATTCTCCATCTCCATCGCATTATCTGTCATTGAACCATCCGGGTGCAGCAGTTCTTTTATTTGATTTTTCCTTCTTCGCCTGCTGGCACGTAAGTGAAAAAATATGTGTTCTTATCGCCGTGGATCAACCAGTCAATGCGAGCCCGTTGACGCCATAGTATTTCCTCTCGGTGAAACAATTCAACTAGCCGATCCGTGATCTATGTCTCCTCTCTGGTAGGCCCTGATCGCCCTGCTGTAGCCTGGCAAATCTGCAGTTTAGTTTTTAATACACTGATCTCCTGTCGCACATTACCGAAATGCAAGCGATCCCAGTTTGATAGCTCTCCCGACAGCCCCTGTAGCTTTATCTTGACCTGCTCCACTGACTCACCTGGCGCTGCTGTCCACCGGCTGGACACTACCGAACCAAGCGACTCGTCCCGCTCCCAACATACTTCATATTTAAAAGGTTTAGGGCCCCGCCTGCATGCATGCAATTCTTGCATCGTAAGCAGCAGGGCTACGTGATCAGAACTGGCTGCTGCAATGTGCTTGACCTCCGCTGTTGGGAACGCCATTAACCAGTCCGGCGTCGCCACTGCTCTATCCAATCTCACCCTTGTGAATGATACTCCAGCTACTTTTTTCTCGAACGTCCAGCTCTGCCCTTTGTATCCAATATCGGTCAGGTTGCAAGTATCCAAGGCATCACGGAACAGATCCATCTGTGCTTGGCTCCTCACACATACTCCGTCGTGCTCGTGGCCATGTAACACTTCATTGAAGTCACCGATCGCAACCCACGGGTGATTGCTAGTGTTTACAATGCCGCGCAACATGTCCCAGGTTTTATATCTTTCTTGCGTTTGTGCTTCTCCATAGACAAAGGTTATCCTAGTTTGCACCGGGAGTAACTCTTTCACAAGTACATCTATGTGATACTCTGAATAACCAAGAATTTCCAACTTTATTGCTTCACTCCAGAAAATACCAAGACCACCACTCCTACCTCTACTGCTTACAGCAAAACTCTTTCAAAGCCTAATGATCCTACCATACTCTCAACACGTGAGCCCTCTATTTGGGTTTCTAATAAGCATACAATAGAGGGGGCATGTTGCCTCGAGAGATCTTGAAGCTCTTGAACTGTCGCGGGTTTGCCAGCCCCACGACAGTTCCACACCAGGCAACTCATTGCGCTAGGCGCGACCCCATTGGGAGGCCCGCCAAACGCGCATCAGATGTTTTGTTTGGAGCTGTGCTCTTCGTGTTGGTAGGATCACTTGAACTTGGCTTGTTTCTCTTCGGCTCTTGCTTCGACAAGGGGCTCTCTGGAGCTTTAACCTGCTGGGAGAGATTGTTCTTGCCCCCCTGGATTGAAGGCTGGGGGCCAATGGCTTTGTTACTAAGCGGAGCACCTATTGTCCCCCTCTTCCTGTTCTGATTAGCATCCACCATGGTGATATCGTCTTGATGTTCATCTGAGTCCATAAACTCCTCAGCTTGGTTATCATATACCACATCACGACCCCGGCCACCACCTGACCGACCTCGCCCTCTGCCACCTCTGTTACGTTGCCTCTTCCTTCGCCAGGGCCACTACCCGGGCCTCTAAACCAGCTAGCTTTCAGGTCCTTAAAAACCAGTGCTTTTGGTGCCCACACACCATCCCCACATTCCTTAAACAGATGCCCCAGATAGCCACATACCGCACACCAATCCGGGAGCCTCTCAAATTTCACCCTGAAAATCACCCGTTGCATCACGTCCTTTTTCTTGATAACCAGAGAAACTACATTCTTTAGTGGCTTTGTTACATCAATCTTCACCCTCACACGGGCAATGTTCCCTTGAAATCTTGTGACTTCGGCTCAGCATAAATAAATTCACCAACCGTTGCCGAAAGCGCTTTGATCTTAGGGAAGAAACCATCTGGGAGATCGTGGATTTGCATCCATATGTCCAGTTTGGTTAGATCTAGCATAGAGGGTTTAGTGAAACCATCATAGGGTGCCAAAATCACTGCTTTGCCCTTGAAGCTCCACGGGCCCTCCTCCATCACACGTTCCCAGTCACCTAGGCATGCGAACTGCAATGTATACAGGTTCTCCTCCAGAGGTCTGATTTTCACTTCCTTCGCCAGATCCCATGCAACCCTCATATTCCTATAGAACCAATACTGGCCGTAAGATTTCTCTGTGTGAACCCTAGCCAGAGCCATCCAGCGTGTTGCTTCTGCCGGAAGTTCATCATCCTCCACCACTACATCCTGCAAATCGCCTTCCTTAAGACCCAGCTCTTCCCTCATTGCCGCCAGATCTGTCTCTGCCGCACCCGAGGATGCGTCGTCTTCCTTAGTTCGCTTGCCCGAAGAAACCATGCCCACGAGCGGTAGGGTCCCCATCGCTTCATCCGCTTGTGCCATGGTCAGGGTCCGGGAACCTCGACCGGCGGAGGGACGGAGGTAGGGTAGATCGAGGTCTCTACGGCGAGGAGACAAAGTCGCCGCCGCCTAGAGGAAAGAAACCCTAACGAGAGGGGGACGATGGTCGATGAGGATAGCCTGTGCGTGCATGGGCTTAGTGGGCTGGGCTAAGATGACTAGTAGTAATTTTTTGGTCAAATTCCTGGGCGGGCCATGGCCCAGGTTTGCCCCTAGAGAGCTCCGCCCCTGCTAGCGTGGATAAATCAGTACCAATGCATGAGGACCAGAGCAGGTGGCCCCAAATTTTGCGGGAATGTGTTTATTTTCTTCTTTCCAGCTCCTCTGTTCTTCAGTTTGGGAGCAGCCCTGTTACACAAACCCTCGTGCATGTTGTACTTGTCCTGTAGCTTAATCAATTGCATTACCACACTTGTTAAGCCTTGTTGGAACATAAACCTATGTTAGGACTTACGACATGGGTGATTGGCTGTTTGCGTAAGCTATTGCGACCTCATCACCGGGCACTGGAGTACACAATACAGATTAAGCTTCCTTTGAATCTGCAAAAGAGGCTTGTGGAATACGAGTACTAGGTGTTATTCTAGTATTGACTATTGCTCATGTTATATGATGCCTTATTGTAAGATTGTATAATGCTGAAGAGAAGAAGAAAAGACCAATTAGCGCTGGGTATTCCCCGGAGGTTCATTTCCAGAAGGCATGTATTCATGTGATCTTTATGAATATCATTTTTAAGCTGGAATTTTTCATGTTTTGAAACTTCTTGCAAAATGACTGAATCATACCTTTCCGATAATACTTTTGATCACTAATAGGAATATCTTTCAGTGCTATGTGCTGCAAATTTTATGCATACATACTTCTACTTCTTTTTTGTTCCTGGAACTTCATTTGTAGACTTTGTCACTAAAAGAATTGAACGGATGATTCACGGGATACGTTTTCATGTGTTCCTTACATCTTGCCATTGAATAGTTGTATCCTATGCACTACTACCCATGTTAGACACTTGGACGCGATGGCTGTAGTTGATTTTTTGGGCTAAGGTTTCACGCATATTTTGTGTGTAAAAGTGACCAGTCACCATTGTGCTTGAGATCATGGTGGAGTCAGCTTCCGTGTACCTTTTTGTTCAGCTTAGACTTCTGATATTGACTTGATAGACACTCAGCACGAACGTTTCTTATATATGTTCACTTGTTGAAAAAGGCATGGATTGCAATAACAAATACATTGTGGTAAATTTTGCAGGTTGACAAATTAAAGGTCTCAGCATCCTCCCTTGCCAATTCATCCTCCCAATGCAGATAAGGAATCAAGTTCATAAATATTTATGTATGCTTTCCATGTCAACCTTCCCATTTCATGAAGATGGCCTAGTTTTTATTGTTGCTGTCATTAATTCCACCAAATTTGACGGTTTCTGTGATCAATATAGGAGACATTGTTTGATGAGTAATACTAGCAAGGAAATCTCTAAATTCAGCTTTGTGGGGATCATTAACACTTCCCCACTGCGGGAGTTTGCAAGCAATAGTAAAATCTTCCAGGTCCATGGTATATGATTTATCATAAATATCAAACAAGACACTATCATAATTACGAGAATATGAAAATTTAAACCTTCTCACGAACGAATCAGTTAGATAGTAGTACTGAGGACACTTATCTTGAATGAAGTCCTCAAGATCGGCATTACGCACATATGTATCAAATTCATCCTTAATGCCTGCATTGACCATAAACTCTTCTGACGGCCATTCACAAGACCGCACTTCAGCTTCCCTTGGTGGTTCATCGTCTTGCTCACGCATAGCACGCCTAGGTCCTTTCTTTATCGAGGAACCACCTTGGTACATTTTCCTGAACATATTTGTTTTTCTGCAATATTTCTGAAATTTTTAATAACTTCAAAATAAAAGTAAATAAAACTAAGCAAGATTGATAGCAGCAACTCCTACAAGTGCCTAGAGCCTATATCATGCATTAGAATTACTTGGGACCTCATAAATTTAACATGCAAGCTCAAGAACAGGGTCACCAAGACAGCAAGGATTTGCAATGAATAAAGCACTAGAACAAAAACTAATTGGACCAATGGAGGAGTCACATACCAAGCAACAATCTCCCAAAGCAGTTTTGTAAATGGAGCTTTGAGCAAGGAGATCGAAAATCGCAGCAAAATGAGCTAGAACTAGTGCTTGAGCTAGATGGGGATTTTTTTGGGAAAAAGATGGAGTGTGTGGGTGCTGCATAAGTGGAGAGGGTCCACCAGGGGCCCACGAGACAGGGGGCGCGCCCAGAGGGGGTGGACGCTCCCTCCACTCCCGTGGCCTGGTGCTTGCCCCTCCTGTAGTGATTTCAGTGCCTAAAATCCTCAAATATTCCTTAGAAATCATACTAAATTTGTAGGGCATTTGGAGCACTTTTATTTTCGAGATATTTTTCATTGCACGGATAATTCAGAAAACAGACAGATAATACTATCTTTGCTTTATTTAATTTAAATAACAGAAAGTAAAAAGAGGGTACAGAAGGTTGTGCCTTCTAGTTTCATCCATCTCATGATCATCAAAATGAATCCACTAACAAGGTTGATCAAGTCTTGTTAACAAACTCATTCCAAATAACACGGAACCGGAGAAATTTCAAAGTGACACTAGGTTACCTCAACGGGGATATGGATATCCCGAACAATAAGAATATCATACTTTTTCTTGACAGTAGGGAGAGTGAATTCAAAACCTCCAATAATAATTGATGGAATTTTCTCAATAGAATTTATGCTGTGAACTTGAGGTTGTTTTCCTCGGAAAATGTACCGTGTGCTCATTTCCATTAACATGAAAGGGGACATTGCTCTTGTTGCAATCAATAACAACACCTGCATTATTTAAAAAGGGTCTACCGAGGATAATCGACATACTGTCGTCCTCAGGAATATCAAGAATGACGAAGTCTCTTAAGATAGTAACACTCGCAACAACAACAGGCACGTCCTCACAAATGCCGACAGGTATAGCAGTTGATTTATCAGCCATTGCAAGGATATCTTAGTGGGTGTCAAGTTACTTAATTCAAGTCTACAGTACAAGGAAAGATGCATAACACTAACACCGGCTCCTAAATCACATAAAGCAGTTTTAACATAATTTCTCTTTATGGAGCATGGTAGAGTGGGTACTCCGGGATCACCAAGTTTCTTAGGTATTCCACCCTTAAAGGTATAGTTGGCAAGCATGGTGGAAATCTCAGCTTCAGGTATTTTCCTCTTATTAGTGATGATATATTTCATATATTTAGAATAAGGGTTTGTTTTAAGCATATCAGTTAAGCGCATGCGTACGAAAATAGGTCTAATCATTTCAGCAAAACGCTCAAAGTCCTGATCATCCTTTGTCTTGGATGGTTTAGGAGGAAAGGGCATGGGTTTCTAAACCCATGGTTCTCTTTCTCTACCATGCTTCCTAGCAACAAAATCTCTCTTATCATAACGTTGGTTTCTTGATTGTGGGTTATCAAGACCAACAACAAGTTCAATTTCTACATCATTGTTATTACTAGGTTGAGCATCTACATGAACATCATTATTAGCATTATCATCAGGTTCATATTCATCTCCGGATTGTGTTTCAGCATCAGAGATAGAAGTATCATTAGGATTCTCAGCTGTTTCTACATTAGGTTCACTAGAAGCATGCAAAGTCCTATCAATTTTCTTTTTCTTCTTCTTAGAAGAACTAGGAGCATCTAGATTATTATTCTCAGAATCTTGTTCAATTATCTTAGGGTGGCCTTCAGGATACAAAGGTTCCTGAGTCGTTTTACCAGTTCTAGTAGCCACTCTAACAACAAAGTCATGTTTATTATTTAATTCATCTAGCAAATCATTTTCATCTTTAAGTACTTGCTCAGCTTGAGTAGCAACCATAGAAGCATGTTTACTAGTGAGTTTAAGTTCACCTTTAACTCTAGACATATAATCACTCAAGCATCTAATCATATAAGCATTATTCTTCAATTGTCTACTAACATAATCATTGAAATTCGCTTGTTTATCCATAAAGTCATCAAATTCATCTAAGCATGGGCTATGAAATTTAGTAGAGGGAATTTCAACTTTATCATATCTATAGAGAGAATTTACCTTTACTACCTGTGTCGGGTTATCAAGACAATGTGGTCCTTCAACATGCGGTATATTAAGACCATGTATTTCTTCAATAGGTGGTAAATTCTTAACGTCTTCAGCTTTTATACCTTTTTCTTTCATTGATTTCTTTGCCTCTTGCATATCTTCAGGACTGAGAGATAGAACACCTCTCTTCTTCGGAATGGGTTTAGGAATAGGCTCAGGAGTTGGCTCAGTTGGTTCAGGAATTGCCTCAGGAATTGGCTCAGGAACAGTCCAATTATTTTCATTTGTCAACATATTGTTCAATAATAATTCAGCTTGGTCGACTGTTCTTTCCCTGAAAACACAACCAGCACAACTATCCAAGTAGTCCTTGGAAGCATCAGTTAGTCCATTATAAAACATATCAAGTATTTCATTTTTCTTAAGAGGATGATCAGGCAAAGCATTAAGTAATCGGAGAAGCCTCCCCCAAGCTTGTGGGAGACTCTCTTCTTCGATTTGCACAAAATTATATATTTCCCGCAAGGCAGCTTGTTTCTTATGAGCAGGGAAATATTTAGCAAAGAAGTAATAAATCATATCCTGGGGACTACACACACAACCAGGATCAAGAGAATTAAACCAAGTCTTAGCATCACCCTTTAATGAGAATGGAAATATCTTAAGGATATAATAATAGCGAGACATCTCATCATTAGTAAACAGGGTGGCTATATCATTTAACTTGGTGAGATGTGCCACAACAGTTTCAGATTCAGTGCCATAGAAAGGATCGGATTCAACTAAAGTAATAATCTCAGGATCAACAGAGAATACATATTCCTTATCAATAAAAAAGATTGGTGAAGTTGCAAAAGCAGGGTCATGTTTCATTCTAGCATTTAGAGTCTTTTGTTTCAGCTTAGCTAACAATTTCTTAAGATCTGATCTATCATTGCAAGCAAGAAAATCTCTACCAGTTTCTTCATCCATAACATAACCCTCAGGAACAACAGGCAATTCATAATTAGGAGGAGAACCTTCATCATCACTTTCATCAATAATTTCATTTTCAATAATTTCATTCTCCCTAGCCTTAGTAAGTTGTTCATCAAGAAATTCACCTAATGGCATAGTAGTATCAAGCATAGAAGTAGTTTCATCATAAGTATCATGCATAGCAGAAGTGGCATCAGCAATAACATGCGACATATCAGAATTCATAGCAGTAGCAGGTTTAGGTGTCGCAAGCTTATTCATAACAGAAGGAGAATCTAGTGCAGAGCTAGACAGCAGTTCCTTACGTCCCCTCGTAGTTGAGGGATAAATTTTAGATCTTTGATCTTTCAAGTTCTTCATAGTGATCATCAGATATAAATCCCAAGTGACTCAGAGAATAGAGCTATGCTCCCCGGCAACGGCGCCATAAATTAGTCTTGATGACCCACAAGTGTAGGGGATCACAACAGCTTTCGAGCGAAAGTATTCAACCCAAATTTATTGATTCGACACAAGGGGAGCCAAAGAATGTTCTTGAGTATTAGCAGTTGAGTTGTCAATTCAACCACACCTGGATAACTTAGTATCTACAGCAAAGTGTTTAGTAGCAAAGTAGTATGATAGTAATGGTAACGATAGCAAAAGTAATATTTTTTGGTTATGTAGTGATTGTCACAATAGCAAGGGAAAAGTATATAAGTGAAGGACAATATATGAAAAGCTCATAGGCATTGGATCAGTGATGAATAATTATGTCGGATGCGATTCCTCATGTAATAGCTATAACATAGGGTGACACAGAACTAGCTCCAATTCATCAATGTAATGTAGGCATGTATTCCGAATATAGTCATACGTGCTTATGGAAAAGAACTTGCATGACATCTTTTGTCCTACCCTCCCGTGGCAGCGGGGTCCTAGCGGAAACTAAGGGATATTAAGGCCTCCTTTTAATAGAGAACCGGACCAAAGCATTAACACATGGTGAATACATGAACTCCTCAAACTACGGTCATCACCGAGAAGTATCCCAATTATTGTCACTTCGGGGTTGTCGGATCATAACACATAATAGGTGACTATAGACTTGCAAGATAGGATCAAGAACACACATATATTCATGAAAACATAATAGGTTCAGATCTGAAATCATGGCACTCGGGATTATTGTCCTACCCATCACCGTCCAGCAAGCCTATGATGGAATTACTCACGCACGGCGGTGAGCATCATGAAATTGGTGATGGAGGATGGTTGATGATGACGATGGCAACGAATCCCCCTCTCCAGCACCCCGAACGGACTGTAGATCAGCCCTCCTGAGGGAGATTAGGGCTTGGCGGCGGCTCCGTATCGTAAAACGCGATGAAACTTCCTCTCTGAATTTTTTCTCCGCGAAACAGAATATATGGAGTTGGAGTTGACGTCGGCGGAGCTGCAGGGGGCCCACGAGATAGGGGGCGCGTCCCCCACCCTCGTGGACAGGGTGTGGGCCCCCTGGTCTTCATCTTTTGCCAGTATATTTTATATTTTCTGAAACTTGACTCAGAGGATTTACAGGTCATTCCGAGAACTTTTCTTTTCTACACTTAAAACAACATCATGGTAGTTCTGCTGAAAACAACGTTAGTCTGGGTTAGTTTCATTCAAATCATGCAAGTTAGAGTCCAAAACAAGGGCAAAAGTGGTTGGAAAAGTAGATATGTTGGAGACGTATCAAGCAGCTGGTCCTTCCCTTCCTCTCCATCTTCATCTTCATGATGGGGATTTTGTTTTCTTTCTGCTTGCTGCATTGTGGATCCAATCCAATCTTGACCATGCCTACTTTCTCTCCCAGAGTGAAGCCCAGGTTGCCCTCAGAGCTGAGCGGCTCTTCCTCATCATTTCCGTGGTGCACCGTCCTTCCTGGTGGCACCGGCACGGCCCCCATCGATCATGTTCATGTTCCTGTCCGTGTTCGTGTATGGAAGGATGGAGGAGGATGTGTGGCCAGGCTACCGCTAAGGCCCGCCAAGGACCATTCTGCTGGACTCCGGCCCGCCGAGCCCAGGTACGTGAATTGGATGGAGCCCGGTCCATCTCCCATTCACCACCCCAAGCCACTAACCCTAGCCGCTCCATATAAAAAGCTCGGCGCCGTCATTTCCGTTGGTGCTGTCTCCTCGCCGCCGACAGTCGGAGCTGAGCGGCTCTTCCTCGCCAAGCCAAGCCAAGCAGCTGGTCCTTCCCTTCCTCTCCATCTTCATCTTCATGATGGGGATTTTGTTTTCTTTCTGCTTGCTGCATTGTGCATCCAATCCAATGTGACCATGCCTGCTTTTTCTCCCAGAGTGAAGCCCAGGTTGCCCTCGGAGCTGAGCGACTCTTCCTCATCATTTCCGTGGTGCACCGTGCTTCCTGGTGGCACCGGCACGACGCCCATCGAACGTGTTCCTATTCCTGTCCGTGTTCGTGTATGGAAGGATGGAGGAGGATGTGTGGCCAGGCTACCGCTAATAAGGCCCGCCAAGGACCATCCTCCTGGACTCCGGCCCGCCGAGCCCAGGTACGTGCTTGAATTGGATGGAGCCCGGTCCATCTCCCATTCCCCACCCCAAGCTACTAACCCTAGCCGGTCCATAGCTCGGCGCCGTCATTTTCCTTGTAGATTAATTTATTCCACTTACATGAATTAAAATTATATGTATGGGCTTTGTCTACTAATTAAAATAATGGTGGGCCATTTTATACTAAACATTTTTACCTTTTATTGTTAAAACTCATTTTCCATGAATAGTCTTACTGGTTCAATTTTCTATTACATTCAGAAAAAACTAATTTTTGAGGGATTATAAACCCAAACACATAGTATTATTATTATTATTATTATTATTTATTTTTCAGATAATGTCACTTTGAAATCATTGCCTAAGCCTTTAGTGTTTTTATATATCGGAAAAGGGAGAAAGTTGGATGTCTTTGTAGATGAGTTTATTTCATTTAGATGAATTACAATTATATGTATGAATTTTGTATCTAATTTAGTTTTCTTAAATATCATGGCTTAGTTCTCTGAAGGCGATAGAGGTTTCTAGAGGGCATGGCTGTCCCATTGGGACTTTTTTTGTTTCCTTCAATATCAGCTTAGATCTCTGAAGGCCATAGTAAATAAAAGTTATAGTTTCCAGCCTAAGCAAAGCTGGCCGTGTTTCAGCTACGTCTCTGTCTATGTGGACCAAGTAGTGTACAAACATGCATAGGAATACAAAAGAGACTTGCACACCCTCGGCAAAAGACACGACATATATAACAACTTAAATAATAGTCAAAAGGAAGTAAAACAATCAGATCAAAAGATAGAGTTATAATCCAACTCAGAATTTAACAAACCACAACGAGTCACAACATACAAGTTCTTGTTAGTACAATAGCTAGTTATATGACTAGACCTGATGATGTTACACAAAAGTTAGTT
Organism: Aegilops longissima; assembly: GCA_021605205.1. Lineage (NCBI taxonomy): Eukaryota > Viridiplantae > Streptophyta > Magnoliopsida > Poales > Poaceae > Aegilops > Aegilops longissima. The sequence goes on from CM038677.1 coordinate 850,077,215, forward strand.
TCACATCTTACATATATATCCTTCTTACTATATATGGCTGGGCAATCAACAGAGAGCAAAACATACACCTTTTCACTAACAAGAAAGGACGAAGCTATGACAACCTCCACTGTGGCGTCCCCAGATGAACAAAAACGCGTTCTTGTTTGGTGGTGTTCAACAGGAAAGCCGATGTGACCCTTCCGAGCAATACAGCGACCAGACCTGCCATAGGATTCTATGGCCACTCTCAGTGTCCCGTGTGGTTCCACTGAAACCACTTTCCTCGATAGATAAAAGTAGTTATTTGATCCTCTACGCATTCCTTTACCACAGTGGTCAAGCAACACAACTCGCTTGTAAGTGCTAGGAATAACCTGTGTTGTAGTAAATGCCAATCCACTTTAGCAAAGTGTATACCCACCACTACCAGAAACTGAAGTTTTCCTCACGGTGAACAATTTTTCTGTGAGGCCCGCAGCAGCTCACACAAATATGTATTTTCCTGGCGGGCTTTTTCTAGCGGCGAGGAAAATAATTCATTTGCTGTGAATTGGCCCACGGGAAAAGAGTCAGCCCAGCCCTTTCGCGAACAAGCCTGTGTTCGCGCCAAAACAATTGCTGCGCGCGCGAAAAAATTGTACCTCTCGCGCCAATACACAAGAAGGTTCACGGGCCAAAAGACCGGAAGCCTCCCGTGGGTTCCATTTTCCTGTGCGTAAAAGCCCACAGGAGATAAAAAAACGAGAAAAAAGGAACCTAGCGAACCCATTCCCCATTCGTCTCCTCCCAGCTCACATCCAGCCGCCGCCCCAAATCCCGATCCAGCGACCTCGCCGCGCCCCCACTGCCGCCTTCGCCGCCCTCCCACTGCCGCCGCCGCCCCATCCCACCTCCATCGACGCCCGCTCTCACCACCACCGCGACTTCACAGTCCTGCCGCCGCCGCCCCTGATCCAGCCACCTACACAGCCGCCCCTCCACCACCGTGACCCTCCCACCACCACCTGCAGCGCCGCCACCCTCCTACTGCCGCCGCCCCTACACCACCTGCAGCGCCCCACCCCACCCACCTACACAGCCGCCCCACCACCAACGCGACCCTCCCACCACCACCGCTGGTCTCCACCGCGGCCCTCCCGCCACCACCGCCAATCTCCGGTCTCCTCTCTCCGCCCCCCATCACCGGATACACCCCAGCACTACCGGTCTCGCTTCTCCCGTCCTCATCGCCTCCCATCGTCTCCCACTTCGTCAAGGTAACTTTGCTCTTCCCCTCTACCCTGCTCCTTCCCTTAATTTCTTCTCTTTGGTCATCCCAGAGAGGGTAATTGTAGAAATCTTGCTGACGTGCTGCTGCTCTGTTCGCCTTATTTTGCAAGGATCCATTGGCCATTGTGGGGTTGTTTTTCATCCGGGAATTGCATAATCTTCCCTTTTTGTCCAGAACAACTACTCCATTTGTTGTGGTAAGTCTGTGCCTTGGTCGTAAAAAGCAAAGAATACGTGATGTATTGCTTCATTCACTTGCTTATAGAATTTATTTAGAATCTAGGTCCGACAACAGCAAGGCTAATGCTTTTTTTTTTGTTGGCTCATTGATGAAAAGATTAATCTTATGCATGAGAATGGCTTTCTTTGTTTACCTTTGAAGTGTATTGATTTTTCAGTTTTGATGTTGCAAAAATGGCATTGCTCTTTGTATGCCAGCTCAAAGTTTGGGTGGTACTGTTATGTGTGATGTTAGCAATCCAATTGTCAAGTCATTGAAAAACTGGAATGGTTAATATCCATGTAATATATTTACCCTTATATGTGCCTTCTGGATATGTAGTGTATGTATGTGAAGATGAGACACATTATTTTCTCAGTGGTAGTTAACATGCACATTTGATCATGACTTTTATGAGTGAATTGCAGTATAATGTCTTGAAACTTGATATCTCAATGTTGACTCGTTTTCCATGCTTGATGTGTTGTAGCTTGAACCTGTCGTAATATCCATCCGTGGTTGAAGTTGTAGGCCACTGGTACAAGCCTCCTTTGACAAATCATTTTCGTGGTAAGCATTTATTTTAAGAAGCAAGTTGCTCCTCTTCTATTTTGTGGAGATGAAAGTAATCATTTGCTTAATGGTGCTATCCCATTGTAACTATTGCTTTCACATTGAGAAATCTTTGTGGCGGAAGGAAGGAAGCCATATAACATAGCTGCAGTGAAGTGCAAGGAAAACCCCAAGGTACCTCTTACACCTTAGCAGTCTATTTGCTTCTCTTGACATGGTAATTTGCGCATGAATAAGATGATGTGTTGGCTGTTACCTAATTATTAATCATTGTCATTTCTCAGTTGATGAACTGCTTGTTGCATGTTACATAAGCAAGTTATATTGTGTGTTGTGTCCCATTGTTGTGAGATAATTTGTAACTCACGTGTTTATATCTACGAACACAGAGCTATTTATGGCAGACCGTACATGGATGTATAGTGGTTGGCAACGTGGTAAAGCGCCCTCTAATGAATGGATTGAGAATACTAAACATTTCTTAGATCAAGCCTTCTCTATTGTCGGTGTAGCTGAAGGTAACACCATCAAGTGTCCATGTCCATGCATGAAGTGTCGGAACCACTTTAGGCATGACAGGGACACAATAGAGTTGCACTTGTGTTACAATGGGTTTAAGGAAAACTATGAAATATGGACTGCACATGGTGAGAGCCGTGGTGTTAGGGGTGAAGAGTCTGGGCCTTCATTAGATCATGAGGATATCTTAATTGACCGGATGGACAGAATGTTAATTGACCTGACTGGTCCGCACCCCCCAGCTATTGAGGAGGAGCCATCTGCATCTGCCCAAGCCTTCTATAGGATGGTTGCTAGTGCCGATGAACTAGTCCATGAGAACACAACACACTCACATCTTTCTGCTATTGCTCGTTTGCTAGCTTTAAAGTCACAGTACAACATGTCCATTGCAAACTATGATGCTGTCTTGCAACTTATCCATGAACTTCTCCCCGGAGAGTCTAATATGGTGAAGGACTTCTACCATTCCAAGAAATTAATCGAGGGCCTAGGTATGCCATATGTGAAAATTGATGTGTGTAAGAACAATTGTATGCTGTTCTACAAAGATAACTTGCATAAAGAAAAGTGTGACTTTTGTGGTACCTCCCGCTATGAAGAAGGCCAAAATAAAGTTCCACGTAAAATTCTGCGGTACCTCCCACTTACAGAAAGACTACAAAGGCTATATGCACATGAGGAGACAACAAAAGATATGCGATCACATAGGCCTTCTACTTCTGGTAACATGGTTCATCCATGTGACGGGGAAGCATGGCAATAGTTCGATAAGGATTTTCCCTCGTTTTCGGGAGACCCAAGAAACGTGAGATTAGTTTTTGCAATGGATGGTTTCACGCCGTTTCGTGTAAATGCTGCTCCGTACTCATGTTGGCCAGTGTTTGCTTCTCCATTAAATCTCCCTCCTGGCAAGCTCTTGAAAAAAGAGTACATATTCCTGTCCCTTGTTATTCCAGGTCCTGAGCATCCTGGGAAGAAACTTAGTGTCCTGATGCAGCCTTTAGTTGATGAACTTATGGAACTATGGGAGGGACGGCAAACTTGGGATGCTTCTCTGAAGCAGAACTTCCCTATGAGGGCTGCGTATCTATGGTCGGTCCATGATTTCCCTGCTCTTGGTATGGTTGCTGCATGGAGCACCCATGGTAAGCTAGCCTGCCACATATGCTTGACTGATTCCAATGCATTTCAGCTCCAACATGGACATAAGCCTTGTTGGTTTGATTGCCATAGACGCTTTCTACCTATAGATCATGAATTCAGATACCAAGCCAATGCATTTAGAAAGAACAAAGTAGTGCTTGAGGGGCCACCAAGGCGTCTAACGGGAGAGGAGTTGTGTGCTCACATGTACACCAATGTAGATGATACAAAAAACTATGGCAAGTTGCACAATTGGACCCACATAAATTGCTTTTCCCAACTTGAGTACTTTCTGAAGCTAAAGCTCCCACACAACATTGATGTGATGCACAATGAAAAAAATGTTGCTGAAGCTATATGGAACACATGCTTGGATATACCTGGCAAAACCAAAGATAATGTGAAGGCAAGGCAAGATTTAGCTGATATTTGTGATCGTCCTAATATGCATTTGAAGCTTCAGAACAATGGAAAGTGGTTTAAGCCAATGGCACCATTTTGCATTGGTAAGGACAACGCGATAACCATTCTCAAATGGTTTCGAGAACTGATGTTTCCCGATGGATATGCAGCCAACATATCACGTGGAGTTAACTTGTTTCAAAGGAAAGTGTTTGGCCTGAAAAGTCATGACTACCATATCTTTATCGAGCGCTTGCTCCCTGCTGCCTTCCGTGGCTTCCTTCCTGAGGATGTATGGTTGTGTTTGGCGGAGCTAAGTTTTTTCTATAGGCAACTGTGTGCAAAACAACTTAGCAGAGATGTTTTACGTTCAATGGAAGAGAATATTGCTGTGCTTGTTTGCAAATTAGAGAAGATCTTCCCTCCTGGTTTCTTCAATCCCATGCAACATTTAATCGTACATCTTCCCTATGAGGCTCGACTAGGAGGCCCTGTCCTATCTCGATGGATGTATCCCTATGAGAGGTAAATCTGGAACTATTAGTTCCTCATACAAAATACAATGTGCATGTTTACATTTTAATCCTAAGTTGTTGATCTATACGTGTAGATACATTGGAAATCTTAAACCAAAAGTACGTAATAAGGCTCGCGTTGAGGGTTCTATTGTTGAAGCTTATCTAGTTGAGGAGACCACAAATTTTTTGTCATTGTACTTCAATCCTAAAGCCCATTCAGTAAGAAATAAGGCATCTCGATATGATGATGGCGCCTCTTCGTTTGCCCCTGCGTGTGATCTTGATATATTTCAATGCTCCGGACGATGCATTAGCCCTCGGGGATATCGTACTCTTACAAGAGAGGAGTACAAGGTTGCTCTCCTATATATATTAACCAACATATCAGAGATGGATGATTTCTTCAAGTATGTATTCAAATTAAACAAGTTAACTCTCAGTTTTAATTTATTGCTATGAACTAATACCAAATTTTATTGCCAGACAATTTGATAAAGCACAATGGAAAAGCAGAACCAAACCTACACCAAAGCAAATTCGTGAGTTAAGATTAAATGGTTGGAAATCAGGCCGTGGTCCTGATTTTTTTGACTGGTTCAAAACACATGTAATGTTCCTGGACACGTGAAACTCAAATATTGTTAGCCTCCAAATTCATTTAGGTCTGACAAAAATACCTATTCCTTGCAGTGTATGGAGTCATCTAATATTCACAATGCTTTGCGCCAAATGTCTTATGAATTTCGTAGTAGAGTTAGAAGGTATGGCATCTATGATGTCAATGGGTATAGGTTCCGGTCAGAGTTGTATGAAAGTGAGAAATCAGGGTTATCAACAATCAATACTGGTGTGTGTGTGTCTTCTTTGGATGAGAACGACAATGTTCTCGAGTACTATGGTGTGATTAAAGACATCTTCAAAATAACTTGGGAAGGAAGCATGCAACTTGAGCTAGTTTTATTTGATTGTCGCTGGTTTGATCCCACACCTGCTGGACTTAAACGGACTGAGAAGTTGGGCTTGGTGGAGGTTAAACACACATCTCGACTGTCAAATTTTGATCCATTTGTCCTGGGAAGCCAAGTCAGTCAAGTCTATTATTTGCCGTACGCATGTAAGACCAGACCAGATCTGTTGGATTGGTCGATTGTGTATCATGTTCCTCCACATGGCTATCTTCCTCCTAATGGCAGCAATCATGAAGGACCAAGAGATGATGTGTTTGTCTATCAAGAAGATGGTTTGGAAGGCACCTTTGTGATAGACTTAGGGATTGACCTAGAAGTTACAACATCCTTGATATCAGATGATATTGAGATTACTGATCCGAAGGATTTGGAACGGTTAAAGAAGCAGCAAGAAGGTGTACAAGTTAGCGACAGTGAGGATGACGATGAAGATGATGAAGTAGATAATGACCCCGAGCATGAAACCCCATGTTATGACCCAAATGATTTTTGACTTTGGGCTTCTAAAACTGAGTTGTTTGCTGTAATATTTTTGTGTAAGTTTCATTATGTTTACTACTAGCAAGTAATTGTATATATTATTGATGCACTGGATCTAATGTCTAAATGTAATCATGTAGGATGACCGGCACAATTCGGCACACCATATTACGTCTCAAGGCTGCTAGCAACTCAAATGGTAGTTGCACCAACTCTAATGGCAGCAACTCCCAAAGGACCAACTGTGATGGCAGTAACCCAGGTGACAATGCCCCCCAAAGGACAAATACTGGCAGCAATAACTCAAGTGGTGGCCAAACAATCAATGCCCATGATGCAATTCCAAAGAAGAGGGGGAGGGCAAAGAGAGCGAGGACCTCGTTAAGAATGCCTCCTAATGGTCGCAAGGTCCAACTCGAACCTAACGGTGAAACGTAAGTATTAATTATTTCTATCCATTCTTTCCTGAAGCTTTAAAATTTAGTGCAACACCTTATCACATTGCTGCCATATATGACATATGCCCATATGTGATGATGACATCTAATTTTGTATATCTGTATTCCAATAAAAGAGCTAGTTGGTAATCTGTTAATATATATATTGGTTTTACCTCTAGAAAAAAAGGTTAAGACATCTTACTTGCTTTATGTGTAGGCAATTTAAATACCTTGGTGGCATTCCCAATGGATACAAATATGGTTCACAGTTGGGAGTCATTCTCAAGCGGGAATATCCAGGTTTAGTCAAGTTCATGGACAATAATGGTGTAACTAGAAGCCGCCCAGCACTAGAATGGGAGGACTACTATCTTGTGCATGATGATGAATGTGTTTCCAATGCTGATCGGGTGAAGCAAGAATTTTGGGTGAGTAAAATTTACTTGTAACTTCACATCAAGTAATAGTAGTCCATGTCTAATTCATACTGTGTTTGTTGTATTAGCGTTGCTTTGAAGTTGCTGAGTCAAATAGGGTGGAGGCTGATCGTATTTTAGAAAGCTATGCGAGGAGGAAAGTGAAAGACATCTTGTACCAAGCTCGTGTGGATGCAGTCAAGATATATTATGATGACCAGGGAGAGGAGCTTGATGACAAGCTGGCATGTGCAAGGGAACTTACGTTAGAACAATACTTAGCTAGCAGAGTTGATTGGTTTAGTCCTACTGTGTGGCCTCACATTTGTAGTTATTGGTGCTCAAAAGAGTTCAAGGACGCAAGGTGTAGAGGCCAAAAATCCCGCTTGCAATCTGAAGATGTTGCTCAAAATCGCGGAGGTTCACGACCATTCACGGAGTTTAGGCAATTTTTGGTAAGACATGAACTCAATATACATTTTACTACAATCTATCTTTAGTGGCTGTAGCATGCATTGACTTACCTATATGTTTGCACTTGTAGGAACATAAGTTTGGACCTGAGAAGGCCACCATAATGAACACATATGCTGTGATGAAATCTGGTATGAAAAACCTTGATGAAAATGGCAATAGTGGTGCAATCAGCAGCCAGAAAGCACAAAAACGCCTTGTATGTTTCGTGTCTTATCTTATTTTTTTGTGTGTTAGCTTGTCATTTATGTGCAACATGATTTTGTTGTTGTTGTTGTTCTAGGATGATTATTCTACTGGTATGAAGGAAGCATATCCAGAGAATTGGCAGGACATAGATTTGGATGAAAGGGTCTTGTACAACACATCAGGTGGCATGCCTCATGGTCGTGTAGCGATTGCATCTGGTGCTGTGAACAAAGCTGATGTTCTTTTCGCTGCTAGGGCAACAAATCTGAAGCCATCTATTTCCACTGCTTACCGGAATGCTATCCAAGAGAATGAACAATTACGTCGTGCAAATGAGAGCCTAAAATGGAAAACAGAAATGCATGACAAAATGTTCAAGGTAATGTAAATATCCTTTACTAGAATCCTTGTTTTAGTTTGAATAAATATGTTTTACCTTAATCCATGATATACTTTATTCTTGGCAGATGCTTTTTGCGAAGATGGGAGAAGAGCTACCGGAGTGGTTCCTTCAGGGTCGATCTAATGCTCATACACAGGGTCGATCTAATGCTCATACACAGGTCAGTACATCATACGTACTGCTTGTTGACTCTGTTTGCTAGTGAAACTTACTACTTGTTGATTGCCTACTGCCAGTGAAACCTATTATTGTTGATTGCCTACTGCCAGTGAAACCTATTATTTATTTCTTGCTCTTTGCCTATAAAATTGGAACCTTGCATCGGTCCACACAATCTTCTACAGTAACCTCTTGCTGGTCTCTTTGGTAGTAAGCCAAGTTAGCTGTGACTATCATTTATAGCATATTTTTTAAGTTCTGATTAGCTGGAGCTTGTCTTGTTGGTCAAGCTAGGAGTATTTGTAGTTGTTTCTTTTGTATGAATGTGTACCAGCATGCTAAGTAAGCTGTAGCTTGATTTTTTCTTTTCATATCATGGTTTGGAATTTGTAATCCTTTGGTTGTAAGTTATCCATTTAATTAAGTGGTTATCAGCAGGCTTAGTCGTGTAGTTGTAGCTTGATTTTTTTCTTTTCATATCATGGTTTGGAATTTGTAATCCTTTGGCTGTAAGTTATCCATTTAATTAAGTGGTTATCAGCAGGCTTAGTCATGTTCCTCTCTGCTGGTAGTAATCCTTGTATATTTTACTATGTTGGTGTATGTGATTATGAGATCTTATGGATTTTAGATAAAGAATCGTGTAGCACAACAGAAGACAGAGATATAAACACATGCTTCTATTGAAATTAATTGTAATATCGTAAATCTGGTTACTTTGAAAGAAGACCTGCCCTGTTATAAAATGTTGGAGATTACTGAAATATATTCAAATCATGTGTTCTTATGTGCATGATCTCATCAAGTTGTGTATGACTTTGTAGGGAAACACCAATTCATCTCATTTTAGTTCAGAGGATGGCCCTATGGACCATGACGTCTGGCACGACAACATTGAAGGCGACAACGATGGTGAGAACATCGGTGGTGACGATGACAATCGCGGCTTCAATATTGACGGTGCCTCTGGAGGAGGATCTCACTAGTCTCTACTTCCATGTCAACTAATGGTCTTTCTGGTATTTTGGATGTGTAGTACCGTATGCTACTAGCAAAACTTAGTTGCTTGCCTTTTGTTGCATTCACTTGTGTGAAGTGATATGCATGTAAGTGATGTCCCTGATCATGAACCTAGAATGTTTTCTATCCATGTATTTTGCTACCAGTGCGTTGCCTTGTGCACTGTGATGCAACATAGTGACTGGCCAAACTACTATCCATGTAAATTGCTAGTGTCCCAGATAGTTAGTGGTATGTAGTCTGTTGGTGGCCTGTAGGTGTGTAACATAGTTGTATGTTACTCTTGCTCAAATGTATATACGGAACTTTTATGTGACGTGTTCAGATCGTTTTTGGTTGCTCAAATGGATATATATGAAACTTTTATGTGATGTGTACAGATCGTTTTTGGATGCTTGGATGTCATTGACATATCATGATGAATTTGTATTGATTGAATGCATGGATGGTCTCCTTCAGCCTAATTTCCTGTGGGCTGTGATGTTTTCCTGTCGGCTGTCCATATATGTGATGCAATGCCATTTTCCTGGCGGCTACTAACACGAAATACGGTTTTCCTGACGGGTTTTTCCTGGCGGGGTGGCGTCAGATTAAGTTGTTGTTTAAACCTGACGGAGCAACTTTTTCCTGTGAGCCACCCGTCAGGAAAAACCGCCAGGAAACTATTTCCTGACGGTTCACCGTCAGGCATTAGCTTATTTCCCTGTCACAATATTCCTGGCGGATTTTTGCTGTCGGCTAACCGACAGGAAATATTTTCCTGACGGTTATGTGCCTTTTCCTGTGGGCTTTTGGCCGCGGGGAAAAGTCTACTTTCTGGTAGTGCACTTAGCCTAGAGTTACCCATCAAGCAACACAAAATTTAGCTATGATATATGAAAAGAAAAGAAGAGAAGGAAAAGGAAAGAAACCTAGAAAATAAAACCAAAAGAAGAACAAAGAAAATAAAAGAAAAAAGAAAAACAGAAAACCGGCTAAGATACTGCACAGAAAAAAGCCCGACACAAAACTTTGCTAAAACCATGCAAAGTGGCATAGAAGGTTCACACAACTGAGCTAAATGGGTTGTCCCAAAACTTCCAGCTCTGTAGGTGACCCTACCATTGGTTTGGCAATAAGCAAGATTTAGCTCTGGTGATGCATCCAAGCAATAAAAATGAGCAGTTAACAGGCTCGGCTCACTCATTACCTTGTTAAAGGCATTGCTTGGATATGCTTTGATTATTTTTTCTGGGTGAAAACCTAGATTTGGGGGTGGTTGGATCCGGTGACGGTAACACTTGAGTGTCGTTCCCTTCTTGAAAGCGTTGCTATTGAAGAACCTCGTGGTCTGTCTGGTGTCATGAGATGGTTGGTGCGGATATGGTCTCTTTTGTAGTTTGCCGATCATGGATCTAATCACTTTGGGTTTTTCTTTTACTCGCCTACACATAGCATTGCTTTTATATGACTTTGCTATCTCGCATGTTTTTTATGTGTTGATGTTGGCTGTGTGCATCCTAACTGTAGGGAGGTCGGGTGTGTGCTCTTTGGGTTTGTATCCTCTTGAGGCTCCTCTTTCAGCAAATAAAATTCATCCTTTGTCAAAAACGCAGGCTCGGCCCACTCGAACTAACTGAAATGAAGTCACGTGTCTTTGTTTGGACTAATCTTGCTGGGTTTTTTTTCGAGGGCCAACGAGTTTTTTTTCGAGGGCCAACGACAGTAGGGGAGCCCCCCACGGACCTTTCCATTAGCTAAAATCTTGCTGGGTTGTGGTGTGCGTGTATACAGAACTCTTTCGGCTCTTGCTCTAGTGATTTTGTGGGCACCTTGTATTGTATTGTCAGCAAAGCGGCTTGGTTCCAAAATACCCAAGCCTCTATATCTGGGAAAGATTACACTCTCATATTCATCCACTTGTTTGACTGCGACGGTTTGCCCAACGGAAAAGTGGCACGTGTATTAAATTGGTAGGTTGAGTGGTAGAAAATGTGTAGTGGCTTTAGTTGTGCAATCAAAATTTTCTGAACGTGTGAGCTCAATTGGTGGGTGCGTTTAACGTTTGTAAGTTTTTGTGGGCCAGTTATGCCGTTGACTTGGTTGATTCATATTGCTTGCGTGCATGTCTCGATGGGTTTCTTTCCTTGCTTGGCTTCCACGTGTTTTCTTGTACTTGCGTCAATGGTGCCGCTCAAGATTGGGAAGAGGCGGTGCCGCTTCTGTTGGTTATGTGGAAGCTTCTCATGTCATTGATTGGAACAACGGTGCCGCTTTGACCGGCTGCTGTACGTGCTTTTCTAATTGTTGATCGGTGCCGCTTAGATCGGGTGAGCTAGAGTTTGTTTTCGTTTTTGTGCGGTGCCGCTGTCGTCGTATATTCTAGAGAGCTTGCTTTTTGTCGCCACCGCTTTTGTGTTCCGCTGCGGAGGTTATAAATAGGTCGTTCTCCTTGCCGTATTATCATATTGCACCTACTTCCAACTCGCATACGTGATTTGCATGGTTCCTCCTTCCTGTCGTAATGGTCCGCGGTGACCTGGTCGGCCTCCTTGGTCGCGGGGCTATGTGCTTGGCCGGCGTGGTGGTTCAGACCATTCTGTCACGCCCGCCGTCCCCTCGCGTCCGCCCTTGTGCATAGATCATGCTCTAGCGTATGATGATCGTCCGTTCTGTCGGAGCGGCCGCTTTGTTCAGACTGCGGGCTCTGCATGTGGTTGTTCAGTGCGGTCTTCCAGTTCTGGATGCGCGGCGGATCTGGTGCTACAATCCGGTTTGTTTGACTTGTGTTTTTCCATTTGCTTGTGTAGGGCTCTTATTATGTATGCTAATTGTTTTGTTGTCGTGTTTGTGTAGGGTCTTCTTCTTTCTCGTTGGACTCTGGTGTTGCTAGCTCTCGTGAGCAGCGGAGGGATGAGATTCGTTTGGGGAAATGGCCTGTTGATTCCACTCTTGGTTTGTGGTTTCCCTTTTTTTTTGTTTCTTGTGGGTGGATGGTTCTTTGATATATGGGGTTTGTTCTGTTTTTGCAGGTGGTTCTTTCTCCGAGGCGGAGCCGGCTGTACAGCATGTTGATCTTTCTGCTGGTAGTTTGCCAGGTTTGAATTCTGGTATTTCTCTTATTTGCTCACGCTAGCCATAGTGGGAGTAATTTAGCTAGTAACATAACACATCCCAAGATAAATGTGCTTATGTGACAAAGAGTTAATGAGGAGAGAGGTGTTTGTGGTAATATAGTATGTTACTGTAACATAACGCACCCCAATGCAAAATGTGTCTATAACCTAATAAATAAATGCTTGCATGACACTAAACTTATATTACTATTCACTATGAAGATAGTAACAAAGACTAGTAACATATGCATGTTACTACTCTAAGGACCGGAGGGAGTACTTAAGAGTATGGCCATACGTGTCAATTTACTTGCTGGCTTTTATGCATTCGCTTTTTTTTAACTGTTGGTGCTGCTATATCCAGACATGTTGTTCGTACTACGGCGGTCCGTATCTTACGTGCCAGCAGTGTGATGCATTCTATTGGTTCCGTGAGGGTTCGCATTATCATGAGGCCTCTACTGTTCGACGGCCTATTTATATTGGATGTTGCCGTGGTGGCAAGGTTTCTTTGCCTAAGCTCCATAATTGGCCTTCTCCTTTGGACATTTTGATGTGGTTTGATGGAGACAACTATCTTGACGTCACGATACAAGCATCTGTTCATATGGGAGCACCACATCAGCCAGGCAGTATCGATGAGAATCCCATGGTGTTCAAAGGAGAGTCAGTTACCACGCAAGATGAAGCCGAAGAATGAACTGCCCAGGCAGCACTGAACTACATTTGTGAGAACTACAATATCACCATCAACGATTACAATTACTGTATGTTGCATGTAACAAAGGAAAATCTACTATCAACTCAAGAAAACGTGCGTGCAAAGCAGTGGCAGTTTAATATGGCTAGGCGGGAGGTGACCGCTAACCAAGCTGAATTTGCAAGACGGACAGAGATACTAGCAAGCGTATGCGACAACTACTCTCATGTAGTGCCGCTCCTTATGTACCCACACCGTCCATTTACTGAAGATCGTATCATCAGCTATACCGGTAGTCGCCAACCTATGGGAAGACCGGAACACTTCACAAAGGCGCTGTATCATTTCATTATTAGTACTAATCCAGCAGGGGGTTACACCAAAATGATTTGAGTTTAATTAAACTCTGATGCCACTTGCACTACGTTGTCGAATGCTGCCAGTTAGATCACGTTTTGGACTGTTGTAGTATCTTGTGTATCTTTCCATCGTAGGGACTATCGTTGTATCAGTTTCTTTTCAGTAGACCGTGTTCAGTGCTAATAAAATGGTCCCTTCTGTCTGCACTACTATTCCTTTTCCATTTCAACTGTATGTTGTATGAATGGAAATTATTTCTCTTCGTTCGCTATCTAATATAATTATATACATACAAAATAATCCAATTCATACAATACAATCATCTCAACACGCGCGGCATGCCGCCGCGCGGGATTCACTAGTAAAGACTAGAAGTTCCTTCACTAACATCATTTAGAAATTTTCATGATTTGGTCTATTTGTTTCACTATATGGTAAACCTAGAATTATTAGTAATAATCAGTACATAATCGGTAAGTGTAGAGGGGTTTTCCGAAGTTTGTTGGGTTCATCTGAACCCAATCACTATATACTTGCTCTACCCCTGATTTTGAGAGAACGCCCCCTTATATATAAAGAGCAATGCTACATCTACGTACTCAATTTTACATGATTAACGTAATTGCCAGGTGGCATTTATTCTTTGGACAGATTAGGGGAGGAGGCCCCACCCAGTTGAAATCAAGGGGGGTGGAGAGTTCAAATAGGAAGATTACGTAGGTTGGTTACGTAGCTTTACCTAGGTGTAGCATTTTCAACTGTAACATTATAACATTAAAAATATTGATGTGATGCATCCAAAATCTTGAAGGGATAACCTGTAGTAACAGCTGTCGGTACTTGATGGTGGAAGTATATGTTAGAATGTAAATCCTATTCTTTTTTGGTTGGCACCCAAGTACGTAGGAAGGTATGTGACCATGAAGGAAAAATTGTGAACTTAAACAATTCAGCAGACATGACACACACACACACACACACACACACACACACACACACATATATATATATATATATATATATATATATATATATATATAGTATAAAACATGCACAGCATCATACCCAGTACCTCCCCACAGGCCAAGGTATTTTCCATGTTGCGACGGAGGCCTTTTTTTAACATGTGATTATGCTCTGCTCTCGTTGCTACCTGTTGTTTGGCTGGTGCACATTGCCAGTGCTATATTTGCATTCATTTTGGCTGCTGCGTTGGAATCGGGTTAATGTGAGATGTAGTAGGCCTGTATCTCCCTAAAACAACCGCCCGCGAAGCACTTTGCCATGTATTTTTTTATATGTGCATGGACGATGGCGCACATTAGCTTGCAACATTGATTTATATCTGTGCATGGCATCCCAAACACTAGTAATTGATCAAACTGAAGTGAATCTGATTGATGAGTGGTTTGTTGGTGCTGTGTGTGTATCAGGCAGACTGGCTGGAAGACGGGAAAGAGAGTCTGAGTTAAAGGAAGAGAAGAGGAAGAAGAAGAAGACTTATGTTGTTGTTGATCTATCTTTTGAGTCAATTTAGCTAGCTCGGAGCAGAATTGTACGTACCCATGTAACGATATACGTCCACTATTTTTCTACAAGCAAATTGTGCATGGTCGCTGAATTGTTGAGTGGTGAAAACATAGTATGACAAGGCGATGTAGTAGTATGTGTCAAATGGACGACACGACATAGTTCAAGTTTAGTAAAGTGCGCGTTGAAAGTGAAATTTTGATTTTGGTTTACGGGAAGCTCGTTAAAGTGCAAGCAAAACAAAACTCTGCCGAGCCTGAGCCCGAGCCTGAGCTGTGTGGATCCCTTATGTATGCGTGCACCGTCAGCAACGACGATCCATTTTCTCAAAAAAAAAAAAAAGCGACGATCGATCCCTTGTGTATGGACGGCTTGTCTCGGTAAAATAATCGATTGACGCCGCACAAATTCAATTTAATTCAATTCCTCAGTAAGTGACGCGTCACTTTCCATGCTTGCTGTCCCCTCGCCGCCGATGGTCGGAGTTGAGCGGCTCTTCCTCGCAAGCCAAGCCAAGCAACTGGTCCTTCCCTTCCTCTCCATCTTCATCTTCATGACGGGGATTTTGTTTTCTTTCTGCTTGCTGCATTGTGGATCCAATCCTATCTGACCATGCCTGCTTTCTCTCCCAGAGTCAAGCCCAGGTTGCCTGGAGCTGAGCGGCTCTTCCTCGTCATTTCCGTGGTGCACCGTCCTTCCTGGTGGCACCGGCACGACGCCCATCGGTCGTGTTCCTGTTCCTATTCATGTTCGTGTATGGATGGATTGATGGAGGAGGATGTGTGGCCAGGCTACCGCTAAGGCCCGCCAAGGACCATTCTGCTGGACTCCGGCCCGCCGAGCCCAGGTACGTGAGTGAATTGGATGGAGCCCGGTCCATCTCCCATTCACCACCCCTCTCAAGCCACTAACCCTAGCCGCTCCATATAAAAAGCTCGGCGTCGTCATTTCCGTGGTGCTGTCCCCTCGCCGCCGACGGTCGCCAAGCCAAGCAGCATGTCATTCCCTTCCTCTCCATCTTCATTTTTATGATGGGGATTCTGTTTTCTTTCTGCTTGCTGCATTGTGAATCCAATCCAATCTGACCATGCCTGCTTTCTCTCCCAGAGCGAAGCCCAGGTTGCCCTCGGAGCTGAGCGACTCTTCCTCGTCATTTCCGTGGTGCACCGTCCTTCCTGTTGGCACCGGCACGACACCCATCGATCATGTTCCTGTTCCTGTTCGTGTTCAGCTAGACACTATAGCAATGGCGCACCACCTTGTGGTGCGCCATTAGTATTTTTTTTCTTATATCAATGGAGCACATGTTATATTGCACCTAACCCAATCCACATCAGAACCCGCCCACTAGCCTGACTGGTCAGCACGCAGCACACACACCAGGAGGTCCTTGGTTCAATTCCCAGGCTCCGCAAATTTTTTTTGCATTTTAAATGTTGTTTGATATTTATTTGTGTTTAAATATGTTCAAAGTTGTTTAAATCATAACAGTAATATTTTTTATAAAAACAATAATAATTTTTTTAAAAATATGTTCAAATTTGTTACTTGAAAATATCATCGGCGGCGGCGGTGGAGTGGGGTAGGGTGCGGGGGGTGCCGTTGGCGGCGGTGGAACGGGGGAAGGTGCGGGGGGGCCCGGTGCTCGTCTGCGGCGGTGGAGCGGGGGAGGGTTGCGGTGGGTCGTCGGCGGCGGAGGAGCTAGCGGGGGAGGGTGCGGGTGGGATCGAGATGGAGGGGGATCGAGATCGAGATGGAGGGGGAATCGAGATCGAGATGTAGGGGGATAGCTATCGAGAGGGAGGGGGTTGAGATCGAGTGCCATTAGTAGTTTTGCAAAAAAAAAGAATTAAAAAAATACAGTAATGGCGCATTGTCTGCCCGGTGCGCCATTAGTAGTTAGAACTAGTAATGGCGCACTTCGACCAGATGCGCCATTAGTATGTATGGAAAAATGGAAAAAAAAAATAATACTAGTGGCGCACCTTCCACACTAATGGCGCATCACCAACTGGTGCGCCATTAGTATATAGTATTGGCGCACTACTTCCATGGTGCGCCATTAGTATCAATCCTATCTATAGCCCTTTTTCTAGTAGTGTCACATAAAACTTTGGCACTTCTTTGTGTTGATTTTCTATTTTTAGGGCATTAAATGGATTTATAGGTATTTAACGAGGCTAAATGCATTTTGATTTCAAAAATGAAGTAAATGAATTGTTAAAAATATGAAAGTTGGCATGGTGTCATGATATGACCCCTAGAGGGCGTGTTAAAAAAATGAGAATTTATAGAAAAGTAGTGATGTACTTCTCTTAGAAATTGGAGTGTCTCATAGGAAGTATCTTAGTTATGAAGGGTAAGTATCGGGTTTGAATGGGAACTCAATTTTCTTTCATCATTTTTACTTGAAATTTTGTCATTGTTGAATGTACACCATTTCAAGTTCCATTTTAAATTTTTTTACTTTTCTGGATTAATATGATATGTGTAGGCATTTAATGCATTTCTAGCTATTTAATGGACATCAGTCGATTTTGAATTACATGTACATTACCAAATGCCCAAATATTCACTAGTGGAAAAACCGCTAGCCACAACTTCTGTTTGTGACGCGCCATTTTTCATCAATACCAGCACTATTTTTTCCAAATAGTGTTGGCGTTTGCCAAATTGGTATGCCAGCTATAAGTTGCTATTGCTGATGTTCGCAATACATCCTACGCCACTACTATGTGGGCTCAGTTGCCGTGCCTAGTTGAAGTATATTGTTGTCGTGCGATCTATAAACACGCCGTACATACTTAGCTTTGTGTTGTCGTGTCTTCGCCTCGAACGCCAGCACTAAGTTGTGCCTATATATAGATGTGTTGGCTGCCGGCCCCTTGTTCTCAAATACATTCATAATTCCATTCTTCACAAAATTCTACTCCCTCTTAGTCAGCTGTTTAGGTGACAATGGCCCATCGGAGATTGTCGAATCAGCACGAGCGGCCAGTTCGAGCCCACATTGGCGGGGCGTGTCGCAAGTTCGGGACTCCGACGCCTAGGCCGAGCTCTCGTCTGGCCCTGTTGGCCACGACATGCCCTCGTGACGGCCAATGCAGCCAGACCTGTCTGGCAAATCATCCCGCTGCAGCGCGACGTCCCTTCGACGATTCGACAGCTATGCCATTGGCGCCGAAGCTGCCAGGAATCGAGCGAGGGCACCCGTGCTGCTTTTCTGTAGTTGTGGATGCCCTGCTGATAAGTACATGTCGCACACACAAAGTAATCCAGAGAGAGAGTTCTACATCTGCGTTATCCTTGGAAAGGTAATATGATAGAAATACCTTGATATTCTGCAAATTTGCACAATTCGCGATCATTAATATATGTGTGTGTATATTGTGATCCAAAGGCGTTAGGGATAAAATATTGCTACACATGGATATGTGTTGATCTCGTGCAGAATTACGTGAGTGAGTTTCTCGGGTACTTCATTGGTGAACTAAGACAACAGAGAGATGTGATGCAGCCACTAGTAGAAAACGGGGCTTTCGTTCGGCCAGAAAAGAGCATTAATCCCGGTTGCATTACGAACAGACACTAATGTGAGCATTAGTCCCTGTTCAAGCGGCTAGGGCACCGTACATGCACTAGTCCCGGTTCAAATGGGACCTTTAGTCCCGGTTGGTGCCACGAACCGGGACTAAAGGGTGCGATGCCCATTAGTACCGGTTCGTGGCTCCAACCGGTACTAAAGGTTAGACCTTTAGTCCCGGTTTGAGTCACCAACCGGTACTAATGGGGTTTGAGGCATTAGTACCGGTTCGTGGCACGAACCGGTACTAAAGGTCCCATTTTCAAACTCTACCCCCGATCGCCTTTTCAGTTTTGTAAAAAGTAAAAGAAAATGATAAAAACTTCAAAACTTAAAATCCTTCGAGATGTAGTTATGTTACTACATCTACTAGTTAGGAAAATTTATAAACTTAAATTTGGACATGTTTTGCAAAAAGTGTAGGGAAAATGTAATACGGCTATAACTTTTGCATACTATATCAGAAAAAAAACGTATAATATACCAAAATGTTTAGCACGAAAATACGCTTCCGATTTTGAATGCCTACGGCCTGTTTGAAAATTTTTAGAACCCTCAAATTCTAAAAGGAAAAAAACTTATCCTCAAATTTCAGTTTTTTTTAATTTTTGTTAAATCTGGTCAAACTACTTATTCAATAAGTATTAGTGTTAGTAAATAATTATTCAAGAATATTAGTATTAGTAAATAATTATTTCAGTTTTTTTGAATTTTAGTCAGACTGTGGTCAAACAATGGTCAAACTACTTATTCAAGAAATATTAGTATTACTAAATAATTATTTCAGTTTTTGAAAATAATCACGAAAAAAACCCTGGAAAAAGAAAAACCGACGAACAGGCTAACGAACGAACGTTCGCTGTCTGCGGCTAACGGGTGAACAACGTTCGTTAAAAACGAATGTACGGACCAATGTCCGCTATTTAACTAACCGAAAAAACGAACCGATCTAACGAAAAACAGGATCTAGGATTTTCTATAATAAAACCGATCGGTTAAAAACAAACTGGCGGCTACCTCGTGAAACGGGACGGCGGGGGAGGCATACTCCGGCGGGGCGGCGGCGTGGGCGGCGGGTGGCGGGCGGCGGCAGCACAATGGTGGCGGCAGGTGGAGGAGGCGGGCGGCTAGGGTTTGGGCGGCTCGGGCCTCCCGGCTTGAAAGGCCGGCTGGGCCAAGAGTCCCAGGCGGACACGGCCTGGTAGGTCTGTTAATCTTTTTTTAAATAATTCCCCGCAGAAAAACAAATAAAAGAATTACTAAACGGACTCCAAAAATCCTGAAATAAATTTTCACCATCCTCTAAAAATAAGGCGGACAAGGTGAACTTTTATTTGGGACTCTAATGCAATTTTGAAAAACGTATTTTTCCTAATTCAAATAAAAATAGCAATAAAACTCCAAATAAAAAATCTTATTTGATTTTAATATTTTTCCTCCAATATTTCTTTATTTCGGAGAAGTCATTTTATCTCCTCTCTTTTATTTTTATATTTGTAATATACGAAGAGAAAAATAATTAAAACCAAATGATCCTCTTTTCAAAATTTGAGAAAACTCAAATATGAAAATAATGAAATCCCCAACTCTCTCCGTGGGTCCTTGAGTTGCTTAGAATTTCTAGGATCAACCAAAATGCATGAAAATATGATATGCATTGATGATCTAATATATAACATTCCAAATCGAAAATTTGGGATGTTACAAAAGATGCAAGCAAATAGAAGGCGCATGGAAACACAAACAAAAAGACATACGAGAAGAAGGCGAACAAAAAGGCAAAGGTTTTCGAAAATCGTTTTAGAAGTGGGGGAGAGGAAAACGATAGGTGAATGGAAAATAATGTAATGCGAGGGATAAGAGTTTGTGATGGGTACTTGGTATGTCTTGACTTGTGCGTAGACTCCCCGGCAACGGCGCCAGAAATCCTTCTTCCTACCTCTTGAGCATGCATTGGTTTTCCTTGAAGAGTAAAGGGTGAGCAACAAAGGAGCATAAGTATTTCCCTCAGTTTTTGAGAACAAGGTATCAATCTAGTAGGAGGCTACACTCAAATCCCTCGTACCTGCACAAATGAATAAGAACCTTGCAACCAACGCGATAAAGGGGTAGTCAATCCCTTCACGACCACTTGCAAAAGTGAGATCTGTAGAGATGATAAGATAAATATTTTTGGTATTTTTATGATATAAATTGGAAAGTAAAGAATGCAAGATAAAATAGATCCAAAACTTATATGATGGAAAATAGACCCGGGAGCCATAGGTTTCACTAGTGGCTTCTCTCAAGATAGCATAAGTATTACGGTGGGTGAACAAATTACTGTCGAGCAATTGATAGAAAAGTGCATAGTTATGAGAATATCTAGGCCTGATCATGTATATAGGCATCACGTCCGCGACAAGTAGATCGAAACGATTCTGCATCTACTACTATTACTCCACAGATCGCCCACTAGCCAGCATGCATCTAGAGTATTAAGTTCATAAGAACAGAGTAACGCATTAGGCAAGATGACATGATGTAGAGGGATAAACTCAAGCAATATGATATAAACCCCATGTTTTTATCCTCGATGGCAACAATACAATACGTGCCTTGTTGCCCCTGTTGTCACTGGGAAAGGACACCGCAAGATTGAACCCAAAGCTAAGCACTTCTCCCATTGCAAGAAAGATCAATCTAGTAGGCCAAACCAAACTGATAGTTCGAAGATACTTGCAAAGATAAAAAATCATACATAAAATAATTCAGAGGAGATTTAAATATTGTTCATAGATAATCTTGATCATAAACCCACAATTCATCAGATCTCGACAAACACACCGCAAAAAGTATTACATCGAATAGATCTCCAAGAAGATCGAGGAGAACTTTGTATTGAGATCCAAAGAGAGAGAAGAAGCCATCTAGCTAATAACTATGGACCTGAAGGTCTGAGGTAAACTACTCACACTTCAACGGAGAGGCTATGGTGTTGATGTAGAAGCCCTCCGTGATCAATCCCCCCTCCAAGATGGGATCTCATGGGTACAGAAGGTTGCGGCGGTGGAAATAGGGTTTCGCGGCGCTCCTGGATGTTCTCAGGATATATGAGTATATATAGGCGAAAGAAGTCGGTCAGGGGAGCCACGAGGGGCCCACGAGGGTGGGGGCGCGCATACCCCCTGGCCGCGCCTCCCTGCCTCGTGGCCGCCTCGATTCTTTCTTGACATCCACTCCAAGTCTGCCGGATTGCGTTTGTTCCAAAAATAACTCTCCCAAAGGTTTCATTCTGTTTGGACTCCGTTTGATATTTCTTTTCTGCGAAACACTGAAATAGGCAAAAAAACAACAATTTTGACGGGGCCTCCGGTTAATAGGTTAGTCCCAAAAATAATATCAAAGTGTATAATAAAGCCCATTAAACATCCAAAACAGGTAATATAGTAGCATGGAACAATCAAAAATTATAGATACGTTGGAGACGTATCATGCCAGCATGCCTATTCTATTGGTGCACACACTCTGAAGTGCTCCTTGGAGTATAAAGTTTCTCCCGACATTGTCCAAAATGGGGAGATTATTCCTGAGATTAAGAATATTGGCACCCAGTGACTTCCTACATTGATGAAGATATGAAGGTTAGTCACTCGTAATTCTCCTCTTTTTGTGACAACCTTAATAGATCTAATAATTAGGTCCAAATTATATATGCAAGTGTTTGTTTTTCATTTGAAGAAAGAGTCTTTATTTTAATTATACCATTTCTTGTTAAGTTTTTATTCCATTCCTAGGTGATATATGAATGTTATGTCATAATTATTATTAATCCAATTCATTTTTTATTGCAATTAATCAGGACTCGTATCATTTTATTCTGGTTTGGGATAGCAGTGAAGGAGGCCGATTTATTGATTTTCTCCGTGAAATGCAACATGTTATGTACTTTCCTGGAGAGTTTTTGGCACTTTGGCTCAAGTAGGAGGTGCGCGATTGTGTTACTTTACCGATGAGAAGGCAATTGCTTTGAAGTTGTCAGATCCCTTTATGTTTGATAAAACCAAACAACATTCAAGTTATAATGTTGTGTAAGTGTTTATTTCTTTTTGTCATATAAGTATCCATTCACATGTTGTAGCTAAGTAATTCTTGGTGCTTTTGTTTGCAGGAAGTTTGTCAAGTTTGGAAAAAATTCAATGGTGAACGCAGTTGATCTGCTTGCCAAACTCCATGCTATCCCAGGACTTGAGGAGAATTTTACAACTAAGGTTGTTGTTCACTTTTTTCTATTCATCTTCGGAGAGGCACCCCGTTCTGATATTTTCAAGAGCATGATGTACAAGACAATATTTTCTCAAACTGAAGAAGAAACTGATGAAGTGGGTGATATATATCAACTCTGTGCAAATAGCTGGAGCCATTCTTCCAAGACAACTTGTCTCGTGAAGTTATTGATTCTTGAAACGAAGATGGCAGCAAACAAAGATGGCAGCAAACCAGATTAATTGAAATAAAACTAATATGTTTATACAAAACATTTATACTTTTTAAAATTAATTTTTATTATACTACTCTCATAATTAATGTCATTTGCATTACATAGTTGACATAATAAACCACGTAATAACATTGTTGAATAACATTTACTAATTTTTCATATAGTTCTGATGTATATATTGATAAATTTATTTCCACAAAATTTATTTTGTTGTTGTAATAAAAACTGGTTTGAATGAATTTTGACTATTGCATAAATCATGTGTATATGAATGTATTTGTGTGTATATACATGTGTCCAATATATTTAAATATCAATACAGTTTATAGCTCTAAAGCGTATCATCCATCAAATATCTTAATAGTGGTTTCTAGTGTACTACTATTAGGTAATTATTTTTAAATAAACTTCTGGAGTATAAATTGTGCCATTGGTAAATAGGTCTGGGAATTTGGGTTCCGTGAAAAAGAAATGTTGAAATTTGCATACTTTTGCTGGGAATTAAATACATTGCGTATAATAATTAAAAACTAACATAAAAATAGTCTTAAATTTACTTTCACGTACATTATATTGATTATTTATAGGCTCCATACAAAATTTCTGGTTAGCCTCTCACAACCAAACTATCGCGGTCAAATTGGTTTGTTTTTCGTTAATACATGTTATTGGTATGTGGAGTGGACTTGCCCTTACAAATAGTGTTTTTTGATCATCTTCAATATTTTGTCAACGACATAATCATATACTGATTACTAGTATATATTTTGTATTTTCTACCCTCCTTCTCTTGGGGCCCAAGGCATTTCCCCATTTTCCTGACTTATAGGTGGGCCCTGGTTGCCCACCTGTGACTTTTCTCCATGGAATACGCCTTCTGGAAACATCAATGGGGCAACAAGATTGATGGTGCAGTGACTTCTGAGATAGAAGTAAATATGCATGTCGATTGCCTTACTAAACTTAATTATGTTATATGTTTCTCCCATTTCTTGATCTATCTATGTTTGTCTGTACAAATTTAGCAGATCACTAACTTCATTTCTCCTCATATAAGTAAGGGAACGGAAGAGAAAGGACATCTTTAATATTCATATTCTATATCTTAATACCTAGTCCCCCACTAGCATATTTCTCTCAACATGCAAGTGCATCACCTCAGTATGCCACATGCATGGAAAAAGACCACCACAACATGCAAACATGCATAATGATTTTCCCTCTATTATGTTATTTATATTGTGGGTTTTCTCATTGCTAAATGGGTGGACCTTTAAATGTGGATATTGAGTTAAATGCTCCGTGTCTCATGTTGTTGCAACAGAGGTTATTTGCACCACTATATAGGATGCTCTTGGTCTACTACTACTATTGCACCTAAAATAAAAAATACATGTCATTCTATACATCGCTAGACATAGTATAGTAGATATAAATAGTTTCCTCTATAAACTTGATTAAAATTTGTAATATATGACTTCTAAAAAAGAACCAAACATAGGGAGCATAAAGTGAGCATCATGTTTGCCAAAGAGCATCCACAAACCGAGTCTAAAATGACGTACCATCTAGAAAGGTACAAGAACTGACTCATTTTACCAAAATGTATCAAAAAGTCATGATTTCTTTTTTAGGGTGGTATGAAGGAAATTTTCTTACTAATTATTTAATTTACTCATATAATCAAGCAAGTAAATGATGTAATAATTTTATCAAATGGAAGAAAATGTCAACCTATTGTTCGCACACGAAAACTTCACCGTGTACCCCCGACGTCGAGCGTGACAGACATAATAACATCACCGGAGGATCTTGACAGGGAAGCGGTGCGCAAGACACGTCGATGATGTCTTTTAAGAGACCCATAATCCCACATGGCTAAGAGGGACCACATGAGGGCACTTGGTAGCTATGGGTAGCCATAGGTCGACCTGGTCACCCCTTTGGCCTCATGGATCATGCCGCTAAACACAAAGAACAACGAAGAATGAGGAATAAGAAAACTAGGGTAAAGGTGAACAATTAAAAAATAGTAATGTATGTGTTTCTAGTTGTGTGTCGTCCATTCGTCCAACACCCGTCATCTATTTATGAGGCAGCTGGACTTCTCATACAAGGAAAGGACTCCCAATCTTAGAATAATCAACTAACTAAGATTTAGGGTGGGCCCGAGACAATGGTTCCATGTGCGACATACAACCAAGGATTAAAATGACCCAATAACAAAAGCTGTTCATCTCGATGATGCAACAACTTTTTGTGTGGATAGTGCAGCGATAGTAAAGGGCACATGCGAGAGAGGCTACCTAGGGATTTGTGTTTGGGTATGGAGTTTCAAAACTGACTCAGTCCCACAGAGCGAAGGGGTATGCCACCTAGACATCCTTGTGTCTGGCAACCCATAGATCTCACCACCGGTCACGAGTTACTGGTAGTGAACAATGCAGAGCGCCTCGGCGTAGTACATTACAAGTGGCAGGTGATTTTGAAGGTCTGCCGCTGCTATTGTTTTTGTCAATTTTGAACAATCTTTGGGTTTTGTATTTTAGGGATAGAATTATTGTCCCATTTTTTAGTGGGGTCAAATTTACTAAATTAAAAGCTTCACATAAAACTTTGGCACTTCTTTGGGTTGATTTGCTATTTTTAGGGCATTAAATGGATTTATAGGTATTTAACGAGGCTAAATGCATTTTGATTTCAAAAATGATGTAAATGAATTGTTAAAAATATGAAAGTTGGCATGGTGTCATGATATGACCCCTAGAGGGCGTGTTAAAAAAAAGAGAAGTTATAGAAAAGTAGTGATGTACTTCTCTTAGAAATTGGAGTGTATCATAGGAAGTATCTTAGTTATGAAGGGTAAGTATCGGGTTTGAATGGGAACTCAATTTTCTTTCATCATTTTTACTTGAAATATTGTCATTGTTGAATGTACACCATTTCAAGTTCCATTTTCAATTTTTTTACTTTTCTGGATTAATATGATATGTGTAGGCATTTAATGCATTTCTAGCTATTTAATGGACATCAATTGATTTTGAATTACATGTACATTACCAAATGCCCAAATATTCACTAGTGGAAAAACCGCTAGCCACAACTTCTGTTTGTGGCGCGCCATTTTTCATCAATGCCAGCACTATTTTTTCCAAATAGTGTTGGCGTTTGCCAAATGGGTACGCCAGCTATAAGTTGCTATTGCTGACGTTGGCAATACATCCTATGCCACTACTATGTGGGCTCAGTTGTCGTGCCTAGTTGAAGTATATTGTTGTCATGCGATCTATAAACACGCCGTACATACTTAGCTTTGTGCTGTCGTGTCTTCGCCTGGAACGCCAGCACTAAGTTGTGCCTATATATAGATGTGTTGGCTGCCGGCCCCTTGTTCCAAATACATTCACACTTCCATTCTTTAAATTCTACTCCCTTTTAGTCAGCTGTTTAGGTGACAATGGACCCACCAGAGATTGTCGAATCAGCACGAGCGGCCCGTTCGAGCCCACATCGGTGGGGCGTGTCGCAAGTTCGGGACTCCGATGCCTAGGCCGAGATCTCGTCTGGCCCCGTTGGCCACGACATGCCCTCGTGACGGCCAATGCAGCCAGACCTGTCTGGCGAATCATCCCGCTGCAGCGCGACATCCCTTCGACGATCCGGCAGCTATGCCGCCGGCGCCGAAGCTGCCAGGAATCGAGCGAGGGCACCCTTGTTGCTTTTCTGTAGGTTTGGACGCCCTGCTGATAAGTATATATTGCACACACAAAGTAATCCAGAGAGAGAGTTCTACATCTGCGGTATCCTTGGAAAGGTAATATGATAGAAAATACCTTGATATTCTGCAATTTTGCACAATTCGCGATCATTAATACATGAGTGTGTATATTGTGATCCAAATGCGTTAGGGATAAAATATTGCTACACATGGATATGGGTTGATCTCGTGCAGAAGTACGTGAGTGAGTTGCTCGGGTACTTCATTGGTGAACTAAGACAACAGAGAGATGGGATGCAGCTAGCTGAAGACCGACATGATGTGAGGCTAAATACAAAAATTCAAGATGCTTCGATATGCCCTTTTATCTGGTGTTATGCTTGGCCTCGTTCTCCCTTCTGGATCGGTGGCAGCAATTTTTCTCGTGGGAATCATTACACTGATCATGTTCTTAGTCTAGATCAAGTGTGTGTAGTACTAGTTTTATATATGTGTTATTATTTCCATCCTTCAACTATTATGTATCTATGCTAGATTAATTATATCGATCGATGTTTGCCGGTGTTATCTAATTATTGATTTCCCTTGTATATATGGTTACATATTTACACAAAGTAATTAGTAAAAATAAAAATATAATAATCAATATGAAAATAAGATAATAAAATAATAAACTAAATTGTTGGGGAACTTAGCATGCAATTTCAAAATTTTGACCGAAAGCGTAAGCGTTAGTTAACGCGGTTGATGTAGTTGAACGTCTTCACGATCCAACTGATCCAAGTACCGAACGTACGGCACCTCCGTGTTCAGCACACATTCAGCTCGATGATGTCCCTCGGACTCTTGATCCAATTGAGGGTCAAGGGATAGTTCTGTCACCACGACGGTGTGGTGATGGTATTGATGATGTGATCGTGCAGTGCGTCGCCTAAGCACTACGACAGTATGACCGGAGGAGTAAACTATGGAGGAGGGCACCGCACACGGCAAAGAGAACAATTGATGTGCCTTTGGGATGCCCCGTGCCCACGTATATTAAGGAGGAGGGGAGGGGGCGACCGGCCATGGTGCGCGCCAAGTGTGGGGAGTCCTACTAGGACTCCCTAGTCCTAGTAGGATTCCCCTTTCCTTTCCGGAGAAGGGGAGAAGGGGAAAGAGGTGGAGAAAAAGAAGGAAAGGGGGGCCACGCCCCCCTTGTCTTCATCTTGAGAATCATCGTCATCTTCGACATAACGGTACCAACAGTCCTTTGCGATGTACCCTGGCTTACCACAAATCTGGCAGTGTGGCATCTCTGGTCGGGACCGGTTGCTGCCGCCACCACGGCGACCTTTGGACGCGCCAGATCGTCTGTTGGAGCTGCCGCCGCCGCTGTTGCCGCCACCACCGTGTCCTCCAGACCTCCCCTTGTTGCGGGAAGAGCCACTGGCGCGGGAGCCACCACCACGACCGTGCACCGCGGCGTTGGCAAAGGAGGGGAAACCGCCGCCCGAGTTGTTGAACTGGGCCATGCGCTAATCGAAGTTGCTCAGCATGGCGTAGAGTTCGTCGAGGGAGACCGGCATGACGCGTGCGTCCAGGGCGGAGACGATGGTCTGGTAGTCGACCTCCAGCCCGTGGATGATTTAGGAGATGAGCTCGTCGTCCTGGATGGCCTTCCCCGCAGCTGGAAGCTCGTCGGCGAGGCCGCGGAGGGAGGCAAAGTAGGGGGCAACCGTCTGGTTGCCCTTCTGCACGTTGATGAGCGGCGTCCAGATGTTGCTCACGCGGCTCATGGACTATGGCGAGATCATACCTGCCAACGTAGTCCAGAGCGCGTGCGCCGTGGTGAACGTGGTCACCGTGACGAGCACCTCCTTGGACAGGGTGCTGAGCAAATAGCCCAACACCGGCTGATCCTCCCGGACCTAGATTGGGTGGAGAGGGTTGGGCGCAGAGCTTTCTTTACCATCCTTGTCCTTGGTGACAAGTAGCCTAGCTGGCTCCGGCGTGGTGCCGTCGACGTAGACGAAGAAACCGGCGCCACGCAGATGGGGACTTACCTGTGTGCGCCACAACACGTAGTTCGTACGTGTTAGCTTCTCGGTGACCTGACCATTGAGGGTAGGTTGGAAGGGGCCGGAGGAGGAAGACATGGCTAGGCTCGGGTAGTTGGGATCTCAGTAGATGGGAAGAGATGGGGCTCTTATACCATGTGCGAATTAGCGGAACGTCTTGCCTTGTTCAGGCCGACGGGTTCGTGTTAAATAGATGGGGCGCACCTCCCATGATAGCGCATACATGTAGTTTGAGATTACAATCTTGTAGATCAAGAAAGAAGATAGAGATAGGAGGTTACATGAGATAAACGCAATACCCTAACAACCTAACTATCTCCTATGCCGCATATCTCTAGACCGGATACCCCTGTCATGTATACGTGATATGTTGACATGTTGGCATATGTACATAACATGTTTAACAGACCACACCACTGCCAGCGTCCGGAGCCGACTTTACCACTGCCGGCAATGGGTTCCTGCAGGTAGCACCTCCCTCTCCCTCTGCCATTTCCCTGCAGCAGCAAATCATCTGCTTTAGCTACCAGGTGCTAAAAAGGCGAACTAATTAAGGCCAAATAGATGCACCTCCTCTCCTTGCTGATTTATTATAACTAAAAGATAATCTTTTTTACAAGGACTTGTTGACTACAATGATCATCTTGGAGCTCGTCTTTACACCTACAGGTCATTAATCACCTCATGAGCTCTTACAAACTTAGTCTCAACAGACCATGGTGTTCTGCAATTACAATGGCCGAGGCAGCGCAACAGTAATCTTTTCTCTGTCAACTAGATCTCTAGCTCAATGTGAATTCTTTCTTGATATGGGCACTTGATTGGGGCCACCAATGTGAATTCTTGATATGTGATGCCAATGTCTATGCTTTGATTTTGCTGTGAAATGTGCATAGTGTTCCTGTGCAGGTCTTTCTGCTTTTTTTTCACGAATACGCTATTGTCAGTGTATCATTGCATTGATAGAAGGGGTTAGAACATACAGAGTGGCATCGTGAGCACGTACACTACAAGGCGTGCAGTCGATACAGAATGAGCATGAGGTGGGTTGCTCAGCCCAGACTACAAGGGCTACAATACAGGGATGATGTTACTAAGTCCTTTAGCTCCTGCATAGGCCCAAGAGCGGGCGTCGTCCTGGATCGCCATCACTCGGGAGGCAGAGGAGGGCGCAATCTTGTCGAAGATGACCGCATTGCGATGGCGCCAGAGGGACCAGGCCGTGAGGGCGGCAATAGTAGTTAGCCCACATCGTTTGTCCATGGCGATTGTGTCGAGAGCGGAACCGAGCCAGCTCAGGAAGTCGAGGGCGCCATCCGACACGGGGATCTCGGGGTAGCACCAGGAAAGGATGCCGTGCCAGATGGTGCGGGAGAAGACACACCCAATCAAGAGGTGGTGGAGAGTCTCGCCATGTTGGGAACATAGGACCCAGGCTGGCTTGTGAGGCAGGCCGCCTCTCTCAAGCCGGTCAACCGTCCAACACCGGTTGACAGAGGCGAGGTAGAGGAAGAACATGACGGAGATAGGGGCCCCAGAATTCCAAATGAGACGCCAATGTTCAGAGGACTTAGAGCCGGTGAATAGGGCATTGTAGCAAGAGGAAGCGGAGCAGGCTCCATTCTCCGTCCACCGCCAAGAGATGGTGTCGGGCTCCTGAGAAAGGGCAATGACTTGCAGTCGGCACCAGAGGTCAATGTACTCGAGTGCAGCCGCCGGACTGAGGTGGCCGTGGATGTCACTGATCCACATGCGATCAGGCAGGGCCGTGGCGACAGTGCGCGATCGACGGCATCGGCTAGGGACAAGGACTGTAAGGCTCGGGGCGAGCTCATCGATAGAGCGGCCCTGGAACCACTTGTCGGTCCAGAAGCGGCAAGAAGTACCATTGCCAAGAGACATGGCCAGCAAGATGTGAACCGGCATGGACGTGAGGACTTGTCTGACCAAGGCAAGCCGTTCACCACGCGATAGGAGGGCTGCTTTCCAAGTCGCCAGCTTGCGTAGCAGCTTGTCGATGAGAGGCAGCAAGTGGGTGACGGGCACCTTGCGGAGGGAGAGGGGGAGGCCTAGGTATTGGATGGGGAAGGCCACAATCGGGCAGGACAGGGAGGAGCCCACAACTTGCGAGACCTCAGGAGTGCACTGGATTGGTGCCGTCGCGCACTTGGCGAAGTTGGTGCGAAATCCGGACACGGCCTCAAAGAAGTCAAGCAGTCCACTAACAACAGCAAGCTCGGAGGGATCTGGGTGGCAGAAAATGACCACGTCATCCGCAAACAGGGAGATACTAGAGGCAGCCAGCCGGTCAGATTTTTTTTCGAAAAGGGGGTTACCCCAGCCTCTGCATCAGAAACATGCATACGGCTCATATTATTAAAAACGAAACCAGTATCAAAGTCTCCAGTGTCTTAAAGTACGAAATGAAAACAGAACGCTCAAACGAGCCTAATCAAAAAGCCACAACCGGCAGGCAAACAAAATAGGAGCACTACATGCTTATCCTATTACATGACCGTCATCCAAACCGGTTGAAAATAACCCGAGCTACCATCTCCCATCGGGTAGACGCAGTAGCCAAACGCCCCCTGGCCTCCATCGGAGTGAGTAGCGACCATATACGGATCAAAGCTGTGGCCCTGAAGATAACTTGCAAAAAATGAAAGTTCGTTGCTCTGTTAAAAACCAAATCATTTCTGCAGTTCCAGATTGCCCATAACAAGGCACAAACTCCAAAACGAATGTGCCTCGCTATATCCGAGTTAACCACATCAAGCCATGTTCCAAATAACATGTTGATAGAGGTAGGTGGAGTAATATTAAAAGCAATATGAATCGAACGCCAAAGAATCTTAGCCAGCAGACAATCTAGAAAGAGGTGCCTGATAGTTTCGTTATGACCACAAAAACTACACCTAGCAGAACCCATCCAATTGCGTTTTGCCAGATTATCCTTTGTCAAAATGACTTGTTTATGCACAAACCACATAAACACTTTGATTCGGAAAGGTACCTTAACTTTCCAGATGTGCTTCGAGCAAGGAATGACACTAGTGTTTATGACATCCAGATACATGGATTTGACCGAGACAGCTGGACATCCATCACCCTTCGTACAAGATGAAGCCAGGCCTCCCAACGATCGCCTACCAGCGTCCTCCGAAAGCTAATATTGAGAGGTGTGGACTGTAAGATGGTTGCAACGTAAGCTTCTCAATGTTGAACAATGTTGTACAAAGTAGGATATTGAAGTGCCAGGGGCGTCTCCCCAAGCCACGTATCCTCCCAGAACCTCGTATTAGCCCCATCACCGACTAAGATCTTTGCCCTGTTAAAGAAGAGGGGCTTGACTCTCATCAACCCTTTCCAAAACGGTGAGTCAGTCGGTCGCACAGTCACCTGAGCCAATGTTTTAGACTGAAGATACTTATTTCGCAAAATCTGAGCCCAAGTAGCCTCTTTCTCGAACGAAAGTTTAAATAGCCACTTGCTAAGGAGACATCTATTCTTGATCTCTAGATTTTCAATGCCTAGACCGCCTTGGTCCTTCGGCCTACAGATGATGTCCCATTTTGTAAGCCTATACTTTCGTTTCAACTCATCATTCTGCCAAAAGAATCTAGATTGATAAAAGTCTAACCTCTTCCTAACTCCCACCGGGACCTCAGAAAAGGATAAAAGAAACATAGGCATACTGGTGAGGACCGAATTAATCAGAATTAATCGCCCTTCATATGACATGAGCTTCCCTTTCCAACAGCTCAGTTTCTTTTCAAAACGATCCTCGATGCACTTCCACTCCTTGTTCGTCAGCTTACGATGATGAATGGGTATACCTAAGTACGTGAACGGTAACGAACCCAACTCACATCCGAACAATTGCTTATACGCCTCCTGGTCATCATTAGCTCTTCCAAAGCAAAACAATTCGCTCTTATGGAAGTTAATCTTGAGCCCAGACAATTGTTCAAATAAGCACAAAACAAGCTTCATGTTTCTTGCTTTCGCCAAGTCATGCTCCATAAAGATGATAGTATCATCAGCATACTGCAATATGGATATACCACCGTCAACTAGGTGCGGAACCAAGCCACCAACCTGCCCCGCATCCTTAGCCCGACCTATTAAAATAGATAGCATATCAACCACTATGTTGAATAGAATCGGTGACATGGGATCTCCTTGCCTTAGTACTTTGTGTGTCTCGAAATAGTGACCTATATCATCATTCACTTTAATCCCTACACTTCCTTTTTGCGTAAAGGATTCAATCTGGTCTTGCCAGGCCTTGTCAAATCCTTTCATACGCAAAGCTTGTTGAAGGAAAGGCCATTTAACTTTATCGTATGCTTTTTCAAAATTCACTTTAAAAACCACACCATCTAGTTTTTTTGAGTGGATCTCATCGAGCGTTTCATGCAAGACGACCACCCCTTCAAGGATATTTCTATCTGGCATGAAAGCAGTCTGGGACGGTTGCACAACTGAATGCGCAATCTGCGTGAGTCGGTTCGTCCCAACCTTGGTAAAGATTTTGAAACTGACATTAAGCAAATAGATAGGCCTGAACTGCTCAATGCGAATAGCCTCTGTCTTCTTAGGAAGAAGAGTTATCGTTCCAAAATTGAGCTTGAACAAATGAAGCTGACCAATGAACAACTCATGAAACATCGGCAACAGGTCACCCTTAATGAAGTGCCAGCACTTTTTGTAAAACTCCACCGGAAACCCATCCGGTCCTGGCGCTTTATTGTTTTTCATTTGTGCAATGGCCTCAAACACCTCCTTCTCCGTAAAAGGAGCAGTCAAAATCTCGTTCTCTTTCGTCTCAAGTTGAGGAACATCCTCAACCCTTGACTCATCTAAGGACACAAAACTCTCTTCCGGAGGTCCAAACAACTGCTTATAATAGTTGGTAATGTAAACTTTCAGGTTTTCCTGACCAACTATCATCCCTTCATTCCGAGGTCGTTTTCGTGGAGGTCGGGCGGGAACCGGAGGCACTACCAGCCTAGGCACACTAAGACCACTACCGCGACGGAGGTAGCGGATGGTGCATCGGATCTACCGCAGGTGGCGGTGGAGATGGTGCAGGCTTTGGCTGCAGTGTCTTTGCCAGAGCCCATGCAGACTGGTGATTCTATTTCTGAGCAAGGTACGGACAAGACCGAGAGTGACAAGTTTTCCAAGTGGGCGACTAAGAAGAAGAAGCTTACCTGTTTCCGTTGTGGGGAACCGGGACACTTTTTGGTTCAGTGTACTGCGGAGTTATGCGAGTTATGCCGGAAACCTAAACCATCCGTTCAGATTTACGGGGTGTGTTGTTCGGAGTTGATGTTTTTTGAGTCTCCATCTGTGGAGCCCTCAGCACCCATAGTGGAAACTTCCTTCCCCGGTGTGGTGAAGGTGGTTCACGGTCCGTTGACCGAAGCACAGATCATTCAGCAGTTGAGAGAGCTTGCTCTGGGTAATTTTCAGTGGTCCTTACATAAGCTCACAGATAATTCTTATAAAGTGGATTTCCCGTCTAAGGAGGATCAGCTGAGGATTCTCAAGTTCGGTATGAGTAGGGTCACGGGTACTAGTTATGTGCTGGAGTTTGATGAGTGGAAAAAGAAAGAGCCACAGGGCATGCCGTTAACTCAGACTTGGGTGCGTTTCTCTGGAGCCCCGTCTGCTCCTCTGGACAGCTTCTTGGTGACGTGGGGCTTGGGTTCTTTGATTGGCAGGACTGAGCAGGTGGATATGCAGTTCACTCGGGCTCACGCGGTGGCACGGCTTCTTGACAGTGTCGCTAACATTGAGTTCTTGCCAGACGGGGTGCCTTGGACTTATGCAGGCGTTTTATTTCAGTTGGGTGTTGAGTATGGGGATCCTAATCTGTTCAGTGAGTTTGAGGATGATAATCCCATGGACACTTCTGAGGGAGGAGGGGCTTCGGGGAACCAGAATGATATTGCTAAGAGTGATGATGACAAGGCTAAGGGGCCTTCGGGGCCGTCAGACACTAGTGACTCTGCCCCTGCTTGGTTCTTTGGGGGCGTCCTCGGCTCCGCCGAGGCTATCGTGTGACCGGGTCGTTTCTGCGAGCCCAATGCTGAGTTTGTGTGTGTCGAGTTTTGTTGAGGAGGGAGGTGCAGCGGGGCAGGATGCCCCGCCCTCGGTTGTCTCCTCTCCTTCGGCACCGGTCGAGGTGGCCGCGCCGGTGGTCGCGGGCGGAGGTGGCGGGCAGGAGGCTCGTCCCTCTGGGCCCTTGTCGCCGTCGGCGGCGAGGTTCGGCTCGGCTCTCTTGTCCATGAGGTCGCCGACTTGCGGGGAAGCGGGCGTGCAGGAGGCCGTCGTCTCCCCTTCTGTTGCTTTGGAGGGCGGGCCGGGTGGTCTGGTCGTTTCGGCACCATTCTCCATGGACCGCTCTTTGCCGAGTTCGCCGGTCTCGGGCGTCGGCGGGATTTCCGTCGATAGTCCCAGGGAGCTTTCGTCGTCTCTGGGTGATGCTCCGGTGGCCCCGGCGCTGGCCACTGCTGTTGGGGGACGGGCAGGAGGCTCTTTCCCTAGCACAGCTTCACGCGAGGAGGTCATTGCTTTTGGCGGGATCCCGGATCCTGTCTCTGCAGGGAGACGGGTCAGCGGGAGACTGCAGAAGCAGCCGAACATTGATGACATACAGCTAAGGTGTGCTTTGAGGGCGGCCAAGTTGCGCGACGTCGAGACTTCCACTGGTATGTCTGTTAATAAATCAAATTCTATTATGCATTTTACAGGTGATGAGATTGTGCACAATGACAACCAACTAGGAGTTTCACTTGGTAATAATGATCTAGAGATTTCTATGTCTGTTAATGATATGCTCGATTTGGAAGCTGAACGAGCGTTAGAATTAATTCGTAACATATCTGTCGTTAAGCCTATGAATGAGTCGGAGATTGATGCGCTTGGGGTTAGGGCTCTTGATGGTTTGTGCGCCGATCTTGACCCTGCGGTTCAGGAAACGGAGGAGGAGGATGAGTATGCCTATCCTGAAACCTCTAACCATGAGGATGAGTCTTTGGTGATAGAGGCTGAGCCCGAGCGTGCCGAACCTTCTGATGTTTGCGTTAAGCCTAAACATACCTGGAAACGGAAGGTTTATCCAGTGTCGGCTGTGCGTAGAAGTTCTAGGATCTGTACCTCTAAAAAAATTCATGACGAAATATGAGAGGCATTTTCTGGAATAGCAGAGGTCTTAAAGACTTGGCTAAAAGAAGGTTTCTAGCGGATGCTTCTTTTGAACATCATTTAGACTTTATTGCTTTGTCCGAGACTGGACGAGGTAATTTCACTCCACAATTTCTTAGCAGCTTATCTGGGGGGGGGGGGTAAATTTTGATTGGCACAGCATCCCACCTCGAGGAAGATCCGGTGGGGTTCTTCTTGGGGTTAAGTGCGAAACGTTGGAGGTTCGGAGTGTGGTGTTCGGTGAGTTTGCGGTAAAGTTTCGGGTCAGAACTAAAGCCGATGGATTCGATTGGGCTTTGGTGGCTGTCTATGGAGCTGCGCAACCCGAACTCAAGCCAGATTTCTTGGCTGATTTGGTCCGTGTTTGCGGTAACGAGCAGCTACCCGTCTTAGTGGGTGGTGATTTTAACATTATTCGAACAAAGGAGGAAAATAATAATGACAACTTTGATGGCAGATGGTTGTTTATGTTCAATACTATCATTGAACGCTTGGATCTCAGAGAGATAGAGCTCTCGGGTAGGAAATTCACTTGGGCAAATTCGTTACCGGTTCCGACTTTTGAGAAGCTAGATCGTGTTTTGGCTAGCGTCGATTGGGAATAGAAGTTTCCACTGGTAATGGTGCAGGCGTTGACACGAGGTACCTCGGATCACACACCGCTACTAGTCGACTCGGGGGCTCAAACTCATGTGGGTAATAAGAATATTTTCTCCTTCGAACTTGCTTGGTTTGAAAGAGAAGGGTTCCTCGAGTTGTTAGCTAGAGAGTGGGCTAAAGACTCGGGTGGAAGGTCACCCATTGAGCGGTGGCAGTGCAAGATTCGTCATCTTCGAAGTTTCCTTCGTGGATGGGCCAAGCATACGTATGGGATATATAAGGCGAAGAAGGAAAGACTCCTTATGCTTATTCACTCCCTTGAGTTAAAAGCTGAAACCTCTATATTAGATACCAGCGAGCTGGAGACTAAAGTGGAGGCCGAGTTGCGGCTGAAACAGCTTCTCCGCGAGGAGGAATTGAAGTGGGATTTGAGAGCTAAGGTTCGTAAAATTGTCCAAGGTGAGGACAACACTCAATTCTTTCGTATGATTGCTAATGGAAAGCATCGTAAGAAGCCAGCCGGTCAGATAGTCGCCGGATGATACTGCCATCTGATTGTCAAAGAATCTTTGTTTCAGGTCTCTACTGTCTATTACTAGATGATATTTGACAACAGCAGGGGGCTGAGATGCAAACCCTAGGCCTGGTTCTTGAGCTCGGCTGGGCTCGATGGGATATATAAGGCGAAGAAGGAAAGACTCCTTATGCTTATTCACTCCCTTGAGTTAAAAGCTGAAACCTCTATATTAGATACCAGCGAGCTGGAGACTAAAGTGGAGGCCGAGTTGCGGCTGAAACAGCTTCTCCGCGAGGAGGAATTGAAGTGGGATTTGAGAGCTAAGGTTCGTAAAATTGTCCAAGGTGAGGACAACACTCAATTCTTTCGTATGATTGCTAATGGAAAGCATCGTAAGAAGCCAGCCGGTCAGATAGTCGCCGGATGATACTGCCATCTGATTGTCAAAGAATCTTTGTTTCAGGTCTCTACTGTCTATTACTAGATGATATTTGACAACAGCAGGGGGCTGAGATGCAAACCCTAGGCCTGGTTCTTGAGCTCGGCTGGGCTCGATGGAAACAGCAGCGGCGATGCGTCAATGGCAATCAGGCGCAGCAGCATGGCAGTCGATCGAGTGTGCTCTCCTAGCAGCAGCTCGCCCTCTCCACCATGTGCGGAAGCATTGATGAGTAGCTTTATATAATGATGCTGGATAAAATGTTTGTGTTGTGTTGTGTGAAGGGAAGGGAAGGGAAGGGGGCCATGTCATGGTGAAGCTGCAAGGGCATGCCGGGAGAGGAGGGAGGGGGACGATGCTTGGACCCTGATGCCATCAAAGGTTCTCTCGCCCATCTCCTCTCACTCTATTTTTGGTTCTGTTCTAGTTCAATTCAGTTATTTTATTTCTCTTTCCATCCAATATAAACATGAGCTGCTGGATCATGAACTAAATTAAACATGCTGGAGCAGATTGGATTCATGAATCAATTTTGATCCCACAATTATACGTGGAGCAGATTATGTGTGAAGCAGATTCAGAAAATTTGTGCATTTATCTGCACTGCGATGGCGGTGATATTTCTTCATTCTCCCAGCTTAATTTTTTTGTACCAGCAGCTTTGTCGGCGCCGGCTGCACACCGCGCTGGATCAGAGCTGCCTCCACCCAGCCCTCACGCCCCACCCTTCGCAGGTTCCTACTTGTACTGCTCCCCTCTTTCCAATTCTCACACTGTAACACACAAGTATAAACCTGCTGAATTTTAATTGTTAAATTATGATCTAAATTCTAGTACCGTGTTGGACTAGACGTAGTACAAACGGTGTGGGCCTTTGCGTTGACGTCGACGTGTACGAGTACAACTCGTTTACTTGTCCTTCAAGGACTCTCATGTATTGCCCTCTTATATGCCCCATGTAGTTGCACCTCAAACGGTCTGTCGTCTCGTGCTTGTAATACTCCTCCATCATAGTGATTGCGCCTTCGTGCGTCCGTGGTTTTCTCCCGCAAGGGTTTTCACGTAAAAATCCGTGTCTCTCTTTGTCTCGTTTATTCTCGTTATTATCTAACAAGTGGTATACAGAGCTGAGGTTCGTATCTGAGATTTGAGACGAAAGATTAGGGTTCGGCTGTGCGGGCCGCCGCCGTCCTGCGATCTCCGGATCGGAGACTGTTTCCGGTGCGAGGTGCTATACGAGCCGCTGCAGCCGCAAGTCGCCGAGACCGACAGGATTTTATCGCTGCTGATCCGTTTTCTAATCGAGCAGTACACCGAGGCTTCCGCTACCCACCGCTGTCAAATATCAAGTCGCCGTGTCGGCCGTGGCCGTCTCCTGTGCAGGCGATAATCTGCTGCACTAGCGCATCACGCCCGAGGCTTGGGGAGCAAAGGATCTGGCCAGCCGTCACGTCCTCGCGCGAAGACCGGAGAACCATATAGCAATCATCAAGTACCTCAACTAGTACTCCAGTCTTACACGTGAAGGCTACAGGGTTACTTTTTCCTTCTCAAATTGCTATTACCACATCCAAACGATATCCAGGTGCTATTTACTCTGTTTGCCGCGTACTAATTCTATCAAGAATTTTTTTTACCGGCTTGTACTACTTTGTACACACAAATTAATCTACTCATGGCATCCATGAAGTATGATCTTCCGCTGCTGGACCGTGACACAAGGTTTATCTTATGGCAAGTCAAGATGCGGGCGTTGTTGGCACAGTCCGACTATGATGAAGCACTGGATAGTTTTGGGAAGAACCGAATTCAGGACTGGACTGATGAGGAGAAAAGGATTGATTGTAAGGCTTTGTCACAAATTCAACTCCATTTGCATAATAATATTTTGCAGGAAGTTTTAAGCGAGAAAACTGCCGCCGTTTTATGGTTAAAGCTGGAAGGGATTTGCATGACTAAAGATCTCACCAGCAAGATGCATCTGAAGCAAAAATTATTCCTGCAGAGGTTACCCGAGGGAGGTAATGTTTTGAATCATATTTCAGAATTTAAAGAGATCATATCTGATCTAGCTGCAATGGAGGTTAAGTATGAAGAGGAAGATACTGCTTTAATGTTACTTTGTTCACTGCCAAGTTCTTATACCAATTTTAGAGACACCATATTATACAATCGTGATACTCTCACGCTTAATGAAGTTAATGGTGCCTCATGATGGTTCGAGTTCATCCCAAGCCGAGGGATTATCTGTTCGTGGTAGGACAAAGGAGAAGAACTCCAATAATGGAAACAGAGGCAAAAGTAAAAATGGCTACAGGGGCCGGTCGCAATCCAGAGACAAGAAGTATTGCAGGTATTGCAAGAGAGACGGGCATGACATCTCAGAGTGTTTCAAGTTGCAGAATAAAGAAAAGAGGAAAGGTAACAAGCAAGGTGAAAATTCTGCTAACATTGCTCGTGATGATAGTTCCGATAATGCTCTTGTCGTTATTGCTGGATGTGCTGAGACCAATGATGAGTGGGTACTTGACACTGCATGTACTTTCCATATGTGTCCACATAGAGATTGGTTTAATATTTTTGATTCCATTGCTTCTGCTGGTTCCGTTTTGGGTTTTGATAATTCACCATGTAAGATTGAAGGCATAGGTTCTATTCGAATCAAGATGTTTGATGGCATAATCAGAACTTTGACAGATGTTCGGTATATTCCAAAGATGAAGAGAAATCTTATTTCTATGAGTGCCCTTGATGCAAAGGGATACAAGTATTCAGGTGGAGACAGTGTTTTGAAAGTCACCAAAGGTTCCCTTATTGTGATGAAAGGTGATTTGAGTTCGACCAATGGTCTTTATTACCTTCGAGGTTCTACCGTTTCAGGTAACGCTACTCCAGTTATTTTAAAGAATTCTGATTGTGATGCTGCTAACCTTTGGCATATGCGTCTTGGACATATGAGTGAACTTGGTTTAGCAGAGTTAAACAAGAGAGGTCTTCTTGATGGATATGAACCTGGTAAATTGAAATTTTGTGAGCATTGTATCTTCGGCAAGCACAAGAGGGTGAAGTTCAATACTTCAACCCATACAACTCAAGGTATTCTTGATTATGTGCATTCTGATTTATGGGGACCATCTCGCAAGAAGTCACTAGGTGGTGCAAGTTACATGCTGACTATTATTGATGATTATTCGAGAAAAGTTTGGCCTTATTTCTTGAAGCATAAATATGAAGCATTCTTAGCATTCAAGGAGTGGAAGATTATGATTGAGAGGCAAACTGAAAGGAAGGTAAAGATACTTCGCCCTGAGAATGGTATGGAATTCTGTTCTAAGCAATTTAAGAACTATTGCAAATCTGAAGGCATTGTCAGACATTACACCGTTCCTTATACTCCTCAACAAAACGGTGTTG
The DNA here is from genome assembly GCA_021605205.1 of Aegilops longissima. Taxonomy (NCBI): domain Eukaryota; kingdom Viridiplantae; phylum Streptophyta; class Magnoliopsida; order Poales; family Poaceae; genus Aegilops; species Aegilops longissima. Next base: position 850,118,104 of record CM038677.1, read on the forward strand.
CTGAGCGTATGAACATGACCATTATTTTCAGAGCCCGTTGCATGTTGTCCAATGCAGGTTTGCATAGGCATTTTTGGGCTGAGGCCGCTTCCACTGCTTGTTATCTTATTAACCGTTCACCATCTATTGCTCTTAATAAGAAAACTCCAATTGAGGTATGGTCTGGTTCACCTGCTGATTATTCACAGTTGAGAGTTTTTGGTTGCACTGCTTATGCTCATGTTGATAATGGAAAGTTGGAGCCTAGGGCTGTTAAGTGCATCTTTCTTGGTTATATAAGTCTGGTGTTAAAGGTTTTAATTTGTGGAATCCTGAAACCCAGAAGGTTGTTATTAGCAGAAATGTTATCTTTAATGAATCTGCTATGTTACATGATGTTTCATCTACTAATGTTCCCGTTGGGAGTGAACAACAGCCTATTGTTCAGGAGCCTACTGTTCAGGTGGAGCATGTTATTGATTTGGGTGATACATCTGGTAATGAAAATGTTGATGCACATGATGAACCCGTCATTGATGATGAACATGCTACTCCTACTCCAAATCAGCATATTGTTCCACCCAGTTGGAATCTCGCACGTGACAGAGTTAGACGGGTTATTAATAAACCTGACAGGTTAATTGAAGAGTGCAATATTGTTTCTTTTGCTTTATCTGTTGCAGAAGAAATTGAAGGTAATGCTGAGCCTTCTTCATATTCCGAGGCTATTATTTCTAGTGACTGTAATAAGTGGATGACCGCTATGCATGATGAGATGGAATCACTTGAAAAGAATGGCACTTGAGATTTAGTAAAATTGCCTAGAGAGAAGAAACCTATTCGTTGCAAGTGGGTTTTCAAGAGGAAAGAAGGTGTTTCTCCTGATGATGAGACAAGATATAAAGCAAGGTTAGTTGCTAAAGGTTATAGCCAGATTCCAGGTATTGATTATAACGAAGTCTTTTCTCCCGTTGTGAAGCATAGCTCTATTCGCACTTTACTCAGTATTGTTGCCATGCATGATCTTGAGCTTGAACAACTGGATGTTAAAACTGCATTCTTACATGGATAATTAGAAGAGGATATTTATATGGAACAACCTGAAGGTTTTGTTATTCCTCGAAAAGAAAAGCTTGTCTGCAAGTTAAAGAAATCTCTCTATTGATTGAAGCAATCCCCGAGACAGTGGTACAAGAGATCTGACACCTTTATGCTCTCTCAAGGTTTCAAAAGGTCTAATTATGATAGTTGTGTTTATTTGAAAACTGCCAACGGTTCAACTATTTATTTGCTCCTTTATGTTGATGATATGCTTATTGCTGCAAAGAGTATGTCAGAGATTAATGAACTAAAGAAGCAATTGAGTAATGAATTAGAGATGAAAGATTTGGGTGCAGCAAAGAAAATTCTTGGCATGGAAATATCGAGAGATAGACCGTCCGGAAAAGTATATCTAAGTCAGAAGGGATATATTGATAAAGTTCTTCGTCATTTTAATATGCATAATGCCAAGCCGGTGAGTACACCGTTAGCTGCACACTTCAAATTGTCATCAGTTTTATGTCCTAAGTCAGATGCAAATATTGAGTACATGTCTAGAGTTCCCTATTCGAGTGCAGTTGGTTCACTTATGTATGCCATGGTTTGTTCTTGTCCGGATTTATCATATGCATTGAGTGTTGTCAGTAGATACGTGGCTAATCCTGGAAAAGAGCATTGGAGAGTAGTTCAGTGGATTTTCAGATACCTGCGAGGTACTTCTAATGCTTATTTACAGTTTGGAAAAACTGGAGATGGACTTGTTGGTTTTGTTGATTCTGATTTTGCTGGTGATTTGGATAAGAGAAGATCACTCACAGGTTATGTTTTCACCATTGGTGGTTGTGCTGTGAGTTGGAGAGCAACTTTGCAGTCTATTGTGGCTTGTTCCACTACTGATGCTGAGTATATGGCTATTTCTGAGGCATGCAAAGAAGCTATCTGGTTGAGAGGTTTATACACTGAGCTTTGTGGAGATTCATCTTGCCCTACCATATTTAGTGACAGTCAAAGTGCCATATATCTTACAAAGAATCCAATGTATCATGAGAGGACAAAGCACATTGCTGTCAGATTTCACTATATTCGAGATGTTGTTGCTGAAGCTGATTTGAAAGTATGCAAGATAAGTACTCATGATAATCCTGCTGATATGATGACAAAGCCAGTTCCGACCAATAAGTTTAAGCTTTGCTCAGGCTTAGTTGGTATTTCTCATTAGTCCTACGGACTTTGACGCACAAGGTGTTTATGCTGATTTGGATGGAGTTATTCACTTTCTTCGACTACTGGAGGGAATTTGGATCAAGGTGGAGATTGTTAAATTATGATCCAAATTCTAGTACCGTGTTGGACTAGACGTAGTACAAACGGTGTGGGCCTTTGCGTTGACGTCGACGCGTACGAGTACAACTCGTTTATTTGTCCTCTAAGAACTCTCATGTATGGCCCTCTTATATACCCCATGTAGTCGCACCTCAGACGGTCTGTCGTCTCGTGCTTGTAAAACTCCTCCATCATAGTGATTACCCCTTCGTGCGTCCGTGATTTTCTCCCGCAAGGATTCCCACATAAAAATCCGTGTCTCTCTTTGTCTCGTTTATTCTCGTTATTATCTAACATTAATGCTGTCCATGTCAGTGAACGTGCGGTTGAAGAGGAGGGTTTGTTGCCTCACCTGGAAAGAAGCGCGGCGTGATGGGTGCCTTTTGTTGTACATAATCTGGAACAATTGTGTGGTTTTCACTTTGAGTGGTGTAGTGTTTGTACAGCCAAAATGAATGTCAAAATAATTAGCTAATCCCTCCTGTCTAGATACATACATGCATGCATGCATGATTCAGTGTCGTGATGCTTTTCTATGTCAGTGATTCAGTGTCGAAGAAGGCTTTCAGTGGTTTAATGTTGTAGATCTACTAGAACCAACTAGAATGCTTTCCATGTCAGCAAGTCAACATCGTGAAGGTATGCATGTGCACAAACCAAAATTCCGTATCGTACATACACCCTCCGTCCGGGTTTATTGGGCCTCTGGACGGAGGGAGCGTGTCCGCTTCTATTAGGCCCCTCCATCGATATACGGTCCATCTTATGAAGCGCGGTAAATTTGCAGCCACCAGCTAACTATACATTGACTAGTGTACTCCTCCTAGCACAACGCCATGGCAATAGCTAGCCAATGCATGCACTTCGAAGGAGAAAAATTAGCTGAAAAAGTTAAGGCTGGTCGTAATGGCGAGTATCATACACTAGTATCATGCATATGATACTAGTATATAATAGTAATACATCCGTAGTGCACAGTATCATAAATTAATATCATAGCTAACTTCATTTATTGTCATGCATGACACATAGTAGCAGCACACCATTTAATATGATACGGTATCATGATATGATACTCAACCTTCTCTTTTTTCATTAAATTCTATGCCACGTCATTAAATTTGCCTAATTAGCATGCATGATACTACCTATAATACTATTATTACAACCAGCCTAAGAAGAGCATTAGTGAAGCGAGATAGTCCTCCTTCGGTTGGTGCATGCATGCACCATGCGGCATCCGAGGCCGCGAGAAAGTAGTAGCATCACCGTGCGCGTGAGCTGGCGCCGGCTTCCCAAGCGTCGGGCATGTGGGTCTAGCCGGGTCTGCTTTGGGTAGTAGTAGTAAATTGCGTGTTGAAACTGAAGGAACTGCCCTAATTTCAGGGAATTAATCATCTTGCCTTGGTAACTGTGATTTGATCAAAGGCCTAATAAACCAGGACCGAGGGAGTGCTGCCAAGGCAGTGCTCATAGCCAGCCACTATTGCTGCTGCTGCGTGCGTGCACTTTTTTTTTATGAAACGAAATTGCTGTGCGTATTATGATGTACGATATCCGTACGACGCGATCCCACACACCCACGAATTTCATCCAACGGCTGCTGATGACTGTCGTGCAAACTACCTGAATCTCTAACATTAGCTCTTCCATGAGAAAACTGGAAGCTACTCCCTCTGTCCCATAATATAAGAACGTTTTTGACACTAGTGTAGTATCAAAAACGTTCTTATATTACGGGACGGAGGGAGTACTTGAATAGGGCATATTCATACCCTCTGTCCAAAAAGTACGATCTTGGTTTCCAAACGCCAGGTATTATCCTTGTACAGCTGATTTGTCTCGCTGTGATTAAATAAATGTTAGAACGCTAGAAGTAATGCAGATCACCATAATATATAGAGAAGTGGAAGTAATCTAGTCTACTTTAAATGCTCTTCTCGATAGGATTTAGACCATTCCCTATATCTTTGTTTGAAATAAGATAGAAAAACATTTGCAAGATCATCCATAATGCTGCAAGAACTATGTGGAAAGAAATGACTAAAGACTGGCCTGGGAACCCTATATTTTATTCTGTACTATATCGTGCATGAGTAAAATCGATGAAATACACAAGAGAAATCTCTTTCCCTGGTAAAGTAGTTTCCGGTTATGAAACAAAATACTCATTATCCATTGACCAGCATAGTGACTCTACTATTCCTTCATTTTGCAATAGTATGCTTGGATCAAAAGTACGGCAATTTCTCCCCCTCGCTCTCCCATCCAACAAACGAAGCAGAGCAATGTTGAAGAAAGGAAGAGGCAGGGTTACCATGGCTAACATGAAGCTTCTAAACTTCCGTACATATACATCACAGAAAAGCATGGGGAGCAAACATATTGTTGTTGGTGCTTGCTGTGATACATGCTTTTCCCTGTTAACTCCATAATTCTACTTGTTGCTACCTTGAGCCTCTCATTTCTACGCAATTTAAGCAGAGAGTCAAATTTAGAACAATCAGTATCTGCCTAAAAATTCTGAAAAGGGAAATTTCAGTAGCTTTGGAGCAATTTAAGCACTAATTTAAATACATTGCAAATCTCAGCTTTGATATCAATCTTAATTCTCTTTGAAGAAATTGTATACCGCTAGGTTAGAAGGATCTCACATCATGGCGAGCCATGCTCCACAAGCACATCAGGCAACCGCAACACTGGTCACGGTCCTCCGGCCATATGAACCCACGGTAAGCGTCTACTCCCATGCCAACCTTGCCAGCGATAGTCCACCCACGACTAGGGAAAAGCCTAGCAACAGCGCGGGTTTTGGGCCTATTAGTAGCGCGGGGGCCAGCGCTAATAATAAGGAGCTACAGCTAACGTATAGCAGTAGCGCGGGTGCCATCCGCGCTACTACTATGTCCTTTAGTAGTAGCGTGGGTAAAAACCCGCGCTACTACTACCAGCGCAGGTTTTTTTTTGAATTTTTTCGAAAAAATATTTTGATTTTTCCTAATTTTCAAATTTCTGAATTATTTTAACCTCAAATCTCTAATCACCCCTCATCGCTGCTCAATTTAATCTCTAATCACCCCTCATCATTCCAAATCATCTAACTTCCCGGACGGTCACCCATCCTCTCACTACTCCAGCCTGAGCACGCTTAACTTCCGGGTTCTATTCTCCCTCGTTTCCAAGTCTGCACTTGTTGTTTTCCTGACAATAGTAAGATGTCAATCCTATTAACCTCAGGAATTTAGCTTGAGCATGAAGTCACACATTTCACTATTTGAGTTTGAAACTATTGTTCTAAAAATTTAGTAACACTAATATTTCTTGAATAATTAGTTTGACCATAGTTTGGCCATAGTTTTACCTGATTTGACCAAAATTAAAAAAAAACAAAAATAATTATTTAGTAACACTAATATTCTAGAATAATTAGTTTGACCATTGTTTGACCATAGTTTGACCACACAGTTTGAAATTTTTTCGATTTTTTCCACTCTAGATCTTAAAAGCCCCGTAACTTTTTTTCTTTTTGGTTTTTGAGGATTTTGAAAATGTTTAACGGGGTTCCATGTTAAATTTGGATGTAACTTTTCGAGTAGATGATTTTTCATATAAAAAACTTTTTCATCCGAGTTACTATGCAAAAGTTATGCCCATTTTTACAAATTCTCGAGAGATTTTGCAAATAAAGTCGAAATTCATATTTGCAAATTTTCCCAACAACTAGACCATATATCACATGGGAAACTTATTTTCTTATTTTTTGGCATTTTCATCATTTTCTTTTATTTTTTTTAAACTGAAAAGGCGATCGGGGGGTAGAGTTTGAAAATGGGACCTTTAGTAGTAGCGCGGTTTTTTACCCCCTTGCTACTACTATGGCACCACTTAGTAGTAGCAAGGGCTAAAAACCAACGCTACTGCTATCAAACTTAGTAGTAGCGAGGTTTTAAAAACCCGCGCTACTACTATGGCATGTCCCGGGGGGCACGATAGAGATTATTGAGTCCCTTCCAAGCGTGTATTTTCCAGTCAGTCTCCCCTCATACCGCGATTTAGGGAGACCTATCTTCTTAAGGCCAGGAATGAAGTCAACACAAAACCCGATGACATCCTCTGTTTGATGGCCCATGGAGATGCTTCCTTCTGGCCTAGCGCGGTTACGAACATATTTCTTTAGGAATCCCATGAACCTCTCAAAGGGGTACATATTGTGAAGAAATACGGGCCCCAGAATGACAATCTCGTCGACTAGATGAACTAGGACGTGCGTCATGATCTTGAAGAAGGATGGTGGGAACACCAGCTCGAAACTGACAAGACATTGCACCACATCACTCCTTAGCGTTGGTACGATTTCTGGATCGATCACCTTCTGAGATATTGCATTGAGGAATGCACATAGCTTCACAATGTCTAATCGGACATTTTCCGGAAGAAGCGCCCTCAATGCAACCGGAAGCAGTTGCGTCATAATCACGTGGCAGTCATGAGACTTTAGGTTCTGGAACTTTTTCTCTGGCATATTTATTATTCCCTTTATATTTGACGAGAAGCCAGTCGGGACCTTCATACTGAGCAGGCATTCAAAGAAGATTTCTTTCTCTTCTTTCGTAAGAGCGTAGCTGGCAGGACCTTCATACTGCTTCGGAGGCATGCCCTCTTTTTCGTGCAAGCGTTGGAGGTCCTCCCGTGCCTCAAGTGTATCTTTTGTCTTCCCATACACGCCCAAGAAGCCTAGCAGGTTCATGCAAAGGTTCTTCGTCACGTGCATCACGTCGATCGAAGAGCGGACCTCTAGGTCTTTCCAGTAGGGTAGGTCCCAAAATATAGATTTCTTCTTCCACATGGGTGCGTGATTCTCAGTGTCATTCGGAACAGCTAGTCCGCCGGGACCCTTTCCAAAGTTTACCTGTAAATCATTGACCATAGCAAGTACGTGATCACCGGTACGCATGGCGGGCTTCTTCTGGTGATCTGCCTCGCCTTTGAAATGCTTGCCTTTCTTTCGACATTGATGGTTGGTCGGAAGAAATCGATGATGGCCTGGTACACATTCTTCCCGCAGCTTCCCGGTATATACTATCGTGTCAAGTAAACAGTGCGTGCATGCGTGGTATCCCTTGTTTGTCTGTCCCGAAGGTTCTCGAGAGCAGGCCAATCGTTGATGGTCACGAACAGCAACGCCTTTAGGTCAAATTCCTCCTTTTGTTCTCATCCCACGACGCACACCGCTTCCATTCCACAGCTGTAAAAGTTCTTCAACTAATGGCCTTAGGTACACATCAATGTCATTGCCGGGTTGCTTAGGGCCTTGGATGAGAACTGGCATCATAATGAACTTCCGCTTCATGCACATCCAAGGAGGAAGGTTATACATACATAGAGTCAAGGGCCAGGTGTTGTGATTGCTGCTCTGCTCCCCGAAAGGATTAATGCCATCCGCGTTTAAAGCAAACCATACCTTCCTTGGGTCCTTTGCAAACTCATCCCAGTACTTTCTCTCGATTTTTCTCCATTGCGACCCGTCAGCTTGTGATCATCGACGACGTCCGCAACATGCAACTCCAATATCATCTCCTCCTCCTCAATTTTTCTTATTTTTTCCTTCAAGAAATTGTTTTCTTCTTCAACTAAATTTAACCTCTCGACAATAGGGTCGGTTGGAATTTCCGGTTCAACAACCTCCTAGATAAATAAAATCTATGTCACGTTGGTCGGCATAATTTTCATAAACAATAAATGAACCAATAGTTATGAAAAGACAATATATACCACATCCGAATCATAGACAGGATGAGGGCCGACGGGGGCGGATACCAAAACCATCGCACTATATAAGATGCAATAATAAAAGTAAGAAAATAATACAAGTACCTATCTAAACATACAAGTAAGAATATTTTTCCTTTCAGAAAGAAGATAAGAACAAGAGGCTCACCACGGTGGTGCCGGCGATGAGATCGGCGCGGGTGATCGACGGCGGTGAAGACGGGGACGGGGCGTGACAAACCGCTAAACCTAGATAAATATTGAGGAAAATGGAGCTTGGCGGTCGAGCTTGGAGAGGAGAAACCTTAAGTAGTGTGGCTCGGGCATTCCATTGAACACCTTGTGTGCATAGGAGGTGAGCTAGAGCACCACCAAGCCCTCTCCCCGTCGGCCAGAAAAACAGAGCAGTGTGCTCTGCTCTTGCGTGAGGGGGTATATATAGGCACCACTATTGGCCCCGGTTGGTGGCATGAACCGGGACTAAAGGGAAGCCTTTGGTCCCGTTCAAGCCACCAACCGACCAATAGTGGTGGGCCAGAGCTGAGCCCATTGGTCCCGGTTCGTCCCACCAACAGGACCAAAAGGTCGACGAACCGGGACCAATGGCCCACGTGGCCCGGCCGGCCCCCTGGGCTCACGAACCGGGACAAATAGGTCCATTGGTCCCGGTTCGTGGCAGAACCGAGACTAATGGGCTGAACCGGCCTGGGCCATTGCCTCCTATTCTACTAGTGTTTTGTCGCGTCAGTGAATGTGGATCGGATCCAAGTAAGAATGCGACACGGTCGGCAGGGGTGGCAGCCCGAATATAGTTAATGCCCCACCTCCACCGCTGTCCTATATAAACACCCATACCTTAACCTAATCACAATACACACTTGTCCCTCTACTCCTCTGCTGCGCATCCAGCCGCGCGCCCATCCTCCCTCCTCTTGAAATCGAATCTCTCTCACTCGTATGAGCCGTTCGCCATGTCCTTAGCTCGTGATTGTCTGCCGGCCGGCGACACGCATCCTTCCTTCGCCGTTGGTGCCCTTCCGCATCAACAACCATGAGATGCGACGATCCAGTCAGCCGATAGTCATGCTGGATGGATCACCGTCATTGTGCAATCCAAGGGCAGATTCTTCAAGCCGGCGTGGTGCACAGCGGAACGATGCTCGTATCGGTAGGTGTCCGCCCATCGTATGGTTGATGTGTTGGTTACCGCGAAGGAGCCGGCCGCCATCCAGTTGGACCGAATTGCCTCCGGCCCACCTACAAAACGGAGCCCGGGCACCCGGGACGAGTCCACCAATCTTGCCATTGCGGCCCGGTCCAGTTCCCATTCATCACGCCTGCACTGTAACCTAGCCGCTCCCCCCCCACCCACACACCAACCAGCTGAAGCAACGTGCCGTCATTTATGCTCGAGCTGCGTGGTGTCGTCCCCTCGACGCCGACGATGGAGTGGCTCCTCGTCGTCCGCTCGACGCCAAGCTAAGCAGCATGTGAGCTTGCCCCCTCCCTTCCTCTTGATCTCCATGACGGGGATTATGTTTTCTGAGGAGATTTCCTTCTTCTTGTTGCATTGTGGTTCCAATCTGACTTGCCTGCTTTCTCTCCCAGAGTGACACCCAGGTTGCTCGTTCTCCATTGCAGCTTGCAGTCCCTCCTAAACTCCTCCCGCTACAAGTACAAGGGTAGTTCTTCCATCTATCCCTTCGCAAGATGAAGTAGGGCGCCAAACCCACTCTCTCAGCTTCTGAAGTTAGATTTTAAAGGCGACCCATTTTCTATTGTTAGCAGCTACTTCCTCATATTTGTATTGTTCAAGATTTCCTAGCTGAGTGGTCTGCTCATTTTTTCTTGTGTTAGGGCACAGTGCATCTTGAGCTTTTGTTTTGCTGGACCAACGTGAAGCGTTTCCTCCAAAGTGCATCCGCAAGGATGACCAGAAAATAACTGTTAAGTTCATGGCTCATTGCTTTCAATCATTTCTTTATAACCAATATCCAATTGCAGTTGCTCTATGAGGCAATTTGTGTGTTGTAATCTGATGTTTACTATTTTAAACTTTTGTAGCAGTACTGATTAACTGTTGGTGAGAGTTCTGGAAAATCAATCAAATGAAACATATATTGGGAAAACTGTCATCTTGTGATACTAGTGTTGGAAGATGTTCCTCAAAGATGTTTTGCTTCAGTGAGAATGGCAAATAATAATTATTGTTGATGTCCTATTCCTCTATCGTGAGAGGTGCCCATAATGCCATTAATAATTATTGTTGATGTCCTATTCCTCTATCGTGAGAGGTGCCCTTTGTTTGATTCTTTTTGCGTTTTATTCAGATTCTGTAGTATCGTTTCTATATGTATTGTGTGTGGTTTGTTTCCTCTTGTTGTTTATTTTAGTTGTAACCGTGGATGTTGCACTGACCTTTGCTTTGCAGCACTCACTGCTTGATGCCAAAATATATTTTCTTACCATGCATGTCCTCCATTGAAGGTGAGCCATATTCTATTTCTAAGAGGCTTGGCTTTCTTTACAATAAACTCATTTTTACTACTTCATATTTCTAGTCAGTACTTGAATGTGATATTTCTAGTCAGTATCTTTTTGTCATTACAGTGTTACTGCATATCTGAGAATAGAAAGTACTGATTAACTGTTGGTGAGTGATCTGTAAAAATCATAGTCGAATGAAACATACATTTGTGAAAACAACATCTCATTATCTTGAAAGGCAACTAATATTTATTGCTGACGTCCATTTCCTCTATTGTGATTGGTGCCCCTTATTTCATCACTTTTGCATTTGATTCAGTTGTTAAGGTGTAGGTGCAGACACATATCTGATTTTTTTTCCTTTTAAGGATTGGTTTGTTAACTCGCATCAGTTAAAATTGATGTTGTCTTGATTTTGCTTAGTTGGAAGGTTTCTGTTTGTACCCTTGCTTTGCTATAACAACTTTAAGGTTAAGTTATTTTCTTGTACCCATTCCTGTCTATTCCATTTCTAATATATTTATACTTTAATAACTGTTTTAAGACAAAGATTTATACAAAACATTTATACTTTTTAAATTAATTCTTATTATATTAATCTCATAATTAATGTCCTTTGCATTACATAGTTGGCATAATAAACCACGTAATAACATTGTTGAATAATATTTACTAATATTTTTAATATTTGTTCTGATGTATATATTGACAATTTTTTCCACAAAACTTAATTTTTGTTGTAATAAAAACTTGTTTGAATGAATTTTGGTGATTGCATAAATCATATAGTGCATTAATACGTCTCCAACATATCTATAATTTTTTATTGTTCCATGCTATTATATTACCCGTTTTGGATGTTTATGGGCTTTACTTTACACTTTTATATCATTTTTGAGACTAACCTACTAACCGGAGGCCCAGCCCCTATTGCTGTTTTTTTTTCCTATTTCAGTGTTTCGAAGAAAAGGAATATCAAACGGAGTCCAAACGGAATGAAACCTTCGGGAGCGATCTTTTTGGAACAAACGTGATCCAGAGGACTTGGAGTGCAAGTCAAGAAGCAATCGAGGAAGCCACAAGGGTGGAGGGCGCCCCCCCTACTGGGCGTGCCCCCTATCTCGTGGGCCCCTCGAGCGTCCACCGACCTACTTCTTCCTCCTATATATGCCCAGATTCCATCTGGGAGCCTTCGCCGGCCCTCCGCCGGAGGGGGAATCAACCGCGGAGGGCTTCTACATCAACACCATAGCCTCTCCGATGAGTTGTGAGTAGTTTACCACAGACCTTCGGGTCCATAGTTATTAGCTAGATGGCTTCTTCTCTCTTTGAATCTCAATACCATGTTCTCCTTGATCTTCTTGGAGATCTATTCGGTGTAACTCTTTTCGCGGTGTGTTTGTCGAGATCCGATGAATTGTGGGTTTATGATCAAGTTTATCTATGAGAAATATTTGAATCTCCTATGAATTCTTTTATGTGTGATTAAGTTATCTTTGCAAGTCTATTCGAATTATCAGTTTTGTTTGGCCTACTAGATTGATCTTTCTTGCAATGGGAGAAGTGCTTAGCTTTGGGTTCAATCTTGCGGTGTCCTTTCCAAGTGACAGCAGGGGAAGCAAGGCACGTATTGTATTGTTGCCATCGAGGATAAAAATATGGGGTTAATATCATATTGCATGAGTTTATCCCTCTACATCATGTCATCTTTCTTAATGCGTTACTCTGTTCTTTATGAACTTAATACTCTAGATGCATGCTGGATAGCGGTCGATGTGTGGAGTAATAGTAGTATATGCAGGCAGGAGTCAGTCTACTTGTCACGGACGTGATGCCTATATACAAGATCATGCCTAGATAATCTCATAATTATTCGCTTTTCTATCAATTGCTCGACAGTAATTTGTTCACCCACCGTAATACTTATGCTATCTTGAGAGAAGCCACTAGTGAAACCTATGGCCCCCGGGTCTATCTTTTATCATATAAGCTTTCAATCTACTTTCATTTGCATCTTTACTTTTCCAATCTATATCATAAAATACAAAAAATATATTTATTTTATCATATTATCTCTATCAAATCTCACTTTCGCAAGTGGCCGTGAAGGGATTGACAACCCCTTTATTTCTTTGGTGGCGAGTTCTTGTTTGTTTGTGTAGGTGTGTGGGACTTTTGAGGAGCCTCCTACTGGATTGATACCTTGGTTCTCAAAAACTGAGGGAAATACTTACGCTACTATTGCTGCATCACCCTTTCCTGTTCAAGGAAAACCAACGCAAGCTCAAGACGTAGCAAGAAGGATTTCTGGCGCCGTTGCCGGGGAGGTCTTCTCCCAAGTCAAGACATACCAAGTACCCATCACAAACTCATCTCCCTCGCATTTACATTATTTGCCATTTGCCTCTCGTTTTCCTCTCTCCCACTTGACCCTTGCCATTTTATTCGCCCTCTCTTTCCTAATTTCCCCTCTCTTTCGATTGCCTTTTGTGTGCTCGTCGCTATGGCTAGTCCTCCTATTATCGTTAATACTCCCGATCATAAAGTTCTTAATTTTAAACAAAGGGAGGGAGAAAATATAAAGGATGCTTGGCATAGAATTTGCAATGCTCAAAATAGATCTACTAGGAAGCAATCCACTTCCATTCTTCTTCGCAATTTTTGTGTAGGTATTACTCCTTGGAATAGATATATTCTTTATACCATTATCAGAGGGAACTTCTTGGGTAGCCACACTTTTGATGCTTATAATTCCATGTTAGATTTGTTTGGTCCACCCCCTCTTTTGGTTAATGGAACTATCTTAACTTTGGAGCATGTGATGCAAAGGCTTGAAATTATTGAAAATAAAGTTGCCACTGTTGAGTTAATTGAAAATTTGGATAAAAAGATCCACAATCAAATTACCCAATATGGGTCTAGGGTTGGAGTTACTTTGAAATTTTTTAAAGAAAAAGAACCTATAGTTAATGAAATAATAGATCTTGATTCTACAAGAATTGGTAAACTAGAGGACATTATCACCAATTTAGGGTCTGCCTTTTCATCTGTGAAAAATACCCCAACACCTCCTACCAAAATTGCCAAGGTCATGTATGTTTCTAAAAATAAGGGTGAATCTTCTAGTAAAGAAAGTGTTGATCTCAAATCAATTAGTGTTCACCCCAAGTTTCTTGCTATCATTAAGGAACCTTTTGCTACAAATGAATTTCTTGATTTCCTACCTAGAAGCTTAATCATCACTAAAAAGAAAAGAAACTCCTAGGGATTATAAGTGCTCTATTGAAGAATTGAGTGCCAAAGATGGCACTACTTTGATCTATCCTCGCTTTTATGCCTAGCTAGGGGCGTTAAACGATAGCGCTAGTTGGAAGGCAACCCAATTTTATTTGTGTTTTTTGTTTTTATTTTTTTTTAGTAATAAATCTTGCATCTAGCTTCTGTTTAGATGTGTTTCTATGTTTTAATTAGTGTTTGTGCCAAGTAGAACCTATAGGATAACCTATGGTGATAGTTAATTTGATTCTGCTGAAAAACAGAAACTTTGTGCGCATGAAAATAATTTTAGTAATTCACAAAAACGTGATTTTGCGTTGATTCTTTTTGCTGCAGATCAATAGCCAAATTTCCCAGGACTTCCTATTTTGGTAGGATTTTTAGATTTCCATAAGTATTCGAGAGTTACAGATTGCTACAGACATTTCTGTTTTTGACAGATTCTGTTTTTTGTGTGTTGTTTGCTTATTTTGATGCATCTATGGCTAGTATGTAAGGGTATGAACCATAGAAAAGTTAAAATACAGTAGGTTTAACACCAATATAAATCAAGAATGAGTTCATTACAGTACTTTATGTGGTGATTTTTCTTTCTTTCACTAACGGAGCTTATGAGATTTCCTGTTGAGTTTTGTGTTGTGAAGTTTTCAAGTTTTGGGTAAAGATTTGATGGACTATGGAATAAGGAGTGGCAAAAGCCTAAGCTTGGGGATGCCCATGGCACCCCAAGATATTCAAGAATATACAAAAGCCTAAGCTTGGGGATGCCCCCGGAAGGCATCCCCTCTTTCGTCTTCGTTTATCGGTAACTTTACTTGGAGCTATATTTTTATTCACCACATGATATGTGTTTTGCTTGGAGCGTCTTGTATGATATTAGTATTTTCTTTTTTTAGTTTTCCACAACCATCCTTGCTGTACACACCTTTCTGGAGAAACCCACTTGATTGGAATTTATTAGAATACTCTATGTGCTTCACTTATATCTTTTGAGCTAGATAGTTTTTGCTCTAGTGCTTCACTTATATCTTTTAGAGCACGGCGGTGGCTTAATTTTGTAGAAATTGTTAGTCTCTCATGCTTCATTTATATTATTTTGAGAGTCTCTTAGAACAGCATGGTATTTGCTATGGTTATAAAGTTGGTCCTAGAATGGTGGGCATCCAAGTTGGGTATAATAAAAACTATCATAGGAAGTGAATTGGATGCTATAATCAATTTGATACTTGATAATTGTTTTGAGATATGGAGGTAGTGATATTAGAGTCATGCTAGTTGGGTGATTATGAATTTAAAGAACTAGATGATACCCCGCGCGTTGCTGCGGGAATTTTGTAAGGTTAATTTATAGTACCAAACAGTGTAACAACTAATAAAATTATGAATCAATGTGATTAATTACCTATAAATAGGAACAATATGTTAAGAATTTGGTATCACATACTTTCATGTAGAAACTAACCAAGGAGTACCAATGACAGTTTTTCTTGATTACAAATGAAGCTGATCACTCGGTTGATGAACTAATTCTAAATTTAGGCAATATAATTACTAAATTGTAGGTACAAGCCGTTTTGTAGTTTGAAAAAAGTTGCATTTCTGGTTGATGATGTAGCATGTGAGGCTCATAAGGAAACTGAGAACACTGCATCTTGTCTATATGAGCTGCATATGAAACATTTGGATGAGTCCATAACATTAGGCCTCTGTCATAAGAGAAATGAATGTGAGCAAAAAGTAGGATAGACCAATATGAAGAAAATGATTTTTCTATTTTTTTGTTGTGAAGTGTAGAATGTAACTAAATATGGTATGAAATTAGATGTGCAACTAATTTGACAGTCTCAAGGTAGATATTAATTTGAGATATTCAAACTTTACAGATCATAGTACGGAAAATACAATTTCTACCAAGGTATGGCCAAAAATATTTTCTTCTTTATCCTTCCTATAGAATTTAGTCTTGGTCCCCATGGGAACCAAGCGACTCCGCAATGAAATAGTACTTCAAATCTGTCAACAGAAACTGACGGGAAAATAATATCAAAAATGTGCATCCATATATATGACATTAGTTTGTAATGTACTCGTGTAATTGGGCTAGGGTAGATAGGCAAAATCGTTAATAAATAAACAATATGTACGATAGGAATAAACAAACATATCTTAAAATAGATAAAAAAATCTACCTGCCTCGCTCTTCATGATCTAGGTGGGCATTCCCATAGTTTGCAATTCTCATATGTGTGATGACTAATCCAATATAGACCAAAATTTGAAAAAGCCACCTTTGAATTTATGATATCCAATCACTGAAACTAACATATTTTGTGTGGTGACCTGCGAGAATATGGACGCAAGCAAGACCATTGGAAGAGTTATGTGTATGCATATGTATATATTGATGGGTGGACACTTTACTGACCAAAAGTGGCTTAAATCGAACATCTTGTTTATTCAGATGTACCCAAGTGTCCAACTTATGATATATTTGGGTCTCTTCATTAGCTACAACTAAGTCTTATACGCAATTGAAGAAATCAAGCTGGGCAAAGAAAAACACCTAGAAATGCAAGAGCACCTGATGTATTCCAAACTTCTACGCAACATATAGAGAAGCATGACCTCTCTAGAAGGACTTGTAATGAAATATGATGCATCAGTTTGGAGCCCAATGTTTTGAAGTGGATATTATATATAAAGATTCAATGTTTTTTCCTTTTGCTTATTAAATTGACACTATCAGATATGAGCAAAGGCTAAGAAACATCATGTATAGTGTAGATAGCAAAATTGTACTCTGGCAATGCACAAATATTGAAAATAAGCACGGTTAGTTCCCCGGAGAAATTAAAGGTAATTCTTGGTAGATATAAAGCACACGTAGTCAAAACAGTACTACAACATGCTATGCAATTGTTAACCTGAACATGGGAATCAAAACGTCCAAAGTATCAAAGTAGCATATATACACACACAGAAATGTTAGGAACGACATACAGTATATTTTGTTTCAGGTTTACCCCAGCCACTCCGTTCAGGCATAGACCTTCCAAGTGTATGTGCCCCAAGCAAAGCAATGATTTCTTGCAGGCACAGGTACACACAGCTCAAAAATACCTGTCGAAACAACATGGGGAAACAGGTGACTGAGAACAGTATCTACACACCTTGTGTGTTTTGATTTTCGGCCGAAAAAATCAATTTTCAGCCGAATTTCGTCCATCTCGCCTGGGCCCGGTAAATATCTGTGCCGGCCCAAAATTTTGGCCTAGTTTGAACGTTTTTTTTGGCCCAATCCTACTTCTGGGGCCTCCCCACGGTTTGCCTAACTTAAAAGCATCGAACCATGCCTGAACCCTAGACAAATCACGATCCCCGCTCCTACTGTGTCCGCGGAGGCGGCGGCGGCGCTGCGCGGCGCCCAGACACGACTCGTCCACTCGTCGCCGCCTGCCTCCCTACTCGATCCTGCTGCTCCTGCGCCGTTCAAGCCATCCCGACGGCCAGCTCCCTGCTGCTGACCTCTGTGGGCTGTAGCTAAATCCATCGACAACTCCCGAACTCTGCAGCCTCTTCCTGTACTTGTTTCAATCCTTTCTTTTGGAGCTGATGGTCGACTGACACAAAGTTTGGTAAACATTTATATATGTACTCCTTAGTGTTGTTTGACTGCTATACTTTTGCTCTGCCTTTTCAAAAATTTCGGCCTTATTTCGTCCAGATTTCGGTCAAATTTCCTTTAAAATTGAATTTTGGTTTTGTAATTTCGTCCGAGATTTGACCGAAATTTTTGAAATGGCCGAATTTCGTCCATTTCGGCCAGGGGCGAAAAAATATGCAAACCGAAAGCCAAAACACATCCTTGTTATCAAGGCCCATTCATGCAGACTGTAGTTGGCAAGTGCTACAGCAATTGAGGTCTGACCTTTACCCCATTATATCTGTCTAGGTTAGAATAAATATTTGAATATTAGAGACCTTCCAAGTGTATGTGCCCCAAGCAAAGCAATGATTTCTTGCAGGCACAGGTACACACAGCTCAAAAGTACCTGTCGAAATAACATGGGGAAACAGGTGACTGAGAACAGTATCTACACACCTTGTCATCAAGGCCCATTCATGCAGACTGTAGTTGGCAAGTGCTACAGAAATTGAGGTCTGACCTTTACCCCATTATATCTGTCTAGGTTAGAATAAATATTTGAATATTAGCAATTTTGTTCGATGCACATTCTAGTTCGTTGTCCTCTACATACAAAACAAATAAAGCAACACTCGCCAAAAAAACGGATGACTGCAGTTAATCTTGCAAATCCTTGGTCTCAACAAATGAAAATACGTATAAACCAAATAACTGGGGGCGGGAGGGGAGAAGGAAATCAACATTCAAACTCACAGAGTCCTCCAAATACTAACCTCTCTAGCAATGAGGTTAGTAGTGGGTCCCGCTTAATCTAGAAGAATATGCAAGGAGTACCCCTAGTTGTTGAGGGAGAATGCAGCTGGGAGGGAGGCGGTGGCAGCCATGTCGGTCGGGGACCCGAGGTGGGGGCTACGAGAAAAGAAGGAATCTGATGTTTGAAGGGGAGAACAGATCCATCGTTTTTACATCAGTGGAGGAAGAGGATCAGGCGCAGAAGATGAAGAGGGAGACGAAATCAATCGATAGGGGAGTGATCTCAAGGAGTAATTGAGGAGACGGTCGGGCTGCAGTGCTGCATATGTCGCTTTGACTTTGTGGCGCCCAACACATCGTCCGTAGGCAGGCTGTGTCGTGGGTCGTAAAACAAGGTAACTGAAGCCAACGCAACAGTAACTGAATCCAACGTGTGTATTTTCTATTGTAGTGGGTCCCGCTTGTAGGTTTCTAACTAAATGCTGATGTGGCAGTGCTGCTGATGTGGATAGGCTGCATGTTAAGATAAATAGGTTAGTGGGGATGAACTATTTAGGTATTATAGATGCTTGTGTTGAAGTTAGCAAGTCCTGCAGCATGCACGTATGGTTAAAGTTGTGTAACAATTTTGAAACATGAGGTGTTCTTAGATTGTGCATTCTTATGAGTGGTGGTCGGGGACGAGCAATGGTCTTTTCCTACCAATCTATTCCCTTATGAGCATGCGCGGAGTGCTTGGTTTTTGATGACTTGTATATTTTTGCAATAAGTATATGAGTTCTTTTGATTAATGTTGAGTCCATGAATTATACGCACTCTCAACCTTCCATCATTGCTATCCTCTTCGGTACTGTGCATTGCCCTTTCTCACCGTGAGAGTTGGTGCAAACTTCGCTGGTGCATCCAAACCCTGTGATACGATACACTCTGTCACACATAAACCTCCTTATATCTTCCTCAAAACAGCAAACATACCTACCTATTATGGCATTTCCATAGCCATTCCGAGATATATTGCCATGCAACTTTCCACCATTCCGTTTATCATCATGACACACATTACCATTGTCATATTGCCTTGCATGATCATGTAGTTGACACCGTATTTGTGGCAAAGCCACCATGCGTAAATTTTTATACATGTCAGTCTTGATTCATTGTCCATCCCGGTACACCGCCGAAGGCATTCATATAGAGTCATATCTTGTTCTAGTTTTGAGTTGTAATTCATGAGTTGTAAATAAATAGAAGTGTGATGATCATCATTATTAGATCATTGTCCCTAAATAAAAAAAAGAAAGCCAAAAAAATAAAGGCCAAATAAAAAAAGGCCCCCCAAAAAAAGGGGGGGGAGGGCAATGTTACTATCTTTTTTCCACACTTGTGCTTCAAAGTAGCACCATGTTCTTCATATAGCGAGTCTCATATGTTGTCACTTTCATATACTAGTGGGAATTTCTCATTATAGAACTTGGCTTGTATATTCCTACGATGGGCTTCCTCAAAATGCCCTAGGTCTTCGTGAGCAAGCAAGTTGGATGCACACCCACTAGTTTCTTTTGTTAAGCTTTCATACATTTATAGCTCTAGTGCATCCGTTGCATGGAAATCCCTACTCCTCATGTTGACATCAATTGATGGGCATCTCCATAGCCCGTTGGTTATCCTCGTCAATGTGATACTTTCTCCTTTTTTGTCTTCTCCACACAACATCCATCATCATATTCTATTCCACCAATAGTGTTATATCCATGGCTCACACTCATGTATTGCGTGAAAGTTGAAAAAGTTTGAGATTATTTAAGTACGAAACAATTGCTTGGCTTGTCATCGGGGGTGTATAATATGGGAGCATTTTTGTGTGACGAAAATGAAGCATGACCTAACTATATGATTTTGTAGGGATGAACTTTCTTTAGCCATGTTATTTTGAGAAGACATGATTGCTTTGATTAGTATGCTTGAAGTATTACTATTTCTTATGTCAATATGAACTTTTATTTTGAATCATTTGGATCTGAAAATTCATGCCACAATAAATAAAATTACATTGAGAATTATGCTAGGCAGCATTCCACATCAAATATTCTATTTTTATCATTTACCTACTCGAGGACGAGCAGGGATTAAGCTGGGGATGCTTGATACGTCTCCAACGTATCTATAGTTTTTGATTGTTCCATGCTATTATATTACCCGTTTTGGATGTTTATGGGCTTTATTTTACACTTTTATATCATTTTTGGGAAAACCTACTAACCGGAGGCTCAGCCCGTATTGCTGTTTTTTTTTTGCCTATTTCTGTGTTTCGGAGAAAAGGAATATCAAACGGAGTCCAAACGAAATGAAACCTTCGGGAGCGATCTTTTTGGAACAAACGTGATCCAGAGGACTTGGAGTGCAAGTCAAGAAGAAATCAAGGAAGCCACGAGGGTGGAGGGCGCGCCCCCTACTGGGCGCGCCCCCCTATCTCATGGGCCCCTCGGGCGTCCACCGACCTACTTCTTCCTCCTATATATACCCACGTACCCCGAGAACATCAAAGGCGACCACGAAAAACTATTTCCACCACCGTAACCTTCTGTATTCGTGAGATCCCATCTTGGAGCATTCGCCGGCGCTCCGCCGGAGGGGGAATCAACCACGGAGTGCTTCTACATCAACACCATAGCATCTCCGATGAGTTGTGAGTAGTTTACCACAGACCTTCGGGTCCATAGTTATTAGCTAGATGGCTTCTTCTCTCTCTTTCATTCTCAATACCATGTTCTCCTTGATCTTCTTGGAGATCTATTCGATGTAACTCTATTTGCGGTGTGTTTGTCGAGATCCGATGAATTGTTGGTTTATGATCAAGTTTATCTATGAGAAATATTTGAATCTCCTCTGAATTCTTTTACGTGTGATTAAGTTATCTTTGAAAGTCTTTTCGAATTAAAAGTTTGGTTTGGCCTATTAGATTGATCTTTCTTGCAATGGGAGAAGTGCTTAGCTTTGGGTTCAATCTTACGGTGTCCTTTCCTAGTGACAACAGGGGCAGCAAGGCACGTAATGTATTGTTGCCATCGAGGATAAAAAGATGGGGTTTATATCATATTGCATGAGTTTATCCCTCTACATCATGTCATCTTTCTTAATGCGTTACTCTGTTCTTTATGAACTTAATACTCTAGATGCATGCTGGATAGCGGTCGATGTGTGGAGTAATAGTAGTATATGCAGGCAGGAGTCGGTCTACTTGTCACGGACATGATGCGTATATACAAGATCATGCCTAGATGATCTCATAATTATTCGCTTTTCTATCAATTGCTCGACAGTAATTTGTTCACCCACCGTAATACTTATGCTATCTTGAGAGAAGCCACTAGTGAAACCTATGGCCCCCGGGTCTATCTTTTATCATATAAGCTTTCAATCTAGTTTTATTTGCATCTTTACTTTTCTGATCTATATCATAAAATACCAAAAATATATTTATCTTATCGTATTATCTCTATCAAATCTCACTTTGGCAAGTGGTCGTGAAGGGATTGACAACCCCTTTATTGCGTTGGTTGTGAGTTCTTGTTTGTTTGTGTAGGTGCGTGGGACTTTTGAGGAGCCTCCTACTGGATTGATACCTTGGTTCTCAAAAACTGAGGGAAATACTTACGCTACTATTGCTGCATCACCCTTTCCTCTTTAAGGAAACCAACGCAAGCTCAAGACGTAGCATGCATATGAATGTATTTGTGTGTATATACATGTGTCCCTATATATTTAAGTATCAATACAGTTTATAGCTCTAAAGCATATCGTCCATCAAGTATCTTAATAGTGGTTTCTAGTGTACTATTATTAGGTAATTATTTTTACATAAACTTTAGGGGTATAAATTGTGCCATTGGTAAATAGGTCTTGGAATTTGGGTTCAGTGAAATATTGAAATTAGCATGTTTTTACTGGGAATTAAATACAATGTGTATAATAATTAACAACTAACATAAAAATGGTCTCAAATTTACTTTCACGTACATTAAATTGATTATTTATAGGCTCCATACAGAAGCTCCTGTTAGTCTCTCACAACCAAACTATCGCGGTCAAATTGGTTTGTTTTTTGTTAATACTTGTTATTGGTATGTGGAGTGGACTTGCCCTTACAACATGTACTTGACATTAAGAAAGTAATAGCAATAAACTGAAGGATCATATGCTATGCTAAAGGTTGGGTCTTGCACATCACATCATTCTTCTAATGATGTGATCCCGTTATCTAGTGACAACACATGTCTATGGTTAGGAAACCTTAACCATCTTTTGATCAACGAGCTAGTCTAGTAGAGGCTCACTAGGGACACTGTATTTGTTTATGTATCCACACATGTATTTAAGTTTCTGGTCAATACAATTATAGCATGAATAATAAACCTTTATCATGAATAAGGAAATATGATAATAACAACTTATTATTGCCTCTAGAGCATATTTCCATCGCTGGATTCCATAAAACCCTACAAGGCCCCTAAGGAATGGGTGTATGGGAAAGCCAATTCCTCGGATGAGAAAGGGAATGAAACAGATTCGCTCTGCCCCCTGGGGTGTGGGATACCTATCGTCGAGTACCCTTGTATCTATGGTCACCATCCCAGGGCACACGATGCGCAAACTCTGGATCAGGCAGATACCCTTGTGTTGCGAGTTGATTTAGTTACCCTTGGTTAACTGAGCAACTCCTCCAGTCTCCATCGAGGGGACTATTGTGGCGATTCATTGAGCCAGGAGCGTTCACTATTGTTGGAGCTCTAGAAGTGATGATGGGGAGTTGCGTGGGTGCGAGAAAGAAGCAGATAGGGGGAACTCCTCCTTAGTCTTATATCGGCAATAATGGGACATGTAGCGATAGGATGCTTGAATCCCTGATAGTTAATCCGCATGTTCCCACGCGTTATGCTTTATTTGGACACATAAAGTGAGGAAAAAGAAATAAAACTACCGCTAAAAAGGGATCTTGGGGCCCACTACAACCCCTTTAGTGGGTATATCGAGATGTGGGACCACAAAATCACCAAGGGTCGTCGGGAATCCTCGGTGAGTAACACTTCGCCTATAAGAAATCGACCTCGGAGTAATGGAACTTCAAACTTGGGATCCTCGATCAGGAGTCTTTGGACCCAATAAAACCACATTATCTTCATGAAGAGCCTTGTTAGAAAACCGGCCCGGTTACTCAGAGTATATCATTGCTCGGGTTTACATATGAGTGCGATGCAAGAAGAAACTGAACATAGAAGGGACTTCGGAGCCAAATAAGTCCTCTAATCTAGAAGCCGATCTGGAAGGATGGAAGTCGCCTATGAAGCCGAAGACTATAAAGTTGAAGCTATTCCAAAGAAGGAGCCAATGTCCTCGGCTCGAATAATACTAGTTCAAGGGATACTGGCGGTGTACTGGATTAGGGGGTGCTCACCGCGTCGGCCCATCATTCACGGGCCGGGCCGAGGACCCATCGACGACTGAAGAATGGGGCCACACCAGCTGTGGCCCTTGGCTTACTCAAGAAGGAAACCTTCGTAGACTTGGCGTACACTTCAAGGGGTATTCAAATAGTCGGCATGTTTATCCCTAGCTGTAACCGACCATGTGTAAACCCTAGGTACCCTAGGTACCTATATAAGACGAGGGGTTTGGTATATAGAGGCAAGGTGTTTAGACTAGATCCATTCATATGATCGCGACGTAGAGCATCTTGTACTCTGTATACCATCACAATGAATATAACTAAAGCAGGACGTAGCATTTTGCCTCTTAGAGAGGGCTCAAATCTGGGTAAAGCATCGTGTCTTTCTCTACATCCTATTACCTCCTACCCGAGATCCGCCAGTTTTAGTATCACCATCTCGGGACCCCCTACCTGAGATTCCTCACTTTTAGTATCGACACACCGGGGCACATAGAAAACGTGAATCACCCAACAATGCCTCCAATGAGGTAACGACACCTGCGGGCATCGTCTTTGAAAGTTCTGGCCAAGGCCGAACCAAGATTTCACTAGTAAATTCATGTCTTTGAAAGTTCTAGCCAAGGCCGAACCAAGCTTCCACTAGTAAATTCATGCCCATCCCCGATTGGACCACAAAACATACTTCCTCCGTCATCCAGAACGCCAATGGATGACGTCTTTAGCCGGGAAACCGCATGACCGGGTCAGAAGCACCTCCCGGAAACGCCTCCCCGCCTGGGTGAGGCATCGACGGTGAAGGGGCCCTCACCACAGTGCCGCCGCCGACGGACGACTCACATGTCTAGGACACCCACACGGATCTCCACTGGAACCGCATCCCGAAGCCGCGGCGGACGCAGGCCATGCAACCGCCATCATCCCTCGCCTAAGCTCCGCCACGCGGAGCTCCGATGGCAGCGAGGAGAGGGGCAATGGCGGCTTGATGTCCTAAATCGGATCGGGACGAAGGGCATCGGGCGGAGGGGATCTGGAGGGAGGGGGGTTGAGGCTAGGGGCGGCGGCGACTAGGAGTCTAGGAAGCCCACTCTAATTAACTGAAATGAAATCCAGCGTCTTCGTTTGGGCTAATCTTGTTGGGCTGCCCAGTGTGCGTGCACATAGCTCTTAAAAGTCTTGGTGTAGTGATTTCGTGTGAGCTCCTCCTATGTTCTGTTGTATCTCAAGCAAAGCGGCTCGGTTAGAAAAAGGACTTGAAGTTTCTTTAGCCGCCGCCGCCGCAGGTCCGCCTCCTCTCCGGTGGCCCTAGGGCCATGGAGACGCGGTGGATCTCGGCAAGGGCCGGCGGGAGGGCTCCGTTTTTTGTCGTTTCTTTTAGTTTTGTTAGGGTTTGTGTCCTGCTCAGGAAGACGAGACGGCGGCGGCTCCCTGAAGATGGAATAATTTGAGATCATTTAAGTACTTAAGTACTTCATCCGTCCAATAATTTAACACTAATGTACTATAGACACATGTCATTTTTAACACTAATGTACTATAGACACATGTCATTATATAAAGGTACAGATGGAGTATCAAATTCAAGTTACTCTCCCCAAACAACACTCAAGTGCTGACTAGCAATATGAGATAGAAAACAAGAGTTGATTACAGAAAAGCATCTTTCTCAAGCTGTGAAGTAGGACATCAGCAATAATTTTTAGTTGCCATTCTAGAAATCGAGATGCTGTGGAACTACTGGGTAGTACCTCCAAAACTTCATGGTACATAATAAGGAGAAGGAAAATGTCCTCCTGCCTTGTCATCCAAAGTAAGTCATTTCCGGACAACCCTTTCGTACATTTCAATCATTCCTTCTCACTCATATGGACAATAATTTGAGGTGTCTTTTTCCCCGCAGCAACGGGCGCGCCGTCCTTATCGTTCTTTACCCGAGAGTCTCCCACGCCGTGTATTTGGACCCTACCAGAAACTATGAGAAGAAGGACTACACCCGCATAATGAACATTCTAGATGATGCTCTCCAAGGCTTCAGCTTTAGGGGTGGCTGTCGGTGTCAAAACCGGCGGATCTCGGGTAGGGGGTCCCGAACTGTGCGTCTAGGCGGATGTTAACAGGAGACAAGGGACACGATGTTTTTACCCAGGTTCAGGCCCTCTCGATGGAGGTAATACCCTACTCCTGCTTGATTAATATTGATGATATGGGTAGTATAAGAGTAGATCTACCACGAGATCAGAGAGGCTAAACCCTAGAAGCTAGCCTATGGTATGATTGTTGTTCGTCCTACGGACTAAAACCCTCCGGTTTATATAGACACCGGATAGGGTTAGGGTTACACAGAGTCGGTTACAATGGTAGGAGATCTACATATCCGTATCGCCAAGCTTGCCTTCCACGCCAAGGAAAGTCCCATCCGGACACGGGACGAAGTCTTCAATCTTGTATCTTCATAGTCCAGGAGTCCGGCCAACGGTGATAGTTCGGCTATCCGGACACCCCCTAATCCGGGACTCCCTCAGTAGCCCCCGAACCAGGCTTCAATGACAATGAGTCCGACGCGTATTTTGTCTTCGGCATTGCGAGGCGGGTTCTTCTCCAAATTCCATATACTTGTCGAATAGTGTCCGGCTTCTGATAAATGCTGCATTCCTTGGCTTCCACGCCCAACAATGGCCATCTTCCACGTGTTTGAATGAATGCGAAAAGCCAGGGTATTTTTACACTTACCCCCCAAGCTGCGCAAATGAGCCGCCCATCAAAGGGGCGAGGATCTAGATCTGAGTCACACCATCCCCCCTCCGCGAGCTTTCATCGGAGTGCCTTCGACAAAAATCCATTCCACCATGGTCAGTCAACGCGGCTCCTCCTCTCGCGCTCCCAGCCCTCAGTCGGGAAATTGGGAGAGATGCTCAGTCCCGCATAGCGAGCTAGTTATACTCCAAGACAAGGGATTTCTTCCCCCGGCCTTCATGGTTCCGGTTCGGGACGGACTTGCCACCTACAAGGGCGGAAAGCAAGCGGAGAGTGTCCCCGATCCCTCTAAAGGAGAGCGGGTATGCTTCATCTCTTATCTAGTAAGGGGACTCGGATTTCCAATTCATCCGTTTCTCCGGGGGCTCTTGGAGTTCTACGGCCTCCAGTTGCACCACCTTACGCCTGCCTCCATTTTGCATATCGCGGGCTTCGTGGCCCTTTGCGAACTGTTCTTGGGCATCGAGGATCATTTTGCGCTGTGGAAGAGATTGTTCTGCCTTGTAACCAGTTCTCATGAGGGGTCAATATGTCAAGTGGGCGGAGCCGAGCTGTGGCGCATCGCCGGGACCGGATATCTATCCGGAACCCCGAAGAAGGCGTCTGAAGACTGGCCTTCGGAATGGTTTTACATGGAGGACGTCCCACTGTCGGATCCTGTTCGGATCGGCCTTCCGGAGTTTAGCAATGCTCCTCTGAAGAAGCGCCTAAGTTGGCATCCGCGGAGCCCCCAGAGGGAAAATGACCGGGACTTCCTTTACTTGATGAGCCGAATAAGATTACTGGCTCATGCCGGATTGACCATGATTGGAGTCATGGCAACCTGCATTATGAGGGGAGTGCAGCCGCTCCAATATAGGGGCCACCCCATGTGGGACTTCAACGGGGAGGACGATGCCACCCGTCATGGCCGCAAAGGGCCAGGATCGGTTACCGAACTGGTGAAGACCTTGTCCGCCATGTACAAAGGGGAAGAGGAGGATTTTCTCCGCGTCAGTCCACTGAACGGGTTTTCTTCGAATAACCCTCGAAGTTGAGTAAGCAAATATCTTTGTGGCCTGTCCGATCCATGTTCCCGTGGTTAAATATCTCATTTCGTGGTTTCTACGCAGGAACTGCGCCGGGCCGTGGAGAAGATACACAGCCCGCCCCCGCAACCCGAGGATCTTGAAAGGTCCCTCGATCCGGCCTCCGAAGAGGACCCGGATATAAAGGTGGAGCTGATCGACGGGGTGTTCTACCAACTTAGCATCGACAATGCTTTGGTCGCCATTACGGCCGACTACCCCGGATTATTTCCGGCCTCCTAGGTAACCGTGACCGAAGTCCGGATACCATGACCCACCCGTGCTTTACTTCTAATCACCACGTATACCAATGGTGTTTCGCAGGGGGTGCCTTCGAGGCAGGAGGCCGAGCCCGCGGCGGCTGGCCAACAAGGGGCAGTACGGCCCCGCAGACTAAAAAGAAGTGCGGTCCGGATCGAAACTCCACCGCAACGGTATGGCGCTTCACCATATTCCCAGGATTGATTCCGGGGAGGTGTACTAACGCTGGTGCTCTTTTCAGGAAAAAGAGCGCTCGCTGGACTGAGTCCGGGGAGGTTGCCAATCGAACCTCCGCCAGCCGGGCTCCAAAGTCGGGTCCAGAAGCGGAGGCGAGCACGAGGCGTGCGTCGGATGCTCCTTCGACAGAGGATGCCGACAGATTGTCCGCCACCAACTCCGAGGTGGAGAGCGCCATGAATCACAGGCGCCGCCGGACAGTTCTTCGTGACGCATGTTTCTCCCAAGAGGCCCTGAATGCCTTCAATTCGGGACATGCGCACATCCGTGCCGCTCAAGGTGGTCTAGCCAGAGCCACGGAGCAGTATGTAAAGGACATACGGGTGAGGAAATTTGACAGTTATATATGCCAGTAGCCACCGAGACTTAAAATAGTTAGGATAACTGATTTAAGGATCATTTGGAATGCAGGTTCTTACCGAAAAGAATGCCCGACTATCCCAGGAGCTTGAAGAATGCAAGGCCCAACTTGAGGCTGCACTAGCCGCTACAGGGGGAGCCACAGAGACCCCCTCTGGTAATATATGCTTCAAAAGATAAATAGTTTATCAAGTGCGGCATGTGTGTAAATCTGACAATAATATTGTAGATGGCGCCGGACTAGATCCAGACAAGCAACAGCTCTTGCGCCAGCTAAAGGCCGGCGAGAGCGTGCTTACGAGGGTGCGGCAGGAGAAAAATAACCTCCAAGATGCCAACACCCAACCGGGTGAGGAACTAAAGGATGTTCGTGCCCAGTTGTCTGACTCCGTAAAGGAGAATTGACGGCTTCGTCACGGCATTTTCAGTAAGTGCTTGAGCGAACTTTGAAAGAGTTCGGCGAGGAAGGCGACTAACATAAACATGTATGTAGGTTTGCTCACAGGTCGTCCTGAGGAGGAGATGCCCAGTTCTTCGGGTGATCTTCTTCCCGAACTGCGTCAGCTGCACGAACGAGTTTGGCAGGTGATGAAAGGCGTCGGCCAGGCCTTGTGGCCATCTGTCTCCCTAGCCGAAGGCATTGGGGAGCTGGCAGAGCGGCTTCAAGGAGCACGGCGGCGCTTCCGCTGTGGAAGATATCGGCCTGCCGTCAAGGCGCCAGGGAGGCCTGGGCCATGGTAAAGACGTGGTACACGAAGGCTGACCCAAACCACATGGCCGAGGTCGGACCTGTGGGGCCTGATGGGAAGGAGATCGCTGGAAGCTTAGTGTATGGCCAAATAGAATTGGCCGCCAAGTATTCCCAGCAAGATTGTAAATTAGATAGCCTGTTAGATGGCATTAAGGAGGAATACAATGAGTCGAGTTGAATATGTAATTAAATAGGACATGGAAAATGTCTTCTAGCCGGATTGTAGATCGTTTGTCATAGCGGACCTTTTCGCTTCGACCTCGGGACCCAATAGTCCGGAGTGTGTCCGAATACCTTCGCGGTTATATAAGAACCGGGGCATGCATGGAGACAAGACGTAGGGGTCATTATTGCTATATCAGACAAGTGCCCAACTAGTTATGTTATATTACATGGATAGTAAGAAACATCTTCCACGGAGAATAGTTCTGTTAAGGGTTCCTTTCGCTGGAGGCATGCCCTAAAGTGCATGTCAAAACTGCTAAGAAAGCAGAAAATCATCTGGGGGCAGATGGATAAATAGTTAAAAATCATCTTTCATTTCACCGACCGAATATTCCCTTAAGAACGCTAGCTTTTGGCTTCACCAAGTCTGAGGTACACATCCGGCTGGCCCGGCAGTAACAATCGCAGAGGTGCTCCCTTTACCACCTAGCCGAACAATCGGGAACGTAGGGGTAAGCACAGGAGCCAGGCAACCCAGCTTGGCCAAAACTTAAGTCATATCGATGCATATAATGGTGAATAAAAGGTACATGCGGAAGTTTGACACATGTGTTGGGCATGAAGCCCGTATAAATAAGCTTCTGTTAAAGAAGCCCCCAGGTATAATGAGCGCGGACAGCGCGTCAAATATGTGCGAACAAAGCACAAACGAGCCTCTAAAGGCTTCAAGAAGAAGGAGGAGGAAGGAGAAAAATAAAATACAGCAAAAATAGAAAATGTGGACGGAGGAGGAGACGAACTTGGAGTCCGACGCTTAGGCGTAGAATCTTCGTAGATGGGCTGCGTTCCATGGGTTTGGCTCGAGTCGGTTATCCGATGCGTTTCGCAGACGGTATGCACCGCCGGTCAGGACCTGGTCGATGATGAAGGGACCTTCCCATTTGGGCTTGAGTTTGTCCTTTTTCTTGTCCGGCAGGCGTAGAACTAGTTCACCAACGTTATAAGCTTTGGCCCGTACGTCCCTGCTTTAATATCTTCGAGCCTGCTGTTGATAAAATGTGGAACGAGCTTTTGACACGTCGCGCTCCTCCTCCAATGCGTCCAAACTGTCCTGCCGATCGAGCTTGGCTTCTCTTTCTTCATACATGACGCGAGGTGAGTCATGTATTATGTCGCAGGGCAAGACCGCCTCTGCGCCGTACACCATAAAAAATGGTGTGAATCCGGTAGTACGATTCGGCGTGGTCCGCAGCCCCCAGGGTACGGAGTCGAGCTCCTCAACCCAGTGCGTGTTAGATTCCTTGAGGGACCGCACTAGTCTGTGTTTAATGCCGCTCATGATTAGACCGTTTGCTCGCTCGACTTGACCGTTGGTTTGAGGGTGATAGACTGAGGCGTAATCGAGCTTGATGCCCATGTTTTTGAACCATAATTTGACCTCATCGACCGTGAAGTTGGTGCCATTATCAGTGGTGATACTATGGGGGACGACGTAATGGTGCACTACCCCTGATATGAAGTCTATCACCGGCCCGGATTTGGCTGTTTTAACAGGCTTGGCCTCTATCCATTTGGTGAATTTATCCACCATGACCAATAGGTATTTTTGCTTGTGGGTTCCTCCCTTAAGGGGTCCAACCATGTCAAGCCCCGGACATGAACGACCAGGTGATGGGTATAGTTTTGAGGGCGGTGGGTGGCATGTGGCTTTGATTAGCAAAAAGCTGGCAACCGACGCATCGTTGGACTAAATCCTGCGCATCTGCCCGGGCCGTCGGCCAATAGAATCCTGTACGGAAGGCCTTGCCTACAAGGGCCCGGGCTGTGGCGTGGTGCCCACCCAGTCCGGCATGAATTTCAGGCAGGAGGTTTCGCCCTTCCTCTTCGGAGATACACCTTTGAAGGACTCCTGTTGTGCTTTTCTTATATAGCTCTCCCTCATGGACTTTATAGGCTTTGGATCGCCGTACTATGCAGCGAGCCTCATTTTGGTCTTCGAGGAGTTCCTGCTTAGTTAGGTAGGCTAGGAATGGTTCCGTCCACGGGGCGATAACCGCCATTATTTCGTGGGCGGAGGATGTTATCTCGTTGGCAGAGCCTCCGATTGTGTCAGAGTGTTCGGTGTCAGGCAGTGCGGTTGGGTTCGGATTGTTATTTCCGGACTCCCCTTCCCATAGTACGGATGGCTTCGCGGGACGGCATCGCATTTTGCGCCGATGCGTGCCAATACGTCCGCCGCCTAGTTGTTATCCCGGGCTATATGATGAAATTCGAGCCCTTCGAACCGTGCTGACATTTTTAGGACCGCATTGCGGTACGCTGCCATTTTCAGATCTTTGGCATCAAAGTCTCCGTTTATTTGAGATATCGCGAGGTTCGAATCCCCGCGCACCTCTAGGCGTTTAATGCCCATAGAGACTGCCATCCGGAGGCCGTGCAGAAGGGCCTCGTATTCGGCTGCGTTGTTGGAGTCCGTATACATTATCTGAAGGACGTATCGGACTGTGTCCCCGGTTGGGGACGTCAGGATGACGCCAGCCCCCAGGCCGGCCAACATTTTGGAGCCGTCAAAGTGCATGATCCAATTGGAGTATGCGCCGTACTCTTCAGGGAGTTCGGCTTCGGTCCATTCGGCCACGAAGTCGGCCAAAACCTGCGACTTAATAGCTCGTCGTGGCTTATAGGTTATGTCGAATGGAAGGAGCTCTATGGCCCATTTAGCAATCCGGCCCGTCGCGTCGCGGTTGTTTATAATGTCGTTAAGAGGTACTTCGGAGGCTACCGTTATCGAACACTCTTGAAAGTAGTGTCGCAGCTTCCGGGATGCCATGAACACCGCGTATGCTATCTTTTGATAATGTGGGTA
Source organism: Aegilops longissima (assembly GCA_021605205.1). Taxonomy (NCBI): domain Eukaryota; kingdom Viridiplantae; phylum Streptophyta; class Magnoliopsida; order Poales; family Poaceae; genus Aegilops; species Aegilops longissima. The sequence continues at coordinate 850,150,282 of CM038677.1, forward strand.
CCGGGACTTGCATGGAGTTAGGACAGTGGACACATAGTAAACCAGTTTTTGAAGAGGGAACCGCTGTCCGTCCGTTTCTCGTTCGACGACGAGCACCGCGCTGACAACTTGATGTGTTGTGGCGATATATAATAGCATTGGTTCGCCCATATTGGGCGCGGCCAGGACCGGATTTGTTGCCAATATGGATTTTATTTCTTTGATTCCGGCCATGGCAGCATCCGTCCACTCGAAGTGTTCGGTGCGCCGGAGGAGGCGGTAAAGGGGTAACCAATTGTGACAGAGCTCGGATCTTGGCTGGGTTTGCTTCAATTCCTCTACCGGACACAATGAAGCCCAGGAGCTTTCTGGCTGGAACTCCGGAGACGCATTTTTCCGGATTGAGCTTAATGTCATATTTTCGGAGATTGTCCAATGTGAGCCTCAAGTCGTCTACTAGAGTTTCGACATGCTTGGATTTGACGACCACGTCATCTACATATGCTTCCACTGTTTTGCCGATCTGGTTTGCCAGACATGTCTGAATCATGCACTGATATGTTGCGCCGGCATTTTTAAGCCCGAAGGGCATTGTGTTGAAGCAGAATGGGCCATATGGAGTGATGAATGCTGTTGCAGCTTGGTCTGGCTCCGCCATCTTGATTTGATGGTAGCCGGAGTACGCGTCGAGGAAGCACAATGAGTCGTGTCCTGCTGTAGCATCGATAATTTGATCAATGCGAGGGAGGGGGAAGGGATCCTTTGGGCAAGCCTTATTAAGGTCTTTGAAATCAACACATAGGCGCCAGGATTTATCCTTCTTTGGTACCATCACCAGGTTTCTAGCCAGTCCGGATGTTTTATATCTCTGATGAATCCGGCTTCGAGAAGTTTGGCTAGCTCTTCTCCCATGGCCTGTCTCTTGGGTTCGGAAAAGTGCCGAAGAGCCTGTTTTATTGGCTTGAATCCTTTTAGGATATTCAGGATGTGCTCGGCCAGCCGAAGTGGGATTCCTGGCATGTCTGAAGGGTGCCAGGCAAAAATGTCCCAGTTTTCTCGTAGAAATTCTCGTAGTGCGGCGTCTACATCAGGGTTTAATTGTGCCCCAATGGAGGCCGTCTTTGCAGGGTCCGTTGGGTGGACTTGGAATTTGACTATTTCATCCGCTGGTTTAAAAGAGGTGGACTTGGATCTTTCATCAAGTATCACATCGTCCCTGTTCACCGTGGAGCGCATCGCAGTGAGTTCCTCGGCCGCTAAGGCTTCAGATAGTGCCTCAAGGGCTAGTGCGGCTGTCTTGTTTTCGGCGCGGAGTGCTATGTTCGGATCACTAGCGAGAGTGATGATTCCGTTAGGTCCGGGCATTTTAAGCTACATGTACCCATAATGGGGTATAGCTTGAAAAATTGTGAATGCCTCTCGCCCTAATAAAGCGTGATATCCGCTGCTGAACGGGGCCACTTGAAATGTGACCTCCTCGGACCTGTAATTGTCCGGCGAGCCGAACACTACGTCCGGTGTGATTTTTCCTGTGCAGCTTGCTTCCCGGCTAGGGATTATTCCTCTAAAGGTTGTGCTGCTTCGCTCAATGCGGTTCCAGTCTATTTCCATTTTTGGAGGGTTTCCTCGTAGATGAGGTTTAGTCCGCTGCCGCCATCCATGAGTACCTTAGTAAGGCGAAAGCCGTCCACTATTGGACTGAGGACCAATGCGGCTGGTGCTCGGGCTGTTCGGAATTTGGGTTCGTCACTGGCATTAAAGGTAATAGCCGTGTCACTCCATGGATTTATTGTTGCTACTTGGTAGACTTCGGCAAGGTTGCGGAGTGTTCGTTTCCGCATGTTATTTGATGTGAAAGTCTCGAAGACTGTTAACACCGTACTGGTGTTGCTGGGCTGGGATTCTGAAGCTAGAAGCTCTTCACCACTTTTGGCCACCTGCCGTAGTATCCAACATGCTCGAAGGCTATGAGTTGGAGTGGCACCCTCTGTGCTATGAATTTTGCAGGGTCCGTTTAGCCAACCCTCAAGTACGGTTCCGTACCCTTTAGGGGGTTTTGGTTTTTTGGTGTTTAACCCAGGTGCTTGGTGATGATGCACCCTTTTATTTCGGACTAGGGATGTATTCGGGGCCGGATTATCCCAAAATTTACTTTCGGTTTTCCAAGCACTCTCCATCGCACAGTACTTTTGTACTATGGTCACCAAGTCAGCAAAGCGTGTAATTTTGCGACGACTTATGGTGTTTAGGATTCCCTTGTCCGTGCAATTATTGCAGAAAAGTGAGATTGCGTCCTCCTCTCGGCAGTCCTTTATCCTGTCCATAACCAGGAGGAATCTGGCCCAGTAATGATGTACCGTTTCAGCGGGCTCTTGCCGAATTCGGGATAGATCGCTAATGTTTGGGTGGGCGGGTGGAACTAGATCCGGAACCCCGTCCAATTTAAGACTCAGGGGCCGAGAACTTTCCGAACTCGGAAGTTTGGATTTTTGAATGCTATCCAATGAATCCCCCGCCGCCTGACTTTAAGTTCAGGGCCTGTTCGACATCCGTCCCTCTGCGGGAATCCGGCATGGAGGGATCGGGAATCCGGACGTAGCTAGTCCTTAAGATAGAAGAAGAATCACCGTATTGCTCCTCTATCACAGCAACATGATGGGTAGCCTGGGGAGAGTTGATCTCTCTCAGATCGATTTTAGGCCCGATCCGGTCGATTACGTGGCGACTCGAGGCGGCGATGTGATCCAAGAGCTCGCTTACGAGGAGAGCTCGATCGGATCTAACTGCTCGGCAAGTTCGAGTTAATGTGAAGATTGGTTTCGATGACCGAGAAGTCATCGTCGGGCGATGGCGAACTGGCGGTCATAAGAAAACCACCTAGCCGAAGAGTCTGGCCAGTGGCCAAGGCTCCTTTGGCGATAGTATCGTCTTTAAAGACGGGATGAGGCATCCTTCCTGACGGCGACGTCACAGAGGAACTCTCAATGAAATCACCAATGTCGGTGTCAAAACTGGCGGATCTCGGGTAGGGGGTCCCGTACTGTGCGTCTAGGCGGATGGTAACAGGAGACAAGGGACACGATGTTTTTACCCAGGTTCGGGCCCTCTCGATGGAGGTAATACCCTATTCCTGCTTGATTAATATTTATGATATGGGTAGTACAAGACTAGATCTACCACGAGATCAGAGAGGCTAAACCCTAGAAGCTAGCCTATGGTATGATTGTTGTTCGTCCTACGGACTAAAACCATCCGGTTTATATAGACATCGGATAGGGTTATGGTTACACAGAGTCGGTTACAATGGTAGGAGATCTACATATCCGTATCGCCAAGCTTGCCTTCCACGCCAAGGAAAGTCCCATCCGGACACGGGATGAAGTCTTCAATCTTGTATCTTCATAGTCCAGGAGTCCGGCCAACGGTGATAGTTCGGCTATCCGGACACCCCCTAATCCTGGACTCCTTCAGTGGCCATGTGCAGATCAGGAAACAAAGGAACAAGAAGATGGGTTTCGCGCATAAAACTAACTTCTACTGCATCCATGTCCCAAAACCAAGCAAGAAAGATGGATTCTACATCCTCCATCTCACGATTGAGTTCAGCATGGATCACCAAAAGCTTCGCATCACAAACAGAAATGATGATCATATCCACACGTGGATAGAATCTCATGGAGAAGCAGATTATAAACTTAGAGATGATTTCTTTTGCATCCAAAGAGACATTGTGACGATCATCATGAAAGAAGTCGTCGATGAGAAGGGGATGTTCCACCACGGCGCTATATCGCGAGCTAATGTCCGAACTCGCATAGGCATGCAACGTCATGAACTCACGTCGTTCAAGAAACTAGGTTCCATCCTCGATGATATGGAAGGATGGAACTTCTAGTGATTTACGTTGCCGATGATGATGATATGTGTTGGTTGAACTTGTATACTTTCTGTAGCGATGAAATTTTATGATGTCCACGGTCCCTACCGAACTTGCGTAACGCTACTTGTAAGTTTTGGTACGATGACCTGCGTAGCTCTAGTTAATTAGTTTGCGTACTGTATGTTGCATCCATTTGCTAACCCTTTCTTTTTCGTGTTGCTCTAGTATATTTTGTTGCATATGATTGTACATTCTCTTGATGAAGATGCATCTCTAACATGTACCTAGCTTCTTGATGGCGAGGTGGCAGTGCTATGTCGTGTACAAAGGGAAGGTTTCGGGGGTGTACAACGAGTGGCCTGAGTGTCAGGCGCAAGTGAATGGGGTCTCGGGCGCCAGCCATAAAGGCTTCAAAAGCATACAATAAGCAAAAGCTAGTTACTTGAGGTTCACGTTAGCGCGAGAGAGGACTCGTAACCACCGCCTCATGTACTGCATAGTTCCGCTCTCACTCATAGTGATCGCTCTTCTCGCGTATATCATTGTTTAGATGGATGGTGATGTAGTTGCAAGTATTCGAGACTTGTATCGCTATTTTCGAAATGATGACGAGAGACCACTTCCTGTTGGATGACGATTATGATGATAACCACCTTGTATCGCTATGTATATGCCATGATTACATTTTTATGTGTATGATATGCTAGACATTATTGTATAAAGCCCAAAACAAAATTCAGCAGCACAAAATGTGGAGCAAAAAAATATGAAAAACTAATAACAGTAGCGCGGGGTATGGCATTAGCATCAGCGAGATCTTAGCAGTAGGCTCTTATCATAAGGGCGCTGCAGCTATTATCAGCAGCGCCTATTTCAGACAAACGCTGCTGCTATCCCTAGTTAGTAGTAGCGTTGGTCAGACCGCATTACCGATAAGCATTAGTTGTAGCGCCGTATTAGTAGCGCGGCTACCCGTGCTACTGATAAGCATATAACCCGCGCTATAGCTTGGCTTTTCCCTAGTAGTGATAACCTCCGTTGTGTGAGCTGAGTGTCAAGATATCCCATATCCCATAAGAAAGATGTGTCTGAACTCATGCGGGACAAGCAACGGATTCAGTAACTTGTACTCCTACTACTGAAGAAATGTGGACTGTCATCCTCCTCCTCATCTTCTGATCTAAGACTAAATCTGTTTTCCCGTTTCAGCTGGGCGAGTGGAGCTCTGGATCCAGAGGACGCTGCCTCTCACAGCAGTTCGACATCTATCTAGAGGTATTGTGTAGTAGTAGTATGGCTGGACTGCTGAAGCCAACCTGAATTTTCCTTTTCGCTGTCATGTTCATCACGGCTGGGGAAAAATGCTTTCCGATGCAGCCTTTTCGGGAAAAATGATTGGGGAGAGCGAGTGATGATGACATGATTTTTGCCTGCTGGCTCCTTCCAGGAATGTCTGGGCTATTTTTTCAATAAATGACGCTTTATTACTTAAAAGGTTTAAGCATTACACCCGGCCTTTACATACTAAGGTGCATACAGCTAAAAGAAGTCCAGACACAGAACAAAAAACCAAAAATAGAGAAATACTAAGAAACATCTAGTGTATGTATAACGCCTAAGACGTATGGGGGCTAATCCTGAGATCATGCTGCCACCCATGTTGGGTAAAAGAATCCCTTGCCGTAGCCTCCAATCATAAACAGACCTCCGTAAAGAGGTCGCGATTCTCCACACATTATAGAGACGACCATAAACGAAGCATCCCGATACAGTCTTTGCTTGCATGAAATGAAAAATGAGAAAGAAACAATTAGTAATTCAAGCAAACGTGCATGCTTTCATGCTGCTGGACCTAATCGGTTCTGGCCCGCCTGGGAAAGATAGCCCAGGTATGTGGGATGAGTCCACCCATCTTCCATTCTGGCCCGGTCCATTCTCCATTCGCCACGCGAAATAGTGACCTAGCTGCTTGCCTCCCACCAACCCGCAGGAGCAAGCCGCCATCGTTTCCGCTAGAGGAGGTCCTGGAGCTTGGTGTCATCCCCTCGACGCCGATAGTGGGAGCGGCTCCGTCTCGTTCGCTCAACGCCAAGCAGTAGGTGAGATGTCCCCTTGCTTTTGGTCTGCATTATGTGGATTTGTGTTTCGGGGTGACTCTCTTCTGGTGTCCCCTGCATTAGGGCTGGAATTTTACAACGCCTCCTTTGTCTCCCTGTGGAACCACCAGGCTGCTCGTCCTGCATTGGAGCTCTGCAACGCCACCCAAGCTCCTCCAGACGAGAGCAACAGGGTGAGTTCTCCTGTCCATTGATCTGCATCTTTGTGGTTTGGATGGATCTTCTTTTGATTCCAAGGGAGTGTATTACTGACCTATCCTGTTTCATTCCCTTCCACAGGAACCAATCCCCATTTCAGCAAGTTGAAGTAGCTTAGCAGCCTCCCTCTCTGTTTACTGCAAAACATGTGAAGATAGTATTTCAAGGTGACATATTTTCTTCAGTTAGCAGCTACTTGTATGCTTAAATCACTCCTGTTAACTTTGGATATGCAAAAGTTTTAAATCTTCTTCCAAACACACTAGTTAGGAGTAGCTAATGTTTAATCTACACACTTGAATTGGTCAGTGGATGGTTGTAGTGCTAGATTTCCTTTTGTCGTTATATAGGCAGTGAATGGTTTGTTTCCCCTCGTTGCTTGATTTTTTTGGAAGTGCAGACACAAAACCATCCCTTGGGATTGATTTCAGTTTTTATGTATGTGCCAGTTTCAGATTGCTGATTTTTCTTTATCACCGGATTTCTATTGATTTCATGTTCTAACTTTTACAGGAAGTTTGTATCTAGAGTGTTTTTTTGGAGATAACTGACTGGTTTCCCCCAACAGGCTGTAAGCACTGTAAGATCATTGTAATAACTTTTTTCATGTTTTCTGTAAGTTCTAGTCATAACGTCACTTGTAATAATTACATAGTATTGGGTGTAAGATCCGTTTCTAATACACTGTTATTTTGGAAATTGGAGTACTGATTTGTATGGTTACTTTGTCTCCTGCATTGGGTTCAAGCTCATGCCTCATTTTCCTTCCCATGAAGCTTCCCGGGTCAGCCTCAAGCACAAGGTAAGTTATCCTATCTGTTGGTCAGCATCATTGTATTTTTGATGGATCTTCTTTCAAATCCCAGAGATTTTGTTCTTGACCTAGCCTGTTTCCTTCCCTTCCCATGGAAAGAATTTGCAATTCAGCAAAAGGAAGTAGATAACTAGCCCTTCCATGTTTACCCTGAAACAAACAAAATTAGATGTTGAAGGTGACATATTCTCTTTGCTAGCAGCTACTTTCTTATATTCAAGGATACTATATGCTTAAAGTTCTCCTACTAACTTTGAATTTCATAACATACTAGTTAGGTACTAATTGAATATGTTAGTGAAGGGATGAATTGTAGAACCTATGCTTTACCATGTAACTTGTTTGTGTGTAGTTTGAATTTTGGTTGGGTGCAAGTGCAAAATGACAGGAGGCAAAAGCAACTCTGAGGTAACCAAAAGCAATCTCGAGTTTAACTATTTCTTTTGTTATTAGTGTTAGGTTAAGAAAAATTATTTTACCTCTAATTGACACTATTTTCAAGATCAGGAAGAGAAATGCAAGAAAAAATAAAGGGAACATGCCATTGCAAAAGTCGAGGCAATGATCCAGAGAACTCGCCATGTATGTTCTATACTTTTTGTAGTTCTTGTTTCTGAAATACGTAGTTCTCTTGTTTTGTTCCTGAACCTAATTGGAATGTACTTTTAAGACATCCCAACCTTCCCATATGGCTACAAATATGAACACACAAATCCGGCTGGTCGCGAAGCTCCTCTATGGGTTACTAAATCATGCAATCTAATCCATGACCGGCTAAGTTCAATGCCTACAATAGAGGAGCTAGAAAATCTGTACGGGCAGATTGACCGATACACATCGTCTTTGCCTCCACTTTTGTTGTCAAGTTCAAGGGAATGTGTGGTGACGAAAAAGTTGTCCTACAATGGTGTTGTTGTCACTCCAGTGTGTTTTGATGGGATGAAAGTGAGTTGTACCTCTTCCCTTATTTTGCTTTCTTTTCAATATCCTCATTGTATGTATGTCTCCATGTTTTTCCTCTTTCAAGTTATGATATTGTGTTCCAAACCAAGTAGGCGTCTGTCCTTTCTAGAAAATAATGAAGATATCTAGTATAAGCTGAATGTTATTAACATGTTTCTCATTGGGACAACATCTATATCACATCATATGCATCAGAGATGGCAATGGGCGCTTCCTAGAGTTCTCGCGAGTGAATGCAACTGGATATCTTCTTGCTTGTAAGTTATTTGACAGTCTTGACTAGGTGGCTATGGTGTACTAGTTCCAAACCAAGTAAGCTGAATGTTATTAACGCCATCTTCAAGATCCGGAGGCGTGCCTCCTCTACGAGGCCGAGTACCAGGCGCCTCCCGACATGCCTGTGCCGGGGGCGTGGAGGCTGAGCGCCGGCGGCGTCCAGGTGCCAACGGTGACCGAAGGAGCGGCACGGCGGGCCGAGATCGCCCGCATCCGCTCGTCCCTGACGGAGGAGCAGCGGAACGAGGCAAGGTACGCCACCGACAGCGAAACGCTGTGGACGATGTACCTCGAGCGTCGCCGCCAAGAGCAGATCGCCTCCGTCAACGGCGTCATCCCCCGCGGCCGCCTCAACGCCGAAGGGCGGCGCGAGTGGTGGGGCGTCCGAGGCCGCACCCTCGAGGCCGTCCTCGACCACAACGAGACTGACAACATGCCGCGCCTCGAGTACCCGGCGCGGCCGTCCTTCTCTCGCCGCCGCGGCGAATGGAGCCGACATCCTCGTCATCGGGCTCCGGCTCGCTCTCCTCCGTCTCACCGGCTCTCCGTCCCATCAAGCCAGAGCCGGAGGAGACACCGCAGCGGCGCCGCACCCGCAGCGGCGCCATTGCATCAACGAGGGTGCCCGCTCCTCCCTACACTCCCTTCGCCCGGTCCGGCCGAACCCCGAGCCGGGCCTGCTCCCCGTGTAGCCGGAGCATGTCGACATGGTGGCCCCCGACGACAAGGCCGCCCTAAAATGGACGACGGAGGACTACGTCAGCGAGCAGGTGCACCGCCAGCACCTGGCATACGCGGAGCTCCAGGCTCGGCGTCGCGGGCGCGAGGAGGGTGGTGTCATCGTCCTCGACAGCGACTAGGAGGACAAGGTCGGACCGTCCAGCGCCCCACCGCGCGTCGGCGACCCTGGGCAGGGGTGCAGCAGGGATGGCGGCAGCTTTGTGCAGCGAGGAGTGCAAATATGGCCATACCTCGGTCGTCGGCCATAGGACTGGCGTGCGGCGTCCGTGCGCTGCTGGCGGCCAGAACGAGACCAGGAGTCAGCAGCTAGATACATGATGAGTAGTAAGTACTGTGTGGTTCCTGGTATTTATCGAGTTCGTCATTGGATTTTGCTGCAACTGAATCGAATCATGGGTGCAAGCAATCAATTGGTAGTTGCGATTCTGTAAGATTTTGATTTGTTTCCTTTGCTGCAGGATTTCAATTTTTGGTAGAATTTTCGTCGTTTTTCGTCCAAAATTCGCTCATTTTTCCTTCAAAAATCCAAATTTTGATTCAGTCTTTTTGTCCGGAATTTTGATTCATTTATTTGTCTTGGTTGGCTGATGCCACGTGGAACGGGGCTAGTTGGATTGCAGGAAAATGTTGTATTAATTAAGCGTTCAGCCTCCTCTTCAGGTTTTCACTTATTTGTCTGGGTTGGCCGATGCCATGTCTGAGCGGCGGTTTTAGAAAGTTTCTATGGGTATGGGTTTGAGTAGAAGGAGGTTGCACCCGCCCATACCTTATCCATTGCCATCCCTAGTTTTAGTTCACCCCTGTATGGCTTTCTATTGTTGCCTAAATAGTTCATTGTCAACATTGTGCTGACGATTAATGTTTATGAGCCATGCTACTTGCACTGCGTTAAGCCTGTTGTTGAGGTTTTCATTTATTTGTATGGGTTGGCCATGTCACGTGCAACACAGCTAATCGTATGCTTAATGTTTTCTACGAGCAATGCTAGTTGCACTGTAGGGAAATGTTCTGTTAATTAAGTGTTCAGCCTCCAGACCAGGTTTTTATTTATGTGTCTGGGTTGCCTGATGCCACATGTAAAAGTAAAACGACTAGAGAGTGGCGGTTTTAGTCCACCCCTGTATGGCTTTCCATTGTTACCCAATAGTTCAAATGTTCAATATCTAGATTTGTACTTAGTATTTACCTTATTTTATCGTGACGAGCTGGACAATGGTGATTGTCAACAGGGGCTGATGATTAATGCTTTTCCTATGAGCCATGCTAGTTGCACTGTAGGAAAATTGTTCTATTAAGCATTTAGCCGGCGGTTGAGGCTTTCATTTACTTGTCTGGGTTTTGCCAATGACTTGTGTAAAAGTAAAATGGCTAGTTGTATGGTTATTATGTCATCTTTGTATAGACTACAATGTTATAGGAGTCGGTAAGAGCAAAAGTTGAATAGCGTGGATAAATCAGTATCAATGCATGAGGACCAGAGCAGGTGGCCCCAAATTTTGCGGGAATGTGTTTATTTTCTTCTTTCCAGCTCCTCTGTTCTTCAGTTTGGGAGAAGCCCTGTTACACAAACCCTCGTGCATGCTGGACTTGTCCTGTAGCTTAATCAATTGCATTACCACACTTGTTTAGTCTTGTTGGAACATAAACCTATGTTAGGACTTATGACATGGGTGATTGGCTGTTTGTGTAAGCTATTGCGACCTCGTCGCCGGGCACTGGAGTACACAATATAGATTAAGCTTCCTTTGATTCTGCAAAAGAGGCTTGTGGAATACGGGTACTAGGTGTTATTCTAGTATTGACTATTGCTCATGTTATATGATGCCTTATTGTAAGATTGTATAATGCTGAAGAGCAGAAGAAAAGATCAATTAACGCTGGGATTCCCCGGAGGTTCATTTCCAGAAGGCATGTATTCATGTGATCTTTATGAATATAATTTTAAGCTGGAAATTTTCACATTTTGAAACTTCTTGCAAAATGACTGAATGATACCTTTCCCATAATACTTTAGATCACTAATAGGAATATCTTTCAGTGCTATGCGCTGCAAATTTTATGCATACATACTTCTACTTCCTTTTTGTTCCTAGAACTTCATTTGTAGACTTTGTCACTGAAAGAATTGAACTGATGATTCAAGGGATATGTTTTCATGTGTTCCTTACATCTCGCCATTGAATAGTTGTATCGTGTGCACTACTACCCTTGGTAGACACTTGGATGCGATGGCCGTAGAAGTTGATTTTTTGGGCTAAGGTTTCATGCATATTTTGTGTGTACAAGTGACCAGTCACCATTGTGCTTGAGATCATGGTGGAGTCATCTTCCATGTACCGTTTTGTTCAGCTTAGACTTCTGATATTGACTTGATAGACACTCAGCATGAACGCTTCTTATATTGTTCACTTGTTGAAAAAGGCATGGATTGTAATAGCAAATACATTGTGGTAAATTTTGCAGGTTGACAAATTAAAGGTCTTAGCATCCTCCCTTGCAAGGCTCTAATGATACGGAATCACCCTCTCCTTTGGGTCTTGTTGATTGACTTCGAGCTAATGGAGGTGATATCTGGTCGTCTTGTTTGTGAGAAGTTATGTATTTTGTATCCGTATTGCCATATTTGACAATGAAGTGTGCTTATTATCATCTTTTACAGCTGAAGTTCTGACATATATTGCCAAACTTTAATGTGTTGGTGGGATAGTATTACCTTGGACATCTTGATCTCCAATTGGTTTGGTGAGACATTTAAACACACTTGATGACTTCATATTCCTTTTTCATAGCTTATACCTTTCTGATATGTATTTGTCAGGAAAAATAATCATGTTCTAAAAGATTTGTGCATATTAAAATAGCTGAGTGCTTGTTGGGTTGCATGAGTTTTGAAGAGGATTGGAGTGGATTGGTGAGGATTCAAACCCCAATAAGCTAAAATCCACCTCAATCCCGTCCAAACCTCCCCAATCCTCTCCAGCAGAGATTTAACTGAACATAGTCTGAGTGCTCCTGGGTTTGTTTGGTTTGATACAGTTCCTTTGAATCTGACCTTATAAACTGTAACATGATAACATTAAAAATATTGATGTGATGCATCCAAAATCTTGAACGAATAATCTGTAGTGCCTGATCAACATACTACTAATTGATACATGGGATAACTCCTACTTGACAATAAAATTTAGTTTCTCTTGTTCTTTTGCTTCATTGGTAGAAACTGGACTTTCTGTTGCAAGTACCACTAGCGGAACAAGTCTTTGATTAATACACAAATCACTATTTCAAATATTTATTGCCTTTATGTTGACGGAATGGCTAGTTTACTTGCCAAGTACTATGTGTATGGTGCTAAAAGTGTTCAGCTCATTGAAAATTCATGATATTTGACCTCGTTATCTTTTGAACTTCAGTAAACCATTTCCATCTGTTGTTGCAACACCTCATCATGTTGTCTGAGCATCAAATGCTAGTGATGCTAGTTTGTCACAGGTGCATCTCTTAACTGAAATGTTAGTATTCTGGTTCAGGTACACACGATCCGATACTTTGAATGGGTTGGACTGAGCCGACAACCCAGCATCATGGGTAAGGTATGTTCACTGAAATACATCAACAGACCAATGGTTGCCTTGTCACATCAGTGTTCTTTTGCCACAATGAGTGACCAAGACATTGTACTAGTTAGATTCCCATGGTCTCCTTTGGCTTTCTGAAAATTAGAGAATGAATAATGTTTTGATTTATGACAAACTCTAACCAGATTGTAGTAAGTAACTCAATGAAACATTGCCGTCAGCCAGTTATTGAGGAAAAGTGAATTGCTTTGACTTCATACCAGGCAACATGATGCAAGGTCATTGGCTGATCATGATGTTTGATTGTTTTCCTCTGGTCTTGTTTGGTTAAAAGCTTGCATGTACTGCCCAGCCCAGGTAGACAGAGCTGTATATGGTTTTTTGATTGGAAAGGGTTTGAGCTCAAGGAGCACAGTAACAGCTGTCAGTAGTTGATGGTGAAAGTATAGGTTAGAATGTAAATCCTGTTCTTTTTTGGTTGGCACCCAAGTAGGAAGGTATGTGACCATGAAGGAAAACTTGTGAACTTAACCAATTCTAGATATGATGTTACTGGAGTCCCATCACACTTCTCCTCAGGGATAACTTTCCCACCAACCACAGTCTCTTGCCTAATGTTGCACTTCTTGTTGCTCTCCGATGAATGAGGAGAAATAGATAGATGATACTGATGAAGTTGCCCGTAAAGATTCGCAAACTGCTCTTCAGTTGAATTTGCTGGAAGAAAGTCATTTGAAAGATAATCTTTGATAAACTTTTATCGAATCAATCCAGTTGGAACAGTCACCCAATCAGGAGGTCTCTTTGTTCTTTCGTACCCGTATGGAAATACAGGTATGCCCTGATCATAGGCGAGTGCAATAACGTCACGAATTTTCAAAAACATGCAACAAAGACACAGTCTTAATTTTAGATTAGTTCATATGATTACTGCACCAAATGCACCACTTTTTCCCTATCCAAAGCCTTTGCAGGTTCCTTTGCATTGTGTGCATTTTCTTTGAGATACTAGGAAACAAATATACAACAAAGATTAGCAGGTGTTACACACACATTCAACAATTTGAAATAAAAACAATGAAACAAGATATATGAAGAACCTCGGGTTTCTTTTTGGGCCGGCCCATTTAAGCAAGCTACCAGATGTTTTCAAATATGGAGCTGCAAGGAATAAAGAGGGACAGTTTTAAGGAACATCTTTAAAATAGGATCATAAGAAGTTAATTTCTTTTCCAAATGTCTATTTTAGTTCACTATGATTTTTTCAGAAAAGCTAACAATACTTGGGTTCTCCTTTAGAAATATAACATACAAAATATTGGATTACAGTAAACTTATTGATTGACAGATTTGCTGCATCTGGTACTCATATTTTACAAACAGACAGAGAAAGAAATAACACAAGCACCAAATTTAGTTGATAATTGAGTGCATTATTAGCTGCATTTGCAGCTAATGAGATACTGTTTTCAGATAAGCTTAAGGAAAATCTACAAACACTTGAATGACAAGAGGCTTTCTGTAAATGTATGCTTCACTAAAGTACTTCATCCGTCCAATAATTTGAGATCATTTTTAACACTACTGTAGTGTAGAAACATGTCATTATATAAAGGGACAAATGGAGTATCAAATTCAAGTTACTGTCCCCAAACAACACTCAAGTGCTGACTAGCAATATGAGATAGAAAACAAGAGTTGATTACAGAAAAGCATCTTCCTCAAGTTGTAGAGGAGGACATCAACAATAATTTTTAGTTGCCATTCTAGAAATCGAGATGTTGTGGAGTTGTGAGGATTAGAGCGAAACATCTTTGACGAAACCTCCCAACACTAGTATCACAAGATGACAATTTTAGAAATATATGCTTCATTTGACTGAATTCTACAGAACAGTCACAAGATATTAATCAGTATTGCGACAAAAGTTTAACATAACATACATCAGATTACAGCGCACAAACTGACTCATATAGAAGCTGAAATTGGACAAGGAAATAAATGCAAGCAATGAGCTTATCATTACTTTCTGGTTTCCTTGAAGACGCACTTTGGAGTTTAATCTTGAAGATGGTCCAGCAACCCAAAAGCTTGAGAGACCAACCCAAAAGCTTCAAAGACGCACTCAAATACTGACTATAGATATGAAATAGTTAACATGAACTGATTCTAAAGAAGTCAAGCCTATTAAAGATTGCGTATAGATGAGTCTCAAAGGAAGACAGGAGGCAGCAGGGGAGGGCCAAGCTTGATGTCCCGCAGCCAGCGTAGTGCCTACTTAGTGCTGGAGCTCAATATTTCCTTTTCGCGTGCGTCAAGCAAGGAATAAGGAAGAGGTAAGCCAATTCAGCCGAATGCAGAGGTGTGAGGGCTTGGAATTTGCAATTGCTCGCGTGAATGTCTAGGCCATCCAAACACGGGGGCCGAACAATGCCAAATACGTAGTCCGAATGTCAACATCCAATCGAGGCATGAAAATGATAAAATATGAGCAAGTAGCTGCTAAAAAAAGAGAATGGGTCACCTTTAGAATCAAACTTAGAAGCTGGGAGGGGGGGTTGCGTGCCCTACTTCATCTTGCTGCTTGGCTTGTACTAGTAGCAGGAGGGTTGCTGCAATGGAGAAGGGGCTTCACTTTGGGAGAGAAAGCAGGCATGGTCAGATTGGATTGGAACCACAACGCAGCAAGCAGAAAGAAAACAAAATCCCCATCATGAAGATGGAGAGGAAGGGAAGTACGTGCTGCGTGATTGGCTTCGCTTGGCTTGGCTTGGCGAGAGTGGAATAGCCGCTCAGCTCTGACTGTCAGCGACGAGGGGACAGCACCACGGAACTGACGGCGCCGAGCTTTTTATATGGAGCGGCTAGGGTTAGTGGCTTGGGGTGGTGAATGATACATGGACTGGGCTCCATCCAATTCACGTACGTACCTGGGCTCGGCGGGCCGGAGTCCGGTAGGATGGTCCTTAACATCCTCAACTTTAATGCCTTTTTCTTTTATAGATTTCTTTGCCTCTTGCATATCTTCAGGATTGAGAAATAGAATACCCCTTTTCTTCGGAGTTGGCTTCGGAGTTGGTTCGGGAAATGTCCAATCATTTTTATTTTCCAATATATTATTCAATAGCAATTCAGCTTGCTCAACAGTTCTTTCCCTGAAAACACAACCAGCACAACTGTACAAGTGGTCTTTGGAAGTATCGGTTAGTCCATTATAAAGAGTATCAAGTATTTCATTTTTTGAGAGGATGATCAGGAAAAACATTAAGTAATCGGAGAAGCCTTCCCCAAGCTTGTGGGAGACTCTCTTCTTCAATTTGCAGAAAAAACTAAATATTTCTTATAAAGCAGCTTGTTTCTTATGAGCGGGGAAATTTTTTGCAAAGAAGTGAGAAATCATATCCTGGGGACTATGCACACAACCAGGAGCAAGAGAGTTAAATCATATCTTAGCATCACCCTTTAATGAGAAAGGAAACAATTTAAGAATATAGTAATAGCGGATTTTTTCATCATGAGCAAATAGGGTAGCTATATCCAATTTAGTAAGATGTGCCACAACAGTTTTACATTCATAACCATGAAAAGGATCAGATTCAACCAGAGTAATTAACTCATGATCGACAGAGAATTCATAATCCTTATCAGTAACAATGTTAGGTGAAGTAGCAAAAGCGGGATCATATTTCACTCTAGCATTCAAGGATTTTTCTTTCACGCTAACTAACATTTTCTTAAGATCCTCTCTATCATTGCAAGCAAGGATGTCTCTAGTAGTTTCTTCATCCACAACATAACCCTCAGGAACAACAAGCAATTCATATCTAGGGGGAGAATCATAATCATAATTTTCAATAATATCATCAGTTTCAGTAATTTCATTATCTCTAACCCTAGGTGGTTGTTCATCAAGAAATTCACCTAGTGGCACAGTATTACCAAGCAGAGAAATAGTTTCATCATAAGCATCATGCATAGCAGAAGTGGCATCATCAATAACATGCGACATATTGGAATCAGTAGCACGTGTAGGTGTCGCAAGTGTACTCAAAATAGAAGGAGAATCAAGTGCAGAGCTAGATGAGAGTTCCTTAATTCCCCTCGTAGTTGAGGGAAAAATCTTAGTTCTTTGATCTTTCAAATTCCTCATAGTGATCAATAGATATAAATCCCAAGTGACTCAGAGAATAGAGTTATGCTCCCCGGCAACGGCGCCAGAAAAAGGTCTTGATAACCCACAAGTATAGTGATCGAAACAGTTTTCGAGGGTAGAGTATTCAACCCAAATTTATTGATTCGACACAAGGGAGCCAAAGAATATTCTTGAGTATTAGCAGCTGAGTTGTCAATTCAACCACACCTGAAAGACTTAATACCTGCAACAAAGTATTTAGTAGAAAAGTAGTATGGAAGTAACGATAACAGTAGAAGTTTTGTAGCGGTCGTAACAGTGGCAACAGAAAAGTAACGAAGCAAAGATCAATATGTGAAAAGCTCGTAGGCAATGGATCCATGATGGATAATTATGTCGGATAGCATTCATCATGCAACAGTTATAACATAGGGTGACACAGAACTAGCTCCAGTTCATCAATATAATGTAGGCATGTATTCCGTATATAGTCATACATCCTTATGGAAAAGAACTTGCATGACATCTTTTGTCCTACCCTCTCGTGGAAGCGGGGTACAATTGGAAAGTAAGGGACATTAAGTCCTCCTTTTAATAGAGTACGGGACCAAGACATTTGCACTTAGTGAATACATGAACTCCTCAAACTACGGTCATCACCGGGAGTGGTCCCGACTATTGTCACTCCGGGGTTGTCGTATCATAACACATAGTAGGTAACTATAACTTGCAATATCGGATCAAGAACACAAATATTGCAATATCGGATCAAGAACACAAATATATTCATAAAAACATAATAGGTTCACATCTGAAATCATGGCACTCGGGCCCTAGTGACAAGCATTAAGCATAGCAAATTCATAGCAACATCAATCTTAGAACATAGTGGATACTAGGGCTCAAACCCTAACAAAACTACCTCGATTACATAGTATATCTCATCCAATCCATCACAGTCCAGCAAGCCTACGATGGAATTACTCACGAACGGCGGTGAACATCATGAAATTGGTGATGGAGGATGGTTGATGATGACGATGGCGACGGATTCCCCTCTCCGGAGCCCAAAACGGACTCAAAATCTGCCCTCCCGAGGAAGAGGCTTGGCGACGGCTCCGTATCGTAAAACGCGATGAATCCCCCTCTCTGATTTTTTTCTCCCCGAAAGTGAATATATGGAGTTGGAGTTGAGGTCCCTGGAGGTCCAGAGGGCCCACAAGGTCGGAGGGCGCGCCCCAGGGGTGTGGGCCCCTGGTGCTGATTCTTTCGCAAATATTTTTTATTAATTCCAATAGTTATCTCCGTGAAGTTTAAGGTCATTCTTCTGCAATCTAAACTAAACTACAGGAAATGCACCAGCGCAAATACTACTAAACAGAGAGAAGAGTTGTAACCAGAGACAACAACATGCTCCTTACTTGAGTTAGGCAGCACAAAGAGAAAAAAAAATGCCACATGTGGCAACAGCAGGACAACGTTGGTCCATTCTTCTGCTTACAAATGGAAGCTAGCTAGGCAGCAAAACACCAACCACACGACAGTCCCCGCTAGCAGCAGCTAGGCCAATTCTTCGTTCTTCTCTGTGGTTCCAAAACAGGAGCAAAATCAGCCACACTCACAACAATGTTTGACGACACCGTCCATCAAGAGCTCGCATCACCTTCCAAGTAATGCTGACGCAGGTGTCTCCTTAGAAAACACAAATTTGACCTGAGAAAACACAAATTTGATGATGTAACAAATAACAGATCCGGAGTATACACATCTCCATACTTCGGAGCTATTCACTCAAGGAAAAATTATACATAGACACAAGTTTTTACAGCTTCCACACAATATATCAGCAGACGCTTCTAAACCTAGGGAAAATTACAACTTCACCATCAGATTTGTAATTCATAAAAAACAAGAGGGATGGGACACAACATTGCTAAACTGACAGCAGAGGAATAAATTTATACTACGATATAACCAAGGTGCTCAACATACTACCAAACTGAGGAAGAATTCATATCTCCATACATCTGAGCACATTAAAGCAAAATATATTCACTCAAGGACAAATTCTACATGGACACTTCTAAAGCATCAAAAGCCAACAATATATCAGCAGACACTTCTAAACACAGGAAACTATCATAACTTGACCATTAGATATGTAACTCATTCAAAAACAAGAGGGACAGGACACGGATTGCTAAACTGACAGCGGAGGAATAAATATATACCAATGTAACCAAGATGCTCAACATACAACCAAACTGATAGGAAATGACAATAATTACCTCAGTCACCTAGATAATTATCTCCAATGAAGTCCATCAGTGCCTTTAACTTTTCATCCAGTTGAAAAGTCACCTTCCTCCACTTACGCATAACAGACTTTCCAGCTGGTACTTCACCCATGCTGCCAATACCAAACAATTCCCCATCAGCTAGAGTAACTGTCATTCAACGCACAAACAAAACATTATCATAACAACATATTATAAAATGGCTCAGGAGTGCTGCCAAGACATTCTTGGACATCATAAGGACATCCAGGTTGAGTTCAAGTTAACAAAGCAAAAGTTGCACAAGTTAGTGAATATACAAATATATTTATACAAAACTTTTATACTTGTTTCAATTTATTTTCATTATACTAGACTCTTAGTTAATATCCTTTTCGATTACTTAGTTGGTATAATTATCCACATAAAAACATTTTTAAATAATAATTACTATTATTTTAAATATAGTTGTGATGTATATTATTGATAAAAATCAGCAACATTTAAATTTCACATTATAATAAAATTGTTAAAATTGAATTTTCATGATTGCATAAATCATGTAGTGTATTTGTACTTATTTCTGTGTATATACATGTGTCTTTGTATACATAAATATCAGTATGGTTTAGACTTCTTTAAAGCGTATCATTCATCCAATATCTATCTTAGTAGTGGTTTCTAGTGGACTATGAAGTACCTAGATGACCCGTTGCGCCATTGGCGCAAAGATCAACTGCAGCCCGAAAGTTAAGTGAACTATTTCAAACATAAAATGGAAGTTAAGTGAACTATTTGAAGAGACCAACTACAACCAAGAAGCGAAGTACCTAATACAGCCGAAAATTCAGGTAAACTATTTGAATGATGTGTTCCATGAATGGTTTGAAAGTGGTTATATTCATATTGAGTTTGTATCTGCTTTATATATTTACGAATGCTGTTGCACACGCCCTTCTATGCGTCATAAGTCAAATACCGGGCAACTGAGCCGAACTGGAGCCGAGAAAAGAAATAGCCCACGAATAACATATTTTACAATAACCCACAAATGCAAAAAACATATGCAACCAAGAACTTAGGAGATCAATTTTAATGATGTTTTTCAGGAATTTCCTATAAACGATTAAGTATGACCGCACTGCTACGACAAATCACTTGAAACATCGGAACTGGGTTTGCCCTGAGAGGTGTGGTTATCACAATTTAATTTGGCGCATGACAACGGTCAAATAAAGTGCGGAACATGCCTGTCCGGGGGACCCAATTCATGGGCCGAGGACATGCCCAGGGCAACCTCGCCTGCCACCCACTGCCCTCATCCTGCATATGCAGCCCCGTGCGTTCATGGTGGGGTTTGGCCTTTCTTCCACCAAGTAGAGGCGTCGACTCTACATGCAACGGGTGCGCTCTAAGAAGCCCCTTCGCACTAGACTAAGACCCTGTTTGGTTCATAAGTCCTAGGACTTTTTCTAGACCCGACTAAAAAGTCCCTAGTCTCTAAAAAGTCTCTTTCTGTTTGTTTCCAGGGACTAAAAAGTCCCTAGTCCCTCCCTAGAGGTTATTAAAATGACCATGTTACCCTTCGTATACAGGAAAAATTACAGCCAAACAACACCAGGGGGCGCCGGGGCAATGGGTGCAGGGAGGGGCATTGTTGAAAAAGTCTCAAAAAGACTCACCTTGAGAGTCTTCTTCATTTAGTCCCAAAAAACAATTTTTAGTTAAAAAGTCTCTAAGAGGGACTTTTTCTAGTCCCTACACTAAAAAGTCCCTAGAAACAAACACCCCCTAAGTTCAACGTGTGAGCTCATCAAAGCTGCACACAAGTGCCAACGGGACAAAGCCCATGACGGCAAGTGTCCGGGTAGGCAAAGCCATAGCCGTGAGAAAGAGAATGAAAGAGTGCTTGGTCACCGGCAATGAGCGCAAGTGTGTGTATGTACTATGCACTTTCCTTTCGTGCATGCCATAACCAACCAGGGATGGAGGTTGCCATGTTAGTCGGGGCCTCTCTTCTGTAACAAAAACCAGTTGGCTTACGCCGGCCTCACAACATCACAAGAGAGGTATCCGAGACCATCGTATTCCAGAAACAATGCGCAAAAGGCCTAACCGCGTCTTCCACATCATGTGCAGGGCGGGCTCATTACTTTGCTCCATGACCGTTTGTATCCCTTTGGCCCCTATCTATCTTCCTCCTGGTCCTATCGAGCCAGTGTCCGGATCCACCTGGTCCTAGTCACGAAAGGGATTAAACGGACTAAATCTGACAATAAGTGCTTTCTAGAAAAGGATTACTAGAAATACGGCGGCTTTCTTAAAATTTAGGGACACGGTGGTTTTTTATAAACCTAACCACCAATGTGGTGGTTTTGTGCGATTAACTCTTATCAAACAGATAAAACATTAGACGAAAACACTTCCGCTTCGGCACCCCCCTAAACACAAGAACGGCTCAGATTAGCCCATACATCTTCATAAGAATTAACATGATAGTCATATTTTTCCCCGCCGTATATATACTAAACGCTGGACATTGATGAGTTTCCCTTTTTCTTGAGTGGAGGACGAGTTTCCTATTTGACGTTTGGCAGTTAATGCGCAAACACTCTCCTGCACTGGGCCGGCACATTCATCTTTTATTTTTCATTTCTAAAACCACAAAAAAGTGTGTCCAGAAGGATTCGAACAGACATACTTCAGGATTTAGCACTGCTGAACTTATCAACTCGGCAACCCAACCTCATGTGCAACATTCGCTTTTTTATTCTTACTAGTAGAACGCCCATGCGTTGCCACGGGCTCTTATTTTTTTATTGCACCTATAAAATAAAATTAATTTCAAATTTTGTATGCATAGATTTTATCTGATTGCGCATATAATGTATATTATATTTCGCATGTAGAGAAAAGATAGCCTGCAAAAAAAACTAAAAACCCGTCTCACCAACAATGTAATCAGACGATGTATATACATAAAGAAATAATTATAGGTGACGAACTAAGATCACTTTATGCGATTAAGATATTACCTTATAATCCCTCACAAAAAGATGGAGTATTACCTTACAAGGTCAGGTATGTTGTCATTAGCTTCATTTGCATGGTACTTCAGCGAATGTTATAAAAAAAATATTTCTCAACTTTTAACCATCCTGCACAAGTAATATATATATAATTAGCATGAAAATTTAATCGACTTACCGTATGCCTATAGCTTTCTCTTGTCACATTTGTAATCTACTATTGTCTTAATAAATAACTCAACATCTTCCTTCTTTCTTCACCAACTATCTATGTAACCCCAACCCATGTCCACCACCTCAATTAGTGACATATCGGCTCCCAGTCCCTCCTTCCACCTCCATCAACACACACTTTGAAATTTTCACACGTAATGGTACACTTGTGCTATATTTCACACTAAAGCCCTCTCTATCTCTTCTATCTCTCATTGTAATATGCTAGTCTTCTTCTCTCCTTACAACCTCTCTTTTACACCTATATATCTGTCTCTCGCTCCCTCGGTGCACCACCCTCCATATCGCTGCCTCCCCTTCTCTCTCCCAACGTCTCTCCCGACGTCTCTCTCTCTCTCTCTCTCTCTCTCTCTCACACACACACACACACACTCTCTCTCTCTCTCACACACACACACACACACTCTCTCTCTCTCTCTCTCTCTCTCTCTCTCTCTCTCTCTCTCTCTCTCTCTCTCTCTCTCTCTCTCTCCATAACTCAAAACTTAATTTTGGCCCAGCTTTATTTTTCTTAGTGTTAAAATTGGGCTGGTATAGTATGTCCTAGAAGCTTATATATATTAAAGGAAAATCTTCACCATCACACAGGCTAAGAGAACTTTTCCTACTTAATCTTGGCTCATTTAATCCACTACTCTAGAGTAGACAAATTAATGGTTATACTCTGTACAATAAACAAAAATGACTTCACAGGGTAAACTTTTTAATCCACTCGGCATGGGCACCATGGTAGAAGTTCTAATACTTATTCTTGTCTGTATTATAATTTACTCAGAAAACAAGTCAAATTGACACTAAGATGAATACAAAAGGATGTATGAGAAGAGCTATAACATAGATTGTTGTTGCAAGCAATGAAAATTTAGCACTGGTTGCACTTGACCTATCATAAACGTCAAGGTTCCCATTCCGTTCATCCTCGTGTCCTGCTCTGCCTTCGTCCGGCCTCCCCGCGTAACCTGCCACCCAGTACCGAATCTTTTTGGATACTCCCATTTAGGAATTTTCATCCTCTCACTTTAACTTTTCTTGTACGTTGCTGCACCCCGTTGCCATCAGATGATGCCCCGTCTAGGTGTACACCCTTTTGCCACCAGACAACGTCGCCCACTAGGAGTACACTGGTTGGTCCACACCTGCCGAGATTATCCAAATCCTCACCGTCATTGCAAAAGAACTTCAGCCAGTGACTCGCTAAAAATATCTCCCAAATCCTACAAGAGATTAGGTACAATTCCCACATCCTTTTTTCACATGTGCAATTGAGAGCCAAATCTATAATCCATACAAGGTCCTCGGAATTATTGTATTTTTCATGGTTGCATAAGGACCAACCGAGTGATAAGATGTTGAAATCTCATCTCAATCAATCATGTGAGCTATATATTCTAGTGATTCCATATTACATGTCAAACATAAAGCTTTGGAAGGATCAAGCGCATCAAATGACATGTTTTAATGAAACACAATCAAACGTTTTGTACCACAAAATCAATCTTATTCCTTCGACCATGATTTTTGAAGTGCTTTCTATTGGCTTCTCTCATCTCACTAGTAGAAAAAGGGCCATTTGTCCCGGTTCGTAAGGGCCTTTTGTCCCGGTTTAATAACCGGGACTAAAAGGTCGGTACTAATGCCCTTGGTCTTTAGTCCCGGTTCTTACACGAACCGGGACAGACGGGCCTCCACGTGGCCACTGCGGCCAGCCCAGGCGGGGGGCCTTTGGTCCTGGTTGGTGACATAAACCGGGACCAAAAGGCATCCACGCGTCAGCAGCTGGCTGGAGCTGAGGTTTTTTTTAAATGGGCTGGTTTAGGGGTTTTGGGGGTTAATTTAGGTTGTAATTAGCTAGCTAATAGAGAGAAGTGTTCTCTCTTATATCTTCGTGCTTGGTTTACCAACGCTACAGCTATGTTCATTTCACCCGCTGATATATAATAACTCTTCATGCTCGCATCATGCATCATCATATATAATATATAACAAGTCCTACTAATCATGCATCATCATACAACTTCTACTCGTTATTAATAACAAGTCATACGATCATCATCCTCATAGTCATCGAACCAACCCTACTTAATTGTTCTTAGCACACGATCATCAGTATCAGGTAGGACCTAAATACCCTTAAGGTAAAATAGCATAAAACAATATAGACCCTAACTCTCCATTATGGAGAACGGAGATCATCCTGTCTCCAATTCTTGCGCTTTGCTTCCTTTTGCTTCCAAGAACCTCCTTACGACTGTCCATACATTTTTTCCATTCTTTGATTGTCATGTCTCCACTTCTTTTAGAAATCTGGAATGGACAGTTGAGATTCGTAGGATGACCTGGTTGTATGTTCAAAACATCAAGGCGACCATGCTGACACATCAGATGAGGCACACAATCATTCGGGATTATCTGTTGAAAAACATAGTAATAACTTCGTAGTTAGCAATGATGTACTAACATTTTAGGTTACTTTCATTTTTAGAAAAGTTTTATATATTTATGAAGAAGGAAGAAGAGAGAAGAAGAAAAGGTTTTATATATGCAAAAGTTTCATTTTAGAGGAGAAATAAATAAGAAGAATAAAAAAGGGAAAAAATAGAGGGAGGGGTCGATATACCCCCTCCCCGGTATCTTCGACATGAGGTGGGGTCGATATACCCCTCCCGATAACCCGACATGAGGGGGTTCATATATGTCATTTTAGAAAAGTTTTATATGTTTATGAAGAAGGAAGAAGGAAGAGAAGGAAGAAGAGAGAAGAAGAAAAGGTTTTATATATGCAAAAGTTTCATTTTAGAGGAGAAATAAATAAGAAGAATAAAAAAGGAAAAAATAGAGGAGGGTCGTGATATACCCCCTCCCCGATAACTTTGACATGAGGGGGGGTGGGGGTTCATATGATGTTTTTTTGTGCATACAATGTTTTTTTCATATTATGTTTTTTTCATATGTGTATTAATTTTTTTATTTAGGTTGTTAATTAGTAGATATCGATTTTAGGTTAGTGTAGAGGAAAAAGTAAAATAAGGAAAATGAAGAAAAGAGGAAGAAGAAGAAAAAGAAGGAGTGGAAAAAGGAAAATAAGAAGAGAAAAAAAGGAAGAAAAAGAGGAGAAGAAGAAAGGAATAGGAGAGAAGAAGAAAAAAATAGAGTAATTTCTATTTATTTTTTCTTCACCTCTGTTCCTTTCTTCTTCTCCTCTTTTTCTTCTTCTTTTTTTCTTCGATCTTCTCCTCTATTCCTTTCTTCTTCTCCTCTTTTTTTTCTTCTTCTTCCTCTTCTTATTTTTTATCGGGTGTGTTGTTGTAGATATACCACCTCCCCGATAACTTCAACATGAGGGGGGGGGGTCGATATACCCCCTCCATGATAACTTCGACATGAGGACGGGGGAGGGGGACGATGGTTCGAGGGTCGAGGGTTCTAGGGTTCTAGGGTCAAGGGTTCGAGGGTTCGAGGGTCGAGGGTCAAGGGTTGTCAAGGGTTCGAGGGTCGAGGTTCGTCGAGGGGTCGAGGGTTCAAGGGTCGAGGTTCGAGGGTTCTAGGTTTTCAAGGGTCGAGGGTCGTCAAGGGGCCAAGGGTTCGAGGGTCGAGGGTCGTTGAGGGGTCGAGGATCGCAGAGGGGTTGAGAGGGTCGTACCATCATGCGCCTGTTACTTTCGCCTAATGATGAAAACATGGTTTTGTTGAATCCTTTGACACTAGACCCTAGAAGCGCTGCCGAGGCCACCCAAATTTACCAAGTTAAAAGAGTGTTGTCGTCGAGTCTACCCCGAACCATTGAAGCATTGTCGAGGCCACCCCAAACCCTAGAGAAGCATCGAGGCCACTAATTAATATAATTCCTTGTTGTGATTAGCTAGCTAGCTAGGCCTATGTTTTCCACTACTATATCCATCTGTCATGTTTGTATAGTAATTGCCATGTTGTAATATTTGTAGAAACTATGGAGCACGACCGAGACGAGGAAGTAGAACGGGTGTTGGGGGACATAATCGCAGGCGGAGGTGATGTCATGTCGTATCTCAACGAAACCGCAGAGGGTGAAGCAAGCTACGGTTATCGAACAACGAAGGAGGAAGGACATAATTATGATGGCTCCGGTGGCCGAATGCCGGTGTAAGAAGGTGACAGTGATGACGGCTCCGGTGACCGAACAGAGTCCGGCCAGGTATATATATTAATTAAGCCTGTGCTGACTAGCTAATTGATGCATTCATTGTTTTGGTATCTACACATATTAACTCTCATCTTTCTTCTTATTTCTAGCCCTCCTAATCGAGCACAAGTTCGATAAAGAGACGAGGCCCAAAGAAAAAGTTGGGCTCAGATGAAAGGTTCACGATCACAACAATCACACGCGATGGCCAACCGATTGAACCCCTCCGGACCAAGGAAGCATTTTCTGCTCAGTGCGGGGTTCTTGTTAGGGACATGATTCCGATCAGCATCGAGCTATGGAATGAGCCTAAGAAGGAAGAGCTTCAAGTTTCCTTTGTCGAAGATGCACAGAAAGAGGATCTTTGGAATGCGCTGAAGGTAAATTTCACCCTACCGGAAGAGGAGGATCCGGAGAATCCAGTTATAGAGCCATTGATCAAGTCCTGTGCTCTCAAGAAGATGGCAGATCTATTTAGGAGGTGGAAGAATGAGCTGAAAGCAAAGTTTGTCGACCAAAAAAAGACACCATAATTCGTCGGCCGGTATGAGAAGCTTAGAGATCCATGCGACGCATTTTTGGCCAACAAGACATCGGAGAGGAGTAAGAAGATGTCAGCGACAAACAACATAAATGCTGCAAAGAAGGAGCATCACCATCGCACGGGGTTAGGTGGCTACTGATGTCTACTACACAACCTTCTTCTTGTAGACGTTGTTGGGCCTGCAAGTGCACAGGTTTGTAGGACACTAGAAAATTTCCCTCAAGTTGATGACCTAAGGTTTATCAATCCGTGGGAGGCGTAGGATGAAGATGGTCTCTCTCAAACAACCCTGCAACCAAATGACAAAGAGTCTCTTGTGTCCCCAACACACCCAATACAATGGCAAATTGTATAGGTGCACTAGTTCAGCAAAGAGATGGTGATACAAGTGCAATATGGATAGTAGATAAAGGTATTTGTAATCTGAAATTATAAAAACAGCAAGGTAACTAATGATAAAAGTGAGCGTAAACGGTATTGCAATGGTAGGAAACAAGGCCTAAGGTTCATACTTTCACTAGTGCAAGTTCTCTCAATAATAATAACATAGATAGATCATATAACAATCCCTCAACATGCAACAAAGAGTCACTCCAAAGACACTAATACCGGAGATCAAACGAAGAGATTATGGTAGGGTATGAAACCACCTCAAAGTTATCCTTTTTTATCTATCTATTCAAGAGCTCGTAGTAAAATAACAATGAAGCTATTCTTTCCGCTCAATCTATCATAGAGTTCATACTAGAATAACACCTCAAGACACAAATCAACCAAAACCCTGATGTGACCTAGATACTCCATTGTCACCTCAAGTATCCGTGGGCATGATTATACGATATGCATCACACAATCTCAGATTCATCCAACCAACACAAAGTACTTCAAAGAGTGCCCCAAAGTTTCTATAGGAGAGTCAAGACGAAAACGTGTGCCAACCCCTATGCATAGGTTCAAGGGCAGAACCCGCAAGTTGGTCACCAAAAATGCATCAAGTGGCACATAATATACCATTGTCACCACAGATAATCACGGCAAGACATACATCAAGTGTTCTCAAATCATTGAAGACTCAATCGATAAGATAACTTCAAGAGTAAAACTCAATTCATCATAAGACAATAGAGGGGGAGAAACATCATAAGATCCAACTATAATAGCAAAGCTCGCGATACATCAAGATCGTGCCATAGAGAGAACACGAGAGAGAGAGAGAGAGAGAGAGAGAGAGAGAGAGATCAAACACATAGCTACTGGTACATACCCTCAACCCCGAGGGTGAACTACTCCCTCCTCGTCATGGATAGCTCCGGGATGATGAAGGTGGCCACCGATGATGGGTTCCCCCTCCGGCAGGGTGTCCGAACGGGCTCCCGAGAGGTTTTTGGTGGCTACAGAGGCTTGCGGCGGCGGAACTCCCGATCTATCTTCTCTTCTGATGTTTTTAGGGTACGTAGCCTATATAGGCGAAAGAAGTCGATCGGGGGAGCCTCGAGGGGCCCACAAGAGGGTAGGGCGCGCCCCCCTATCTCGTGGCCTCCTCGAGGATCTTCTGACGTGAACTCCAAGTCTCCCGGATCATATTCTTCCTAAAAATCATGCTCCCGAAGGTTTCACTCCGTTTGGACACCGTTTGATATTCCTTTTCTTCGAAATACTGAAACAGGCAATAAAACAACAATATAGGTTGGGCCTCCGGTTAATAGGTTAGTCCCAAAAGTAATATAAAAGTGTATAATAAAGCCCATAACCATTCAAAACAGATAATAAAATAGCATGAATGCTTCATAAATTATAGATACGTTGGAGACGGATCAGCATCCCCAAGCTTAATTCCTACTCGTCCTCGAGTAGGTAAATGATAAAAGAAAGAATTTATGAAGTGTGAATGCTAGAAGGTGCACAAGTTTGATCAATGATAATTTCAATCACCTTTTCTAGCATGATTATATGTCATAACAGTAGTTCATCTCATAAAACTTTTCACGATCAAGTAACAAGCTATTCACATGTTAAAGCATAGACCATAAACTTTCATGAAAACTAGCAAACTTCATTATTAGTCATCAAACAATTGCAATTCATCTTATTTTCAGGAATAGCATACTCCACATACTCAACTATCAAATAGTCTTCTACAATTGCTAACACTCACGCAATACTTGTGGTTATGAAGTCTTAATCGAACACTGAGAAAGATAGGGGCTTATAGTGTTGCCTCCCAACGTATTCACCTTTGGGTGATGTCAACAATAATAGTTCATGCTAACTTACATTCAATTGGATATATATATCAGGATCACCCCAACACAAAGTGCTTGCCAAAGGATAAAATGAAAAAGGGAAAGGTGAAGATCACCTGACTCTTGCATAAACTAAAAGACATAAAGTAAAAGATAGGCCCTTCACAGAGGGAAGCAGAGGTTGTCATGCGCTTTTAGGTTTGGATACACAAAATCTTAATGCGAAAGAACGTCACTTTATATTGCCCCTTGTATATGGACCTTTATTATGCAGTCTGTCGCTTTTATTGCTTCCATAACAAGATCGTACAAAGCTTATTTTCTCCGCACTAATAAGTCATGCATAATTAGAGAGCAATTTTTATTGCTTGCACCGATGACAACTTACTTGAAGGATCTTACTCAATCCATAGGTAGGTATGGTGGAATCTCATGGCAAAAACTGGGTTTAAGGATATTTGGAAGCACAAGTAGTATGTATACTTGGTGTAAGGAATTTGGCTAGCATGAGGGGGAAAGGCAAGCTCAACATGTTTGAATGATCCATGACAATATACTTTAACTGAGATGCGAGAAAACATAACCCATTATGTTGTCTTCCTTGTCCAACATCAACTCTTTAGCATGTCATACATAATGATTGCTCACAATTATAAAAGATGTCTAGGATAGTATATTTATATGCGAAATCTCTCTTCCTTCAATATTCTTTCATTAATTGGTCAAATGACCAATACAATGCTTGCTAACCTTCAATAAATTTACAACCTCTACTTCTTAGATGTGAAGTCATTACTCCCCATGGGATAAGCAAATGAAACATATATAATTTCAGATTTATTACAATCAAATCATTCAACAATTTACTCATAGGATATAAGTGAAGAACACGAGTAAATGAAAAACTACTCCAAAAAGATATAAGTGAAAATCAATGAGTAGCTAAATAATTATGCAACTATGTGAAGACTCTCTCTCATTAAAGAATTTCAGATCTTGGTATTGTATTCAAACAGCAAGCAAAACAAAATAAAATGACATTTCAAGGATAGAACACTCATGTGAAGAAGCAAAAACTTAGGGTCAACCGATACTAACCGATAGTTGTTGAAGAAGAAAGGTGGGATGCCTACCGGGGCATCCCCAAGCTTAGATGCTTGAGACTTCTTGAAATATTATCTTGGGGTGCCTTGGGAATCCCCAAGCTTGAGCTTTTGTGTCTCCTTAATTCCTCTCATATCATGGTTTCTTTTTATCAAAAGCTTCATTCACAACAAACTCAACAATAACTCGTGAGATAGGTTAGTATAAACCAATGCAAAACCTTATCATTTTCTACTCTAACAAATCACTTAAATTATTATTCAACATTGCATACTAAATGCCTCTACATATTTAATACTCCTATCCTCAAATAGAATCATCAAACAAGCAAACATATGCAAACAATGCAACCATAACAGCAATCTACCAAAATAGTATAGTCTGTAAAGAATGCAAGAGTATCAATACTTCCCTAACTCCAAAAATTATGAGAAAAATACTACACTTTAGAAGTTTTATCAGAGCTCAATATGCAAAAATATTCAAGATTATAACATTCTCTATCTTTTCTAGGGAATTTTTGCAACAGTGGTAACTTTCTGTTTTCAAACAGCAACATGTATACTAGCAAAATAAGCATGGTAAAGGCTATCCTTGACATTTTTATTGAAAGTATAGATGCAAAAAATTATTCTAAATAACAGCAAGCAAATACTAACAAAAGAGAATGACGCTCCAAGCAAAACACATATTCATCCAACCAACACAAAGTACTTCAAAGAGTGCCCCAAAGTTTCTACCGGAGAGTCAAGACGAAAACGTGTGCCAACCCCTATGCATAGGTTCAAGTGCGGAACCCGCAAGTTGGTCACCAAAAAATACATCAAGTGGCACATGATATCCCATTATCACCACAGATAATCACGGCAAGACATACATCAAGTGTTCTCAAATCATTAAAGACCCAATCCGATAAGATAACTTCAAGAGGAAAACTCAATTCATCACAAGAGAGTAGAGGGGGAGAAACATCATAAGATCCAACTATAATAGCAAAGCTCGCGATACATCAAGATCATGCCATAGAGAGAATACGAGAGAGAGAGAGAGAGAGAGATCAAACACATAGCTACTGGTACATACCCTCAGCCCCGAGGATGAACTACTCCCTCCTCGTCATGGATAGCGCCGGGATGATGAAGGTGGCCACCGGTGATGGGTTCCCCCTCCGGCAGGGTGCCGGAACGGGCTCCCGAGAGGTTTTTGGTGGCTACAGAGGCTTGCGGCGGCGGAACCCCCGATCTATCTTCTCTTCTGATGTTTTTAGGGTACGTAGGCTTATATAGGCGAGAGAAGTCGGTCGGGGGAGCCTCGAGGCCCACGAGAGGGTAGGGCGCGCCCAGGGGGGTGGGTGCGCCCCCTATCTCGTGGCCTCCTCGAGGATCTTCTGACGTGAACTCCAAGTCTCCCGGATCATATTCTTCCTAAAAATCACGCTCCCGAAGGTTTCATTCCGTTTGGACTCCGTTTGATATTCATTTTCTTCGAAATACTGAAACAGGCAATAAAACAGCAATATGGGTTGGGCCTCCGGTTAATAGGTTAGTCCCAAAAGTAATATAAAAGTGCATAATAAAGCCCATAATCATTCAAAACAGATAATAAAATAGCATGAATGCTTTATAAATTATAGATACGTTGGAGACGTATCAGCTACCTCAAAGCCCGGCCGTTGTGGGCCAAGGCTGAGAACGACCTGATTGCTAAAGGGGTCGAACCAGAGACATTGAACTGGCCAGATCGTCCAAGGACTTGGTTCTTCGCGGTTGGCGGAACCTTGGACCCTGTAATAAGGAAGTGCGTTTGGACGAGCAAGCAACTGCGAATACCCGTCATGAAGATTCGGGACTATATCGCTGCAGCGCAGGAAGGGAGGTTCGTTCCAGATAGAGATAAGTTCAAGCTCACAATGGCCCTCGGGTATCTTGAGCACCCTGGACGGACACGAGGCACGCCAGGCTTCGTTCTGTGGAAGGCTGGGTTTCCGGATGCAGGCGGTTACAAAACCCAGGAGAGGAGGAGGAAGGTGGAGCAGAGCGAACTGCTAGAGCTGCACGCAAGGGTACGGAAGCTACAGGAACGAGATGCAGCTCGAAGCAAGCGACCTGCCGAAGCTACCCCACCATCTCAGCGGAGAAGCAGCGTGGCTTCCACCGATCTGCTTCAGCTGGAGCCTGTCTTCACGGCTCCTGCTAGCTATTCCGTGGATGCTACCACGGAGTCTCAACATTGCCACCTTATGACGCAATGGCAGAACTACAAAGTCAATGCGGTTGTCGGCTCTGTTCGACCTCCTGAACCCGGTGCAAATTTTCACTGCCGTCCAATTCCAGAAGGATATGCTAGGGTGACGGTGGAAGAAATAACGGAGGGATTTGAGGAGCTCGTGCTTGACTACCCTACCGGTGAAGGGGAGACTAGGCTGGGTTCTGCTCTAAAGACTCCATGCCTATGGCGGAAGGCGCTCATCAACCTTCCGAACTGGACGCCTCCGCCTCCGCCTCCTCTTGCGGTGAGTCAGGGCACTCCACCTCCTCCTCCGCCTGCTCCTCCCGCGAATGATCAGGGCACTCTGCCTCCTTCTCCGGCGCGTGGCGATACTCCGCCTCCTTCTCCGGCGCGTGGCGACACTCCGCCTCCTTCTCCGCCTGCGCCGGCGCGCCCGACCAACCAACCTCCTCCTTCTCCGCCTCGTCAGCAAGGGCGGAAGAGACCCGCCGCCGCTCCAGCATGTCATAGTCCTTCTCCTCCGCCTCGTAAGCAACGAAAGAAGACAGTACAGCCAGAGGCGGGAGGCAATACAGATACGGTCCCTCTCTCAAGAATCCAGAGAAGTTACCATACGAGATGACCGCAGAGGAAAACGAGGACATCTGTCAAGCCCAAGCGAAGGACTACTTCGAAACGCAAAGAGCCAAGAGACATCCACCTCCGTAGGAGAAGATTGATCCGGTGAAAGCGAAGCGCACTTTGGATGCCCTGCAGCGACCACCACCGTCTCTGCCGCAAATCAACTATGAGCGCATTACTGAAAAGACATATAAGGAAGCGAAGCAGTCGGGAAGTACTTGAAGTGACAAAAGGTTACAAGAACAAAGAACTGGGAAAAATTCCCCAGCTCGGCAAACAAGAGAACCAATCGTGCCCCCCGCTCAAGGTGTCCAGCGACATCGTCGCTAATCATCCGGGGATCTTGCCCGGTACCAATCCTGGAGATTACGACGATGCCCATTTTGATATAATGAAGGTGGACGTATTCAAATACGAGTATGGGAAGCCTCTCGTCAAAGATGGAACTACTCTAACAACGATGATGTGAAGATTGCATGATTGGTACATGGAAACCTGCAGAAAGCAGTCAGCTGGGAAGAAAATCGATGCTTTGACGCTGAAAGTTAAAGAGGATCAACACGACCTCGTTGGAATTGAGGGGTTGTCTGTTCCATTTGAGGAGTTCTTCCAATTTTGAATCTAAAGGCCCTCGATAAATTAACGGTCACTTGCTACTGTCTGTAAGTACTACTTCTGTCATTAAGCCTCTATATATAGCTCAGCTCTTTCATTGCATGTATATATAATTATCCTCACTATATTATGCAGATTAAAGATTGTCGAATGCAGAAAAAATGAAATGTATGATATTGGGTTCATTAACACAAATCTCATAGATGAATTTACGGTTACATTTCATGCCAAAGAAACCGAGGACAACTTGCTACGATCATTGGTAATAAATCAAAACAAAGATACAATACTCTTTCCTTACAACTTCAGGTGAGTGTTATTGTCTTGTGCATATTCGGTTTCCCTTAATTATTACTCGAGGTTATAGTAATTAATGTAATATTGATGAGTTATGCATGCGTGCGCAGGTTCCACTATATTCTCCTACAGATTAAGCTTGAGCAGGAACTAGTAAACGTCTTAGACTCGACACGAAAAGATCCCGAGGACTATGCGGACATGTCTAAGATGCTCGAGAAGTAAGTTAAATCGATCATTATCGCACCATATCGGCAACTTTGTCCATTTCACAATATCAAGTAATTGTTTTCTTTGTCTCGTAGGGTTTGGAAAGTATTCACCGCACAAGTTACTTCATTGCCGTGGAATCTGTGATGGAAATACCCGAAAGTAAGTACTACTAGCTAGCTAGTTCCGTGCATCTCCCGTTGATTCTAGCTACTTTCATCAATGCCATTTATAATGCTTCATTATCAGTTTGATTGACCTATTTATCATAAAGTGCTTGTGGCAGGAACCCAGGAATAATTACTATGAATAATACGTCTGCCAGTTCATCTACAACGCGATGGCCAAGAATAGGCAGGGCTACTCTAAAAGACAATATGAAGTGCGTAAGCAAAAATATTCACAAGTTTATTTTATTACCATCACTTCTGTTGAGTTTCATTCATATATATGTATTGACCCCCTTATTCAAATTAGATGTGGGAGATGCGGAATGAACTCCAACCAGAAGATCGCATGCGAGCAATTTAAGAGGAATTGGCTGGATTCTTTCTTGACCACGTCATCAATAAAGCGGAGAATACCACCATGCATGTGGAAATTGAGTTCATATGTATATATATATATATATATATATATATATATATATATATATATATATATATATATATATATATATATATATATATATATATATATATATATATGTAGCCAGTAGCGTCGGTAAGATATATGAAAACTTGTTGTTCGACCAATCTCTCGGAGAAGAAGAGGTCGATCACTTCTGTATATGTTCATGACAATTTTCTGTACTTCATAGTTTCGTTCATTTGCTTACTAGCTAGCTAGCGTGTCGAGTCCTCTCTATACGTAGCATCGACCAAGCACGGAGATAAGAGAGGACACTCTTCTCTATTAGCTAGCTAATACAATATATGAAACCCCTAAATTAACCCTACAAAACCCCAACCCCCCTTAGAAAAAACCCAGCCCTGAAATGTGTGACGTGGAAGCCTTTTGGTCCCGATTGGTGGCACCTACCGAGACAAAAGGCCCCCTGCCTGGGCAAGCGGCAGCGGCCACGTGGAGCCCCCATCTATCCCGATTCCTAGGCGAACCGGGACTAAAGGGACAGGGCTTCAGTGACGACCCTTTAGTCCCGGTTCGGGAACCGGGACCAATGGCCCTCACGAACCGGTTTGTATGGCCCTTTTTCTACTAGTGTTTGCAATAATAATTACCGCTTGCAATTTTTTAAATTAAGAAAATTTTGTGGAACACTTGAATATTTGAAAAATTATGAACATTTTATAAAAAAGGAACAATTTTTAAATCACTAATAGTTTTTGAAAAAGAACAACTGATGAAATTTGAAACAATTTTTGAAGATATTGAATTTTTTTTTGAAATTTTAAAATTTCGAAAATAATAGAGGAAATACAAATAATAGAAAAGAAACAGAAAAAACGAAAAGAAAAGACACAGGAAAAAACACATGGATAATCCAAAATAGAAGGAAAAACCCAGAAAGTTTGGTGAAGATTATAGAAAACATACAGTATCATCTACAACGCCGATTGGGTGGGCACCATGGGCGGGTAGTACCGGGTGTTCACACGGTTCGTCACGGTCTTCGTTAGTCCATATGGCGCATATGCATTTGTCCGACCAAACATCATGGGAGTCACCAACATAATGACTCAAGATGTATTACATAATAGGTGGGCTTGTAGGATCGAAAGTAGGTCAGAGGGTGGGTGATTAGACTACTTGCCAAATAAAAATTTAACCCTTTTCCCAATTTTACTTCTATGTAGATTATTCTAACAAGTCTACAAACACTCTACACATGCATGTCTAATGATGGGTAAGCAGAAAGTAATGACTTTGCAAGGGATAGTAAGTAGATGAAAGGTTTGGAGATACACAAACGTTATGGGTACACAAGATTTCGAGTTGTTCTAACAACCCTGGGTTGGTTTTGGGCGGTTTGAGGAAGAAGGCGAGATATTGAATAAGCATGACAACCAACAAGCAAGGGCTTCGACTGGCAGGATAAACAGTTGGATAAGTTGACAACACTTGGCGTAGGCTTCAACCTCGTGGATCCTAAATGCCAAACACCAAATCAGTGGCTGACATACAACTTTTTTTTTAGAATTTTCAGTTCATTTGCTAAAAGAAGACTAATAGTTCCCTCAAAACCCAAATGCATCCCTTCTCTTGAATCATTTGCAGTTGGGCTAGACTAAAACATTAATGTTGCACTAGGCTAGACATTCTTCTCAAAATAAATAAAGTAGAGATGAGCAAAAAAAATAAAGTTGGGCTGGTTGGGCATTCTTCCTAAAAAATAAAGATGGGGTAGGAGAAAAAAATAGGTTGGGCCTTGTATTCTTATCGGAATAAATAAAACTAGGTTGGGCATGTTCAAAGAAAAAAAGATAACACGGTCTATACCCAAGGGGGAATACGTTGGACTCAAAATTAAAATACGGAAGAATATGTTAAGGGCTTCGATAACTATGCACTCTACCGAGAAGAACAGATGGTTTCCAAAAACAATTAACGAATTATTTTGAAAAAATTTCACACATTTTAAAACTTATATGGATTTGAAAAAAAATTAGTGAACTGAGGAAAAATCTTGATCCCAACCAATTCTTAGAAACCATGAAATATTAATGAAATTCCGAACAATTTTCTAAAAAATGTGAACAATATTTTGAAATCCCGAACCCTTTTTGAAAACATGAATAGTTCTGGAAAATGTGAAAAAAAATTCCAAACATTTTTTTTTTGCGGGGAAGGCGAACGCTATCTAACCATTAGGCCGGACTTAGTTAATTCGCACTTTGTCAGCTAGTGTAAATCATCCCCATGTGGAGCAATCTATAAACAATAGTAATCGACTTTAGATCTCGCGCTAGTAGCGTAGCGGTCTGTTTGCCAAACTAAACTAAACTACGGTAATCGCTGCCCCATGGAGCAACAGTGCAACACCATTAAAATATAGGGATAAGTATATTTTTCTTCTTAGACCTTTTACTTTTCCGAGAGTTTAGAAATCGTTCCTTAATTCATAACCGGATAGTTTCCATCTCTCAACATATTAAAACCGGATAGTTTTAGTCCCTTACGCTGCTTCGGGAGATTTTCGTACGGCATAAATAGTAAACTGATGAACAGTAAATCCAAAAAAATAGCAAAAAAAATCAAAACTATCCTGAAAAAATATAGCTTCAGATCTCGCGCCGGTGGCTGACCAATGACGTCGCTGACACATGCAGCATCAATTCTTTTTTTCAGCATCAGTACAGACACAAGCGCTCATATACACGCGCATACACTCATCCCTATGAATGCATACACGCACACCCTACCCCTATGAGCACCTCCGAGAGACTGAGCCGGCATATCATCTTGAAATTTACGAAGCCACCGTAGGCGCCTCGTCGTCGACGGGAACATCTCCTCTCACTGAAAGCGCATTGCCGGAAATCCTAAAATAAATCCAGGAATAATGTGAGCACCAGGATTTGAACCCTGGTCCCACGTAGCCTGGTTTTGTTTTTGACATAGGGATTTCGATCGAGCTCTCTCTTCCAGTCTGCTATATCTCCTGCAGATACATGGCTTGAAATAAGAAAAAATATGCCATTTTTGTTTGCGATCAAAAAATATGTCAGGATGCTTACATTAGCTAACTTTCCTGTCTCTCTTTCTTTTTATTTTAGCTCCGCCTTGGCTTCAGTACGTCGTGCGTCAAGTCGACTCCCCGTAGTCAGACAAGCATCAGTTTTTATTTTTTGCCTCAGACCGCATACATCTGCCCTCCCGACGACTGAACAAAATTAATGCTGCCGGTAAGGCATCCAATGGATTAATTGATAGTATTTTTTTACAAAAGGAGGATGATCCTGGACTCTCTACATCTTGAAGATGCATGCATCTATTTTATTAATTATTCATAAAAACTACTCCTATCTAATGATGAAGGGATGTGGAAAATGTGAGCCAAATAACCAGGCCTCTCACCTAATCCTAACATTTAAAGCCGGAGACCCCAGCCAAACCACATACCAGGCCTGAGGCAAAAACCGCCCAACGCACTCTCATAGGTCATCGCCGCTGTCTTCCATTGATTCATCTTCAGAGTAAAAAGTGACGCATCGACCTTGTCAGGCCTTTTGTGGACGCCTCCACGACGTCAGCAACACCTCCTTCCTACGTGCGTCCATCATCACATATCCGCCGCCGAGGCCCTGCCGCGCCAGGCCGCCGAGACTCCATGTTGTTGATGCGTCACATGAAACGCTGCTCCACAGAAGATGTCGTCCACTGGTTCCTCAAGTCTATGCTTACCTCCAAGAATGACGCCCCCAAGAGGGATATGGCACAAGAGCGCCACCGTCACCCGATCAACTGATGTAGAGTTTCCCTGGAGGTGACGGATAGGGGTCTAGAGCTTATACACGACGATGCCTTCAAGAAGGGGACGGCGCAGAAAATGCCGCCATCGCCAGCCTTGGCAACGAGCCAAGAGCAGAGTTTTCACCCAGATCAGCTCGAGGAACCTTCATCCAGCCTCATGTGTACGGGACCGCCACCGATCACCGCCGCCGCGCATTGAGTAGGCCACACTGGCCAGATCAGATCTGACCGAAAGCCAGACCACATGTGCAGTCGATCCATACACCAGGCCCTCCATGCCGCCACCACTGAACCGAGATCCAACCGGCCGCAGAGCTGGCCACCGCGCCGCAGGACCCGGCTAGCTGCGCCTCGACAGGCCTGGGGCCACGTCCCACCCCAAGCCGCGCGAGAGAAGGAGAGACCCCCGCCACTGCCATCCGCCCACGGGCTTAGCCCCGCGGCGTCACGAGGCGGCGACTGGAGGGGGAAGGAGTAGATCCGGGCTCGGCGACGGCTAGGATAGCGATCTGCCCGAGTCGCTTAGTGCGGGAGCGACACGGGGGTTGCCTCAGTATATGTGGTGCTGATTAGTTGTTAATTTTATTTTTATGCACTGTTATACCATCGAACTGGGCTCTTAATTGAGTAATTTATAATTATAACAACACAATCAACACTTAAACCTGGTCTAAAAAAGGAGGGCATTCTAATCATTTTCAGTTTGTTTATGCGCCAGCCGCAGCTATTGCACATAACTATCAAACGACTGCATCTCCAACTAGAGTCGTTGGAGCTGTAGTCATGGAAACTACGGCCCCAACAAACACGCCCTAAAAATTGTACACTTAGCTTCAAACCTCGCGCTGGTGTCCCTGTATTCAAGGTGCATGTGCTTCAACCCGTACAGACAACACCAAAGCATCCAGCAATAATGCAGCATCCCCATTGGGCGAAACAAAACAAAGCCTCAGATCTCGTCCAATACAATTGACATCGTGATGTGTGAGTGAACGTGACAAGCACTACTGGTAGCAGCGAAGTTAAAAGGATGTCCAGAGTTCCACGCCCCTCTCTGGCTTGCTTACGTTACTATTTCTTCGTTTCTGGTGCTTTGTTGGTGTAGACAAGAATTGTTGTAGCGCAAGAAAAAAGACGAATCTTTCTTCCTATATTTACACGAATGATACCTTTGGTTATCATAGACAAGAGCAGAGTATTATTTCTTTGCTTCGTGATACGTCACAAAATCCAATATGAGATATATCGGTATTTCATGAGTTATTCACATGCTTACTATACCAATCTCCTCTGTTATCAGTTATCAGTTTTTTCTTCTTTCTCGTTGTGGTGTTCCGGTATCCCCGTGACACGCTGTAACACCGAGAGGGCCCTAAGAATATTTTACATCGTCGAAGGAGCAAATCCTAGTCTTAAGTTATCTAGTCTCTTGTCATACATACGCTTCTGATAAACTCATAAGTTAACATTATGATCAACTCGTTACGAATAACGTTTGAACAACACCAAAGTGCAACATCACTACTAGAAAAAGCCTTATAGATGAACTCAAATAAGTGATGGGCGCGGCAGGGCTCCCACCACAGCTATTTTGAAGAACAAGAAATGGCGGGTGCTAAGAACCGCTCACCACTACTACAGACGTAACAGTGGCGGGCACTTTTGAGGAGCCGCCATAGCTGTACGCTTTCTAATTTCTTCAAGCGCGAAAGCGTTGTGGCAGGCACATCTATGTGCCCGCCACATCTACAACCCAAAGCAATGGCAGACCCTTTAGAACGCCCGCCACGGCTATATTTAGGTACCCATGCGTTAACTGTTTCAAATATCATCAGAATCCGCAGTGTCGGGTTCTGTTGGGCGACCGCCATGGCTATGTTTTGTCAAACTGCCACCTACCACGCATATATAGCTGTGGCGGGCAGTATACATCGCCTGCCACTGCTATACATAACCTTATCCACCGTGCCCCCACCCGCAGCAATCCAATCCATTCGGACACATCTCTTTCTCCCCTATGTCTCTCTCGCTTCGTCGCCATTGCAAGCGTCGTGGCGTCGTCCATCGCTACAAGTGAGATGGAGGTTCGTCGCCGCCTCGAAGTTCGCCGGCCTCGCCGTGCAACGCTACCTCCAATTACTTCCCCGTCACGGCCGCGTGCGCCTTCCTCCGCATCCAACGTCGTTCGCATCTTCCTCCTTCTCCATCGCTACAGGTGAGATTGAGGTTCGTCGCCGCCTCGAAGTTCGTCGGCCTCGCCGTACAACACTACCTCCAATTACTTCCCCGTCATGGCCGCGCGCGCCTTACTCCGCATCCAACATCGTTCGCATCTTCCTCCTTCTCCATCGCTACAGGTGAGATCGATGTTCGTCGCCGCCTCGAAGTTCTTCGGCCTGGCCGTGCAACGCTACCTCCAACTACTTCCCCATCACGGCCGCGCGCCGCCCTCCTCCGCATCCAACGTTGTTCGCATCTCCGTCGAACTCGTCATCCGCTGACGCCTCTGCCATCGTCCTCGGCCTCGTCCTGCCTGGTAGTTAGTTTCTTAGGTAGCGATGCTATTCAATACCTCTCTGATCTTGAACATGAATATGATTTGTGAGTAGTTAGTTTTGTTTTTGAGGACATGGAAGAAGTTTTGTCATAAGTAATCATGTGAACTTGGTACTCGTTCGATATTTTGATGATATCTATGTGGTTGTTTCCCTTAGTGATGTTATGTGAACGTCGACTACATGACACTTCATCATATTTGAGGCTAAGGGGATGCATTGTAGAGTAGCAATTAGATGATGGGTTGCTAGAGTGAGAGAAGTTTAAATCCTAGTTTATGCGCTATTTTGTAAGGGGCTGATTTGGATCCAAACATTTCACATTATGGTTAAATTTATCTTAATTCTTCTTTTACAGTTGCGGATGCTTGCGAGAAGGGTAATCATAATTGGAAGGCTTGATCAAGTAAGAACAACTCCGAAGCACCGATACACCCACATATCAAATTATCAAAGTAACGAACGTGTATCAGACAAACATGATGAAAGTGACTAAATGAAATTTTCGTGTGTCCTCAAGAGCGCTTTACTTGCTATAAGAGAAAGTTACGTCATTTCCTTTGTTACAAAAAGAATTGGGCTACCTTACTGCATCTTTGTTACTATTGCTATTTGTTGCTCATTACAAATTACCTTACTATCAAACTATCTATTACCCATAATTTTAGTGCTTGCATACATTACCTTGCTGAAAACCGCTTATTATTTTCTTCTGCTCCTCGTTGGATTTGACACTCTTATTTATCGAAAGGACTACGATTTATCTCCTATACTTGCAGGTTATCATTGTGTTTCTTTTTTTCTAGGGTCACGGAAGTATGAACCAGAGGCTATGCTTTTCTATTTATGGTGAAGTACATGTGTGCTTCTCGTGGAAAAACGCTCTTACCAAAAACGAAAAAAACTTTTGTCGGAACTAGGCGCGCACACACACAAAACAAAAAAAAACCCAATTTTGGTGTTCTCCCTTAGCTGGTGGAGTACGTGCAGTAGAACATTGAA
This sequence comes from Aegilops longissima, assembly GCA_021605205.1. Taxonomy (NCBI): domain Eukaryota; kingdom Viridiplantae; phylum Streptophyta; class Magnoliopsida; order Poales; family Poaceae; genus Aegilops; species Aegilops longissima. The sequence goes on from CM038677.1 coordinate 850,192,512, forward strand.
GCCCATCTCATGAATCACTCACCCAAGAGGCTTTGTGCGCATGGAGTGCCCAGCCCACGAACAAAGATTAGGTTAACAAGGACGTGGGATTTCGATACTAATAGCCTGCTAATGGTCCGGCGTTTCCGCTGTATCCCTTCACTTGACCCAAGTGAGCGTTGACTCCAAAGGAGACTCATCCCCTCTTCCTCCCTCACTAGCCTGGTAGTACATCTGAATCTCCATCGCCTGCACTCGGCGTCGGCAGCAAGCAGCGAGGCCCGTCCAGGTAATGTAGTAGTAGATCTTGTCTGCAGATGCATCCAACTCTCGGCATCGGAGAGTGGGGTGTATATATGCTAGCTAGGTTGATTTGCTCTTTACGGATGCAGTATTGGTCGCAGATCTCCGAGCATTTATTTACCACCAATATAATTTGCGGCTCGAGACTGCACTGTAAAGCTGAAGGCAAGACAACTGAGGCCTGGTTCCTTACAGCTGCTAGGTAATATTTTGTTTTTTAGGTTTACTGTAGTCCTAAAAATTACTGTCTTCAATTTGGGTCGCCATTGTGGAGTTGGTCAACTGTTTTGGCTGGCTGTGATGTTTTTTTATTTGGTTTGTGTGGTGTTTACCCGTATTGAGGCTGTTGTTTCGATTTGTTTTTCCATACCATACAGTAAAGTTGGTGTTCCCAGTGATACTTAATTATGCTTTAGAAAAGCCGGGCAGGAAGCCTATTCTCTAAATAGTGCTTATATATATTTTAGGAGAAAACACAAAGTTTGTTCTGCTCGTTTTTGCTTAATATATGGTGGCTTGTTGCTGATGCTTCTGGGTCTCTGCGTTGGGTGTAAAAAGGTGACATGCTTTGCTTGTTATGTTACCTTCTTCTACGTACCCAATCTGGGGGAAAGCATAGTGTAGCCTTAACTTCTAGCCTAGCCGTAATTTTTATTTCAGGTGCAACATGATGCTTTGAACTGTGCTTTGTTGCCTTATTGTAATAATATACCTTCTCCCGACAATGCTATTTTACCCAGAGGTAAGAATCAATGAAATAATATCGATGTATATACTAGTATTGAACTTATTAAGGTCGCTGTGCCGACATTGATACTACATAATTGGCTACGGTTTTTTTATTAGCAAGCAATACTAATTGGCTACTGGGGTAACTAGGGATTTGGGTCCAGCTAGTAGGTAGGCGCTTAGAGCATGGTTAACAATATAGCCAACAATTACCTATATAAGAGTGTCGTGTCATCAAGAGCTAGCAATATCATTTACTCATACAATAGGGTCGGCTACAAGGTCGCCTATTAGGCTAGTGATTGTTTCTACTTCCTCTCTTTCTCTTTGCTCTAATTTACTTATTTTACCTAGGAGCATGTATAGAGGTTGACTAGCTCTTGCATTAGAGCCTGCTCTTTCCTTTTTCCTCGTCTCTCCACTCCACATATAGTTAAAAATGCAATGCATGCAGACTTATAGCCCTCTATTGTAATTCCTCTTAGGCTTTTTTTTTGCGAATAGTAGTTCCTCTTAGGCTTAATTACATAACGATTTTTCTCTTCTTTTTTTAGGTTAATTACATAGTGACCATAAAATGGGACACAGAGCTTGTACTAGGCAAAGTGACTTGGAAGATATGTTAGCTGTTGAAACAGCAGAGCCCAGGGCCCTACCATATTCATTCTTGGAGAACATCACAGATGATTTCTCCGATGAACGGGAGATTGGAAGAGGCGGTTTTGCAGTGGTTTATAAGGTATACATTCCGGCCTTAATCATTCTTGTTTCAAATATCATGCCTGCGATGTTATGCTAATACATGTTCCGAAAGCAGGGAATCATTGGTGATAGGGCGGTTGCCGTGAAGAGGTTGTCCAACGCTTTGATGGATGAAAAAGAATTTCTTCGAGAGATTAAATGCCTGATGCGAGTAAGGCACAAAAATATAGTTAGATTTCTAGGGTATTGTGCTGATAGGCAAGGACTTGTTGCAAAATACAATGGTAAGCTTGTCATGGCAGATATCCACCAACGAGTGCTTTGCTTCGAGTATATACCTAAAGGGAGTCTTGATAAGTATATCATCGGTATGACTATGTGGCCTCTTACTTTACTCTCTATTATATATATATATATATATATATATATATATATATATATATATATATATATATATATATATATATAGGGATTGTCTATTAATCACCCCTCTATTTTATATATATACCTAAAGGAATAGTTATTCTTCACCCCTCTATTTTACCATTAATATACCGTAATTTTACGTTTCGTAAGTTTTGTCTTATTTTCGACATAAAAGAGACCGTAAGAAAATATATAATCGTCAGTAAAAATATTTTCTGTTATGTAAAATTACAAACGTAAAAACATAATGTAAAATACACATAAGCTGCAAATTTTCTTGTCTTATGACCTATATTTTTATTTTCTTATGTCAAATATTACGTAGTGAATGAATAGGAATGCAACTATTTGAAAATCAAACGTAATTTAATTATAAAATGATCGTAAGATTACCTCGGTGAAGAATAAGTTATTCTGCACCCTGGGTGATGAATATCATATATATATATATATATATATATATATATATATATATATATATATATATATATATATATATATATATATATATATATATATATATATATATATATATATATATATATATATATATATATACTCGAAATTGTCTAATGTGTTTGGACATCAACTATGTTGATAACTTGTTTTCTCCTATCCCCTTTATAGATGCACATCGTGAATGGAGAACATGCTATAAAATAATTAAAGGGATTTGTGTGGGCTTGCGGTTCCTTCATGACAATCACATCATTCACTTGGATCTCAAACCCGCCAATATACTGCTTGATGATAGCATGGTACCGAAAATTACTGATTTTGGCCTTTCCAGATGCTTTGATGAAAATCAAAGCCGTGATATCACCAAAACTATATTAGGAACAATGTAAGCTAGCAAAATCCTCTTGTAGGTTGCTAGGTGGTTTGAATTCCACTCTTCTTGCCCACTAATCACCCAGATCTTTTATATCTTTATACAGCGGATATGCGGCGCCGGAATTTCGTGCAGGGGGTGTAATCGCACCCAGTGCTGACTTGTATAGTCTTGGTGTTATTATCATAGAAATACTGACTGGGCAGAAGGGATATCAACCCACTGGGCATGTAAGAACAATATATGCCATTGTTACAAGATAAAAGCTCAACTTCTTTTTTGGCTAAGAAGTACAGACTTTAAATAATGGTCACCATTTTTCCTCGCATGCTCTCACTAGTTTTATGTATAATCATATTAGTTATGCAAGCACACATAGTAGTGGGAAGCATAGTTTTGGCTGCAAAGAATTAACACAACAAATTTCTTGTTAAACAAGATGTCTTTTCAGTTTTATGCATCATTTTTTAAAGTGCAATTTGCGTTATGATGGATCTGACTTGAATATATTTGGTCTAGTTTTTAGAGAATTTTTTCTTCGTTTGATGCTTGAATGTATGTGGTCGATATATGATATACATATTATTTCCTGTATAGAAAGAGGTCGGGGATCCATTTCATAGACCATAACCCACCATTGAAATTTTTTAGGTGCTTGAAAGTTGGAGTAATAGGTTGGACAGATCACAACGAGACGCACTATCTGAACAAATACGAGTATGCTACGAGATAGCTTTGGAGTGCAGAGACTTCAATCCAAAGAAGCGACCGGCTAGCGCACAAGATATAATTGACAGGCTTCATGGAACAGAGAGTATCCAGGTAAATTCGAAATTTCATAGTTTGTAAATTTCATCCTTTAATTCTGGGTTGCCTCGGATACCACTCGGATCCTTGCAATAGAACCATTTGAGTACTTCATTGCTCGAGGAACCAGGCTAGGAATCCCTGCTTCGAAACTAGAACCTCACTACCACTGGTTAATAATACTATTAGTTTTGGACTGTTATTAATCGGACAAGTTTAAAGTATGACCAGCAATATAGAAGTAATTACCAACAAAAAACACCAACTATATTAGTAGATCTTCGGAAAAACTAACGCCCACACGTGTGGGCGTTTGCACATCGCCCACACGCCTTCATCACTACTCATTTTGCCACGTATGAACATATGACATCAGCAGAAATCTTTTTGGTTTCGGCTTAAAAATGTTTTATCTCTTAATTAAAAAATTCAATTAAAAATCTGTTTTCATCATTAAATCCGTCTCGACGAGATCTTCAAAACTAGACACCATGTTGATATGTTTCGACGAATTTTTTTTTCCCAAAAGTTGCCATGTTGTTTACACTGTAGTTGCCATAGTGTTTAAAGTAAAGTTGCCATGTGGCAATTTTAGTTTGTAGAGCATGGCAATTTTAGTGTTTGATGATGGCAATTCCAGTACTTTGACCATGAAAATATTTTTTTGTATGAACCATGGCAATTTTAAGTGCATGTATCATGGCAATTTTAGTTTATGGTGCATGGCAAGTCTAGTTTCTTAATTCTCCGTTTTATAATATGTCAAAATTTACTTTTAAATGTACAAGAAAATAGTTGAAACATATCATGGCAACTTCAGTGTAAAAATCATGGCAATTCATGTGCAATAAACATGGCAACTTTTCACCAAAAGAAAAAAATCGTCGAAATATATTGATATGAGATCTAGTTTCGAAGATCTCGTCGCAAGGGATTTAATGGTGAAAACGGATCTTCAATCAAAATTTTCATTTAAGAGATAAAACATTTTGTAAACTGAAAATTAAAAAGATTCCCACATGCATGCATGCGGTGACATGGCGTAGTCTGCATGTTATAGGGCGTGTGGGCGGGTTTGACAACCACCACACATGTGGGCATTAGCGTTGTTATGACATATACATTTTCGTAATATTTAATTAACTTTATCTGAAACAACAATTCCCCATCATTTGAAAAAAAGAAAGCTAAGTGGGCATCTTCAACCGAACAATAATAAAAAGTCTACATATGTAGGCATTATATGATAAATAGTGATCTAAAACATCTTACATTTGTTTACAGAGGGTGTGTATATATATGTATTATACCACCTCCTAAAATTTTAAGATTTTTGTATTTTTTTTGTTCCTGTTTACTTTGCTTAGTACTACCTTCATAAATTAATACAAGTAGTGATCCAAACGCTTTTATATTAATTTACAGAGGGAGTACATAACTCCTACCACTTACCTATGTATTTATTTATTTGTTTATTCTATTTATAATATATAACAAGACTATAAAGCTTGTATGCATCCGTTACTTTTGGGTGGCCAGACGGGGGAGCCAATGGCTTGCACCTCACGCTCACGGGTGGCGGCGACCGAATCCAAGGGGAAGGGCAAAGACGTGTCTGCCTCCGCTGAACATAGCCATGCCATGGCCGGTCAGACGATGGCCATGCCGCGGCCGGTTGGCACCGCGCTGGTGCAGGCTGCCTCCGGATCAGCGTACGGTCTCGTCGAGACGAAGGCCCCGCTGCAATGGCGATGAGGGTTTCGTCGATGTACGACATGATGGAGCGGATGCACTACTTGTACGTGAGCGTCGTCAAGGCGCGCGACCTGCCCAGCATGGACATCACCGGTGCGCAGGTGGGGGTGGAGATGAAGCTTGGCAACTTCAAGGGCGTCACGTCGCATCTGCAGAAGACGCACAGCCCGGTGTGGCGGCAGACGTTCGCCTTCTCCCGCGCTCACATGCAGTCCAGCGTGCTCGACGTCATCGTCAAGGACAAGTCCTTCTCCAGCACACTTGACGATGAATTCGTTGGCTGCCTCTTCTTCGACCTGTCCATCATCCCTAGTCGCCTCCCGCCCGAGAGCCCGCTGGCGCCGCAGTGGTACACTCTGGGCGATTCCCACGGCCAGCGGCTCCGCCATGGCGAGATCATGCTCGCCGTCTGGCTCGGCAGCCAGGCTGACGAGGCCTTCCCGGAGGCGTGGCACTCGGAAGCGCACTCTCTGTTGCCAGAGGCGCGCACCAACAGGCGCTCCCAGGTGTACATAGATTAAAATAGCCCGCGAAATAGCCGCCATAGCTGCACTATAGCTGCCCGGGAGCCTCGCCGCTACCTTATGGCTGCTGCCGTGATATCCCCCACAAATCCCTCTCAATGGCTCAACAATGAGCAAAACCCTCTAGAAATCATCTTTTCCACCAGAAAAATTTCTGCTATTTGCCGCGATTGCCCGCAATGCGGCCGCTATAGCTGCTGGGAGAGGCCGTCGCAAAATCTCTCCCGCAATTTTAATCTATGGGTGTACTACTCCCCGAAGCTCATCTTGCTCAAGGTCGTCATCATTGCGGCGCGGGATCTGACCGGGGCCGAGAAAGGCCGGCCGCTCGCGCCCACCATCGCCAAGATCCAGATGGGCAGCCAGATTCGGCGGACGCGGCCAGGCCAGCCGCAGGGGTCGACGAACCAGGGGTGGAACGAGCAGTTAATGTTCGTGGCCAGCGAGCCCTTCGAGGACCCGCTGATGGTGTCGCTGGAGGAGAGTGTGGCCGCTGACAAGGACGAGACCATCGGCCGCCTGTTGCTGCCCGTGTCGTCGACGCACATGCCATGCAACGACCTGGCCAGTTCCGTGCCGTCGAAATGGTTCAGCCTGTCGCGTCGCGGCCCGTGACGGAGATGGGGACCACCAAGCACCGTGAGCATTCCAAGACCTTGGCCAGCAAGATCATCCCTGTGGCGTCGCCGCACTGCGACGCAACTTCCTATCTAGGTGGGCGCCCTCACCGGCCAAGGGGTTTAGGTTGTCGCGCTCGCGCGGAATGTCGGTGGTAGACGAGGCGGCGGCAGACATGATGGCAGCCGACGAGAGGACGACATCCATCGTCATCGGCGCACTGCATGGGGTACAACATTCGGGAGGAGTGGGCGCACTACAGCAGCGACCTGCAGCCAGCGGCGGAGAAGCTTCGGAAGAGCGCCATCGGCGTGTTGGAGGTGGGCATCCTCGGCGCACACGATCGACCTGGCCTACAACAAGTCCGCGTACTGCATGGCCAAGTGGTGCGCACGCGCACGTTGCTCGGAACGGCGGCGCCGCAGTGGAACGAGCCGTACACCTGGGAGGTGTTCGACCTCAGCACCGTCATCACCATCGCCGTCTTCAACAACAACCACCTCTCAGGCCATGGCAACGGACCAGACAAAGACGAGCGGATCGGCAAGGTGCGCGTGCGGCTCGCGACATTAGAGAGTGGCCGCGTGTACACGCACTACTACCCGCTCATGGCGCTGTGGCCGAGCGGACTGAGGAAGAGGGGGGAGCTCCACCTCGCCGTCCGGTTCACCTGCACGGCATGGGCGAACATGCTGACGCAATACGGCCGGCCGCGGCTGCCAAAAGTACACTACACCGACCCCATCTCCGAGCCGCAGCTTTACTGTCTTCAGGCTGATGTGAAGGCGATTTTGGCGACGCGGCTGGGCAGGGCGGACCCGCCGCTGCCTAGGGAGGTGGTGGAGTACATGCTCCACGGCGAGTCGCACATGTTCAGCCTTCGTAGGAGCAAGGCCAACTTCAACCGGATGACCTCGCTTCTCTCCGGCGTTGTCGCTGCCGCCAAATGGTTGGACAGCATCTGCAAGTGGAAGAACCCCCACTACCAGAATTAATGTAGTTGCCGACGGCCTCATCTATGCCGACGGCCCCGTAGGCATAGATGGATATATCCCGACGGCCTAGGGCAGGCCGTAGGCATAGAAAAGCCGTCGGCATATGTTGATCTACGACGACGGGGGCCGTCGGCATACTACTGCCGTCGGGACCTCTGGCGGTACGCCTACGGGGGCCGTCGGCATAGATGAGGCCGTCGGCTTAGATGAGGCCCGCCTACCCGGTCAGCGGCGACCGTTTGACGGCATAGGAACTATGCCAACGGGGCTAACGGCGGCCGTGGGCATTGAAATCAAACATGAAAAAGGGAAAAAAATGAGACAAAAACTATGCCTATGGCTTAGCCGTAGGCATAGGGCTACCACGAGCTACCAAAGGGCGCTACGTGGAGCCTATGCCTACGATCCTGGATCCTGGATGCCTCCACATCATCGATCCGCATGCATCGCCACGTCATCGATCCACGACCGTGTGCACAGCTATGCCTACGGCCTTACCGTAGGCAAACCTCAGACCGGTGTGCGCAGCTATGCCTACGGCCTTACCATAGGCATACCTGTATTTTTTTTAAGTTTACCGTGGCAGAGATATGCCGACGGCATAGCCGTCGGTGTAGGCCTGGCCCATGCCCTCTGCCACGTCATCAATCAGCGTGCATCGCCACGTCATCGATCCATGACCGTGTGCACAGCTATGCCTACGGCCTTACCGTAGGCATACCTCAGATCGGCGTGCGCAGCTATGCCTACAGCCTTACCGTAGGCATACCTGTATTTTTTTAGTATTATTTATTATTTTCTTTTTTTTACAATACAAATGTGCCTTGTCTAAACAAAAATCATACCCTAATGGTTGCGGTAGAACCGGAGGGAATCTAATGGCTCCGTGGTGTGGCCCCCCTCCACGGACGGCAGCGCCGCCGTCATTTGGAGGGGGGTGGGGAATCGTGCGGGTGCGGTAGAACCGGAGGGAATCTAGTGGTGGGTTGTGTCCAGACCGTGTTCGGGGATATTGCTGTGAGCAGACCTGTCGCAACTAGGTGGAAGAGACCACTGGTCAAAGCCCGTCTGGCAAAAGTCAAAGGGCTAGATCTCCTGGTCAACTGGGATTCGGGGTGGCCTTCGGGGCGTAGCTATGCCACTGAAACATCGCACGGCTCCTGATGCATGGGTGGAAGTGTTGTGGCATGCGTAGACGCCCGTCTTGGGGCTCCGTGGTGTGCCCCCCCTTCACGGACGACAGCGCTGCCGTCACTTGGAGGGGGGAATCATGCGGGTGCGGTAGAACCGGAGGGAATCTAGTGGTGGGTTGTGTTCAGACCGTGTTCGGGGATAATGTTGCTATGGGAAGACCTGTCGCAACCAGGTGGAAGAGACCACTAGTTAAAGCCCGAACGAAAAAAGTCAAAGGGCTAGATCTCCTGGTCAACAGGGATTCGGGGAGGCCTTCGGGGCGTGGCTATGCCACCGAAACATCGCACGGCTCCTTATGCATGTGTGAAAGTGTTGTGGCATGCGTAGACGCCCGTCTTGGGGCTTCGTAGTGTGCCCCCCCCCCTCCACGGACGGCAGCGCCGCCGTCACTTGTAGGGGGGAATCGTGCGGTTGCGGTAGAACCGGAGGGAATCTAGTGGTGGGTTGTGTCCAGACCGTGTTCGGTGATAATGTTGCTGTGGGCAGACCTGTCGCAACCAGGTGGAAGAGACCACTGGTCAAAGCCCGTCCGGCAAAATACAAAGGGCTAGATCTCCTGGTCAACTGGGATTCGGGGTGGCCTTCGGGGCGTAGCTATGCCACCGAAACATCGTACAGCTCCTGATGCATGTGTGTAAGTGTTGTGGCATGCGTAGACGCCCGTCTTGGGGCTCCGTGGTGTGGCCCCCCCCTTCACGGACGGCAGCGCCGCCGTCACTTGGAGGGGGGAATCGTGCGGGTGCGGTAGAACCGGGGGGAATCTAGTGGTGGGTTATGTCCAGACCGTGTTCGGGGATGTTGCTATGGGCAGACCTGTCGCAACCAGGTGGAAGAGACCACTGGTCAAAGCCCGTCCGGCAAAAGTCAAAGGGCTAGATCTCCTGGTCAATTGGGATTCAGGGTGGCCTCCGGAGCGTGGCTATGCCACCGAATCATCGCACGACTCCTGATGCATGTGTGAAAGTGTTGTGGCATGCGTAGACGCCCGTCTTGGGGCTCCGTGGTGTGGCACCCCCTCCATGGACGGCAGCGCCGCCGTCACTTGGAGGGGGGAATCGTGCGGGTGCGGTAGAACCGGAGGGAATCTAGTGGTGGGTTGGGTCGAGGCCGTGTTCGGGGATGTTGCTATGGGCAGACCTGTCGCAACCAGGTGGAAGAGACCACTGGTCAAAGCCCGTTCGACAAAAGTCAAAGGGCTAGATCTCCTGGTCAACTGGGATTCGGGGTGGCCTTCGCGGCGTGGCTATGCCACCGAAACATCGCACGGCTCCATATGCATGTGTGAAAGTGTTATGGCATGCGTAGACGCCCGTCTTGGGGCTCCGTGGTGTGGCCCCCCCTCCACGGACGGCAGCGCCGCCGTCACTTGGAGGGGGGAATCGTGCGGGTGCGGTAGAACCGGAGGGAATCTAGTGGTGGGTTGTGTCCAGACCGTGTTCGGGGATGTTGCTATGGGCAGACCTGTCGCAACCAGGTGGAAGAGACCACTGGTCAAAGCCCGTCCGGCAAAAGTCAAAGGGCTAGATCTCCTGGTCAACTGGGATTCGGGGTGGCCTTCGGGGCGTGGCTATGCCACCGAAACACCATTCCTTTATGTTTTCCACATCACCATGTTCTATGTTCACTTAGTCCCAGTCTAACACCGCTTTTCGTTTTTTTAGTGATTTCGTTCAAGAGGAATGGACGGGAATGAATCCTGCTACTGAGGCGGACGCACTTACTCTTCTCCGTCATGGAAACCCTGGACGTAAAGTTTTTGTTGCTTGTTTCATGGAGAAAGTAATTTTCCACCCTCCCCTATTAAATTCCTAGTTCAACATTTATTAGTTAACTAATGCACGCAACAATTTCAATTATACTTGTAGGGAAAAGATCCGAACATATCTATGGATGATGAATTGAGATGGGTTTCCATGGGTTTTGACCCTGCCGTCATGACACATAAAAAGTATGATGTGAATGGGTATCGCTTCCATGCAGAGGAGCACCAGAACAGCCGGCCTGATCCCAAAACTATAAATACCGGAGTGTACACCCCCGGTCAAAATTCAGTAGACTAATACGGAAGGGTACAAAATATATACGAGATTAAATTCCACCAGGGGCGCGAGACCCTAAGTCTGCCTGTGTTCAAATGTCGATGGTTCGATCCGCGGGAGGGGGTAAAACATAAGCCTTCCATTGGTTTGGTCGAAGTTAAACCATCAACCGTCTATGCCGGAGCCGATCTCTTCATTGCGGCTACCCAAGCTACACAAGTATATTATCTGCCTTACCCATGCCAGAAAGAGTACCTAAAGGGTTGGGAAGTTGTGTTCAAGGTGTCGCCACATGGTAAGCTACCGAACCCGAATGAAGACGATTACTACAACATTAACCCCATGACATACGAGGGAGTGTTCTATCAAGAGCAACCTGATGATGATGATGTGGTTAGAAACGATGATGCTAGACCATTGGGTGATGATGATGTGGATCCAAACGACGATGATGCACGGAATGATGGTGAGACCATTGTCAATGAAAATGACATACTTATGCTAGAAAAGTTAAACGAAGACGCTGACGACGAGGAAGAGCCTCCACCTCCGTCAGACAACGAAGATGATATGATTGATAGTGATGATGAGACCGACCAAGGAAGAGGTTACAACAGTGATGATTCGTATGGGTTCTAGAAGATGTACGTTTCAAGTCTTTTTTCTATGGTTTAGGAATATGCCTTTTTATGCTTTTTATTAATGTGTTTATTATCATGCCTTTTCCTTCATTTCATTAATTTACTAATTGCTTATTCTCTTTTCAATGCAGGTTCGTGGAACATGGGCAAGGGGAAGGCCGACGGCATGGGTTTCCTACGCAAGGTCGTCGGCCTGCCTAGTCGGAGTGGTCGAGCACGTAATCCTCCCCTTGTTATCCTGTCGGCCAACCGTCAGGCAAATAGTCCTTTTCCTGTCGATTTAATCATGTCAGTTATTTCCTGTCGGCTAGCCGTCAGGAATATATTTCCTGACGGTATTTTGCAATTTCCTGTCGGTTTCTAGCCGTGGGGAATAGTCAAGTTTCTGGTAGTGATTGGTTCTCCGCCCTTTCATGTTTTTATAGGGGTAGTACATGAAATGGACCAGTAAACATCTTTCTATATAGGAAGAACGAATGTGTAGTCTATGGTCACCATACACATTCAAGCATCAAACCAACAAAAAGAAATTCTGTAACAAGTAAACTGTGTCCCAATTGATTCAAGTCAGATCTAAGAACATGTAAAACTGCTCTTTCAGAATTGAAGCATCAGAACTAAGAGCAAAATCAATTTTCTGTGCTTTATTCTCTACAAGGCAAATTGTGCTTTCCACTTCTAGATGTGCTTCCAGAAATGACATTCTCCAACATCTCAAACTAAAATGTAAATACAGTACATGAAGCAAAAGTGTGAAAATCCTTTTTATATATAAAAAGTCAATGATGGGTTAACCAGATAAAAGATAAATAACCTAGAAAATCTCACGTTAATCAGAAAATGTTAGCCCTCAATCTGCAAAATCTTTCAAAAAAAAATACTATAATAGTCCGATTTGTGTACCATAATATGGTGAGCCAAAGACGATTTGATGTGCCACATATTCGTGATGCACATAATAATGCAGATCCCTCCCATGCAATTCAGATCCCTCCCGTACAATTCAAGAAAAAAGATCTTAGCTTGCAGAAATCAGGTAACTAACTTGAAAGCGTGTATCTCCTCCATATATTCCTTTGCCTTATTGACTCCATGAGGAAGGCAAAAAAATTATTTGCATAGCGTAATATGAGAATGATAGGTTCACGAGGGCTTTTCTCACATGATCAACGGACTGGCTAATGTGTGCACTTTGGATTGGAAGTTGGGGATGAGGTGGACCCCACCCCACTGAAAATGGGAGGTGGGGTGGGATTAGTTAGTTGGAAAGATTAAGTAAAAGTTCTATAATCGTCCATGCGTGTAGGTTTTTTTTGAGGTAGTAAACAACTTTATTCATCAAATTCCACAAAGTGTGGGATATAAATTGGGACATGTGGTTGGCCCAACCAAATGTGGCCCAACCTCGAAAGCCTCACACGCTTGAGGAGAGAAACTTGGCACCTCTAGAACTCATATATTCATATCTATGTGAGATGAATGGTGTGTTGACAAAAGGTGAAAAGAGATATTTCATGATGTTCATTGATGACGCGATGTCAGGACCCTGATTCTATGCCACACTGATCTAGCATGTAACACCTCAAATCAATTTGCGGCCTCACGCACGGTATTCCCACGGGTGTCGCCCTACCATGCCCGGGAACATTTGCGCCTTTTGGCACACGTATATGATAGTGTCGCTAGCATCCATATGACAAAGAACCCAGGCTGACATGGCTAGTCGTGAACCCAAAGTGGCACTAACTTACAGGGACAGGCATACATTACCCAGCAACGAACGTGTCAGTCATCAGCGAGTGATTCCGGGCTGTAGCAGCTGGGCTAGCAGGACTCCGGAGAATCAAGGCAGTAGCAGGCTAACAGGACTCCGGTAGGCACCGCGTGACATTTCCCCGAAGGTACAGATACTGGAACGAAGAAGGACACACGCCGGCCAGCCTAAGTGTTCCGGAGCAGTAGCAAGCTATAGGGCTCAGTGGAAGCACTAGGAGATATTTACTGCTAAGAGAGGCTACCAAGGATAAACAACTAGATAGTCAGATCCCACACATACGAAGCATTTCAATAACATACACACAATATGCTCGATGTGTGCAAATACAACATGGCATCACAACATGACTCTACAACTCAAGTATTTTATTCAATAGGCTCCATGGAGTGAGATATTACAAACATGGGTCTCTCGACCCAGCATTCAGAGCATACAAGTCAAAGAACAAGCGGAAGCGTAACATGTCTGAGTACAGACAACAACAAATGAAAAGGGCTGAGAAGCCAGACTATCTACCAGATCCTGCCGAGGGCACAAGATCATAGCTGAGGTAACAAGCTAAACGTCGAAGTCCACGCAGAACTACTAGCGAGACTGAAGTCTCTCTGCAAAAACATAAAATAGGCAAACGTGAGTACAAATGTACCCAGCAAGACTAACAACAGAACTAACTGCATATGCATCATTATCAACAAAGGGGGATGGTGGGGTTTAACTGCAGCAAGCCGGCTTTGACTCAGTGGCTATCCTGAACTACGACTGCAATGTAACTCTTTTGAGGTGGCGCACACAAGTCCACATATTCACCATAGCAATACACCACTATGGATCCGCTCCCATCTCCCTACGAGAACGCCATCCATAGCACTCACGCTTATATTGCATATTTTAGAGTATCCACTTTCACTTGTCTATGAACTGTATAGGCAACCCAAAGGTCCTTTACTGCCGACGCGGCTATTCGAATAGATGATGTTAACCCTGCAGGGGTGTACTTCTTCACACATGCTCTCACCACTTACCGCCGTTTACACGAACTGTACTCGGCAACCTTCAAGCGGAAGCCCAACGAGGGTGTCGTCCATAGCCTACCTAAACACTCAAGTCTCTAGTCCAGGTTTATCACATATTCAGGTTCCATCCGCAGGGAGTCCGGCCGAGGTTTCCACATATGGCCCCGAACGATGTGTACAGGGTTCCGTGACACCAAAGGGGTGCCCGGCATACCCGGCCACGTGCCTACCGCATCACAGCCCACCCCTCGGTTCAGCGCTGCGCACGGCCTCCAGCATGCTACAAACACCAGAAACTACTTGCAACTCCTGGACAGAGGACAAGGGTGGTTAAGAAGCCGAGAGGGTCCATTGGTTTCGGGCCCAATGCATGATAGTAACTGTTCATGGATCACAAACACAGAACTCAGTTCCTGAGGACGGCTTCAATTAGACAACCCACCATGTACTCCTACATGGCCTCTCATCGCTACCTTTACCAAATCATGTTCACACACTTAGCTCACACACAGTAGGACATGTTCATCACTGTTCCAATTCATCCCCGATGAATCAGACCTGACACAACTCTAAGCATAGCAAGCATGACAAACAAGCATGAATGAGTAGGCACTTCAGGGCTCAAACAACTCCTACTCATGCTAGTGGGTTTCATCTATTTACTGTGGCAATGACAGGTCATGCAGAGGAAAAGGGGTTCAACTACCGCAGCATGTAACAGTTGTATCGTTGTTGTCCTAATGCAGTAAAAGAGAGCAGAAGCGAGAGAGTGGGATTGTATCGGAATGAACAAGGGGGTTATGCTTGCCTGGCACTTCTAAAGATGATATAACTCTTCATCGGTGTCATCGAACTCATCGTCGGATCCACGTCTATCGAGAGGGGACGATTATCGGCAATAGAGAAGGAAACACAATCAATGCAATGCACAATATGATGCATGAGCATGACATGGCAATATGAGTGTGTTGGCCTAATGCAACTACAACCAGATGGGTTTGGGTCATTTGAACCAAAGGTTCAATCCCAAACTCAACTTATGAATTTAAATAGTGACTTATCATGTTTTGCACTAAACAGTAAGGTTAAGTTGCTTAAACATGCATGAAACTAGTACAGATGGATAGATTGGGTTTTTCTGATCATTTTTCATATATAAATCTTTGCATTTGGAGTTACAAATTAATTTCTACGAATTTTAGAAGTTTTAGCTATTTTCTGGAGTTTCCTGAATAAGAATAAATCCAGAAAAAGGTTAACTGCGTCAGCATGACATCGGGGTGACGTCAGCAGGTCAAAGGCGCCAGCCCAGGTCAAACCTGACGGCTGGGACCCACATGTCAGTGTAACAACTAACTAACAGAGTTAGTTAGTGTTAGGTTAGCACTAACCTAGGTTAATTAGGGCATGGGCCCACTGGTCAGTGAGTCAACCAATTAACTAGGTTAATTAGCGCTAACTAATCTAACACCTAAACTAAATAGGGGCATGGCCCACACGTCAGTCAACCAGGGCCATCAATCTGGGGTCATACCCCGGTCAGCGGGGTCAAACCCACCGGTGACTCGACGCCAGCGAGGCCCGAGACGGCGGTGCGGCTCGGAAATCACCGACGGGCGTCCAAATGGGCGGGGGAGAGGCTCTACGGGGAGCTGGCGATTGCGCGCATCTAACGGGGCAAGTGGGAGCAGCTAGGGTGGACCGCGCTCGTCGGAAGCGAGCTCGCGATGGCGGCCGGAGTTCGGCTAACGGCGGGTTAGGCGATGCAGGGCACTAGGGGAGGCGCTGGTGTGCTACGTGCTCCTGATGAGGCGTGGAGCACGGTAGTGTGCTCGGCTTCGAGCCACTGTGGCTCTGGCCATGACGGCGACGAGGCACGGCGGCGGCGAGCTTTGGCCGTGGTGGAAGACGGAGCGAGGGGACGGGAACGGAGGGGGCGAGCACAGGAGAAGCAGCGGGAGCTCACAGCGGATCCAGCCGAGGCGGAGACGAGGCCGGGGGTGCATCGGGGTAGCGCAGGGTCGCTGGAGATCTGGGCGGCCGCAGGTTGAAGATGACGACTTGGACGGCGTTCGAGGGCATCCCACGGCTCGTGGCTCGTTATAGAAGCGTAGGATACGGATGCGGACCTCGTGGAGGTGTTGGGGAGGCGAGGCAGTGGTCGTGGCTACGGCGGCAACGAACTGCGGCGACGATGGCGCTTTGCGCGGGTGAGAGAGAGGTAGCAGAGGAGAGGGAAGAGGTCGGGAGAGAGTGAGAGGGTTCCAGGGGTGGCGTGGCACTATGAGAGACATCCAGGGGGAGGAGGAGGCAGGGAGGAGGTGGCCGGCGTGTGGCTACGCCCGCCGGGCACGCGCCCCTGCCTACTGGCGCGAGGAGGAAGGCGACAGAGGGTTCTGCGGTGGTGGGCTGGGTCAGCTCCTGGGCCAGCCAGGTGGGCTGCAAAGGTGAGGCCAGGTAAGTTTTCCTTTTCTTTCTGTTTTTCTATTTTTTCTGTAATTGTTTTTGGCTTTATTACAAATGCCAGGGCATTTTCAAAAATCATGAAACTGTTCAATGCCACTGTTTGGAATATTTCCAACAGCAAACATTTCAGTTTGTGATTATTTGAGCATTTAAAATATTTTATAGTATTTAAATGCCCAAATGCAAATACTTTATGATTTAGTTCAGTGACCCTCTGTTGTCTTAGGAAAGTGTGCACCATTTTTTTCAGAGGTTCTAGACCAAGACAAAGATGATGAATATTTTAGAAGGGCATTTCAAGTTCATTGAGAAAGATTTTAGTAAACACTAGTTGGTTTAAGGGGGGCGCTGGGGGTTCTTCATCCCCATTTCAACTTTATGGGAAATTTAAAAATGATGCAACATCAGATGCTAACACTAGGCAGACCAGAACTAGGGATGTGACACACGACTAGTTTTTTCTATCATTATTTGTTGCAAACTAAAGATGTGTTGGAAAAATTCCCTAGATGCAATACTAGTGTTCATAATTAAAGAGTTTATTTTCTATGCTATAACTGCTATAATCCAGGAATATGTGATTTAGTGAAAAACTCATATACACATGTGCAATGATAAATGGTTAAACAAAATGTTCCTAGTCCCGCCTCTCAGACTAGCTCAAGTGTTGTTGGTGATTGGGTTTTCCAGATCTTATAATGTCGTTAAGTGTAAACGTAGTCCTAAAACAACATTGAGATTGTGACATTGGAAGAACAATCATATTGAATCGACCGAAACTTGTTTATTATGAATTGAGTTTATATCATATGTAATCAATTGTAATAAAATGTTGTGTTAACTTGTGATTTTGCATCTCTGGTGGTCAAAACCGCTTGTTCCCCAGGTATTATGCGTTAATAGGGAACACAAATCAATAAAGAGAAGTTAAGGCTCCCGTTAAATAAGGGCCCTAGGCCCACCGGTATTCCTTTTCTTTTTACAACCATAAGGCGGTCATTGAAAACTGACGAAGGTAATTTTGCTATTAAGGGATAGACCTCGGATTTTTCAGAGCCTCGGGTTAGAATAGGACCTCGGGACCTTAAGATGACACCGAGGAAGGAGTCTTCTCGGTTATCGAATGGGTCGGATGATCACAATGGGAAGGCCAAGAAGACCTTGATGCAGAGAATATTCTCAGAATCGGGGGCTACTGTTGGTGTCCTGTACCAGGGGATGTTTTCCACGTCGGCCCACCGATTATGGGCTAGGCTGAGGAGCCCTTAAAGACTAATAGACGGGTCCTGAGGGCCATGGCATTCGACGTAATCAAGATGAAGATCTTCTGGAGGCTTGGCGTGCACTTCAAGCACATTCAAATGATTGGCATGCTTATCTCTAGATTGTAACTGACCATGTGTTGACCCTAGATACCCCCGCTGTCTATATAAACCTTGGGGTTTAGGTCTTAGAGGCACAAATACGCCCTTCAGTGATTCATACATCTTCATACGATATCGAGGTAGATGACATTGTACATTGTACCCCATCACAATCAATATATCAGAACCAGGACATAGGTTTTTACGTCATCAAGAGGGCCTTAACCTGGGTAAAACATCGTGTCCCTACTTCTTCCATTACCATCTAGCTAAGATCACCAAGCTTGGTGTCCACTGCTTTCATGTGATCTATATGCTCGATGCGTGTGAACTTAATTTCTAAGTTGCTATGATGGAGCTAAACTTTTGCTTCCGAACTACTAATGAACTATGCAACATGGTGGTTTGTATCGTCTATGATGCTATGAAGATTATGATATGACTTTGCTCGAGTGACTGGATAACTATGAAATTGACTTGTTGGCTTCTTTATTTATTTACGTAGATGAAGTTGAGCTGGTATGTGGTATACACTAGGACAAATCCTGGAATTTATGACTCATGGGACATATGAAAGGAGCAAGTGAATGATTACAAAAATAGCTCCTACAAAGGATATAAGACTAAAAAGAGGCTGAGGATCATTATGCCAACTACGTCTGTAGAGAAGTTGAGGATCATTATGTCAATTACGTCCGCAAAGAGAAAATCAACAATGAAGTATGCAAGACCTTGTGGACAAGTGGTCGAGTAAAGAATTTGAGTATCTTTATCCAGCTCATTACCTTAATGGTATTGTTGTTATCATGAGGTCTTGTATGTATGTGTACATACTAATGATGCGACATGAGTTGTTGTACACTAATGCGTACATCTATTTGTATGAAGTCTAGATTATTGCTATGTTCAATGTAATGTGTATGATCGCTTACGTTAGTTCTACGCTGTAATGTGGTTATTTTTGTCCTGTAATGTGTATCGGGTGCGGGAATGGCTAGAGGCTGAAGAGGTTGCTATGGCGGGTGACAGGTCCCGCCGCCACAACTAATAACATATACCAATGACGGGCAAGTAGAACTGTCTGCCACCGAATAGGCTCTAACAGTGGCGGGCGCCCGCCCGCCATTGATGGCATTATAGAAGTGGCAGAAGGTACGAGGCAGGTGCCCCTGTGAGCCTGGCCCGACACTGCTGGCCATTTGGCGCCTGCCACTACTAGGCATTCCTGCAGTAGTGATAAGCTCAGGTAGCGCCCGTGGGCGCGTGCTTTGTGAGCTTGTGGCCCACTTGTACATCTTATGTCCACCTCTTGAGGTTTCTAGGATCTCTTCTGGTCTAGATAAATTCACTGTAGATTTTCATCATGTTTGGACTTCGTTTGGTATAGTTTTTCCGCAAAACAATAAACTAGGAAGAAAAACAAGCACTGACACTAGACACTGAGTTAATAGGTTAGTTCCCAAAAATGATAGAAAATTGAATATAAAGCATACAAGATTGATAATAGAATAGCATGGAACAATAAAATTATAGATACGTTACACGTATCACTCTTCTCCTATCAAGGTGATTACTTTTCCTCTGTATGTATGTATGTATGTATGTTGGGGGTATTCAGACCATGTTTAATCAGGGTTTTGCTCTAGCTAGACTTACACTCACTTGTTTTGTTCGAGATTTCCTCACTTTAGATGTATGCTAATGAATGCATCTTTTTGTGTTCTAGTTAGTAACTTGCGAGGTCCGTAGCTTGAAATGGGTTGAAGCAAAAAAGAATCATGGGGTACATAATATCTTTGTTCCTAGTTTATATTTTCAATTCTTTCAAGTGTGTGTGTGTGTAAAACATGCTTATCTGCATTGTATGTTTGGTTCACATTATCTGAAATTAAATGCATAGAAGTCAAAGGAAGCGGCCAACGACTTGGCTAGGGCAAGAGTGGAGCATTTAGTCCAGTCATCATATGAGGTATGCTAAAATTAACATGGTGTACTTGTGTTATGGTTTTGAAAATTCCTGACTTTATTATACTTACCCATGCCCAGGACATACCCGTATTTCCCTATGGGTACAGAGATAGGGCGATACCTTTTAATTGGGTTACAAGTCCAGAAGGATTCGATCATGAATAGTTCATTCGAGAGAATCTTTTATAAGACTAGCTTTTTGTAAAACCAAGTAAAGAGCAACTTCGCAACCTCTATTTCTCCGCACTCGCTGAAGGTCTCCAGGAAGTGCAACGCTAGAGGTGAGTTTGTGCATGATGGGAAGATTACACCTGAAATTAAGCATGATGATACTCCAGTCACTTCTTATCTTGATGACGACATAAAGGTGGGGTACTCGTATCTAGTTCTACTTTCTCTTCCGTGTGTGGGATATCATTAATGAAGGAAGATATATCATAATTATAATAATCTCATTTTTGTTACAACCCATTGTTACATCTGAAGATATATCATAATCATGGATGATTTAAATTTATACTAAACATTTTAACTTTGTTGTTAAAACTCATTTTCTCCATGAATAGTTTCAACTGGTACGATATTATATTATATTCAGCAAAACTAATTTTTGAGCGATAGCAAAACTAAACACATAGTAATATATATAAACATTAAGATACAATATTTTCACTATGTAATTTTATCAAATAAATGGTGAAATAAACATATAATAATTAAACCTATGGGATCCCTAAATATAAACTATACATTGTACCAAATGACATTAGTTATTTTTTTCATATAATGGCTCTTCAAAATCGTTGGATAACACTTTAGTGTTTTTATATAGCAAAAGAGGAAGAAAGTTGCATGTCTTTGTAGATTAATTTATTCCACCTAGACCTAGATGAATGTAAAATTATATCAAGGCTTAGAGATCTAAAGGCGATAGAGGTCTCTAGAGTGCATAGTTGTCTACTCTAGGTGTACGTCAATAAAAGTTGTAGTTTCTAGCTTAAGCAAAGTTGGATGTGTTGTTGCTACGTCCCAGACCACGTAGTGTACAAACTTGCATCGGAATACAAAACAAAACTTGCACACACTTGGCAAAAGAGGCGACATATATAATGACTTGAATCTATACATCTATATCTATATCTATATCTACTAATAAAGCAAGGTTCATTTCTCCGATTTTGTCATCCGTTCATCATTGAAAAGTTTTTTTCCCTATCCGAGGTGGTACTAAATTTTTGTGCGTCTGTTTGCTAGAAAAGAAAATAGTATATTTTTCGTACATGGGCCGTGCACATTGTGCTCCGTCAAAGCCAGCCCACTTATTTCCCTACGCACACAGCTGGGAATCCCAACTTACCGCATAGAGCGACAAATAGTCTGAGATTCGCAGAGGGCTCAAGGCTGTGCCGGCCCATTTTGTTTCTGTGTTTTATTTCTATTTCATTTTTTGTTCCTTTCTCTACTTCTTTTTTTAATTTTTCCCCTACAAACTTTAGAATTTTTTACTTTTTAAATACTAAATTAGAAAAATCAGAATTTTAATTTGTGTTTTCAATTTTTAGAAAATAATTCCGAATTCCAAAATTTTGTTCCTATTTTAAAAAATGTTTGAAACTTGAAATTTTTGTTCTCATTCCAAATTTGTTCAAAATTAGAAAAACAATCCAATTTTTTTAAAACAAATTGTGTTTCCAGAAAAGTTTAGATATTCAAAATAAAATTGCATGTTAGAAAATGTTCCATTTTTTCCAAAAAAATTTGTTCTCAAAAACAAATTGGGATTTTCAACATATATATATGTGGCGCTAAACTAAGCGCGAGCGTAAAAACGCTAATCGTGCGCTCCGCTCACTGTGCAGTCCGTTGTGCGCGCCGCTTGGTTAATCACCGTAAAAATCCTGGCAGACATGGTAAAGGAATTAAAGCTGTTACGGGCTGGCATAGACCGCTACTCCACCTCGCCCATGGGTGCTCGTAAAATAATTAACCTTTCTAGTAATCAAGTTTTTTTTTTGCGGGTGAAGTAATCAAGTTACTAGATGCTACGCACTATTCCTCCCTCCGTTAATGCTACTGGTAATCTAGTTACCAGGCTGCCACATATAGAATAATTAACCTAAGATGTGTACATAGTAATCTTGTTACCGGCTAGCACGCATCACTCCTTGACTCCATAATAATTCTGGTAATCCATTTCAGATTGTCACATACAAGTTTACAAAAAAAAGAAATTTACACACAAAATAATTAATTATACAATCATGTATAGATCAAAAATAGTAATCTTGTTATGGTGCGCCACCCACGACTCAACTCCGTAATTGTTCTGGTAACCTGTTTACCAGGCTACCACACATAAATATAACTAGTACAAATGCCCGTGCGTTGCAACGGGCAAAATTTATCAAAAAACCTATTCCGGCGTGCTAGTACGCGCCACTTTTTGTATCCAACTCTAACAAACATCACAAATGGCAGAAGATAACTTTACACATAGATCTACTCCAATGGCCACGCCATTGCTCTGATTGGAGTTTGCCATGAATGCAACAGGGAAAAATGGTGTGAATTCAAACTTAGTGATAATTTTTAGATGTCTCACATTTCGCAAAACCAGCTCCACGTGTAACTTCTTATATAAAACTCTTACAAACATCACAAAATAATGTAACCCTCACCTCCAGTGACAATGTGAAAGTAATGTTATTGTACCAAATCCTTCCAGAATTCAACTAAAGGAACATTACAAATAGCTATATTCAAGAATGGAGGAAAATATTGATCGAAGTATGAAGGAAACCTTTGTCAAACTTGGGAGATATGTTTGCTTAAAATAGATAATGGCCACCATCATTCGGATATAAATTTTAGTAGCAACATACATTTTACTTTACATATCATGTAGCCAGCAATGTGTTTGATATTCAGTTAGGATATTGTTTAATAATACCTGCAGGTGTAAGAGAACATAAAACTGTGTGAGCTTAAGTTGGGTTTAACCCACCTTACCAACATAATTATTTCTATCTTTATTAGGTGGACCATGGACTTTAGAGTCATTTAAATCTAGGGTGAACCACCATGGGCATGCCGTTGACCTAAAAGACAGATGATTTGATATCTTGACACACATCTACAACTGTGAATGAGGTGCAATACTCCACCACTGAAATGAAACCAAAAGATGAAATTAGCAAAGCTAGAGGATTAGCATATATCTCCAGTGTCGAGAATAATTCTGCAAAGCAAAAGAAAAGGGATCATGCTATCAACATACATAGCTTGATGCCACATAAATTAACATGTTTAACCTCACACACCCTGATCTTGAATGTATTTTGTTGCTGCATAAATATGAACAGAATGAATCAAACAAATCAAATAATCCTAAAGAATTAAGAGACAACAATAGGCACACGATCGTGGTGCTGACATAACGACCGTTTTAGTACCAAATATATTCAGTGGGAAACTTTTGACTTCATAGAGAATGGAATGGGCATGGGCGGGGTCTTTTCATACAGCTGATACCTTCTTGCCTTCTCATTTGGGACCTGAAAAGAAACAAGAAAAAAATCGTGGCCATTAAAATCATTTACAATGTCAACTAAAATATAGTCTTCCCCATGACTCCTTACCAGAGAGTAGATGCTCCAAATGTATTAAGAACTTATTGTCCAACATTACAGTGATATAAGCAAAATCCAGGAAATTACTAAAGATTGTTTTTTATTCTTCTTGGAAATCAGATAAGCTTGTTTGGATGTAGCAGAACTTATGTCCAACATTACAGTGATATAGACACATTATCAAAGTAATGCTACTGACACGCCCATGCGTGCGGCAATGGATATAAGCTGAGGCAATATATATGCTCATAGAGAGAATCCTTGAAAGGGTTGTTCTACAGTCTAAAATTATCATTAGTTCTCTCATGTATCTAAAAATATATAAAACAAATAATGGAGGTTTCATCCAGATTTCAATTCTCACCATTGGAAGTAGCTTAGCTTTCACCCCAGACGTTCTGTCATATGATAACCTATCCAAGAAAAATCAAAACTTTCTTCAACCTACTTTTCAGAAAGAAGCGTGAAATTTTACAGCAAAAGTTCCACAAGCACATACATGGCACTTATATTTGCATATTCACAGAAATGGAGAATGATATAAAGAGGAATATTTTAGGCTGACAGTCCGACACTATGTCCGATGCGGTTCAGATGCATGTATTTCTATGGCTAGATATGCATATAATTTTACATATACACTGGGAACGTGCATCTGCCCTGCTACCAAAGTGACCATTCTACGTTCCCTATGAAAGTTGTGCTTCTGCCAGGCATTTGTGGGAACATATGACATGCATAATGCATGATAAATGAAGCAAAACAAGAGGACTGGAGATTAAAGTGAGAATGATTCCTATATTTTCATAAGTTTCTAAATTGCTCCCAATCCCACAAAAATAAAATAGGAGATACCCCTTTCTCTCTGTAATACCTTGATGTAGAATGTTACTAACCACTTGCTGATTTTTGAAATAGGTATACAACTACTGGCTTCAATGTTTTCCATCGACACCGCATATATACACATCGGTAAACTGTACATTGGTACGCACTGCAAGCGCAACACATTTGATGTGAAACTGAAACTACACACTTCAGAGAAGAAGATTAAGAATAGCACAGAACCACATGACGTGAGACATTTATGAGTTCCGCTTCAGCAACAATCATGCCTCCCATGCCTGCCTCTTGCAAGGTTAGCTTCAGTACGTACCTCAAGCGGAGAACCGGCAGATTGAGTTACGGCAAAGTGTGGAGCATCGGGCGGACGGCGGGCGAAATCAGCTGAGGCAAAATTGAACAGCAATGCCGAGCACGGAACTTGCGATGACATTGACCCGAGTTTGCATGGAGAGTTGCGGCTCCTCCTTCCGCTTCCCACGTGGTGCCCAATGCCGCCGGTAGGACCTTGTGCATGGGAAGCCAACGGCACGCAGTCGACATTAGATCAGAACAGCGGAGAGAGGACCCGGTCCGGTGGAAACAACACTGGCCATGGTTTTCCAAAGGCATGTACTGCAACATAATCATGGGCACTCGCCACTTCTGAATCCATATACCGCTGCAACAGTTTTTATCTGCAGCCAAGACAGATTCACTGCTTGCTTATCATGGAAATTCTCAGAACAACAACTACGCTGACAGGCACGATGACACCAGCCCCTTCACCAACCACAGAAACACAACCATCTTCTTCCGCATGGGTTGTATGACGGCTGGCTGCCGCGGGCGCTCGACCTGTCGTCCATGATGCGGAGTTTGCACCACTCGAGGGATTTGAGTTTTCGAGCACCACGACGCTCGCGAGCCAGAGACCGGCCACCACATCAGCTAGCCGCCGGCCGTCGTTCAATTAGCAATCGAGGGACCATGAAGCAAGGCACTAATCCACAGAACCGCACGAGGGGCGGAAAAATCGAATCTTTGGGCCGCCTACCAATTAAGGAACAAGAGCAGTGGCCAAACCCGAGGAGACGCTCACCTGGGCGAGAACCGCCGTGAAGGACATCTCCCCAGCGGCAGCCGCGAGGTCCTGCACGTCGTCACCGTCGCCCTTGCCGTTGGCTTCGCCGCCCTCTCCTCTCCGAGCGGACAACGGTCGCCGGCGCTGCCGCAGGTGAATCCACTTGTGCGGCCGGGAGCGCCAGGAGGCCGAGCCGTAGAGGACGCGAGGAGGAGGCCTGTCGCCCTCCGGAAGTCGCTGGCGATGTGGGCGGCCCGCCCATCAAAGGGGCCCGCTGGAGTTCAAGCCCGCCGCCGACCTCCTCCCCGCCGCCAGATCGCCTCCCACGCCGCCCCCGGAACAGATCCGCCTCGACGCCTCCCGACCGGATCTGGCCGGAGATCGCCGCCGCCGCGCCCGGCGTCATCTGCATAGCGGCCCCATCTCGCTCGGAACCGGCTTGGAGAGCCCGGACTCAGGAGGAAAGAGATGGTGATGGACTGCGGGCTGATTATATAAAATATGAGGTGTTTTTATGTAAAACGTGCTGAGCAAAACGCTATTCACGTAATCGTGGACTGCGGGTTGATTACCCAAAAGTACAGGGACTTTTTTGCAAAAGTACTAACGACGGACGACTAGAAGCGATCGCTGGTTTATTAGTAGGTAGAGATGAACAAATCTAGTTTTACTACTAGTGCATGATACCTATGCTTAGGATTGTACGCGTAGCATTTTTCGTTACCATCATTACTATGTACTCTATGGTCTTTTACCATTGAGCATAGGATGCTCGGCTGTCTAATTACTAGAGCACATGCACGTGTAGTAATCCATTTCGATCCGTTACGATGATTTAAAAAATTCTAGCAGTTAGGTGAAAGGCATCGGCGCTAATTTCCGTGGGAGTGCTTTTCGCAGCCTGGCCGGCGCGTAGAATAGATAATATGCGCTCAGGCTCACTATATTTATACCTACTAATAAAGCAAGGTGTGTTTCACTAATTTTTTCATCTGTTCACCCATATTATTATTTTTATCTTTTCAGATTTTCTAATATCCAAGGTGGTACTAATTTTTCATCCGTTTATAATTAAAAGACGACTCGTATAGACGCAATGGGCCTCGGCTCATGCTGCCTCTGCCCGAGACTATACGGGCTGCGCCCACGCTCTAGAAGCTGGTAAAAGTCGCTTGGGCTAGAATTTGGACTGGGCCGCGAGCACTAGAAGTGATTAAAAATGTGCGGCGTGGGTGGATCGATCTCCTGACCTGACGTCCTGAGCTGAAAGCAGCTGCCAACTCATCTATCTCCTTCAATTGTTAAAATATAGGATTCATAATTTGATTAATAGTCCCACATTGCTATTTTACATAAAATTCCACTAATTTATATACGTTGGGAGTTACAAGAATCAACAAGCGAGCCATTAAAAAATAGAGGGTGCAATATGGGTCCCGTTTACCCAGTAGAAACCAAAACAAAAAAATTAATTGTCGTGGCTGCATGTGACAATAACAGATTTCGTTGGAAAAAATAGCCGAGAGAAAAGAACGAACAAAGAAAAGGAAGGAGTCCTGGCGTGGGTGCCATGGTCAAATCAATCAAGCGTGCGTGCCTGCCATGGATGGCTAAATCGTAAATGGCTACCTAATTTTAAGCAGGCTTATACAAAGAAAAGGAAGAAACCGAGGTGGGTGCCATGGCCAAATTCAATAGAACATAATTAAAATGGTTATTAATTAAGCCGATGATAATAGAAAGAGGTGATGAATATAGATTAGAACGGCACCTTCTCATATTTTATTGGTGAGGCGTGCATACCTCCTGATCACTTGCACTCCAAATTAGAACGTCATAAAAAGTGTTCTCATGTTTTATTTTTTGTGTCATTTTCAATGTCTTTTGACTTTTGAAAAATCTTATTCAATTTTTTTAAATCGTTCATGCATCTTAAATTGTTCATATATGGAAATAATATTTATACAATATGAAACATATCCGCCCTTTCCTTGAAAAAACATGTAAATCTAAATGGTGTTCATGTTCTTAAAAGTATATTCACAATTTAAAATCCATGCCCTTTAAGATATTCCATGTGATTTAAAAGGTGGTTGTGTTTCAAAAAGAATGTTGATGCATATTGAAAAATAAATATTATTTTTTAAAGTCAGTGGGCGTATGAGGGACTAGGCGTAGGCAATACCTCAGGAAGGGTGGCCTTCATGCCCCGTCTCGACGAGATTAGGTAAAAAAATATTAAACATTCACTTGCAATGGCGTAGTTTCGTGAGAGATGTGAGTGCGGTGGCCGAGATCATCACCTTTGGATCGACCATATTTGCACAGATTGCAATTAGGTCGATAGCTTGACCATCGGTGAGGGCGGGGAGGAGGATAAACGACAACACGGATGAGATACTATGTTCAAATAGATAACATGCACCAGTGAATGGGTCTTGATTCATGCTTATTGTGCTAGAAGTATGCGATTTTTTTCTCCCGTTGCAACGCACGGGCACGTTTAAAGCAAGGTGCGTTTCGTCAATTTTTTCATCCGTTCACCGCCGAAAAGATTTTTTTTATATCCGAGGTGGTACTAAATTCTTATGTGTTTGTTTGCTAGAAAACGAATTTTTCTATGTGGGCCGCGGGTTGTGGCCCAGCCAAGCCAGCCCACTTATTTTTTTTACCTATGCAGCTGGGAAAATTCTATTTTACGCGTTGGGAGACAAATAGTCGATGTTTTGCACAGGACAACCAATAATGGGCTGTCCCATTTTTCTTAGTTTTTGTGTTTTACTTCTATTTTTATTCTCCTTTCCCTATCTCTTTTTTGCCTTCCAAGTTTATTTTTCTTTTGGTAATCATTTCGCAAGTTACCGATACTCGAAAAGCATTAAAAATTAAAAAGACAAATTTTAGAAAATGTTCAGAATTCCAACATGTTGTTTCTATTTTGAAAATTATTAGCAACTTGCAAAACGTTTCCAATGTTTCAAAAAATATTAATTTTTCAAAATTATTCAAGAAATTTTTTTAAAAAATGCTCGTGTATAAAACATACATAGTTTCTAAAATTCTTATGAATTTTTAACAGATGTTAAATGTTCACAAATTGTTTTTTAGTCGGTGTTTCGCACACGACAACCAATAATGGGCTGGTCCATTTTTATTGTCATTTCCCTATCGCCTTTTTACCTTTCAAGTATATTTTTCTTCTAGAATTTAATTCTTAAATGAAAAAAATAAAAAAACATTCAGAATTAAAATAAACAAAATTTTGAAAATTTTCAAAAGTCTAAAATTTCGTCGCTATTTTGAAAAATATTCGGAACTTGCCAAAAGGTTCCCATCTTTTCAAAAACAATTATTGTTTTTAAAAATTGTCCGAGAGTTATAAAAGAAAACAGTGTTTTAAAATGCTCCAAATTAGAAAAATATTTTTACTGAAGTTTTCATAATTAAAAATAATGCTCGTGTATAAAATATACTTATTTTTGTGAATTTTAAAAACTTATGAATTCTCAACACATGTTCCTGTTTTTTTAAAACAATCTTCATAAATACAAATAATGTTAATATTTTTATTAAAAAATCAAAAAAAATTGTGAATTTTAGAAGATGTTCTCTTTCATATTTTGTTCGCACTTTTCCAAATGTGTACTAATTTTCAAAAAACTGTTCAGAATTTATAAAATTGTTCATGTTTTCTAGAATATTCAGAAATTTCATACCTTAAAATCCCCTCAATTGAAAGGATTGAAAGGAAAAGTAGATTGAATAACTCATGGGCCTGCTCTGGCATATGATAATGCAACAAAACTCTTAAACACCCTCGATCAATTAATGGAAAAATAACGGATTTATTCCTTCACACGCAAAGAAACCGAGATGCTAAATGTTCCTTTTTCGTGTGCACATAGGGTTTTGCTTGCACATATAATTCTCACTGACTTTAAATGCTTACTATTTTATCTCCGGTTGCAATGCACATGCATATGTGCTAGTACTAATAAAGCAAGGTGCGTTTCTCCGATTTTTTCATCCGTTCTCCATTGAAAAGTTTTTTCCCTATCCGAGGTGGTACTAAATTTTTGTGCGTCTGTTTGCTAGAAAAGAAAATATATTTTTCGTACATGGGCCGGGCACATTGTGGCCCGTCAAGGCCAGCCCACTTATTTCCCTACAGAGACAGCTGTGAAACCCAACTTACCGCATAAAGCGACAAATAGTCTGACCTTCGCACAGGGATCAAGGCTGTGCTGGCTCATTTTTTTCTGTGTTTTATTTCTATTTCATTTTTTGTTCCTTTCTCTACTTCTTTTTTATTTTTTTCCCTACAAACTTTAGACTTTTTTACTTTTTAAATACTAAATTAGAAAAATCAGAATTTCAATTTGTGTTTTCAATATTTAGAAAATAATTCGAATTCAAAATTTTTGTTCCTATTTTAAAAATGTTTGAAACTTTAAATTTTGTTCTCATTCCAAATTTGTTCAAAATTAGAAAAACAATCCAATTTTTTAAAACAAATTGTGTTTTCCAGAAAAGTTGAGATATTCAAAATAAAATTGCATGTTAGAAATTGTTCCATTTTTTCCAAAAAAAGTGTGTTCTCCAAAACAAATTGGGATTTTCAAAATAAAATTGGATTTTACCAGATTCTATAAATATGCTTGTTCAGTGAAATGCTCACAAATTCATAATAATGATCGTGGTTAAAATAAAACATTTTGAAAATTATTATAAATGTCAATATCATGTTCCAGTTTTAAAAAATTATCCCAAATTCAAAAAAAGTTGGTGGTTTTTCAAAGGTTCATGTTTTCAATAATGTTTTTTGAATTTTCAAAATCTCCCTATTTCAAATGTTGTTCATCTTTTTCAAAATGAATGAAATTTTCGAAAATGTTTTCAGGATTTAAAAAATTCTTCATGTTTTAAAAATATTTTGCAATTCATAAATATTAATTTATTTTTGGAAAATAAAAAATAGAAATATATTTTGAATATGGTGATGTAGTATGTCCTTAAACATTTGCGCTGGTCATTGGTAACAGGACCCGTTTATTTGATTGGCCAGCACCTAGTGGTCGAGCTTTTAGGTCATGAGTTCGATCCTTCAACTTGTCATTTTTTAGATTTATACTTGTACCTTACAAACACAGGTCCTTTTGGTGCCTGCTAGTGGGCTGGCCTAGACGCTAACCATTGTGCGTCCCATGCGCTATTGACGATAAAAGAGTATGTTTTTTTGGCTATAACTGAAAGAAATTGTGGGCACAAGCCAATAACAGAGAATATGCTGAATTGGCTCTAACGAAAAGAACGGTAGGCACATGAAACCCTGATAAAGAAGGGATTGCCTGGTTATGCGTGGATTATGTTAATGAAACTTGATTTATGCACTGCAATTAGTAATCCACCCAGTTACATCGTAGTAGGAGAGAGTGGCGAAGTAATCGTGCCATGAAGGTCGCCGCGCAACCACCAAATGAGAAGGACCCACAAGCCCGACACGATGGCGAACCCAAAGGAAAAAAGGCACGAGTTGGTTGGTCGTCGCCATGCCAACTAACCCCACCACAGCTCCTCGCCTGTCGCCCCACTGCTGTGCAGGCCGTTTTTGGTGCACACATCAATTATCTCTCCCATTGCTTCTCAAAAGAATATCTCTATCGTTGCAACGCACGGGCATAAGTGCTAGTAATAATAAAGGAAGGTGTGTCTCTTCGATTTTTTTGTCCGTCCACCATCTTCATATGTTATTTTACTCGAGGTGGTACTTAAATTTTGTGCGTCTATCCATTTAGTTTTTTGGGCTTGGCCTCAACATGCACTGTAGCCCAGATTTTC
This sequence comes from Aegilops longissima, assembly GCA_021605205.1. Classification (NCBI taxonomy): domain Eukaryota; kingdom Viridiplantae; phylum Streptophyta; class Magnoliopsida; order Poales; family Poaceae; genus Aegilops; species Aegilops longissima. The sequence continues at coordinate 850,224,017 of CM038677.1, forward strand.
GTCCACCCAGGCCATGTATAAAAAATCTTGGCAAATGCATGCCCTTTGCCAAGGGCGCGCCCGATTGGGCCAGCCCAGATACATCATGGTAATGTACGAGTTCTGACTGTAGTAGTAAAACTGTCAAAAATAGAAGCAGGTTTAGCAAACGTTTCCCCTCTGGTTTAGGGTTGTAGGTTCTTCCGGAGGCCATCTGTCACCACCTTAATACGACCGTTGTTTCTTTTCGGGCTAATCACCGGGAGATCCCAACATCCCTCTACCCAACCTTGATCGAACTTTTGGCTCGCGATAGGCCATTAAGAGTTCCTGCAACGCCTGAACCAGAAACTGTGTATGGATTAAGATCAATGTTTTCAAGCCCTTGAAGAATGTGCTCTCAATTATACGAGACTCGAATACCAAGCAAGAAATAGAAAGGTCTGTGGGCCACGGAGGAGAGCGGCGGTAGCAGCAAGGCAGGAGAAGCCAGGGTTAGGGGTGATAGCTGCTTGGCACGCATCCGCGCCGGAGTCGCCATCGGTGGCGCTGTCGATGGAGTAGTCGGTGATGTCTATGGGACTTATGCCGCTATCAGATTAACGGTCCCTCGGTTGCTGAAGATCAGACACATCAGACAAGCCACCGTTGGCAGCGCTGTGGTATTTGATAACCCACAAGTGTAGGGGATAGCAACAACTTTCGAGGGTAAAGTATTCAACCCAAATTTATTGATTCAACACAAAGGGAGCCAAACAATATTCTTGTGTATTAGCAGTTGAGTTGTCAATTCAACCACACCTGGATAACTTAGTATCTACAGCAAAGTATTTAGTAGCAAAGTAGTATGATAATAAAGGTAACGATAACAAAAGTAATGTTTTTGGGTTTTATAGTGATTGTAACAATAGCAACGGAAAAGTAAATAAGCGAAACACAAGATGTGAAAAGCTCGTAGGCAATGGATCAGTGATGGATAATTATGCCGGATGCGATTCCTCATGTAATAGCTATAACATAGGGTGACACAGAACTAGCTCCAGTTCATCAATGTAATGTAGGCATGTATTCCGTAAATAGTCATACGTGCTTATGGAGAAGAACTTGCATGACATCTTTTGTCCTACCCTCCCGTGGCAGCAGGGTCCTAGCGGAAACTAAGGGATATTAAGGCCTCCTTTTAATACAGAACCGGAACAAAGCATTAACACATAGTGAATACATGAACTCCTCAAACTACGGTCATCACCGAGAAGTATCCCGATTATTGTCACTTCGGGGTTGTCGGATCATAACACATAATAGGTGACTATAGACTTGCAAGATAGGATCAAGAACACACATATATTCATGAAAACATAATAGGTTCAGATCCGAAATCATGGCACTCGGGCCCTAGTGACAAGCATTAAGCAGAGCAAAGTCATAACAACATCAATCTCAGAACATAGTAGATACTAGGGATCAAACCCTAACAAAACTAACTTGATTACATGGTAAATATCATCCAACCCATCACCGTCCAGCAAGCCTACGATGGAATTACTCACGCACGGCCGTGAGCATCATGAAATTGGTGATGGAGGATGGTTGATGATGACGACGACGACGAATCCCTCTCTCCGGAGCCCCGAACGGACTCCAGATGAGCCCTCCCGAGAGAGATTAGGGCTTGGCGGCGGCTCCGTATCATAAAACGCGATGAAACTTTCTCTCTGATTTTTTCCTCCGCGAAACGGAATATATAGAGTTGGAGTTGAGGTCGGCGGAGCTCCAGGGGGCCCAGGAGACAGGGGGCGCGCCCAGGGGGAGAGGGCGCGCCCCTCACCCTCCTGGACAGGCTGTGGGCCTGCTGGCCTTGATTCTTTCGCTAGTATTTTTTATATTTTCCAAAAAGTGCCTCCATGGATTTGCAGGTCATTCCGAGAATTTTTGTTTTCTACACATAAAACAACATCATGGTAATTCTGCTGAAAACAGCGTCAGTCCGGGTTAGTTCCATTCAAATCATGCAAATTAGAGTCCAAGACAAGGGCAAAAGTGTTTGGGAAAGTAGATACGTTGGAGACGTATCAACTCCCCCAAGCTTAAACCTTTGCTTGTCCTCAAGCAATTCAGTTGATAAACTGAAAGTGATAAAGAAAAACTTTTACAAACTCTGTTTGCTCTTGTTGTTGTAAACATACAAAGCCAGCATTCAGGTTTCAACAAATATTATGAACTAACCATACTCACAATAACACCTGGGCCTCACAATTATCCATATCAATAGCATAATTAGCTAGCGAGCCATAATAATAAAACTCGGATGACAACACTTTCTCAAAATAATCATAACATGATATAACAAAATGGTATCTCGCTAGCCCTTTCTGAGACCGCAAATCATAAATGCAGAGCACCTTTAAAGATCAAGGATTGACTAGACATTGTAATTCATGGTAAAAGAGATCCAGTCAAGTCATACCCAATATAAATCAATAGTAATGAATGCAAATGACAGTGTGCCCTCCAGCAGGTGCTTTTTAATAAGAGGGATGATGACTCAACATAAAAGTAAATAGATAGGCCCTTCGCAGAGGGAAGCAGGGATTCGTAGAGGTGCCAGAGCTCGATTTTAAAATAGAGATTGAATAACATTTTGAGCGGCATACTTTAGCTGTCAACGCAACAACTATGAGATGGCTGTATCTTCCATACTACATGCATTATAGGCAGTTCCCAAACAGAATGGTAAAGGTTTATACTCCCCCAACCACCAACAGGCATCAATCCATGGCTTGCTCGAAACAACGAGTGCCTCCAACTAACAACATCCCTGGGGGAGTTTTGTTTAATTATTTTGATTTGCTTTGATCTTTTTGGATCATGGGACTAGGCATCCCGGTTACCGGCCCTTTCTCGTGAATGAGGAGCGGAGTCCACTCCTCTTGAGAATAACCCACCTAGCATGGAAGATATAGGCAACCCTAGTTGAAACATGAGCTGCTCAAGCATACAAAACAGAATTTCATTTGAAGGTTTGGGGTTTGGCACATAAAAAATTACTTGGAACGGCAGGTAAATACCGTATATAGGAAGATATAGTGGACTCATATGGAATAACTTTGGGGTTTATGGAATTTGGATGCACAAGCAGTATTCTCGCTTAGTACAGGTGAAGGCTAGCAAAAGACTGGGAAGCGACCAACTGAGAGAGCGACAACAGTCATGGACATACATTAAAATTAATTTACACCGAGTGCAAGCATGAGTAGAATATAATCCACCATGAACATAAATATCATGAAGGCTATGTTGATTTGTTTCAACTATATGCGTGAACATGTGCCAAGTCGAGTCACTCAATTCATTCAAAGGAGGATACCATCCCATCATACCATATCATAATCATTCTAATAGCATGTTGGCACGCAAGGTAAACCATTATAACTCATAGCTAATTAAGCATGGCATAATCAACTATAATCTCTAAATGTCATTGCAAATATGTTTACTTCATAATAAGCTGAATTAGAAACGATGAACTCATCATATTTACAGAAACAAGAGAGGTCGAGTTCATACCAGCTTTTCTCATCTCAATAAGTCCATCATATATCGTCATTATTGCATTTCACTTGCACGACCGAACGATGTGTATAATAATAATAGTGCACGTGCATTGGACTAAGCTGGAATCTGCAAGCATTCAACTCAAAAGAGAAGACAAAGTAATATGGGCTCTAAGTTAAATAAACAATCATGCATATGAGAGCCACTTAAACATTTTCAATATGGTCTTCTCCTCTCGACCCCCAAAGGAAAGAAAAATAAAACTATTTACACGGGAAAGCTCCCAACAAGTAAGAAGAAGAACGGGAAATCTTTTTGGGTTTTCAATTTAATTTCTACTACAAGCATGGAAATTAAACTAACTATTTTTTTTGTTTTTTCTCAATGTTTAACAAACACATAAGAAGAAAGCAAGAAAAATAAAAAGAAAATTAAACTAGCATGGATAATACAATGAAAGAGTATGAGCACCGACGACTACTGTATGAACATGAATGTAAAGTCGGTGAGAAATACGTACTCCCCCAAGCTTAGGCTTTTGACCTAAGTTAGTCTAATACCAAGGACCGCTTGGCTGATATCCGTAGTTGTAGCTGGGGTCGTACTAAGATGCAGCAGCAATTGCCTCCTGAGCCGCGGCATGTTGGCGAGCAGCCTCCGCTCTCCCCTCATGTTCAGCTGCTTCCTCCCTGGTAATAACATATCTTTCTTTTGCCTAATAATCAAAAAGGAGAGGAGCAGGAAGAGTAACATGGACGACGCTGCGTCTATCATATATTAGTCGATATTGGAGGAATTGTTCATTCCTCCTAAGAAAATGATGATTGACCATAGCGTCATAATCTAAATAAGCAGGAGGTATCATCACATCCCCCTCTGGTGGGGCTATATTTAGATAATTAGCCACACGGGTTGCATAAATTCCCCCAAATAAATCTCCAGTTCTACTATTATTCTGCAACCTACGTGCAACTATTGCCCCCAAGTTATATCCCTTATAACCCAACACAACACTCTTGAGGACACAGAGATCAGGGACACACATATGACATGCTTCATCTTTATCATTAATGCATCTACTAATGAAGAGAGCAAAATAATGTATAGCAGGAAAATGAATGCTCCCTATGGTAGCTTGTGCTATGTCCCTGGATTCTCCCATAGTAATACTAGGAAGGAATTCTCTAAATTCAGATTTGTGAGGATCATTAATATTACCCCACTGCGGGAGTTTGCAAGCAGTTGTAAAATCCTCTAAGTCCATGGTATAAGATGTATCATAAATATCAAATAGGACACTAGAAGAGTAACGCGTACAGTTATATTTGAACCTCCGCACAAAGGAATCAGTCAATTGATAGTACCGAGGACACTTATCTTATAAGAAATCCTCCAGCTCAGCATTACGCACATACGCGTCAAATTCTTCTTTAAAGCCTGCTTCGACCATAAAATCGTCGGATGGCCACTCACAAGCTCGTACATCCGCGTCCTCGGTAATTCAACATCTTGCTCACGTATGGCAATTCTGGGTCCTTTCTTTACTGAGGAACCACCTTGGTACATTCTCCTAGACATAATTCTTTTTCTAAAAAATTTCTGAAATTTTAGTAACTTCAAAATAAAAGTGAATAAAACTAAACAAGATTGGTAGCAACCACTCCTACAAGTGCCTAGAACCTATATCATGCATTAGAATTGCTTGGGTCCTCATAAATTTAACATGCAAGCTCAAGAACATGGTCACCTATGCAGCAAAAATTTGCAATGAATAAAGCACTAGAACAAAAACTTATTATAACGATGGAGGAGTCACATACCAAGCAACAATCTCCCAAAGAAGTTTTGTGAATGGAGCTTTGAGCAAGGAGATCGAAAATCGCAGCAAAATGAGCTAGAACTCGTGCTTGAGCTGGATGGGGATTTTTTTTTAGAAGAAGATGGAGTGTGTGGGTGCTGGCATAAGTGGAGGGGGGCCACCGTGGGCCCAGGAGACAGGGGGCGCGCCCTATAAGTGTGGGCGCGCCCTGGACCCTCCTGGCCAGGTGCTTGCCCCTCCTGCAGTGTTCTTAGTGCCTAAAATCCTCAAATATTTGAGAAAAAATCATACTAAATTGGCAGGGCATTTGGAGCACTTTTATTTTCGGGATATTTTTTATTGCATGGATAATTTAGGAAACAGACGGATAATACTATTTTTTCTTTATTTATTCTAAATAACAGAAAGTAAAAAGAGGGTACAGAAGGTTGTGCCTTCTAGTTTCATCCATCTCATGATCATCAAAATGAATCCACACTAAGTTACCTCAACGGGGATATGAACATCCCCAATAATAAGAATATCATACTTTTTCTTGACAGTAGGGAAAGGAAATTCAAAACCTCCAATAATGATAGTTGGAACTTTTCCAATAGAATTGATGCTATGAACTTGAGATTGTTTCCTCGAAAAGTGTACCGTATGCTCATTACCATTAACATGAAAAGTGACATTGCCTTTGTTGCAATCAATAACAGCCCCTGCAGTATTCAAAAAAGGTCTACCAAGGATAATCGACATACTATCGTCCTCGGGAATATCAAGAATAACAAAGTCCGTTAAGATAGTGACATTTGCAACCACAACAGGCACATCCTCACAAATACCGACAGCTATAGCGGTTGATTTATCAGCCATTTGCAAAGATATTTCTATAGGTGTCAACTTATTCAATTCAAGTCTACGATATAAAGAGAGAGGCATAACACTAACACCGGCTCCAAGATCACATAAAGCAGTACTAACATAATTTCTTTTAATGGAGCATGGTATAGTTGGTACCCCCGGATCTCCAAGTTTCTTTGGTATTCCACCCTTAAAAGTGTAATTAGCAAGCATGGTGGTAATTTTAGCTTCTTGTATCTTCCTTTTATTTGTAATGATATCCTTCATATACTTAGCATAATAATTTACTTTAAGCATATCAGTTAAACGCATACGTAAGAAAATAGGTCTAATCATTTTAGCAAAGTGCTCAAAATCTTCATCATCCTTTGTCTTGGATGGTTTAGGAGGAAAGGGCATGGGTTTCTGAACCCATGGTTCTCTTTCTCTACCGTGCTTCCTAGCAAAAAAATCTCTCTTATCATAACGTTGATTCTTTGATTGTGGGTTATCAAGATCAACAGCAGGTTCAATCTCTACTTCATTGTTTTTGCTAGGTTGAGCATCAACATGAACATTATCGCTAGGTTCATGTTCATCACCTGATTGTGTTTCAGCATCAGAGATAGAAATATCATTGGGATTATCAGGTGTGTCTACAGTAGGTTCACTAGAAGCATGCAAAGTCCTATCATTTTTCTTTTTCTTCTTTTTAGAAGGACTAGGTGCATCTAAATTGTTTCTGTGAGAATCTTGCTCGATTCTCTTAGGATGGCCTTCAGGATACAAAGGTTCCTGAGTCATTCTACCAGTTCTAGTAGCCACTCTAACAGCAAAGTCATTCTTATTATTTAATTCATCAAGCAAATCATTTTGAGCTATAAGTACTTGCTCATCTTGAGTAGAAACCATAGAAGCATATTTGCTAACGAGTGTGAGTTCACCTTTAACTCTAGCCATATTATCGCTCACGCGTCCTATCTCAAAAGCATTATTCTTTAACTCTCTACCAACATAAGCATTAAAACTTTCTTGTCTAGCCATAAAGTCATCAAATTCATCTAAACATGGGCTATGAAATTTAGTAGAGGGGATTTCAACTTTATCATACCTATAGAGAGAATTTACCTTTACTACAGGTGTCGAGTTATCAAGAAAATGTGGTTCTTCAACAGGCGGTATATTAAGACCATGTATTTCTTCAATAGGTGGTAAATTCTTAACATCTTCAGCTTTAATACCTTTTTCTTTCATTGATTTCTTTGCCCCTTGCATATCTTCAAGACTGAGAAATAAAACACCTCTCTTCTTCGGAGTGGGTTTAGGAATAGGCTCAGGAGTTGGCTCAATTGGTTTAGGAATTGCCTCAGGAATTGGCTCAGGAAGAGTCCAATTATTTTCATTAGTCAACATATTATTCAATAGTAATTCAGCTTCATCGACTATTCTTTCCCTGAAAACACAACCAGCAGAACTATCCAAGTAATCCTTGGAAGCATCGGTTAGTCCATTATAAAAGATATCAAGTATTTCATTTTTCTTGGGAGGATGATCAGGCAAAGCATTAAGTAATCGGAGAAGCCTCCCCCAAGCTTGTGGGAGACTCTCTTCTTTGATTTGCACAAAATTATATATTTCCCGCAAGGCAGCTTGTTTCTTATGAGCAGGGAAATATTTAGCAGAGAAGTTATAAATCATATCCTGGGGACTACGCACACAACCAGGAGCAAGAGAATTATACCAAGTCTTAGCATCACCCTTTAATGAGAATGGAAATATCTTAGGGATATAATAATAGCGAGATTTATCATCATGGGTAAACAGGGTAGCTATATCATTCAACTTGGTAAGATGCGCCACAACAGTTTCAGATTTAAAGCCATAAAAAGGATCAGATTCAACTAAATTAATAATTTTAGGATCAACAGAGAGTTCATAATCCTTATCAGTAACACAGATAGGTGAAGTAGCAAAAGAAGGGTCGGATTTCATTCTAGCATTAAGAGACTGCTGCTTCCATTTAGCTAATAATTTCTTTAGATTGTATCTATCATTGCAAGCAAAGATAGCTCTAGCAGCTTCTTCATTCATAACATAACCCTCAGGAACAACAGGCAATTCATAATCATTGTGAGAACTTTCATCATCACTATCATCAATAATAGCATCTTCAATAATTTCATTCTCTCTAACCATAGCAAGTTGTTCATCAAGAAATTCACCTAACGGCAAAGTAGTATCACACACAGAAGTAGTTTCATCGTAAGTATTAGTACGTCTCCGTCGTATCTATAATTTTTGATTGTTCCATGCCAATATTCTTCAACTTTCATATACTTTTGGCAACTTTTTATACTATTTTTGGGACTAACATATTGATCCAGTGCCCAGTGCCAGTTCCTGTCTGTTGCATGTTTTTGGTTTCGCAGAATATCCATATCAAACGGAGTCCAAACGGGATAAAAACGGACGGAGCTTATTTTTGGAAATTTGGAAAATTTGGAAGGAAAATCAACGCGAACCAGTGCCCGAGGTGGCCACGAGGCAGGGGGCGCGCCCCTACCCTCGTGAGCCCACCGTAAGGTGGTTGACGCTCTTCTTTTGCCGCAAGAAAGCTAATATTTGGAAAAAAATCACGGCAAAGGTTTCAGGCCAATCGAAGTAACGGATCTCCATATATACACGAAACGGTGAAATAGAGCCAGAACAGAATGCAGAAACAGAGAGATAGATCCAACCTTGGAGGGGCTCTCGCCCCTCCCAAGCTATGGGAGCCAAGGAACAGAGGGGAAACCTTCTCCCATCTAGGGAGGAGGTCAAGGAAGAAGAAGAAGAAGGGGGCCTCTCCCCCTGCTTCCGGTGGCGCCGGAGCGCTGCCGGGGGCCATCATCATCACCGCGATCTTCACCAACACCGCCGTCATCTTCACCAACATCTCCATCACCTCCCCCCTTCTATATTTAGCGGTCCACTCTCCCGCAACCCGCTGTACCCTCTACTTGAACATGGTGCTTTATGCTTCATATTATTATCCAATGATGTGTTGCCATCTTATGATGTCTGAGTAGATTTTCGTTGTCCTATTAGTGATTGATGAGTTGCTATGATTGGTTTGAGTTGCATGTTTTATTATTGGTGCTGTCCTATTGTGCCCTCCGTGTCGCGCAAGCGTGAGGGATTCCCGCTGTAGGGTTTGCAATATGTTTATGATTTGCTTATGGTGGGTGGCGTGAGTGACAGAAGCACATACCCGAGTAAGTAGGTTGTTTGCGTATGGGATAAAGGGGACTTGATACTTTAATGCTATGGTTGGGTTTTACCTTAATGAATCTTTAGTAGTTGCGGATGCTTGCTAGAGTTCCAATCATAAGTGCATATTATCCAAATAGAGAAAGTATGTTAGCTTATGCCTCTCCCTCAAATAGAATTGCAATAGTGATTCAGTTGCCTAGGGACAATTTCACAACTCCTACTACCACTTTTCCACACTCGCTATATTTACTTTATTGCTTATTTATCTAAACAGCCCCTAGTTTTATTTTCGCGTTCTTTACTTTCTTGCAAACCTATCCTGTCACACCTACAAAGTACTTCTAGTTTCATACTTGTTCTAGGTAAAGCGAACGTCAAGCGTGCGTAGAGTTGTATCGGTGGTCGATAGAACTTTAGGGAATATTTGTTCTACCTTTAGCTCCTCGTTGGGTTCGACACTCTTACTTACCGAAAACTGTTGCGATCCCCAATACTTGTGGGTTATCAAGTATCATGCATAGCAGAAGTGGCATCATCAATAACATGCGACATATCAGAATTCATAGCAGTAGCAGGTTTAGGTGTCGCAAGCTTACTAATAACGGAAGGAGAATCTAGTGCAGAGCTAGATGGCAGTTCCTTACCGCCCCTCGTAGTTGAGGGCAAAATCTTAGTTTTGACGTCTTTCAAGTTCTTTATACTGATCAGCAGATATAAATCCCAAGTGACTCAGAGAATAGAGCTATGCTCCCCGGCAACGGCGCCGAAAATTAGTCTTGATAACCCACAAGTGTAGGGGATCGCAACAGCTTTCGAGGGTAAAGTATTCAACCCAAATTTATTGATTCGACACAAGGGGAGCCAAAGAATATTCTTGAGTATTAGCAGTTGAGTTGTAAATTCAACCACACCTGAATAACTTAGTATCGGCAGCAAAGTATTTAGTAGCAAAGTAGTATGAGAATAAAGGTAACGTAACAAAAGTAATGTTTTGGGGTTTTATAGTGATTGTAACAATAGCAACGGGAAAGTAAATAAGCGAAACACAAGATGTGAAAAACTCGTAGGCAATGGATCAGTGATGGATAATTATGCCGGATGCGATTCCTCATGTAATAGCTATAACATAGGGTGACACAGAACTAGCTCCAGTTCATCAATGTAATGTATGCATGTATTCCGTAAATAGTCATACGTGCTTATGGAAAAGAACTTGCATGACATCTTTTGTCCTACCCTCCCGTGGCAGCGGGGTCCTAGCGGAAACTAAGGGATATTAAGGCCTCCTTTTAATAGAGAACCGGAACAAAGCATTAACACATAGTGAATACATGAACTCCTTAAACTACAGTCATCACTGAGAAGTATCCCGATTATTGTCACTTCGGGGTTGTCGGATCATAACACATAATAGGTGACTATAGACTTTCAAGATAGGATCAAGAACACACATATATTCATGAAAACATAATAGGTTCAGATCGGAAATCATGGCACTCGGGCCCTAGTGACAAGCATTAAGCATAGCAAAGTCATAGCAACATCAATATCAGAACAAAGTGGATACTAGGGATCAAACCCTAACAAAACTAACTTGATTACATGGTAAATCTCATCCAACCCATCACCGTCCAGCAAGCCTACGATGGAATTACTCACGCACGGCGGTGGGCATCATGAAATTGGTGATGGAGGATGGTTGATGATGACGACGGCGACGAATCCCCCTCTCCGGAGCCCCGAACGGACTCCAGATCAGCCCTCCCGAGAGAGATTAGGGCTTGGCGGTGGCTCCGTATCGTAAAACGCGACGAAACTTTCTCTCTGATTTTTTTCTCCGTGAAACAGAATATATAGAGTTGGAGTTGAGGTCGGCGGAGCTCCAGGTGGCCCAGGAGACAAGGGGGCGCGCCCAGGGGCAGAGGGCGCGCCCCCACCCTCCTGGACAGGCTGTGGGCCCCCTGGCCTTGATTCTTTCACTAGTATTTTTTATATTTTCCAAAAAGTGCCTCCGTGGATTTGCAGGTCATTCCGAGAACTTTTGTTTTCTACACATAAAACAACATCATGGTAATTCTGCTGAAAACAGCGTCATTCCGGGTTAGTTCCATTCAAATCATGCAAATTAGAGTCCAAAACAAGGGAAAAAGTGTTTGGAAAGTAGATACGTTGGAGACGTATCAGATAGGATGAGCATCTTCATACATTTGAAGATCGCTAAGCGGAAGCGTCACTAGAACGCGGATGAGGGAGTCGTACTCGCAGCGTTTCAAATAACGGAAGATCCGATCTAACACCGAACGGACGGCGCCTTCGCGTGTAACACACGTACAGCCCGGGGACGTCTCCTCCTTCTTAATCAATCAAGGGGAGAGGAGAAATTGAGGGAGAGCTCCGACAGCATGACGACGTGGTGGTGGAGCTTGCAGTTCTCCGGCAGGGCTTCGCCAAGCACTACGGAGGAGGAGATGGAGTTGGAGAGGGGGAGGGCTGCGCCAGGGGAAAGGTGTGGCAGCCCTCCAACCAGGGCCGGCCCTGAGGGGGGGCGAACGAGGCGGCCACCCCGGGCCCCCAAAAGTCAGGGGCCCCCTCGCAGGTATGTGTACCAAGGGTACAATACAGGTATATACCTCGAGCTCTAAAAAAAAGGTATATACCAAACTGAACCAAACTCAGCGACGCCTCAACCTCGCGTGCTTGGCCTAGGAAAGAAAAGGAGAGATGACGGGCCTGGCCCATGCTTGCACGTACAGGCAGAGACCTGCATAGGAAAGGAATCGCTAGTTCTCAAAAAAAAAGAGAGGAAGGAATCGCTCGATTCACGCACGATTTCCTTTTCCTTCGGATCGTTTGGTCATCTCACTCCCTGCCCTTTTGCATGTGCCCTGACCGCTGTTCGTCTAATCGTGTTCAAGATCTCAACTCTACCTCCTGACAACCGACGCGATGACCGCGGCAGGTATCTCTCTCGCAAGCCTTCTGCCCTCGCCTGTTCTTCTTGTTTCTTTCCTTTTCTAATCCCAATTTCCGATCGATCGATCGAACTGGTCAATAGGGATTTGTTTTCAGGTGATCAAATCATTGCGCACACATAGCTAAATTAGACTACACAGAGAAGGTACTATACTATGCCCTCGCAGATTTTGTCATTATATTAGATTCAAATCTTCTGTATCTAATATTTTACTTTCAATTTTAGCACCCTCATGTCGGGTTCTGGTAGAAAGTATCCATCCGGATCTGATAAAAGAAAAAGGAAGAAGGAGGTAGTTGAGATGAAAGCATCATTGAGAGAGGATCCCTTCTTAATATCAGAAGACGATGCTGCCATCAACATGGATGATATCAATGTGAGCAATCATGCGCCCATATTTAATTCATCCGCGGCAGAATTTGCTAGTGTCGTTGGGGAATCAGTTATACCTGTGGATTTATGATCGAAGCAATTTGGGTAATCTTGATAACAAAGCTAGGGATATATTAGTGGGAAAAGGGACTAAAAGGGAAGAAGAAAACACTAAATATTCTTTGGATGAAAATTCAAGACATTTTTTTCCGTATAGTCATTACTCAAGAGAAATGTGCAATGAAGAGGTGCGTGATAGGAAATGCTTAATTTTTTCAAAACTCGAAAAAAAGTGTTTTGTTTTTGCGTAAACTTTTCAATTCTGGTAAATGCAAGAGCGCATTGGGTCATGATGGGTTTTGTGATTGGAAGCATATTATTGAGAGACAGGAAGAACATTAATCTAGTGTTGACCAACCAACATGAACTCTTGGAATGAACCGATAACTAGACTGGGCAAGCATTAAACAAATTGATGAAGAGTTGCAACAGCTTGGCAACATTATGCATTGAGAAAAAATTGCTTGATGAATTGATATTGATACTATCATTAGCGATTTTGCATCTCGGAATGTTAGGAGAATTTTTTAAAAGAATATGTAACATATTGTTTGATATGCACTTAATTGTTTTCTTTGATACAATTTATATCTACATATAATGGTTCGTAGCTAGACATTTATACTAAGGGCCCCTGAAGGGCCCCCATTGTAATTTCGCCCCGGGCCCCTGAAATCACAGGACCGGCCCTGCCTCCAACCCCCCCACTATTTATAGGGGGAAGGGGAGAGGGGTCCGGCCCCCTCCAGATGGATCTAAAGGGGGAGGGGGGGCAAGGGGGGGAGGCCTGCCCCCCAAGCCAAGGGGGGCGCCCCCTTTAGGGTTCCCCCCCAAACCTAGGCGCATGGGCCCTAGGGGGGTGGCGCCCAGCCCACTTAGGGGCTGGTTCCCCTCCGTATTCAGCCCATAGGGCCATCCGGGGCAGGTGGACCCTCCCGGTGGACCCCCGGACACCTTTCGGTGGTCCCGGTACAATACCTGTAACCCTCGAAATTATTCCGTTGACTGAAACCGGACTTCCCGTATATAAACTTTACCTCCGGACCATTCTGCAACTCCTCGTGACATCCGGGATATCATTCGGGACTCCGAACAACATTCGGTAACTGCATACTAATTCCCATAACAACTCTAGCGTCACCGAACCTTAAGTGCGTAGACCCTACGGGTTCGGGAATCATGTAGACATGACCGAGACAGCTCTCCGGCCAATAACCAACATCGGGATCTGGATACCCATGTTAGCTCCCACATGTTCCACCATGATCTCATCGGATGAACCACGATGTCGGGGATTCAATCAATCCCGTATGCAATTCCCTTTGTCAATCGGTACGTTACTTGCCCGAGATTCGATCATCGGTATCCCAATACCTCGTTCAATCTCGTTACCGGCAAGTCACTTTACTCGTTCCGTAATGCATGATCCCGTGACTAACTACTTAGTCACATTAAGCTCATTATGATGATGCATCACTGAGTGGGCCCAGAGATACCTCTCCGTCATACGGAGTGACAAATCCTAGTCTCGATTCGTGCCAACCCAACAGACACTTTCGGAGATACCTGTAGTGTACCTTTATAGCCACCCAGTTACGTTGTGACGTTTGGTACACCCAAAGCATTCCTACGGTATCCGGGAGTTGCACAATCTCATAGTCTAAGGAAATGATACTTGACATTGGAAATGCTTAGGATTGGGTCTTGTCCATCACATCATTTTCCTAATGATGTGATCCCGTTATCAATGACATCCAATGTCCATGGTCAGGAAACCATGACCATATATTGATCAACGAGCTAGTCAACTAGAGGCTTACTAGGGACATGTTGTGGTTTATATATTCACACATGTATTACGGTTTCCGGTCAATACAATTATAGCATGAACAATAGACAATTATCATGAACAAGGAAATATAATAATAACCATTTTATTATTGCCTCTAGGGCATATTTCCAACAGAGCCGCCATTGCATTGCCCCTTCGGGCTGCAGCGTCACGGCCCGTGGTCCCCGCGATTGGCCCGAGGTCTTCCGCCGCACCGAGGCCATACCCGCGACTGCACCGACTCGTGTGCCGCCGTTGCAATGCCCTTTCCGGCCGTAGCGCCGCAGCCTGTGGTCCACCACCGTCCCCGCGCATCGACATCTCGTGGTATGCGCCGCACCGCCTCCCCTGTTACAAGAACGCCACCGCTCGTGCTGTTGTTTGTCATGCTGTCGGGTTCGTCGTTTACTTTGAGCATCGGCACCGCGCTACTAACCTAGCCGCCGCCGCGGCCCGTCCACCCCCTTCGTCTTCATCCAGCACCAGCCCGTTGCTAGTGTCACCGTCATCTACCCTGCCAATTCAACTACTCCGACATCCGCGGGCAAAATTGGCCTCGCGTCGATTGGCGACGCAACCATCGTCGAGTACTTATCTATTGGCCTCTCTGACTTCTCCGACATGGTGTACAGTTCGTGCAGGTCCCAGTCTACGCATGCCCGGTGCTGGCAACACCGATGCATGCCTTCGTCCATGACGTGACTCCGGGCCTGGCAAGCCTGGTGCGGTGCTTCATCAATTTCGCCTTCGTCCGTATACGCATGTCTGGTTCTGGCAACACCGACGCGTGCCTTCGTCTACGACGTGTTCCCGGGTTCAGCAAACCCGGCGTGACGTCTCGTTAACATCATCTTCTTCTCAGCGCACCACTACGGCGACATCACTGCGCCCATGACTAACTCGGCGCCTCCTTACGCCCGTGGCTCCATGGCGACTTCCTCGACACCGGCTATAGGGGAGTTTCTTTTTTGTTCAAGAAGAAGAACTGCAATACATGAACATGCAGTGGAAATTGGTAACTATTGGTTGGTAACCAGTACAACCAGGCTTGAAAAAAATAGGCAACTATTGGTAGGATAAGGGCAACTTTTGTTGGGTTTAGAGGCGAGTGTTTGGTATTTTTGGGCAACCAATTAGAGAAACAGATTGTACAACACAGAGTCGGCAACAGAAGGAAATTTTGTGTTCCATGTTTTCTAAATTATTTAGTGACTGTTAGATTTTTGTTTCTTTTTCTATAGAAATGTTCGTTTTATTTTTCAGCAACATCTTTACGCCCAATATCAATGCATTTTATTCCTTCCTCTTTTGCCAGAGGTTATAGCGTGATTACTTCTTGAGGCTTGGTGGAGACCTAGTGGTGTGTGAAGTCTCTTTCTCTGTCCACATTGTGTGTTAGGTTCCACGCCAGGGTAGGAAATAGCAGCCATTTGATCGTATGGCTAGTACACTTTGACATTATGCGGCCGGTTTTTTTTTACTTGTGTATATAATGCACTTATATATGTGTTGCTGCCACCTATATATATGTGTTACTGCCACCTATATATGATGTCCTCTACTTTTTTTTGGTTCTTTGTTTTTTTTCTTTTTCACAAAGGTTGCCTAATATTACTTCAAGGAGCTTATAGGGGCAATAGTCCCTTTTTTAATGCCTAGCACTAGTTGCTTCAAATTTTAGCATGACTTGCCTGAAATCACAAGCAAAGTTGCTTCATGTTTTTACTTTTGCATAGGGGATGCATGCTATTTTTAGTACAAGGAAATTTCTTTGATATGGGTAGCTGTCTTTTTTACATGTAATAGTTGCTTCAAATTTTAACACGAGTTGCCTAAAATCACTGGTAAAGTTGCCTCATGTGGTTTTACTTTTTGGATAACAGCACAGCCCATACATGTATGAACTGTTTTTTAAGGTTCTCTACTTGTAGTACATAGTTTCCTAGATTTTCGGGAGCTTTCTTTTCAAGTTCGTACAAGCCATACCAACTTCTTATCTTTGTGCGAAAGGAGCCAAACCAAGCTTTTACTGATCATCAAACTATTTTTTTGTGTTTTTTTTGCTGTTCAAGTATTCCTAGTAATTCAAACAATTGAAAGTGGAAGGTGGGGGAGTGGACGGAGATGTAAAAAGGTTTTGTCACCTGTTTATTGCTGCAACTTGATTGACACGTTTAAGCTTAAGGAGGTGAGAAATATGCTCTGTTCAAGGCGTTATGATTACCATGGTTAGTAGATCTGTAGGAGAGAGGATTCTGGAGAGGGTTAGGTGGGAATGAGAGGAAGAACAACAGGCTGGAGGATTGGGGGCTTGCGTTGGTAGCCAGGAAAAGGAGGGAAAGGGGACCAGGTGGGGCGCGCAGCTTGAGTGGGCGTGCATTGGCTTGTGGTGGACCATGTGGGCTTTGTTCTTCCCCAAATGCTTAAAAGTGCAGCTGCACTTTTTTGTCATCTGGAGCGCACAATGCAACTGCCGCACGATTCCATCGCAAGGCGATCAGAGAATACATATCCTACCTGGTCGGGCGGCAGGCAGCCCAGGCGCCCCGATTACAAAATCCAAAATTCCCCTTCCTTTCACACCAGCCAACTATAATTTTCGGCCGTCTCCGACGCCCTCGCGGCGGCATTGATCAAGTTGTCGTTCCTCCTGTAGCACCGCTCATTGTCAGCCATGCTAGAGCGACCCCTACCGGTGCCTTCACTCCTCATCCTCACCCATCAGTGCCGGATCGGAGACCTTCACCTCCTCCTTCCTCTCGTTCGTCGACCTTCTAGACGCGGCCACCCGGGTAGGGGGTCGCAGCTGTCCCGCTTGCTCGTCGACCCCGAGGTCAACTCGAGGATCAACCTCTGTCGGGGGCACCCATGGAATCTCCTGATTTGTGCGTGTTTGATTGTTGTAGGGACTTGAAGAGGTGCACATCAACCCTGATTTTGTGTGGACAAAGTTTGATTGTATTTGCACTGAACAAGATTCTTATGTTTTTGCATGGACAAAGTTGCTTATAGCACAGATGACAGTTGCTTGAAATCAGTATGCTCATTGCTGGGAGAAGGAACACATGTTTAGTACACATTGGTATTATGTGATAGTGCATTTTTTGTTCTTACTTGTATATATAATGCACCTATATATGCGTTACTGTTACCTATATATGTTGTCCTTTACTTGTTGTTTTGTACTTCTTTTTGTTTGCACAAGGGTTGCCTGTATCACTGCAAGTAGCTTATAGGGGCAGCAACCTCTTTTCTGATGCATGACACTAGTTGCTTCAAAATTTAGCATGAGTTGCCTGAAATCACATGCAAAGTTGTTGCATGTTTTTTTTACTTCTGCACGGCGATGGATGCTATTGCTTACTGCAAGAAACTCATATGGGTGGCAGACATTTTTTACATGCCTAATAGTAGTTGCTTCAAATTTTAATACGAGTTGCTTGAAATCACAAGTAAAGTTGCCTCATGCGGTTTTACTCTTTTGAAAATAGCACGATCCATCACGCATACATGCATTTTAATACGAACGCCGAGGGGCTCATAGAACGCCCCTCATTATTTAATTCGGGGCATTTCAGACGTACAAAATCCGGAAAAAATTAGGTGGCTGTCGTTTGATTGCTAAAGGTGAGCGGACAGGTCGGTCCAGACATTTGGGGACGGGTTGATGATCTGTGTTAGAGTTGGCCTTATGATAAGCAACTTAGAGATGAAGCTTGTCACTTTGGTGGTCATGGTAACCAACTTAGTATGCTGAGAGGTAGATACCAAGTTGTTTGGTGAACTTAATCTTTTATATATGTGGCTGCTTTTTATGTAGATACCAAGTTGTTGCCGCCTTCCCTTTGTCGTGACGGAGACGACTACGCATCGGGGACTACTCCTCCTTTGCACAACATCTGGTTTGAACGCCAAAGTTGCTCGGGAGCAGCCGAGGGGGCGACGCCGGACCGCTGTCAACAATTGACCCTTGGATCAACATGTTCATCTGTCGTGCGGACTCTTTGTCCGCCACAACAACCTCGGCTAGTAGGAGGGCTTCGCTCCTCGTCGTTTGAGGGAGCTATAGCACAACCTCCCGCTTCACTAAACTTTGCTAGATATAGATGAGGGCCATGTAACGACGTGGTGCACAATAGTGATGGCATGGTTCCGGGAGCGTGGCTCTGCTTCATTTTGAGATAGTAATGGTGGTCGTCGCAGGAGGTACAGATCGGCTGCCGTAGTGATCATTGTAGAGGAGGTCGCGAGGGACGCGATCCAACACACAGCCTGAAAAAAAAGGACAGACACGAGGGGCGCAGTCTGGAGTGAGGGCCGTCAGTCGGCTCGGCTCCAATGGTGCTAATGAGCGGCACGCTAGACGGCATGTGGACGGATCGGCAGCCGAGATGCTGCTCGGCACTGTATGTTAGGCAGTACGTCGATGGATTGATCGGCGAGGGATTGCGACGGGCGGCAACAACTAAGGAACATGAGTGCTCGCATGCGTGCAATAAGACATTGCAAAGCAGCGTTCCAGCTATTTTGCCATGCACACGTACGTGCCGCCTAGCTGCTGCATAATGGATTTCAGGGATGCATGACGGGTGGGGCGCTGGTCGTATCTGCTAGCGGTGCTGGAGCTGATCTGTTCGGGGGGCGAGCAAGGGTGCGCTGGAAGTAACGAACGAGCGCCGACGGGTAGAAAAGGCAACCTTGGCCATATCGCCACCCAGAAGCTAGGGTGGAGGCATGCGTGCGTTAGTCTTCTTATAAATATACGTATTAATTTTTTGAGAAACAAAGCAAAGAGGATGAGAAGAAAAGTGAACAAAAATGCTGCTAAAACTTCACTTTAACTGTTATACGTTTTGATGCGCCATTTCTTTGTGAGTACACTCTTTCACATAAAACTAACTGAATATTACGAAATTAAATCTCATAACAGACCTAGTAATCCTCATGAACAGTAAATTCGATTGTTATTTGGGGCTGAGCAGTGATTTTGTTTTTTATTGTGAGGGCTCCTCGGATTTTATTTAGGGCTGAAGCATTGTAAGATCATCAAAAGTTGGATCATCTTTGATCACTGAAAGTTTCAGATTTTGTTTTCATAATTTTCGAATTTACTGTTAATAAGTGTGTAGGGGCACCCGGGTGTTGAAAGTCCCGTTTCTAATTTTATTTTTGCAAATTATTTATTGATGGTCAACCTTTTTATTAAATGTTTGATTGAAAAAAAATCTAAAGCAAGTAGTATTATGAACCAGAGGTAGTTTGTAGAAAATGATTCTACTGTCGAAACAGGGATGTGCGACTAAAGCCTCATACCTGGAAACAGGGATATAGCAACCCGGAATGAAAGGAGGAAATGCATAAACTCTCATACCTGGATATTTTTCCATTTCGTGAAGCTTGTGAATTATATTTTGTGCACTCAATGATCTCGTCTTTGGATTGAAGTGTTATGACCTGCATATTAGGGGCTTAGCCCAGTTAATTGTGGCCCAGTTTATCTTATCGTTATTAGGAGTTTAGCCCAATTATCTTATTAGGAGCATTATATAAACTCGTGTAAGGACTCGTTTTGGGATTAAGCAAGAAGCAAGCATATCTGGTCGGCTTCCTTAGGGAGCCGGGAGACCTATCCCTAGCCGTCGCAGCTCTCTCTCTCTCTCTCTCTCTCTCTCTCTCTCTCTCTCTCTCTCTCTCTCTCTCTCTCTCTCTCTCGCACGCGCGCACGCAACGGCGGCGCCCCAGCGCCAGCGACCACGCCTTCCTCCACGCCATCCCTCCTTCCACCCCTACAACCTGAGACCACGCCCTGATAGGGATCCGGTTACTATCAATTTGGTATTAAATAGCTTTCGGTGCGATCATGTCCTCACCGCCGCCCACCCCTACCCTTCCGCTGCCAACGACGACGACTGTCCTGATGGCCACCACGGCCAGCGCCCCGCTCTTGCTGGTGCTGGTCACCTCCTCCGCGCCCGTCCCCATCGTCTTCACCCCGAAGGATATGACGGCTGCCATCTGGGATCTCACCCAGGTGGTCACAGGCACTTACACGTTCCTCGTGAGATTCTATGGGTCGCAGCCGCCTGTGCCCTTCGCCACCGCAGCAGCCGCCATCCTCGGCGACCCAGGTCACCGCCGCAACGCAGCAGCTAGCGTGGCACCCGCCACCAGCGGCGAACCCCGGCGCCTCCACCATGCAGCAGGGGCGACAGCTACAGCCGCCGCCACCGGCGACCGCGGCCCTGGGCATCCAGACAACGGGCCCGGGGGTGCCCATCCACCAGGTCCGGTTTCCCATGTCGCCGTCTCTGTTACCAGCTTGGCTCGCTTGGTCCCTTGCACCGGTCCAAACGACGGCCTCGGTCGGGTCGCACGTGCTGCCTCAGCCGGTGACGCACCCTGCCATGCAGTTTGGCGGGTCCTCGGGCTACGCCAAGTCCTTCGCCAGCGTCGACGGACCCCTGTTCCTGGGCGGCACCCTGATGCCCGCCTTCTCGGCCACGTCACCCTCGCCGCGCCGTGCTGACGAGGCACACCCGCCCGTCATCCATGTCCAGACGCCGCCGAGATTCTCCAAGCTGGAGTTCGCGACCTACGACGGCACCGTCAACCCCCTGAATTGGCTCAACCAATGTGACCAATTTTTTAGTTGACAACGCACGCTCGCGTCCGAACGCACCTGCATCGTCTTGTATCATCTCTGATGAGCCGCACAGACGTGGTACTACGCCCTCGAAATGGATGAGGGTGGCATGCCACCATGGGAGCGCTTCCGCGAATTGTGCCGCTTGCGCTTCGGTCCGCCTATACGCGGGAGCCGTCTGGCGGAGCTTGGGCGTCTTCCGTTCCTCACCTTGATGCAAGACTTCGACGACTGCTTCCAGGCACTGGCGTTTCACGCCACCGGCATTTCGGCTCGTCAGCGGGCTGAGCTCTTCATCGTCGGCCTACCGGATCACATTCGCGTGGACGTGGAGATGCGCGGGCCACATGACCTCCAGACGGCCATGTACTACGGCCGCGCGTTCGAGCGTCGCACGGTGGCTATCCAGCAGGTGCCACCTCCCCGGGCCGCTGGGCGACCACCCTGCCCGAAAGTTCCCACGTAGGGTCGGCCTGCCCAGGCTTCCGCGGCGCCCCTCGCCGTGGCTGCGGCACGCCCGTTCCGTCGGCTCACCCCGGCCGAACAACTCGAGCGTCGCCGCCAAGGGTTGTGCTTCAAATGTGATGAGCCCTACATACCGGGCCACGTCTGCCCACGACTCTTCTACCTGGAGGCTGCAGACTACATTGAGGAGGACCCCGCCACCATCGGGCTCGGCGACCAGCCCAACCCAGTTGACGCGGAGGTGTTTGTCGACCCTTGATCTGCCCCGCCTTCGAGCTCAAGGACGAGATGTTTGTGCAGGCGGGGAGGGATGTTATGACCGGCATATTAGGGGCTTAGCCCAGTTAGTTGTGGCCCAGTTTATCTTATTGTTATTTGGGGCTTAGCCCAATTATCTTATTAGAAGAATTATACAAACTCGTGGAAGGACCCGTTTTAGGATTAAACAAGAAGCAATCATATTTTCTCGGCTTCCTTAGGGAGCCGGAAGGCCTAACCCTAGCCTCCTCTCTCTCTCTCTCTCTCTCTCTCTCTCTCTCTCTCTCTCTCTCTCTCAAGACGCAGCGCACGTAGCAGTGCCCCAGCGCGCGCACCACGCCATCCCTCCTTTCACCCCTACAACCTGAGACCACGCCCTGATAGGGATCCGGTTCCTACCATGAAGTATCTGCACTCTAAAGCTATCTTGTGGCATAATCGTAATTGCTCGCATAGTGCGTCTCGTTGTGATCTCGTCAATCTATCACTCCAACTTTCAAGCACCTAAAAGTTGCAGCGGTGATTTATGGTCTATGAAATGGACCAGTAAACATCTTTCTATATAGGAAAAACGAATGTGTAGTCTATGCTCACCATACACATTCAAGCATCAAACCAACAAAAAAAATTCTGTAACAAGTAAACTGTGTCCCAATTGATTCAAGTCAGATCTAAGAACATGTAAAATTGCTCTTTCAGAATTGAAGAATCAAAACTAAGAGCAAAAACAATTTTCTGTGCTTTATTCTCTACAAGGCAAATTGCGCTTTCAACTTCTAGGTGTGCTTCCAGAAATGACATTCTGCAACATCTCAAACTAAAATGTAAATACAGTACGTGAAGCAAAAGTGTGAAAATCCTTTTTATATATAAAAAGTCAATGATGGATTAACCAGAGAAAAGATAAATAACCTAGAAAATCTCACGTTAATCAGAAAATGTTAGCCCTCAATCTGCAAAATCTTCCAAAAATATACTATAACAGTCCGATTTGCGTACCATAATATGGTGAGCCAAAGACGATTTGATGTGCCACATATTCGTGATGCACATAATAATTCAGATCCCTCCCGTGCAATTCAGACCCCTCCCGTACAATTCAAAAAAAAAAAAAAGATCTTAGCTTGCAGAAATCAGGTAACTAACTTGAAAGCGTGTATCTCTTCCATATATTCCTTAGCCTTATTGACTCCATGAGGAAGGCAAAAAAATTTATTTGCATACCGTAATATGAGCAATGCTAGGTTCACGAGGGATTTTTTCACATGATCAACGGACTGGCCAATGTGTGCACTTTGGATTGGAAGTTGGGGATGAGGCGGGCCCCACCCCACTGAAAATGGGAGGTGGGGTGGGATTTGTTAGTTGGAAAGATTAAGTAAAAGTTCTATAATCGTCCATGTCTGTAGGTTTTTTTAGGTGGTAAACAACTTTATTCATCAAATTCCACAAAGTGTAGGATATAAATTGGGACATGTGGTTGGCCCAACCAAATGTGGCGCCCCAGACCTCTACCAAGGGTAAATTTAGCTAAACTATGCGATTCCATATTACCAACACGACCTTCAAAAGAAAAGATACAATGAAAATGACCTGAAGGAGATATTATCTCCTGCACTATTGATCCATTCTTCCCCTTGCTTTCTCTATTAATGTCTGATATAGCTTGTTTGGAATCAGAAGAATTCAACACATTCTGTAATTTCAGATCTTCAGCGAGCGCTAGAGCTTCTCAGCATGCAATAGTCTCCAATATCAAAGGATCCCTCAAACCAGAAATGACCAGAGATGAACTTCCAAGATAATTACCAAACTGATCACGACATACAGCTGGCGACGAGCCTCCGCTTCCCACTCGGACCCAACATCGACATGGCTCTTTGCATAGCTAGCCAGAGGTGCCTTCTGTCGAGCGGATTGGGCGCCCGCTAACCCTCCTCACTACTAAGGAAAACCCTAGTAGTAGCATGGGGTTTTGCCTAGCAGTAGTGCCGTCCCCGCGCTACTGCTAGGGAGCGAGCTAACTTTTAGCTTTAGCACCGTTTTGACCCACACTACTGCTAAACCAGTTATCTGTGGCGTGGGTTTAAAACCACACTACTACTAAGTACTAGCAGCGTGGGCCTTTACCCCTAGCTACTACTATTCATCCATATTTCATTTCTTTTGTTTTTACTATATTATACACCGCTATACAAGTTTTGACACAATAACAATTAAGAGATAGTTATATCAATATGATCATGATGATATGTTATATTAGTGGGTGAAGGAAACACGAATTAGATTGGATGGATCCAAACTGACCATGTTCGGATTAGTAGATTCAGTAATCCAAACTTGGACACTTTAGATCCTTCCACTTGAATCTAAATTGTACTTCTTCCACCCAATGATATAACAACTCATCATCATCATAATAACGACTCATCATCATCATCATCAGAATAGTCATATAAGAACTAATCATTCAAGCACATTCTAGCACATAACTCATCATTAGCATCATAATAAAAGCGCATCATCATCATCATCATCATAGTCATAGCCAACACTAGCTAATTGTTCTTAGCACATGATGAGTACTAGCTACGACCCGCTGCTCTCTCCACGGTAAAATAGCATAAAACAGGATAACCCCTAACTCTACATTATGGAGAATAGAGATCCACATGTCTCCAATTTGTAGCATGCGCACCATGTTGCCTCCAAGTAGCTCCCTGCGATCGTTCATAACTTTTCTCTATCCTTTGATTGTGAGGTCTTCATCAATTCGAGAAATCGAGTATGCACTCACTACAAGAAATATGTCAACTTGTGACCTTATGTCATTGATCCTGGAAGAAATGGTCGTAAATGTACGACCATTCGAAACCCTAAACCATAATGACCATTTCGGTCGGAAATGGTCAGAAAGCAGACATCACTGGTTCTCTGCCTTATTTCTAGCTGATCACAACCAATATAGATGGTCATATCCTTGTAAATTGTGTTGCATTGCTATGACTAGGCGCCTCCTCATCAGTTTTGCCTCTGTCATGTCCATGTGTCAATTTTTCCCTATGTGTCAATTTTTGCCCTAAGTTGTGAAGCAGCCACATTTTTGTCATTCCCAAAATTCCCAAAAAATTTCATAAGTTCATTGGATCATATGTTCCTCAAATATGTCAAAAACCTTCCTTCATTAGTTCACAAATAATTCAGGAATATTCATCTTCCTATTTATATTTTACTAATTGCCCTCAAAATTTTGGCACTTTTCCTATCCAAATAATTGCCTCATGACAAAATTCAGTTTCCATTTGCCTAGTAAATCATTCTCAGCAAATTTCCAAAGTTTATGTTCCACTGGAAGCTTTGTGAAGAAAGTATTAGCTAGGAATATCCTAATGAGTTGACTTTTTACCATATCTTCTATACACCCAAAGAGGATGTTAGGACAAACAAAGAGGAGGTTACCAGGCGAGGAGCTCATGTGTGAGGCGGCGCCCGAGTCGAGGTACCACTCTGCGTGGTACCAAAGGACGATGGGCCGGCGGTGACGCTGTGGAGCATGGCCTGGAGTGAGGCCATGTCCCAGGCATGGGACGGCGACGAGGACATGGGCCAGCGTCTGGATGACCGTAGCCAGCGGGCGGCCCATACCCAGGTGCACTGGCGGCACCATAGCCATACTGCAGAAGCGCGAGTGGAGTGGGTGCCACAAGCATGGCTTGCTGAGGTGGCATGCAAGGGCGGGGTCCCACCACACCGGAGTCGGGAGCATGCCAGGAATCGGCCAAGCCTGGAGAAGGCATGTCCACGAGTTGGCCTCGGGTGCCGGTGCAGGAATAGACGGCGGGTACGTCGCGGGGTTGGGTGCAGAAGGTGCCTGGAGAGCAGCGTCGTTGCCACGACCGTGGCGGTGCCTGTGCCCGCACCCGCGGGTGTTGTTGTTAGAGGGCGTAGGCGATGGGGGCGCGACCCCGCGTCCGGCGACCAGCGTGCTGCAGGCGCACTGACTGCCCAGCGCGGTGCTCCTCCAGAAGGAGGAATGAACGCACCTAGAGAAAGGAAGGCAGGGCACCTAGAGGTGATGTGGGGGATCACGGCGTGGAACTGGCGGTTGAGCCCGCGAAGGAGCAGAAACACCCGTCGTGTCTCCGTCATGGACTGGCCAAGGTCTTGCACTTGGTCGGTGAAGGATTTCAGCTTGTCGCAGTACTGCATTACAATTAGATCACCCTGGACGAGCGTGTGGTAGTCGACATCGACGTAGGCGACGCGGGCAAGTTGTTTGCCATGGAAGATGCCATCGACCTCTATCCAGTCCACAAGCACGGTGTCATCAGGCTGCATGATGGCCTCGAGGAACTCCGGTGAGATGGTGGTGTAGAGCCAGTGCACCATGACGTGGTCAGCCATCGGCCACTCGGGGTCGTCGAGGTGTGAAACCGCTTCCGGATCGACATGGTCATGCAGCGCGAACATGCCGACAACGGTGTATAAGTGGCGGCGCCACTGGGAGTAGTCTCCGGCACGGAGGTCGAGCTTCATAGGGACATGATGGCGGATGTCGATGGTCTGAAGGATCGACGTGGAGAAGGAGGGTGCCACGACGATGGCTGGCGAGGCGACTGGAGGTGGTGCGGGAAGGGCCACCGCAGGGACGCAATAGGTGCAGTGGCGCCCAAAGCTGCAGCAGGGGCCGCAGCAGGGGCCGCATCGGCGCTCGGAGGAGGCGCATCGGCCAGAGGTACAGCATGGAGAATATCGGCGGCGGCTAGCACATGGCAGCGGAAGCAGGACCTGGGACCTGCATGAAAAGGTTGTGCAGGTCAGAAACGTCTGATACCATGTTAGGAGAGGAGATTAGGGAGAATCACACCACACTTTGATTGTGCACATGCAGGGGGTATATGTACAGCTTGGAGCGGCCACTGCCTAGTGGTGATCATGGGGTGGACAACTACCTCAACGTGCACAACTCCTTTTTTTCATGGTAATACATGTCTCATTTGTATGATAAAGATTAAAGTAAAAGTCATGCAAGGACCGATATGACAAAATTGTAAATATAGCAGAACATCTTTGGGTTTGACACCAACGTCCATCACCTGCCTCCGGCACTACGGCAGCAGCAACCAAGAATAGAACGATGGATCACATCCTCGCCCGATCTTGACGTGGCTCCATCGCTGATATGCATCTTTGCGGACCTGCAAGGTGGCTCCCCAAAAGTAAAGGCATTGTCGTTGAACGAACCAGACAGAGGCAACACCCCCACCATGATTAAGACGCAGAAGAAGGAAACCACACTAGTCATCCATCAACCACGACCCCGACACACGTTCGGTCTTCCAGAAGTCATCCTTGCAGGCCACAATTTGCATCTGTTCCTGGACTACCTCCCAAGCTCCGCACGGACGTTGGAGCAGACGTCATCGCAACGGCGGAGCCCGAAGACACATGTCCATCAAGAGGATGCTGCCGCCATACCATCCTTTCTTGAAAGGACTGGATTCCAAATCCATCCCCAAGGGTAGGACCAATCGTCTCATCAGAGTAGGATCTGAAGAAATTTTGTTCAGCGTCGCTATCGTTGCCGCCGAAGCCAAGGCGATGAGCAACCTAAAAAAACTATGCTATTTTGGCCTAAAGCTATCAACACACGTGGATCCGGTGACCTCCTTCCTCGGGGTAGCTCCCCCATTCACCGAGCGCTCCGCCATGGACATGGACTCGCCGCAGAGGGGCGAGCACGTCGCCGATCAACTCGCCGTTGTCACACGGAGATTTACCGAAATAGGCTTACACCCCGCTATATTAATATAGCAATCACCCGATACAACAATCCGAACCACGCTGGGGCAAACAGCACAAGCACGGCCAAAAGGAATAACAAGAGAAAATAAAAGAAGAAATGCCAACAACACCGGATCAACGAAAGCTACGGCACACCGCGATCGCTGCGCCCACCGAAGATAACCACCACGCTCCAAAGCCATCGAGTTGCCATGTACCAAGCACCACCTTCAAGAAGGAATGTGACGATGACAACGCTGCTGCCCGGATGAATCCTAGGATTTCTCCCGGTACACGGAGGGTAGAGGGGGAGAGGATCACCCGACGCCCTTCAAGAAGGATGGCGGCGCCCGCAGGCGTCACCGTGTTGGTGCCGGCAAGACCCGACATGGATTTCTCCCGACCTCTCGCGCTCACCACCCAGGACCAACCTTCGGCTCCACCACACCCGTCGCCCATCACATGCGCCAACAGTCACGAGGACACCGCCGTCGTCTCACCACGGCCAATGAAGCGAGGCCGGCCGGATCCAAACGAGACACCCGAAGACAAGGACCGGCAGCACCGCAGTCACGAGGGAGGGAACAACCTCCACCGGCTTAGGCGGTAGCAGACCGGGCATAGCAGCAGAGGCACACCAGACCCCCTGTCCGGCCAGGCCCAGCGTGGGCCCGTGAAGCTCCGCCGCCGTGCTGCAGCAGTCGTGGCTCAGGCTGGACGTACCGAGCGGGCTTTTCGGCCCGCTCGTGGCCCGCTTCGGTCCAGGCTCGCTACATAAAATGGCCGGTCCGGTCTGCCATATCAGGCCCGAAAAAATCTCGGTCCAGTCCGGTCTTTAACCGGTCCAACCGAGCGGACCGAGAAAACAGTCATCGCTGTTGCCCTTCCTCGTCGTCGCGGCCACCGGCAAAACTCGGCTGAACCACCGTGTCTCTGAGCTTGCCCACACCTTCCTTCCTCTCCTCCCCGTGCCCCATGGCCTCTTGCCGCCGCACGTCGTCGTTGCCGAGCATGCACTGCCGCCGTTCGCGAGTTCTAGACCATGCCGTCCACCCCAACCGGCGGACCAATTCATGCCATGGCTGCGGATTTCAGTGTCATGGCACGGCAAGTACTATTTTTTTTGACTGCGGGATAAACGCCCGGCCGTCATTTTCGGATCGCTGGCAGCCGTTTCAGCACAGCACGCACGCATGAGGAATGCTCCTCCGTAATTTTCTCATCCAACAAATGAGGCAAGTATTTTTTTGGAAGGAGCTAGATTTAATACCGGGACGCTTCCTATAATCACGCGCCATCCGGAAATTTACGGGAGAGAATCACCACCCCCGCAGTAAATCGTAACCGTGGCGGCGCCTTAGCGATCTCCTGTGGATCGCCTTCCCGTCTCCCGTGCTGGGACCGCAGGACCCAATTGATTCTACACGTACGTAACCAAACCGGACACCCCTAGAAGAAAGGTAACCAAACCGGACACGTTTTTTACGGTGATATTTCAAGATCTGGCTTGCAGTTCGACTATATATACACAGCTCGATCTCCCTGCAGGGGGACGGACGTGTGCGCAACGGACGAAGAAGAAGAGAGAAGAATAAAAGAAGATAGGAAGAAGAAACAATCTAGGACGAAGTAGAGATTCTTAGGACGACCGACCACGCGGATGGAGCCGGAGATGGAGAGGGAACTCAGGAAGGAGCAGAGAAAACTCAGGAAGAAGCAGAAGAAACTATGGAAGAAGATGGACCAATCCCAATCCAAATCCATTGTAAAGGACATCATCTCCATGGAGAGGGAGCGCAGAGACCTGCTTGCCTCACTTACTCCCGCCTCTTCTCTCTGGAAGGAAGTCGATTCTCAAACAACGTGGACGACCTCCAGAAAGGAGGAGCCTGCTACTGCTACTGCTAGGGACGACAATGCTGAGAATCAACTCGCAGACTACTTCAACCTGATGCTCCAAGATATGGAGGACCTGGGCCATCGGATGCTTTCTATGCTATATTTTCTCAACAAATCCAATGACCCCATCTGCTCCTACAAGGCCACCGAGCTGTGCAATACAGCAGCCAAGTTAAATATGCAGATATCCAAGGGATTCAACATCAACCATGAGCCGGAGCAGGAGCCGGAGCCGGGGCAAATCAACTTGTCGACTCTTTTCAGCAAATATTATCGATTTCCCAATAATTACGAGAACACCTTGGCCCAGTTAGACATGAGGGAGGAGCAGACAAAGTGTGAGGATGTTAAGGTGAAGAAGACCAAGGAAGAGGAGGACAAGGAGAATGACCCATCCACAATCGAGTATTTCAAGAAAAGTCTGGAGCTTGATCAATACTTTTTCGCCCAGGATCGGACATACTGGGAAAATGGGTGGGCCAGCAAGATCGGACGATGCGGTGGATTCTCAAATACAAGTAAGTAATGTCGTTTCTCCTTGTATTTGTATCTGGTAGTATTTATATATAGGAAACTGTCGGGGGATGGAGTGGGAGCGATGATGCGTGGGTGTTTCTTCTTTTTTTTTGACATCTGGTGCATGGGTGTTTGAAGGGGACGAAGAAGAGGTGGCATGCGGTTTTGCCGTTGCAAACATGTTTAGTCGTAAATCTGGGCTGTAGTTTCAGCAATGTAGCTAGGGGGTCTAATGATATCTTTATTTTGCTCGTTCATATTAGAATTCTGACATTTGACACTTGTCTTTGGTGCTGCAGCCATCCTGAGCCCTATGCAGTTTACGCACTATACACCTGATATCATCCCTTCCTCAGCTGCTGTCACCGGTAGTACTTTGCAAATCTACTCAATCAAGATAAAGAATCTAAAAGACTTGAACTGGCCCCTCAAAGTCTACGGCAAGATTGCTGCTCGAGACACTGTGGACCGCAACCGCAACATTCTATTCTCTCGGTCAAAGTGTGATTACCAAGAACTTAATGGACAAGTATGTATTGTATTCAGTTTTT
Source organism: Aegilops longissima (assembly GCA_021605205.1). Taxonomy (NCBI): domain Eukaryota; kingdom Viridiplantae; phylum Streptophyta; class Magnoliopsida; order Poales; family Poaceae; genus Aegilops; species Aegilops longissima. The sequence continues at coordinate 850,254,800 of CM038677.1, forward strand.
TGCTCATTTTATTAATCCTCCTGACTTTGTAGTACAATTGCGATTAGGTATTTATAATGATGATATGATGCTTGCAGGATGATTCCTTATGCTTGACTGGCCCCTCTCGTGCGATAGTTGCTTTGGGCCATGTAGACTTTGAAGTTGAACTCAAAGTAATCAAGGGAGCGGTGTCGCAAAGTTTGATCATTTGTGGAGGCCGTTACGGCGGTACAGATGATTGTTCCTCTTCTTCAGCCAGCATGACTTACGGTGGTGATGGACCTACCTTCTTGCTCTCCAACCATCGCTGCACAACGGAGGTAACACTTGAGCAGCTTGATAGATCGCACCAAGCTACTATTGTGGGTGTACGAGTAACCAAAGGGGCTTGGCCTTTCAAATATGGATGCCGGGTTATTTGCTCTTGGGCTCCTGCTTCTACGGCAGATGTCATTGATACCACTTGCAGGCCAGTTGTGCTGCTTGACCGCCGTGGTAAAGGATTACATAGAGGATCAGAGAACTACCTTCAACTATCAAGGAAAGTGGTTTCAGTGCAATCACAAGGAACACTGAGAGTGGCCATAGAAGCCTATGGGAAGTCCCGTCGCTGGATTGCTCGAAAGGGCCAGATCGACTTTCCTGTTCAGCAGTGCCAAACAAGCAAGCGTGCTTGTTTAGTTGGTGACACCACAGTGGAGGTGGTTGTAGCCTGGTCGTTGCTTGTCAAGGAAAAGGTGGATCTCCAGGTCTTGCTTAGTTGATTGCCCAGGTGGCTATGTAAGGTGTAAACCTTGTATACTGACAAAAATTATGCGATGTATTATGCAATCTGGTTTGTTAAAAGTCTGAGCACTATGTGTATTGTTATTCCGCCTGATGATTGTTTTCTTCCTTCTGTCAAAAATTGATGACTATTGATTGTGCTTGCTATCTTTCTTGTTTTATTTTTTCTCAAATTCCCTATTGTCATATTGCATATCTGGCTAGAGGAAGCTGCGCTGTGGCCGGGACTCGTTGTTGTGGCAGCTGCTCCTCCTATGTGGTGGAGATATCATCACCGCACTCCTGGTGTTCGTCTACCTTGTCTACAAGTTGGGCATATGCGGCTACGTCTGCGCACTCCTTGCTCGGCTACTCCTATTGGAAATATGCCCTATAGGCAATAATAAAATGATTCTTATCATATTTCCCGTTCATCATAAAAATTTATTATTTAAGCTGGAATTGTATTGACCGGAAAATTAAATAACCTCCTCCTCAGCCTCTAAGCACGGTCGCACGCTCATCTGCAACAAAATCTGGAGTACCAAACGAGAACGCCGAGACAGAGACAGAGATGCAGAGCGACTTATGATGTGAGTTCACACTCCAAAGACGAGGAACCAGCACATGAACATGATCCTAAAGCATGATGGAAATTACGTAGCATGGTAGAAACAGAAACAGTCACTACCGGAAAACTGACCTATGCCTACGGCCAAATCAATGCCGACGGCGGCCGTCGGCCTAGTTTGAGATATGCCGACATCCTCGTCCTGGCCGTCGGCGTATCCTGGCCGTCGGGCTACCTTGATATAAGCCGACGGCAGCCGTCGGCACAGAACGGCCGTCGGCCTATCTACAAACACGCCGACAGCAGCCGTCGGTATAACATAGCCGTCGGCATACAAAGTGGGCCCGGCGACCCCGCCCGTGACCAGCGCTAACGCCGTCAACCCTATGCCGACGGTCGGGACGGGCGGCCGTCGGCATATCTCTGCATGCCATGTCACCGATCCACGGCGTAGATATGCCGACGGCAGCCGTCGGCATAGGCTCCACGTCATCGATCCGCGGCACACCTCCTCCCAAAACCCTGTAGTTTCTATGCCGACGGTAATGCCGTCGGCATAGCTATTTTTTTACATGCTTTTCATACGTTTTTATGCTTTTTTTACATATGTTTTTATGCTTTTTTTAAATATGTTTTTATGCTTTTTTATGTATTATATGAATATATATATGTAGTTTGTAATTTTTTCCATAGATTATGAATATATATATATATATATATAGTTTGTATTTTTTTTCGAGCACATTAATAATGTGCCGTCATGTTCTTTTGAATATAAGTCCTTATATTTTATTAAAATAAAAAACAGCTATGCGACAGAAGTTTAGTGGCGGTTGCAAACGCCCGGCACCCGTCTCCGGAGTGTGACCCCCTCAAGGACGGTGCCGCCACAGCTTTGGAGGGGAAAGCGGATGCATCGGGTCTACGGAGGGATGTAGCAATCGGTTTGGCCGGATGTTGCTCCCTGTGTGTCCTCTCGGTGACTGACACAACCGGGTGGAGAGGTCCACTCTTCAAAGCCCGTCCGTGGAAAGTCAAAGGGCTAGATCTCGTGGTCAACCGCTCCTGGGTTAGTCTGGACGGGGCCCTGGGGGGTAGCAATGCCACCGGAGCGTCGTACCGGGCCCTCATACATGCGGGGTGCTGTTGTGGCATGTCCGAAGAGGCGGCACGCATCTCCGGGGTGTGGCACCCCTCACGGACGGAACCACCGCCGGCACCTAGAGGGGGGAAACGGACGCGTCGGGTCTACACGGAGTGGATGTAGTTGTGGGTTTGGCCCGGATGTTGCTCCCAGGTGTCCATCTGGACTGACCTGACACAACCGGCTAGAGAGGTCCACTGGTCAAAGCCCGTCCGTGGAAAGTCAAAGGGCTAGATCTCGTGGTCAACCGCTCCAGGGTTAGGCGGGACGGGGGCCCTGGGGGTAGCAATGCCACCGAGGCGTCGCATCGGCCCTCATACATGCGGGGTGGTGTTGTGGCATGTCCGAAGAGGCGACACGCATCTCCGGGGTGTGCCCCCCCTCACGGACGGCGCCGTCGCCGGCACTTGGAGGGGGAAAACGGACGCATCGGGTCTACACGGAGGGGATGTAGCAATCGGTTTGGCCCGGATGTTGCTCCCGGGTGTCCCTATGGGTAGACCTGACACAACCGGGTGGAGAGGTCCACTGGTCAAAGCCCGTCCATGGGAAGTCAAAGGGCTAGATCTCGTGGTCAACCACTCCAGGGTTAGGCGGGACGGGGGCCTTGGGGGGTAGCAATGCCACCGGAGCATCTTACCAGGCCCTCATACATGCGGGGTGGTGTTGTGGCATGTCCGAAGAGGCGGCACGCGTCTTCGGGGTGTGGCTCCGTCCACAGACGCCCGCCGCCGCCGCACCGGAGGAGAAGCAGACGCGTCGGGTCTACACGGAGTGGATGTAGCTGTGGGTTTGGCCCGGATGTTGCTCCCGGGTGTCCCTATGGGTAGACCTAACACAACCGGGTGGAGAGGTCCACTGGTCAAAGCCCGTCCGTGGGAAGTCAAAGGGCTAGATCTCGTGATCAACCGCTCCTGGGTTAGTCGGGACGGGGACCCTGGGTGGTAGCAATGCCACCGAGCGTCGTCGGGCCCTCATACATGCGGGTTGGTGTTGTGGCATGTCCTAAGAGCGCGCAGCGTCTCGGAATGTGCCCCCCCCTCACAGACGGCGCCGCCGCCGCACTGGTGGGGAAAGCAGACGATCGGGTCTACGGAGGGATGTAGCAATCGGCTTGGTCGGATGTTGCTCCGGTGTCCCTATGGGTAGACCTGACACAACCGGGTGGAGAGGTCCACTGGTCAAAGCCCGTCCGTGGGAACTCAAAGGGCTAGATCTCGTGGTCAACCGCTCCAGGGTTAGGCGGGACGGGGGCCCTGGGGGTAGCAATGCCACCGGAGCGCCGTACCGGGCCCTCATACATGAGGGGTGGTGTTGTGGCATGTCCTAAGAGGCGGCACGCGTCTCCGGGGTGTGCCCCCCCTCACGGACGGCGCCGCCGCCGGCACCTGGAGGGGGAAAACGGACGCATCGGGTCTACACGGAGGGGATGTAGCAGTCGGCTTGGTCCGGATGTTGCTCCCGGGTGTCCCTATGGGTAGACCTGACAAAACCGGGTGGAGAGGTCCATGGTCAAAGCCCGTCCGTGGGAACTCTAAGGGCTTGATCTCGTGGTCAACTGCTCCAGGGTTAGGCGGGGACGGGGCCTTGGGGTAGCAATGCCACCGGAGCATCGTACCGGGCCCTCATACATGCGGGGTGGTGTTGTGGCATGTCTGAAGAGGCGGCACGCATCTTCGGGGTGTGGCCCCATCACGGACGGCGCCGCCGCCGACACCTGGAGGGGGAAACAGACGCGTTGTGTCTACACGGAGTGGATGTAGCTGTGGGCTTGGCCCGGATGTTGCTCCCGGGTGTCCCTATAGGTAGACCTAACACAACCGGGTGGAGAGGTCCACTGGTCAAAGCCCGTCCATGGGAAGTGAAAGGGCTAGATCTCGTTATCAACCGCTCCTAGGTTAGTCGGGACGGGGGCCCTGTGGGGTAGCAATGCCACCGGAGTGTCGTACCGGGCCCTCATACATGCGGGGTGGTGTTGTGGCATGTCCTAAGAGGCAGCACGCGTCTCCGGGGTGTGCCCCTCCTCACGGACGGCGCCGCCGCCGGCACAAGGAGGGGGAAAACGGACACATCGGGTCTACACGGAGGGGATGTAGCAGTCGGTTTGGCCCGGATGTTGCTCCCGGGTGTCCCTATGGGTAGACCTGACACAACCGGGTGGAGAGGTCCATCGCCAAAGCCCGTCCGTGGGAAGTCAAGGGCTAGATCTCGTGCTCAACCACTCCAGGGTTAGGCGGGACGGGGGCCTTGGGGGGTAGCAATGCCACCGGAGCGTCGTACCGGGCCCTCATACATGCGGGGTGGTGTTGTGGAATGTCCGAAGAGGTGGCACGCGTCTCCGAGGTGTGGCACCCCTCACGGACGGCGCCGCCGCCGGCACCTGGAGGGGGGAAACGGACGCGTGGGGTCTACACGGAGTGGATGTAGGTGTGGGTTTGGCCCGGATGTTGCTCCCGGGTGTCCCTATGGGTAGACCTGACACAACCGGGTGGAGAGGTCCACTGGTCAAAGCCCGTCCATGGGAAGTCAAAGGGCTAGATCTCGTGGTCAACCACTCCAGGGTTAGGCGGGACGGGGGCCTTGGGGGGTAGCAATGCCACCGGAGCGTCTTACCAGGCCCTGATACATGCGGGGTGGTGTTGTGGCATGTCCAAAGAGGCGGCACGCGTCTTCGGGGTGTGGCTCCCGTCACGTACGCCGCCGCGCCGCCGCACTTTGGAGAAGAAACGGACGCGTCGGGTCTACACGGAGTGGATGTAGCTGTGGGTTTGGCCCAGATGTTGCTCCCGGGTGTCCCTATGGGTAGACCTAACACAACCGGGTGGAGAGGTCCACTGGTCAAAGCCCGTCCGTGGGAAGTCAAAGGGCTAGATCTCGTGATCAACCGCTCCTGGGTTAGTCGGGACGGGGGCCCTGGGTGGTAGCAATGCCACCGGAGCGTCGTACCGGGCCCTCATACATGCGGGTTGGTGTTGTGGCATGTCCTAAGAGGCGGCACGCGTCTCCGGAATGTGCCCCCCCTCACGGACGGCGCCGCCGCCGGCACCTGGTGGGGGAAAACGGACGCATCGGGTCTACACGGAGGGGATGTAGCAGTCGGCTTGGTCCGGATGTTGCTCCCGGGTGTCCCTATGGGTAGACCTGACACAACCGGGTGGAGAGGTCCACTGGTCAAAGCCCGTCCGTGGGAACTCAAAGGGCTAGATCTCATGGTCAACCGCTCCAGGGTTAGGCGAGACGGGGGCCCTGGGGTAGCAATGCCACCGGAGCGTCGTACCGGGCCCTCATACATGCGGGGTGGTGTTGTGGCATGTCCTAAGAGGCGGCACGCGTCTCCGGGGTGTGCCCCCCCCTCACGGACGGCGCCGCCGCCGGCACCTGGAGGGGGAAAACGGACGCATCGGGTCTACACGGAGGGGATGTAGCAGTCGGCTTGGTCCGGATGTTGCTCCCGGGTGTCCCTATGGGTAGACCTGACAAAACCGGGTGGAGAGGTCCACTGGTCAAAGCCCGTCCGTGGGAACTCTAAGGGCTTGATCTCGTGGTCAACTGCTCCAGGGTTAGGCGGGACGGGGGCCTTGGGGGGTACCAATGCCACCGGAGCATCGTACCGGGCCCTCATACATGCGGGGTGGTGTTGTGGCATGTCTGAAGAGGAGGCACGCATCTTCGGGGTGTGGCCCCATCACGGACGGCGCCGCCGCCGACACCTGGAGGGGGAAACAGACGCGTTGTGTCTACACGGAGTGGATGTAGCTGTGGGCTTGGCCCGGATGTTGCTCCCGGGTGTCCCTATAGGTAGACCTAACACAACCGGGTGGAGAGGTCCACTGGTCAAAGCCCGTCCATGGGAAGTGAAAGGGCTAGATCTCGTTATCAACCGCTCCTAGGTTAGTCGGGACGGGGGCCCTGTGGGGTAGCAATGCCACCGGAGCGTCGTACCGGGCCCTCATACATGCGGGGTGGTGTTGTGGCATGTCCTAAGAGGCAGCACGCGTCTCCGGGGTGTGCCCCTCCTCACGGACGGCGCCGCCGCCGGCACAAGGAGGGGGAAAACGGACACATCGGGTCTACACGGAGGGGATGTAGCAGTCGGTTTGGCCCGGATGTTGCTCCCGGGTGTCCCTATGGGTAGACCTGACACAACCGGGTGGAGAGGTCCACTGGCCAAAGCCCGTCCGTGGGAAGTCAAAGGGCTAGATCTCGTGCTCAACCGCTCCAGGGTTAGGCGGGACGGGGGCCTTGGGGGGTAGCAATGCCACCGGAGCGTCGTACCGGGCCCTCATACATGCGGGGTGGTGTTGTGGCATGTCCGAAGAGGTGGCACGCGTCTCCGAGGTGTGGCACCCCTCACGGACGGCGCCGCCGCCGGCACCTGGAGGGGGGAAACGGACGCGTGGGGTCTACACGGAGTGGATGTAGGTATGGGTTTGGCCCGGATGTTGCTCCCAGGTGTCCCTCTGGGCTGACCTGACAAAACCGGCTGGAGAGGTCCACTGGTCAAAGCCCGTCCGTGGGAAGTCAAAGGGCTAGATCTCGTGATCAACCGCTCCTGGGTTAGTCGGGAGGGGGCCCTGGGGGGTAGCAATGCCACCGGAGCGTCGTACCGGGCCCTCATACATGCGGGGTGGTGTTGTGTCATGTCCTAAAAGGTGTCACGCGTCTCCGAGGTGTGCCCACCTCACGGACGGCGCCGTCGACGGCACCTGGAGGGGGAAAACAGACGCATCGGGTCTACACGGAGGGGATGTAGCAGTCGGTTTGGCCCGGATGTTGCTCCCGGGTGTTCCTATGGGTAGACCTGACACAACCGGGTGGAGAGGTCCACTGGTCAAAGCCCGTCCGTGGGAAGTCAAAGGGCTAGATCTCGTGGTCAAACGCTCTAGGGTTAGGCGGAACGGGGGCCTTGGGGGGTAGCAATGCCACCGGAGCGTCGTACCGGGCCCTCATACATGCGGGGTGGTGTTGTGGCATGTCCGAAGAGGTGCCACGCGTCTCCGGGGTATGGCACCCCTCACGGACGGCGCCGCCGCCGGCACCTGGAGGGGGGAAACGGACGCATCGGGTCTACACGGAGTGGTTGTAGGTGTTGGTTTGGCGCGGATGTTGCTCCCAGTTGTCCCTCTGGGCTGACCTAACAAAACCGGCTGGAGAGGTCCACTGGTCAAAGCCCGTCCGTGGAAAGTCAAAGGGCTAGATCTCGTACGTGGTCAACCGCTCCAGGGTTAGGCGGGACGGGGGCCTTGGGGGGTAGTAATGCCACAGGAGCGTCGTACCAGGCCCTCATACATGCGGGGTGGTGTTGTGGCATGTCCGAAGAGGCGGCACGCGTCTCCGGTGTGTGGCCCCCCTCATGGACGGCGCCGCCGCCGCCACCGGGGTAACGGACGTGTCGGGTCTACACGGTGTGGATATGTAGCTGTGGGTTTGGCCCGGATGTTGCTCCCAGGTGTCCCTCTGTCGATGACCCCCTCCCCCTTCACTCACCTGACGTACTAAGCTACCCCCGCCCCCACCCCCACCCTCACCGTCGACCAGGCCACAGCCTTGGCTGACGAAGCTGCTCGAATTCGGCGCCTCCCCTCCCGTCCCATCTGTGTGGTTCCGGGAGAGGAGAGGGCCGAGCGGTTTAAAAAAAATAAAAAATCTATATGAAATAATAACACATAAAAAAGGAAAATTATAACTATAAAAAAAATTAAAAATCTATATGAAATAAAAAAGAATAAATATATTACTATAAGAAAACACTAAAATAAAAAAGGAAAATAAAACTATGCCGGATCAGGCACTCGGTAACGGTACCATGCATCATTTTTAATATAATTATATACCATGTATCATTCAAAAAAAATTCAAGAACGTGTATTTGGAAATATTTAATATGTACGGACAAATATTTTATATATATACAAAACTTTTCAATGCGTTTGAAAATAATATACACTAAAAATATATTTGAAGACAGTTAATAATATATGTCCCTTATCCACTCCCCGGTCACCCCCCTCCACTCGTTCGTCCCCGACCCACAGAGATCCTGTGCGCCCCCGAGCCCGACCCGCGCTAGCTGCCACCGCCGCCCGCCCGCCGCTGCTCCACCCGCGCCACTCTCCCCTTCCCTCACCCGTCCCCCTCCCGCCGCTCCACCCCTCCCTTCCTCCCTTCTCGCGCCGCCCGCCATGCCAGCTATCTGCCACCCGCCCGCCCGCCGTCGCTCCACCCCACCCCACCCCTCCCCTCCCTTCCTCGCGCCTCGCCTCCACCCCAGCTCTCTGCCCCGCCGCGAACCGGGCCCTGCCCCGCCTCGGCCCCTCCCCGAGCACGCCTGGCCACGGCTCTGGCCAGCCCGCGTCCCTGCCCGGCCGGCCCTGGTGCTAGCTCCGCTCGGCGGCGGCCTCTGCTTCTCCGGCCGACCACGACCAGCCCCGTCCCTCCCGTCCCCTCCATCGCTGTGACGCCCCTCTGCCCGGTGAGCTATATGCTCTTTTTTCATTTTTCCTACTGTGACATTCATAGTTTCATATTAATTTGCTGCAAATAACTACTATGTATGGACATGTGTAACTTATCTTCACAAAGACAAGTGATGTAATTGTTAGCATTGTTCTCTTCTAGATTTTATGTCCATAAGCCTAATATTTGTACCAATATGATATATAATGGATTATGACAGTATATGCATGTGAGATTAATGGAGGGTGTATTCGGCCCCTAAGTCTATTCACATATGCATGCAAAACAAATTTTTGAGTTGATGTTTATGTCATTTTCTTTGAGTTGTTGACGTCTAGAGATGGCATGGATAGGAGGTGAAGCTGTGTCTAAATCCTTGCTATGTGACATTTAGTTTCTAAAATAGTTGTGTGAGATGTGCTCCAAAATTGGCATATGATGAGTGGTTATTTAATCATGATGATCTCGCTAAAAAAATTGACGTTGCAGGAGGACAAGTTGCAGAGGCCGCTCTCAGACATGGAGTCATGGAAGCTGGCCCGCGAGTGGCGTGATCGCAAGGAGGGAGAGAGCCAGTACTACGGCAACACCGAGCAGCACCTGGAGTCTTACACTCAGAACTATCAGAAGTTGCATCCGGATGTTCCCGTTCCTGAGGTCGCCCAGTCTCAGATCGACGACACGACGGTGGTGGCCATCCAGGGTAAGTCCCATGGCCGGTATCCGTGTTTCGATGGCTTGATCACTCCGTCGATCTCGTACACACGGCTTCGAGCTACCAACCCGAGCCCGTTAGAGAGTACGGGGCGTTCGCAGCCTCCCTTAGTCCGCCAGCGTGCTGTAAGTACTTCCCCTTATCTTCTTTGTCTCTATCTTTCTTAGTTTATTTTCAGCACTACCCACTTAGAAACAACCTCAAATTTGTAGGCATATCAGGCCTTTCTCGAGCATAGGCATATTGAGGTGAGGGAGTACTTGCAACGAGTGAAGGCAAACGATGATTACAACCGTCAAGTGATGGCGGTTAGTTTTGCCCTCTTAAAACCAAGCTCAAATTTGCACTTTCATTCCTTCTGACTTTCTACACTACTAGGGAAAACCTTATACACAGAATGTTACCAGTAGAGCTTGTTAAAATGAGGCGCTACTGCTACTTAGCAGTAGAGCATTTGACAGAACCGCGCTACTGTTACGCGCTTAGCAGTAGCACGGCAGGAACAGAAAGCGCTACTACTATAATTGCTACACCGTTCTCGACTTGCTAGGTATAGTAGTAGCGCCCTTCTACGAACAGCGCTACTAATACGGATTTTAGCAGCAACGCGTTTTTCCTCCCCACGCTACAGTTAAAGCTATTTTCACCTAACCCCCCGCGCGGCCTGATTCCCTCTCCTCTGCTTCCTCCCCCAATTCTCCTCTACTATTCCTCGTCGCCTCCGCCTCGCCGCCATCTCCCACGACCCCGCCTCGCCGTCGTCTCCCCCGACCCCACCTCGCCGCCGTCTCCCCCGACCCCGCCTCGCCGCCGTCTCCCCGACCCGCCTACTTGCCGTCTTCCTCGACCGCCTGGCCGCCGTCTCCCCCGACCCGCCTCGCCGCCGTCTCCCCCGACCCCACCTCGCCGCGCCTCGGTGTCGCCGTCTCCCCGACCCCATCTCTCTCCCCGCCCTCTGTAAGCACTCTCCCCTTATGATCCCTCTTCTCTGCTTAGTATGAACCCTAGCTATTTAGTGCTAGTTAGTATGAACCCTAGGCTATTTTTAGTGCTAGTTAGTTAATTACTTAGATGGTAATTAGGGCATTAGTTCCTAGGTACTAATTAGTTAGTAAGAACTAGGTACTAATTAGGTACTAGAATATTTTTATTTATAGTAATTTTATTTTTAGTAAGAACTAGTTGAATTAATAGAACTAGTTAGTAAGAACTGGTTTCTATTCTTTAGTTAAAGCAATTTTTCCCGCCTCGACGTGGATGATGCCTATCCCGCATCCTCGTCGTCGAGTCGGCGGAGGACGACACCTGCTTGACCAGATCGGCCATGTCCGGGACCTGGCTCGCTGGGTGGTACTGGAGGCGCTACCTACCGGGGGGCGCAGGTTGGTGAGGAGCCAGCCTGTCGTTGACCCGAACCTTCTTTGGTGGCGGTCGCGTGGGCCAGTGACGATCCAGAGGCTTGAGGACTCAGCGGAGGTGGTGCGTCACCGTGTTAGTGAGGAGGACGCGCACGTCCGTCGCTACTTGTTTGCGTTGGAGCATAGGCCGTTCTCCAATACCTGGCAGGTTCTCCGGGGATCTCACTGGAGCTATGATCCCATGATGGTTCCTTCTCTGTGGGTGTCCACCGCCCATGCCGATACCCATCATGTGCTAGGGTTTTAGTTGTATTAGTGATGTTATATGTATGACACTATTCGTGATGTATTAGTGATAATATTCGACGATGTATGGACGCATGAGATGATTTACTTTTGCTTATTGAATGCATGCTAATTTGAGTCCTATAAGATATTTTGAAATGTATATATTGTGTTGCTCAATATCCAAGTGGCCGGTCATGTTTGCAGGTTACACCTCCGAGTGGCCCATGTTTTGCCGGAGTGTTGATTCATTTCCGTTCCGGCAAATTTCAGGCGCTCGATATGTCCTATTTTAGCAAAGGTCATGCCAGATTTTTCCGTGAATTTTGGCATGACTTGTGCCAGAATATGTAGGAAATATCGAGTGCCCCGGATTTGTGTGTTGAGTATCTTGATAGTTGTCTTCGATCGATTTTCAATTAATGTTTTAACTATGAACATAGGAAATGTCTGACGACGAAAAGGATTTCGGTATTTGCAAATACTGCGAAAACGAGCGTGGCCTATGCGACGAAATCTTCCTAGATGATGATAGGCGCTTCAGCATCAAGCTGGACGAGAACTTCGAAGTGGATACAGTAAGTCACAACGACAAGTCTTTTTTCGTAATTAAGCATGACATCTGCTTCATTTGTTTCAACTTATTTTTTTTACTATTCTACTAGCGTATCCCCTGCCATGCAAGAGTTTTTGTATTGGATAAGATAGGTTTCAGTCATAGTATGGAGGAAAAGAAAGTTTACTTGAAAACCGAGCATGGTTATATTTTCCATGCAAAATTATACAATTCAGACGACTACACCTATTTTGGATCCAAAACATGGTGAGCACTATGCAAGACTTATGCATTTGAGCCTGATATGGTTATCACCTTTGATATTCGTCCGGAAGATGATCTTGAAGGTAATACCGACATCTGGGTCGATGTGCAGACACCTCCAGTTATACCATTATGTAAGTTTCTCAACCATATTTATGTCTTTGATATTGTTTATTCAAAAATAGTTGACAACTAATTTGTATTGTCAGCTTATTTCGGTGCAAGCAAACATGTCCAGCGCTTGGTAGACAGGACCGTATACTGTCCTGGGCTAAACTCAACTGCGAGGAGCTCAGTCATTATGTTTCATGGCTTGAGGATCTTGATACCGTCAAGACAAATTTTCTTCCTGCATTTAGAAATGTTAGTACTGAAAATGTGCGACCAATAGTGTTCGTAATGAACTATGGTCACATCTATTTAGGAAGGATGGTAAGATTTTTACTATTTGTCATCAGTGCATCTTTTCCATACATTATTTTTGAAGCTAAACTTCATTGCTAAGTATGTTACCATACGATGTTCTTCAACAGGGACTCCCGATGAATGTTGTGCCTTATGGGATCGAGACTAAAGGTACCATGAGTATTATTATCTTACGGCCAAGATATCCTACAGATTACTTTAGTGCATTCAAGATTAGCGACGGATGCTTAATAGTGCAAGACTGGACCAAATATGTGATGGGGGAGCGCAGAGAAGTACTAGGGGGCAGCAAACAGATGCGCTACCCACGACTAGAAGACAGGTTCATCTGCATGCTCCAGTTTGATCAAGGAGGAAGCTATACATGTTTTATCTTATTTTACCTAAGAGAGAGCAGCAGGAGTGATTAGCTAGCTAGAAATGAGTTTGAGGATGATGATGTGCTACACTATTACTATGATGATAAAATAGCTAGTGTTGGTGGTAATGACTATGATGATTATTATTAGCTAGTGTTAGTGGTGATTAAATAAATACTGTTGGTGGTAATGACTATGATGATGATTAAATAGCTTGTGCTGGTGGATTAAATTTAAGTGGAGGCAATATGCGGTGCATATCGAAAGTACTACTAGTCCAAACTAGATCAAGTTTGGATTAGTAGTATACTTTTGACATGCACCACATATTGCCTCCACTTGAACCTAATCCATCTTCATTTGACACACTGTTATGGACATAATGATGTAAACCTCATAACTGGTATTGTACCAATATTTGTACGATGGCGCATAGATACACTAAAAATAATAAAATAATAAAAAATACTAGTAGGGATGGACAGAAAACACGCTGCAAGTAGTTACCTTAGCAGTAGCGTGGTACTGAATAAACGCTGCAACTATTTGTCCTAGCTGTAGCGCATGCGGGCACGCGTTACTGCTAAGCAATAGCTGTAGCACTTTATTAGTAGCGCGGCCTCCCGCGCTACTAGTGGACACAAACCCCGCGCTACTGCTAGGGTTTTCCCTAGTAGTGCTAGTTTGCTTGTTTAACTAACATCCAGGCTATGTTGGCGTCTTGGACTAACCGCACGGAGCCACCACAAGTTGGACCCCCACCACCACCTGCGGGAGACACCCCACACATTCCCACGTTCGAGGAATGGCTGGCACTAGGCGGTGATACTCCGGTTAGTACATTTGCCAAACTACTAACAAACTAGTTCTCGTTCATTCAACACTATCATGTCATATTTACCGTTAGAATCTTCTCTCAAACATGTAGGGGACCGGTGGCTCGACTCCTGCTCCGTCGACCCCAGTCACTCGGATCTGGCAGAGTGATGGTGGAGGTGGACTTGGCGGTGGCGGTTTTAGCGGAGGTGGACTTGGTGGTGGTGGTTTTGGCGAACGTGGACTCGGTGGTGGTGGTGGTTTTGGCGGAGGTGGACTCGGTGGTGGTGGTGGTTTTGGCGAAGGTGGACTCGGTGGTGCTTGATGTCGATGATGATTCTGTGTATGCAGCCGTTGTGCCGTGCCTTTCATGTTTAAACTTTTATGATGTTTCATGTCTTGCACTACTTTTATGTTCGTGAACTTTTGTCGGTGATGATGTTTAGATGATGAGCTTGACTATGTTTAAATGATGATGATGAACTGCCATATTTCATATTATTCTGCTTTGAAATGCTGTCAAATGAATTGAAAAAGAGAAAACAGGGAAAATAAAAAATATAAAAAAACTATGCCTACGGCAAAGCCGTCGGCATATATACGCTCAGGTGCCACCAGGAGGCGCCACGTGGTAGAGATATGCCTACGGCAAAGCCGTCGGCATAGATGTAAATCTATGCCGACGGCTTTGCCGTAGGCATATCTCTGCCGCCAGGCCGAGCCAGGGGACGCCACGTGGCAACGGTATGCCGACGGCTTGGCCGTCGGCATACCGTTGCCACGTGTCTTCTCCTGAGTCGCCAGCGGTCTTGACGGTGCCGTCCGTTGCCGTCAGACGAAAAACAACGCCGACGGCTAAACTATGCCGACGGCTGCCCCACGGCCGTCGGCATACGGTCCTATGCCGACGGCTATACTACGCCGACGGTCCGACACAACTACGCTGACGTGATCTACACCGACGGGGCTATGCCGACGGCAGCCGTAGGCATAGATCTATGTCGACCGCATATGGCCTATGCCGACGGCCCTGGGCCGTAGGCATAGCCCGCGAGTCCGGTAGTGAGTGCCAGCAGTTTAGGTAGTATTGTTAGAAGTATAATCATGATTAGGATAGAGACAAGGAGATAGAGCAAAAATTAATTTAACATATCATCTCTTGTACTACAAGTCTTTTCCCATGTTGTATTCTATATATACCCATAAAAGGGTCCGATCAATATAACACACCATTCTAGGACCTTCCACCAGTTATGAAGCATGCCGCCCCAGGGAGGTTAATCGCGTCTCCCTGGGGGCGCGGCACCCGGTCGATAAAAGATCAGATCTGGTTCAATAGCTTGGATCAAATTATGTAGTTTTTCAAATTTTGTGTTCTTACACTACTAGGGAAAACCTTATACACGGAAGTTTATCAGTAGTGCGGTTTAAAATTGGGCGCTAGTGCTAATTAGTAGTAGCTAGGGGTACAAAAACCGCGCTACTACTAAGTTGATAGTAGTGGCGAGGGGTATAAACCCGCGCTGCTACTAAGTGTTCTCGAACAATACCCCCGGGATAGGCACATAGTTGTAGCGATGTCCACCCCGGCCCGATCCACACTCCCACCCCACCACTCTCTCTCTCATCCCTAAAAAATACTCTCTCACGAACTCACATGCTCCTCTCCCCACGATCTCCTCGCCGCCTCCACCACCCAGGCCGGCCGGTTCCGGCGAGCATCGGTCGCACGCAATACTCCCCCAAGCTCCGCCCCTCCCCCCTCCGTCCAGATCCGACATGGCTGTAGTTCCTACACGGCAAACCTCTTCTCCACCGCGCTCTCGCACCACTTCATCCCGCTCCTCCGCCGCCAGGCCTACCGCATCCGCCTCCTTTGCCTGCGGCCCGCTCCTCCGCCGTGTCGGCGCTGCTGGCGCCGCGGAGGCGGCTCCTGCTGCCAGTGGCCGTGGGGGACACCGAAGGGGAGCAGAGTGAGGGCGAGGCCGAGTACTCCGAGGACCTCAAGGTCTTCGTTGGATACTAGTAGTCGTTACGTCCAAGGGATGTGGCTCCGTTCAAGATTCCGGCATCAGTTGCGTGCTGGTTGCGGGTCAATCGCCAAGGTGAAGGGGAGATTTACTTGCTCATCCGCCCTTTGATTCGTTTCCCGGTCTTCATTTCATCTCTTCAAAACTGCAGGCTAGGTGTTTGTGGAATTGCCTGCCTCCTTTGTAGCTGCAACGGCAACGCCAGCAAAGTAAGGAACGCTAAGGCTAGGCAAAGCAAAGAAGGGGAAGGATGACCATGCCGTGGGGGCTCGCGGCGTACATGGTGTGGGCGGTGCTCGCCGGGTGGGTGTCGGAGTGCCTGCTGGTCGCCGACGAGATCGCCCGCGGCACGCGGGCCGGGGAGATTGGCCCCTTCAGCGTGGGGTGAATCTCACTTCGGGAATCCTCCCTTCTGACTCCTTCATGCAGGTGCTCTGCTCTAGTTTCTTTGCTAGTAAATTGATGAATGATACGTCTCCAACGTATCTATAATTTTTGATTGTTCCATGCTATTATATTATCCATCTAGGATGTTTTATATGCATTTATATGCTATTTTATATGATTTTTGGGACTAACCTATTAACCTAGAGCCCAGTGCCAGTTTCTGTTTTTTTCCTTGTTTTTGAGTATCACAGAAAAGGAATACCAAACATAGTCCAATTGACGTACCAATTTTTGATGATTTTTATGGACCAAAAGAAGACCACGCAGCATCGGAGTTGGGCCAGAAGAGCCCTGGGCTGCCCACGAGGGTGGGGGCGCGCCCACCCCCCTGGGCGTGCCCCCCTGCCTCGTGGACAGCCCGGAGACCCCCCTGGCTTGTTCCCGTCGCCAAAAATTCCTATAAATACAGAAACCTCCAGAAACAAACCTAGATCGGGAGTTCCGCCGCCGCAAGCCTCTATAGCCACCAAAAACCAATCGGGACCCTGTTCCGGCACCCTGCCGGAGGCGGGAACCCTCACCGGTGGCCATCTTCATCATCCCGACGATCTCCATGACGAGGAGGAAGTATCTTCACCCTCGGGGTTGAGGGTATGTACCAAGTCCAAGTGGGAGACATAGAGATTTGCAAAATACATACGGATCTGAATGTTGCAGACCCGTTGACTAAGCCTCTTCCACGAGCAAAACATGATCAGCACCAAAACTCCATGGGTGTTAGAATCATTACTATGTAATCTAGATTATTGACTCTAGTGCAAGTGGGAGACTGAAGGAAATATGCCCTAGAGGCAATAATAAAGTTATTATTTATTTCCTTATACCATGATAAATGTTTATTATTCATGCTAGAATTGTATTAACCGGAAACATAATACATGTGTGAATACATAGACAAACAGATAGTCACTAGTATGCCTCTACTGGACTAGCTCATTAATCAAAGATGGTTGTGTTTCCTAACCATAGACATGTGTTGTCATTTGATTAATGGGATCACCTCATTAGGAGAATGATGTGATTGACATGACCCATTCCGTTAGCTTAGCACTTGATCGTTTAGTATATTGCTAATGCTTTCTTCATGACCTATACATGTTCCTGTAACTATGAGATTATGCAACTCCCGTTTACCGGAGGAACACTTTGGGTACTACCAAATGTCACAACGTAACTGGGTGATTATAAAGGAGTACTACAGGTGTCTCCAAAGGTACTTGTTGGGTTGGCGTATTTCGAGATTAGGTTTTGTCACTCCGATTGTCGGAGAGGTATCTCTAGGCCTTCTCGGTAATACACATCACTTAAGCCTTGCAAGCATTACAACTAATGAGTTAGTTGTGAGATGATGTATTACGGAACGAGTAAAGAGACTTACTGTAGCGAGATTGAACTAGGTATTGGATACCGACGATCGAATCTCGGGTAAGTAACATACCGATGACAAAGGGAACAACGTATGTCGTTATGCGGTTTGACCGATAAAGATCTTCGTAGAATATGTAGGAACCAATATGAGCATCCAGGTTCCGCTATTGGTTATTGACCGAGAATGGTTCTAGGTCATGTCTACATAGTTCTCGAACCCGTAGGGTCCGCACGCTTAACGTTCGATGACAATTCATTATGAGTTTATAAGTATTGATGTACGAAGGTTGTTCGAGTCCCGGATATGATCACGGACATGACGAGGAGTCTCGAAATGGTCGAGACATAAAGATTGATATATTGGAAGCCTATGTTTGGACTTGGAAGGGTTCGAATGAAAACAGGAAGTTACGGAACACGGGGGTTACGGAACCCCGGGGTATATGGGCCTTAATGGGCCACAAGGGAGAAGAGGAAGGGCCGGCCGGGGCAGGCCGCGCCCCCTCCCCTCTAGTCCGAATAGGACAAGGAGAGGGGGCGCCTTCCCTCTTCCCTCCCCAATCCTACTCCAACTAGGAGAGGGGAGTCCTACTCGGTGGGAGTAGGACTCCTCCAGCGCCTCCCTAGGGCCGGCCGCACCCCCTTTGCTCCTTTATATCACGGGGGGGGGCCCCAGACACACAAGTTGATCTACGGATCGTTCCTTAGCCGTGTGCGGTGCCCCCCTTCACCATATTCCACTTCGGTCATATAGTCGAGAGCTTAGGCGAAGCCCTGCGCGGAGAAGTCATATCATCGCGGAGCTTAGGCGAAGCCCCGCGTCGGTGGAGCATCAACATCGTCACCACGCCGTCGTCTTGTGGAACTCATCCCGACACTTTGCTGGATCGGAGTCCGGGGATCGTCATCGAGCTGAGCGTGTGCAGAACTTCGGAGGTGCCGTACGTTCGGTGCTTGGATCGGTCGGATCGTGAATACGTCGACTACATCAACAGCGTTGTTATAACGCTTCGCTTTCGGTCTCACGAGTGCGTGAGCGGACACTCTTCCTCTCGTTGCTATGCCATCACCATGGTCTTGCGTGTTCGTAGGAAATTTTTTGAAATTACTACGTTCCCCAACAGTATGATCTTGATGTACCGTGAGCTTTGCTATTATAGTTGGATCTTATGATGTTTCTCCCCCTCTACTCTCTTGTAAAGAGGATTGAGTTTTCCCTTTGAAGTTATCTTATCGGATTGAGTCGTTAAGGATTTGAGAACACTTGATGTATGTCTTGTCGTGCTTATCTGTGGTGACAATTGAAGGAAATATGCCCTAGAGGCAATAATAAAGTTATTATTTATTTCCCCATATCATGATAAATGTTTATTATTCATGCTAGAATTGTATTAACCGGAAACATGATACATGTGTGAATACATAGACAAACATATAGTCACTAGTATGCCTCTACTTGACTAGCTCATTAATCAAAGATGGTTATGTTTCCTAACCAAAGACATGTGTTGTCATTTGATTAGTGGGATCATTTCATTAGGAGAATGATGTGATTGACATGACCCATTCCGTTAGCCTAGCACTTGATCGTTTAGTATATTGCTATTGCTTTCTTCATGACCTATGCATGTTCCTGTAACTATGAGAATTATGCAACTCCCGTTTACCGGAGGAACACTTTGGGTACTACCAAACGTCACAACGTAACTGGGTGATTATAAAGGAGTACTACAGGTGTCTCCGAAGGTACATGTTGAGTTGGCGTATTTCGAGATCAGGTTTTGTCACTCCGATTGTCGGAGAGGTATCTCTGGGCCCTCTCGGTAATGCACATCACTATAAGCCTTGCAAGCAATGTGACCAATGAGTTGGTTACGGGATGATGCATTACGTAACGAGTAAAGAGACTTGCCGGTAACGAGATTGAACTAGGTATTGGATACCGACGATCGAATCTCGGGCAAGTAACATACCGATGACAAAGGGAACAACGTATGTTGTTATGCGGTTTGACCGATAAAGATCTTCGTAAAATATGTAGGAACCAATATGGGCATCCAGGTTCCGCTATTGGTTATTGACCGATAATAGTTCTAGGTCATGTCTACATAGTTCTCGAACCCGTAGGGTCCGCACGCTTAATGTTACGATGACAGTTTTATTATGAGTTTATAAGTTTTGATGTACCGAAGTTTGTTCGGAGTCCCGGATGTGATCACGGACATGACGAGGAGTCTCGAAATGGTCGAGACATAAAGATTGATATATTGGATGACTATATTCAGACACCGGAAGTGTTCCGGGTGATTTCGGAGAAAACCGGAGTGCCGGAGGGGTTACCGGAACCCCCCGGGAGAGTAATGGGCCTTATGGGCCTTAGTGGGGAAGAGAGAGGGGCAGCCAGGGTGGGCCGCGCGCCCCCTCTCCCTCTGGTCCGAATTGGACTAGGAGGGGGGGGCGCCCCCCTCTTTCCTTTCCCCCTCTCCCCCTTCCTTCCTCCTCCTAGTAGGAGTAGGAAAGGAGGAGTCCTACTCCTACTAGGAAGAGGATTCCTCCTCCTTGGCGCGCCCCCCTTGGGCCGGCCGGCCTCCCCCCTTGCTCCTTTATATACGGGGGCAGGGGGCACCCCATAGACACACAAGTTGATCTACGGATCGTTCCATAGCCGTGTGTGGTGCCCCCCTCGACCATATTCCACCTCGGTCATATCGTCGCGGAGTTTAGGCGAGGCCCTGCGCCGATAGAACATCATCATCATCATGCTAGCCAAATTCTCAGCACCAAGTAGAGATACTACTTGTGCTTCCAAAAACCCTTATACCAGTTTTGCCATGAGAGTCCAGTATACCTACCTATGGATTGAGTAAGATCCTTCAAGTAAGTTGTCATCGGTGCAAAGCAATAAAAATTGCTCTAAATATGTATGATTGATTGGTGTGGGAGAAATAAGCTTTATACGATCTTGTGATGTGGAAGTAATAAAAGCGACGGACTGCATAATAAAGGTTCATATCACAAGGGGCAATATAAAGTGACGTTCTTTCGCATTAAGATTTTTTGCATCCAACCATAAAAGCGCATGGCAACCTCTGCTTCCCTCTGCGAAGGGCCTATCTTTTATTATCATCTTCTACCTTATGCAAGAGTCATGGTGATCTTCACCCTTCCTTTTTACATTTTATCCTTTAGCAAGCACAGTATGTTGGAAAGATCCTGATGGATATATCTAATTGGATATAGGGGAGCATGAGTTATTATTGTTGACATTACCCTTGAGATAAAAGGTTGGGAGGCGAAACTATAAGCCCCTATCTTTCTCTGTGTCCGATTAAAACTCCGTAACCACAAGTATTGCGTGAGTGTTAGCAATTATGAAAGATTAAATGATAGTTGCGTATGTGGACTTGCTATTAAGCTCTGACATAGACTCTTTCTGATGTTATGATAAATTGCAATTGCTTCAGTGACCGAGATAATAGTTTGTTGGTTCTCAATAAAGTTCATGATTCGTACTTTACATTGTGAAGAGATTATTACTTGAGCATAAGAAATCATATGACAATATCTATATATGTTGCTGTTATGAGAATAATCATGATGCCTTCATGTCCGTATTTTATTTTTATCGACACCTCTACCTCTAAACATGGGGCATATTTATCATTATCGGCCTCCGCTTGAGGACAAGCGAGGTCTAAGCTTGGGGTAGTTGATACGTCCATTTTGCATCATGCTTTTATATCAATATTTATTGCATTATGGGCTGTTATTACACGTTATGTCACAATACTTATGCCTATTCTCTCTTATTTTACAAGCTTTACATAAGGAGGGAGAATGCCGGCAGCTGGAATTCTGGGGTGGAAAAGGAGCAAATATTAGAGACCTATTTTGCACAACTCAAAAAGTCCTGAAACTCCACGGAAGTCATTTTGGGAAATAATAAAAAATATCCAGCGGAAGAAGTTCACCAGAGGGGGGCCCACCTGTCCACGAGGGTGCGGGCGCGCCCCCCTACCTCGTGGCCCCCCTGTTGGCTCTCTGATGGCCATCTTCTGCTATATGAGGTCTTTCGTCGAGGAAAAAGTCATAAGCAACCTTTCGGGATGAAACTCCGCCGCCACGAGGCGGAACCTTGGCGGAACCAATCTAGGGCTCCGGCAGAGCTGTTCTGCCGGGGACACTTCCCTCCGGGAGGGGGAAATCATCGCCATCGCCATCACCAACGCTCCTCTCACCGGGAGAGGGCAATCTCCATCAACATCTTCACCATCACCATCTCCTCTCCAAACCCTAGTTCATCTCTCGTATCCAATTCTTGTCTCCAAGTCCGGGATTGGTACTAGTAGGTTGCTAGTAGTGTTGATTACTCCTTGTAGTTGATGCTAGTTGGTTTAATTGGTGGAAGATCATATGTTCAGATCCTTTATGCATATTAATACCCCTCTGATTATGAACATGAATATGCTTTGTGAGTAGTTACGTTTGTTCCTGAGGACATGGGAGAAGTCTTGCTATTAGTAGTCATGTGAATTTGGTATTCGTTCGATATTTTGATGAGATGTATGTTGTCTAGCCTTTAGTGGTGTTATGTGAACGTCGACTACATAACACTTCACCATTATTTGGGCCTAGAGGAAGGCATTGGGAAGTAATAAGTAGATGATGGGTTGCTAGAGTGACAGAAGCTTAAACCCTAGTTTATGCGTTGCTTCGTAAGGGCTGATTTGGATCCATATGTTTCATGCTATGGTTAGGTTTACCTTAATACTTTTGTCGTAGTTGCGGATGCTTGCAATAGAGGTTAATCATAAGTGGGATGTTTTTCCAAGTAAGAACATCACCCAAGCACCTGTCCACCCACATATCAAATTATCAAAGTACCGAACGCGAATCATATGAACATGATGAAAACTAGCTTGACGATATTCCCATGTGTCCTCGGGAGCGCTTTTCCTTATATAAGAGTTTGTCCAGGCTTTTCCTTTGCTACAAAAGGATTGGGTCACCTTGTTGCACTTTATTTACTTTTGTTACTTGTTGCTCGTTACCAATTATCCTATCACAAAACTATCTGTTACCACTTATTTCAGCACTTGCAGAGAATACCTTACTGAAAACCTCTTATCATTTCCTTCTGCTCCTCGTTGGGTTCGACACTCTTACTTATCGAAAGGATTACGATAGATCCCCTATACTTGTGGGTCATCAGCGGGCTTCTACATCATCACCATAGCCTCTCCGATGAAGTGTGAGTAGTTTACCTCAGACCTTCGGGTCCATAGTTAGTAGCTAGGTAGCTTCTTCTCTCTTTTTGGATCTCAATACAATGTTCTCCCCCTCTCTCATGGAGATCTATTCGATGTAATCTTCTTTTTGCGGTGTGTTTGTTGAGACCGATGAATTGTGGGTTTATGATCAAGATTATCTATGAACAATATTTGAATCTTCTCTAAATTCTTTTATGTATGATTGGTTATCTTTGCAAGTCTCTTCGAATTATCAGTTTGGTTTGG
This sequence comes from Aegilops longissima, assembly GCA_021605205.1. Taxonomy (NCBI): domain Eukaryota; kingdom Viridiplantae; phylum Streptophyta; class Magnoliopsida; order Poales; family Poaceae; genus Aegilops; species Aegilops longissima. Next base: position 850,277,858 of record CM038677.1, read on the forward strand.
CCTACTAGATTGGTTTTTCTTGCAATGGGAGAAGTGCTTAGCTTTGGGTTCAATCTTGCGATTTCCTTTCCCAGTGACAGTAGGGGCAGAAAGGCACGTATTGTATTGTTGTCATCGAGGATAACAAGATGGGGTTTTTATCATATTGCATGAATTTACCCCTCTACATCATGTCATCTTGCTTAAGGCGTTACTCTGTTTTCTTGAACTTAATGCTCTAGATGCATGCTGGATAGCGGTCGATGAGTGGAGTAATAGTAGTAGATGCAGGCAGGAGTCGGTCTACTTGTCTCGGACGTGATGCCTATATACATGATCATACCTAGATACTCTCATAACTATGCTCAATTCTGTCAATTGCTCAACAGTAATTTGTTCACCCACCGTAGAATACTTATGCTCTTGAGGGAAGCCACTAGTGAAATCTATGGCCCCCGGGTCTATCTCCATCATATTAATCTTCCATCACTTTATTATTGCCTTTGCTTTTTTACTTTGCTTTTTATTTTACTTTGCATCTTTATCATAAAAATACCAAAAATATTATCTATCATATCTATCAGATCTCACTCTCGTAAGTGACTATGAAGGGATTGACAACCCCTAATCGCGTTGGTTGCAAAGAGCTATTTGCTTTGTGTAGGTGCGAGGGATTCGCGCGTAACCTCCTACTAGATTGATACCTTGGTTCTCAAAAACTGAGGGAAATACTTACGCTATTGTGCTGCATCACCTTTCATCTTCAAGGGAATCCAACGTAGTGCTCAAGAGGTAGCAGACACCTCCATGGACACATTACCCATAGTCTCATTCTCAGGAACCCCAACATTAGCGAGAGCCTTCACTACCTCCATAGCCTGACCGGACAACCTCGGCTCCTCGGCAACCCCGCCAACGGTCGTCTGCTTGACAACAACGGTCGGAGGAGGTTGTCGTGGACGGTACCGGCCACCTCGACCGCCTCGACCACCACGATGACCGCGGAAACCACCCCGCTGCCGATATTCTGGGCCAGATGCCCCCTCAACAAAACCACCCGTAGGACCCAGAAACGGCCTCTCTGCCGAACAGTCGCTCTGCCAAGCATATCCACGACCTCCACCCGTGGACGAAGAGCCCCGGTGTTGACCAACTCCATAAGCATTGTAACCATCATCTCCCCATTGACCCCGGGGCGCAGCCGAAGCACCTCCAAAAGTGTTGGTTTGTGGCGGCAGATGGATCGTGTATGGGTTACTTGTTCCCTTGCATAATTCATTCAAGTTCCTGTCCTCTATTATATTCATATATATATTTCGTCTTCTGTTTCAGAGAAAATCCCCTCTTGCTTACTCCATTTCTTAGCTACTGAATTACTATGCATTTAGTAACACCTGTTGCAGAGTAGTTTTGCTCTTCGAGGGAAGCCTACTCTACTTGAGGTAGTTTCAGTTTGACAGAGAAATCAGAGGAAAAGTATGAGGCTTCAGTTTTAAGTGGCCTCTGCTTATTTCAGGTAGCTCACTGGTAGTTAATGACAGCAAGCCTGGCCATTGAACAACATGCAAATATACATACATGGGGCTATGTTTGAATAATTTGGGCACATATTATATGAGTGTGGCACCCATCAAAATGGAGGAGGTTGACAAGCACAAAAGGTACGTTCAATACATACTGGGGCTCAGCGTCGACAACAGACCAACATCCAGAGTTCAGGAGTATAAAGCAACAACACCGACAACACAACAACATCCAAAGTGCACCGACAACACAACAGCATCTAAAGTTCAGCATCCAACGTGCACCAACAATAGAACAGCATCTAAAGTTCAGGATCCAAAGTGCACCGACAACAGAACAGGATCCAAAGTTCAGGAGGCAAGTGCGACAAGTAAAAATAAGTAATACTTGCTGGGGGCACAGCACAACAAACCCCTACATAAAACAATAGCGCTAGTCAGGCTCCGGATGGGGCGGTGGAGCGGAGCTCGGCGATGATCCTGTTGATGCTGCCTCCAATGCAGTAAGAAGCCACCAATTTTGTATATCGAGTCAGTAGTCGCTGGAAGGTATCATACAAGGTAAACATGCTTGGAAATGCGGAAGAGTTCGATTGTGAATGTGGGCAATTTCACACATGGGCTTGCTTTGGAGCCATCTGCTTAAGGCACCAGTGGGATTTTTAAGTTTGATGTTCCAAAAACTGCCAAGAGTGGCCTAACGAAACCTGCACTTCGTTGTTCATTACAGGTGCTTGACTTCATCCTTGTGAAGGAAATTCCAGCTAAGCATATACCGTATAGTAAAACGGTGGACCAAAGATGCTCGCGACAGTCTGTTGGCACACCTTTCCCATTCTCAGAGGGATAATATGGATCGTGGCCTGTTCTCTTATCTATATCTATATCTATACCTACTAATAAAGCAAGGTGGGTTTCTCCAATTTTTTCATTCGTTCACCCATATTCTTGATATTTTTACTATCCGAGGTGGTATTATTATTTGTCGTGAGCCCCATCAGATTATTCATCGCTCACACGGGCCTCAACCCACACAAAAGTCAGATTCGTAAGGCTCCCACATCGCTCACATGGGCCTCAGCCCACCAAAAAAACTCCAGTTCGAAGTTGAGAAAAAATTAATTACCAATGCTAGGATTTGATCTCATGACCTCGCTATCATGAAAGCGCTACGGCTACCAACTGGGCCAGCCACACATTCCTAGTTTATAGTGTGTTCCCTACATATAATAGATGCTTTCGGTTGAACTAGTAACGTTATTGGGCCTCCATTAGCCTCAGACAAAAAAAGTTGACCAACGTCCTAGCCTCTTACCGTCTATTGTGTTAGAATAGAGTGTTAGTTGATAACTAATAGTCCCGCCTCGATATTTTTCATAAAATCTCACCAATTTATATGTGTTAATGGCTTTTTTGAGAATAAGCGAGGCACCTTGAATTTAATAAGGTGGATCAAAATTGATCCGTCGAGAAAAGGAAGGATATTATATTGAACTAGGAAATTGCCCGTGCGTTGCAACGGGAGCGTAATATTACATTGTCACGACATAAGAAGAAGATATTGTGACATTTGATCAAAAGGTGTTGTGTGTAGTTTCAAACCATGTTGGTGTGTCCATCGCCTTCCTCGGTCAAGCTATTTTGATTATTTCTCTCCTCGCATATAGCGGATCTCCTTGTCCAATCTTATAGAAAAAAATGTCAACAGTTACAATGCCAAATCAATATTCTTCAAGTTTCTTCTATACATAAAATATATATTTGGCATTGTAGATATTAGTGATTTTTAATATAAATTTGGTCAAACTTTGCAAACTTTGAATTGACACAAATTTAATACACGGAGTAAAAATGACCAAAGGAAATACGTTACATGAAGTAAATCCCTGAAATAATTAAATTGAACAGTTGGCTGAAGATTGCGGCGTAATACACGATTCCCAAGCAATAGGTTAAATACCAAGAATCTCTCTAAGACAATGTTTCTCATGTATGCACCAGTAGTACACTTGGAATTTTTATGCGAACCAATCTGTAGTTGGATGGTTAGGAGCACAATAGTATACCCAGCCCACCGGAGTTCTTGCATTTTCTTATATTTATTTTAAGTCTTTCGGTGATGTGCATTGAGTGGAAGAAAAAAATTTCGACGATTACGAAGGCGTCTATGATGACTTCGTCGATCTCAAGATGACGTGTCGGTTCAGTTTCTCGGAGGTGCTCATTGGGATATGGTGTGTGTGTGCGCGTGGTTTGTAGATGTGAGTGCATGAGCGTTTGCGTCTGAAGTATGTTCCAAGACAAAAAGTACACTTGGAGTTTCTTTGTTGTTGTAATTTCAACACTATTTTTTTTGTTGCTATGATTTGAGATTTTGTTTTTTCGTTGGCAACCAGGACGATAAGGATATGGACTTTCTTTCTAGTAGAATGGATCTAGATCCTTTTGGAGCACATGCCAAGCACGTTTATGTCACAATGAGCATATCTTTTTTTAGGGGAACAATGAGCTTATCTTTTTTTAGGGGAACAATGAGCATATCTTGATTAGACATTCTTTCCTATATTTTTTTTCACTAACATATTATCTCAACAATTCTTTCTCGAACTGTACTGCTGTTCATTTTGCTGCTTCCCTCCCTTCGCCTCTCTTCGTATCTGAGGGCATCTCCAGCCGTTCGGCCCCCCAGGGCGCCTAAATAGAGCGGCCTGGGGGCGTGCCGACGCTAGTTCGGCCCCTGGGGCGACCTAGCTTCCGGTCACGCTCCCACGCGCCGGCCCCAGGATGCGGGAAATTCAAACTTGGTCGTTCCCGCTCTCAAAAGACGCCGCAAATCCGGCGATCGGACGTAGTCTGCGTTACAAAAAACAGAGGCGCCGTGCGCAACGAATCACTCGGCTTGGTCGGCTCCAGGCGTTGGCGGAGTCGGCGTGTGCGGGCTCGTCGGTGTCGGACCTCCTTCGTCGCAGGGCTGCGTCGGCGCGGCTTCGGCACTGCTGGGCGGCGATGTAGAGGCGCCGTCCGGGCTTGGCGTCCGTGTGGTCGTGGGCGTCATCGGCGTCATCGGCGTTGCCGTCGGCAGCTCGTTCAGGATGAGGCCGCGCTGCACCAGGTACCACGCCTTGAGCTTCTCGTCGTTGCTTTGGAGCATGTCCGCCCCGCTCATCAGAAAAGCCATGTCGGTGTTCCTCTTCTTCGCGGCGACGTTCGTCCGGAGCAAGTCGAGCTTGATGGCGTTGTTCTTCATAAGCGACGACCACCGCGCCTCGGTCTTCTCTTCGCGTAGGACGGCCCGAGCCTGGGCATCGGCGAGGCAATGCTCGATGGACTCCTGCACTCGCGTGGTTGCCGCGTCGGCACTTTTCCCCTTCTTTGCCAACTTGTGGCCGTCCGGCCGTCCCTCTGACGTGCCCGGAGCCGTCGCGTCTGGCTTGTATGTCTCCTTGGCCTTCTCGAGGGCACGCCGGACTTCCGCCCACTTCTCGCACTTGTCAATGTGCTTGTAGACGTGGAGGTGCTTGAAGTCGGCGTCTTGGTTGTCGCCCCGATACATGGCGAACATACGCAGCAGCTGCGCGGAGAGACAAACAGTTGGCGGGCGGTGACGTCGTCCATGTCGGCTCCCATGTCGTCGGTGTCGCCGAGGTGCGAGAAGGGTAGTGGTCCGCGGTAGAGATGGGGCGTCGGTGTGGACGCGTAGGAGGCAGGCGGCGAGTAGTTGTATGGAGGGTACTGCACACCGACGAAGGCGGGCGAGGGCGTGCGCGTAGCGGGGTGACCATGAGGGAAGGTCACGTTTGGGTTGAACCCGCCGTGCGCGTCGCCGTCGGCGTAGCCGGGCGACGATGAACCCCATGGAGATTCGGCGCCTTGCTGCCCCCAGGGCGCGTACTGGGCGTGGCTGACGACGGGTGGATTCATCCCCGCCTGGTCGACCGATGAGGAAGACGCCGCCGCGCGCGCCGCGTTGTCGCGGGCCTTCTTGGCTATGGCCCTGTTCCGCCTGTCGGCGGTGACCGCTTCGCGCCGCTGAACCTCCACCCTCCACTCGGCGTTCGACAGGCCCGGTGGCTTCGATGGCGGCGCCCTCGGCTTCCTCGGCTTCGGCTGGGCAATGGTTGCCGCCGCGCGGGGCATGGCGTATTTCTTCGGCGGCATGGCAGTGCTTCTTCGCGGCGAGCGGTAGGTGGTTTGGCGGGAGGAAGGCGAGCGAGCGGGAGAAAGGGATAGAATGGCGGGAGGAAGGCGAGCGAGCGGGAGAGATGCGAGGGAAAAGCGTCAAGAAACGGCGGGAAAAGACCCTCGGGTCGCTTCCAGGGCGGGCCCACGCGCCTTTTTCGCTTGGGCCGGCTCCCCAAGCGCCCCCCAGGGCGCCGGGTTCGGCCTGGGTCCGCCGACACCAGTTTTGGCCCGAGCCGGCGAAAAATGGGCTTCTGGAGACGCGACTGGGGCCTTTTTTTGTTGCCGGCGCGGCAAAATCGCCTGGGCCTGTTGGGGCGCGGCTGGAGATGCCCTGAGGGACGACTTCTCAGCATACTACCAACTTTCAACAAACACTACTTGCGTATCAATTAGGAGAGAAAGCACATATTAATTAGCAGAACAGCTAGGTACCGTAATACTCCTAAGCAGGAGAGGTAGCCCACGGTCGTGCTGCCCACGGGCACCAAGCCCACCTCCACGGGCACTGCTCTCGCCGCTGCTCACCTCCACGCCCGCCGCGCCTCACGCGTCGACCCATCGATGTGCAGCTCGATGCATTCTGCCCAGCACATGCCAAACAGCCGCGCGCGCTGCCCACATCCACACCCGTTATTCAGCCGTTCCACACCTCCACTCCGGCCGCGCTTCAGACGCAGGAACATCTCCTCCAAGCCTGCTACGCTTCACTCGCCACCCGCCGGTATTGGTACACGACGCCTGCGTGTGTGTGCATGTAGAGCATCAGTACCACGGAAGCAAGTAGACAAGAGGGAGCATGCTTCATCGAGAGCACACACACGCAACCATTGTGCCATGGATGCAAATCTATGGCCGTGCGCACTGACAGAGGGACAAGAGTTGATGGGGGTGCAGCCGGAGAGCACGTGGAGCAGCAAGAGCATCATGGAACCACTCGGGTGAGAAAGCAGAGAGACCCCTTTGGTTTAAGTAGGATGGACCAGCACCGCCGACGGTGAAGCAAGAAGGGGAGACATCGGTTCAGTGGGTCTTCGGGATTGGCGGAACGTCATGGGCGGCGGCCGTCGGTGCTATAGGATAGAATCGCAATCGGGGATGCAAGGTGAGGGGCGTGGCGGAGATGGTCGTGGCCGATAGGAGTAGCGTTGTGGCCCCATGGCCGACTCTACTGGTGGCTGCAGGGATCGCCTAGGGATGTCTAGTGGGCGGAGAGGGAGGCAGGTGAAGAGAGACTGGAAGATTGCGCCAGAGAGAGGGGCGCGATGCCGGGTCCTGGTCGCGGCCGCCGATCGCCGACGGCGTTGCCTGCTCTTGATGGGGGGAGAGAGACGAAAGATGCCGGCGGGCGGCGGAGTGCTCGTGCTGGAGAGAGAGAGAGAGAAAGAGAGATGCGCGTGCATAGGCCTCAGGCAGTTGACGACGCAGAGAAATAGTGAGGCTGGTCACAATGGGGAGGAACTTAGGTGTAACATCACACACTCCAATACAACTTTGCTATGTGGCACATATTTAATGAAGAGAGAGGTGCTTGTGGTAACTAGCTAAGTTATCGGAACATCACATACTTCAAGAAACAATGAGTCTATAACCTAATAAATACATCGTTGCATGACACTACATAGATGTTCCTACCCACTATGAAGGTAGTAACATAGTCTAGGGAAGTGTGTAAGTTACTAGCTTATGTTCTTGCCCATTGTGACCAGCCTGAATGGTATGTGCGATTTTTACGGGAAGAATCGGATGTCGGGTTGGGTGGATTGATGGACGGGGTGGAGGGAGTCGGACAACGTATGACGGTTTAGGGGAGACGGAACGTTAAGCTTTTTTTAGGTAGTAGAGATAGAGAAAGGAGCGGAAATCCACGTGCTGACAAAATAGAAGGAAGGAAATTGATCCATGGAAAAAAGGAAGGATATCATATTGAAAAGGAATGGAAATCAACCTACTTCCAAATAAGAAGGAAGAAAATTGATGCGTGGAAGAAATGAAGGAAAGAAATTGAATCGGACGCATGGAAATTAAATCCACATGCTGCTATATAGTATTGTATTAAAGAAGGAAGGAAATTGACTAATACATGGAAACCTTCGAGATCGAATCGAGCAGAAAATGGAAGGAATTGAGCGAAGTATGGAAACTGCCCAATATGATTCCGAAGGAAGAAAATTATATTGAAAATCCACGTGAGATTTGTATAACCGTGTCATTATTTTGGAAAATACCGAGAATATTCCACAAAATCGATAACAATTAATTTCCTAGACCACAAGCCTTTGATTTCTTTTTTAGAAAGTGAGACAACATTTGCATTGAAAATCTAGCGTACACAATATCAAGGGCAAATACCCACAATATTCTGCCAAGTACGCACGCTAATTTCCTAGACCACAAGCCATTGATTATTAATTTTAGAAAGTGGGATAACATTTGCATTGAAAATCTAGCATACACGCTAGCCACAATATCATGGCACTTCTTTGTATAATATAATAAAGAAACTGGGTTTATTGTGTAGTCATAAAGGTCACGTGAAGTTATTTTGTGCAATAGCTGAAACTCGATTTATTTGTAGTCAGAAAGATTATGAGGGCTAGGCAACGAATAATAGGATGAAAGATGCCTCTATTTTTTATTTCCCCTCTTTTCATTGTTAGGAGCGAGTACCTCGTGGAGGGCGGCACTCATGTCTAGCTCAGTTAGACTATTTTTTTTATGTTTTATAGATACCTCTTTGTGCTAGCGCAATTGAATGATAGTGAGTCATGTGATGGCCAATCTCATTGTCTTAAGGTTTAAGATTGAACCACGTTCAAACATGTCCTAATTAGGCATACACCGTGATCACTGTGGGAGGGACGGGAAGGATATTAAGCGATGATACATGTGGGACACTGTTCAAATGTAGGACATGCACCTACTAGGATGTGCTTTCGAGCCATACTTGTTGTGCTAGGTCTGTATGATGTTAGTTTTATCCCGTTGCAACGCACGGGCATATGTGCTAGTGGACACTTAAGCATGTATATGCACGTAATGGAGTTGGTTTGACTCGGTGACACTAGTACCAATGCTTATGATCAACTCATCACCTTGTTCAATTCTAATATTGCAGAAATGCAAACATATTCTAAGACAAGAGATGGACTAGGAATGGAAGATCATCTATCAGAAAATGGAGCAATGGTGCAAGTGGATAGAGAAGTAATACAGTGCGGCACTAAAGTTAAACCAGCAGCTGCAGTTAGTGGAGACAACCTTTCAGTTTTTATGCCTGGAAACAGGTTAGCTTAGAACAGGGCACCCGCAAAAAGGAAAGAGATTGGGAAACCAACCGCAAGTAGAGAGAAGACCCCATACGAAATGCTTAGAATGAGGACAATGTTCTTCACAATATGCGACAAGACAATGACAAAGAAACAAGCAAACTACCTGCTTGGGGAAATATTTTGAAGCAACCACGCAAACCTACTCGCTGCAAGTGTAGAGGGTCACTGGAGAAACAATTGTACAAAAGCTGGCTAAATTGAGACTGGGCGCAGGGGCTTGAGTTTTACAAAGAGTCGGCACTGATGCCAAATTGTTAGACAGTAGGAATCGAATTCCCTGCAGTTGTGCATTGCAAAGGGTTCCTTGTTATCTTGATGCAGAGTTGTTGGGCGTAATTCCAACCTGGGCAACCGAGTTGTTTATTGAAATTTGTCGGCAATGGCATCCTGAAACTAACATTTTAGAGTAAAAATACTTGCATGTGAACATGCATGTGTTATTTGTGCTGTAGTGATCCCCTAATCCCTGTGTGGACAAATAATTTGATGCTGGAATTTGCTCTGTATGGCTTAAATGGAAGAAAATGGACAAGCTCATTTAGTTTTCCATCTGTCACGATAGAAAATGGACCAAATTAATAACATACCTTTCCTCCATTAGATCACCCGCTAGGACCTGCACATTAAAAATGCATATTAAGCAACATAAAAATGGCACACTCTATTAATAAAGTCTAAGCTAAGCTCACAAATCGAGGTAAAAGACTAAGTCACTGCCACTCCCGCAAAGTGCTTTTTACCGGAGGCGGGAGCTACCGGTGGACCATCCACCGTATATTTACTTTGTGATTCATGCACTAGGGGCCCAGTGCATGTGTATAGCATTTTGTATTGTGGTAGCAATCTCATGTATCTCCGTTAATAGTCCAATCTGTGTCAGTTAAGTGGGTCCCTGTCAACAATAGAAGAAAACTTCTCATTTTCTCTTTAGCAATCTCATGCAGTAACTTTACTAACTCTCCACACAACTCTATTCCTGCCTTTTATTTTGTTTTAGCAATTTCATTCATTTATATCTTTAAAACTATAATCCCATTTTAGAAATATTTTATATATTTGAATTCCTGGCGACAAGACCTTTAGAACAAGATCAATCTTGAATACATTTAAACATGATTAGTGCATGTGAGAAATAAGATACTTGAAAAAAAAAGAAATATATCCATTGTCCGTGAAACTTTCTATTTCAATGTTTGAAACTGATTTTTGTGATGATTGAAATATGTTTCAAGATATTTCATAAATACAAAGTGAAATTAGTATAAGAGATTTTCTTTGTAAAGAGTGAATCAGTTTTCCAAATCAGTGAAATGTGTTTTTCAAATTAGTGAATTACTGATTTTTTTAAATCGTGAACCTTGTTATTTAAAAATTTTAAACTAATTATTTGAAACAATCTAAATTTGGGTTATTACGGAACTTTTTATGGTGAGTGTAATATGTTTAATGAAGGAGTGCTTTTTAGAAATAATTGAAATCGGTTTTTGAAATTATTGAAATCAAAATTTTCAAACGACTGAAATATTTTTTCTTGCAAAATGAGTAAAATCGGTTTCTTAATGATTGAAAGAAGTTTTTGTAATGAGTGAAATTATTCAGAAATGAATGAAGCGAGTGAAGTTAGTTTTAAGTGAAATTATATTTTTAAATGAGTGAAATTATATTCTTAAAATGTGTGAAATCAGTTTTTAAACATGTGTGTTTATAAAGCAGTGAATATCATATGAAACAAGCAAAGTCAGTTTTTGGAAGGAGTGGAATCAACTTAAAGATATGGGTGAAATATGTTTTAAAAATGCATGAAATCTATCAATTGAAATGAGTGAGCTCGTATATTTTAAATGGGTGAATTGTTATTTTGAATTGACTGAAATGATTTTTGGAGACGAGTGAAATTTGTTTTCAATTTGAGTGAAATATGCTTTTTGAAATCAGCGCAATTGAGACTAGTTCAAATGTATCTTCTCGCTATGAATTCAAATATATAAAAATATTCAAAATTGGAGTTTTCATTCAAAAGATATCTATCATCCAAATTTTCACAATGAAATTAAATGGAAGTCTTTTGATGGGGAGAGAGAGAATATTTTAACATGCATGCAACCGGCCTTCTCTTAACATTTTCTCTCTCTCTTGACAAAAGCTGACAATAGCATGCAAAGGTCCCACATGTATTACCATTGTATAAAGTTGCTGCAGAGATTACTCACTTATACCTAAGGGACCGCACAGATCTTGATGAAACTGACGAACGGTGGATGCAACACCGGTACATACCAGCTCCGGTAAATTTTCCTAGTCGCTGCCACTCCACACACCTTCAATAGCCGTTGAGTACAAGATTATGATTGTCCATGACAAGACGAGACCAAGCGACAACTATCTCCACTTCGGAGCCGCCAACATAACACTTAAGCGTAGTTGTTTGACACTGCTTGACAGAAAAGTCAACGTGATTTATTTGAGAGATACTGGGTTCGGACTTTGAGTATGCTCCTATGACGACTCGGAGTGTGCCCTGCAATCCCACTGACATCACATTTCTTGACAAAGGAAGATACCCATCTAATCCAGCATGCATCCTTTCACCACTGCAGTCAAGCAAAACAACTTCCACGGCGCTTCCCAACATTGCTTCAATAGGAAAAAAGAAGCAAGAAACTTTGCATCCATAGTTAAAAGACTCCCCTTCAACCACACGAACACCAACAATTGTGGCCTGGATTGATGGAGCAAATCGCTCAAGACTTATCTCTGCTGTACAACAGCGGCTATTGATCAGCATGATGTCATACCGCTTCATGGGGCGGTACCTTTGATAGGCAGTGAACAATGCTGTATCTTTGAACTGTGCTCCATATTTCAATTTTAATTCAATTTGAAAGAAAACAGGCTCGTCAGCCACAATTGCACGAGATGGGCCAGTCAAGTGCAAAAAGGGGTCCTGCATGCATAATTTTCATCATTTTCAAGCATAATTTTCATCATTGTCAGTGACACATCAAGCAAAATAACAACTAAAATGCAGTTCAGTTTAACTAGACATAGCCTAGCAGAGACATCACATGGCCATAATCTGGCAATAATATGAAGGAAAGAGTTCTCAAACAGACCATAGCCTAACAGAGAAAGCACGTGGCAATAATTTGGCCAAAATATGAAAGAAAAAGTTCCCCAATAGATCATAGCCTAACAGAGAAAGCACATGACCGTAATTTGGCCAAAATATGAAGGGAAGAGTTCCCAAACAGATCCTAGTAATCTTTGCTGCTATAATACAAAGTTTTTAATTTAGATTTACAACCAGCAGCTTCTGCTTTGTGTTTATAGTGCGCTTTCTTGAACACTAACTACTATATACTTGGTACAAACAGACTAGTCAAAAATTAGACGAGAAGGGAGACATTATACATACCTCTTGCTTAATTCTTTGGCAGTTTTCCTCTGAACGGCAGAAGAGAATGTTGCGGTTGTGGTCAAGATCGTCCCGTGCGGCGACCACGCCGTAGACATCAAGAGGCCAGCTCAGATTAGGATTGAGATCAACCAGTTTGATCGAGTATACTTGCAAGGCAGGACCAGCTACGGAAGGAAACCGGAAGTTTTCGGGCGTGGAGGCCGTGAAGTGCATAGAACTCAATGTTGCTGCAGCACAAAGTAAAATGATTGCAGACTGTTAGAAATTATGCTACTAAATTTAGCAAATACAAATCTATGCGTATAAAAGAACAATTTTTTGTACAGTTGATATACAAAAACGGAGTTGCATTTATTAACCGAGGCCTAACTAAAAGAGAGTAGAAAACAAATTTTTTTTTGCTTACTTGTGTCATCAAATCCACCGTTTCTTCCGGTCCGGCTGCCCCACGTAGCCTCCCAGCCGTCACGATCCAAGCAATCTTCAACGTCCTTTTGAGCAGCAGATTTGTGGCTCTTTATAAGCTCCGAGATGCCCACAAGCGCAGTGGATATGCGGCGCAGCTTTTCAACCATGTCCGGTGAGATGGGGACTCTGAATGTTTTTAGAGTGGATGCGAGAGAGGTGAAGCCGAAGAGCAGCTGCTGCGTCTCGACCAAGAGAAAATCCATTACCTCCTCCCCAGTCTTGGAACCTCCTTGACTTGTTGCGTGCACATCTCCTTGAACTGGACGGACAAGTTGGAAATCTGCTCTTGAGAAACCTTGTTGTTTCCAGCAGGCAACAACCCCCTGGAAGTGACCTCTCTCATCAGAAACGAGATCTCCCTCCTAAGCATCCCAAGGTGGCCAGAAAGAGCAACAACCGAGTCGTCGTGACCACTCTCCATGCCGCCGACGTCTCTCGCCGGCTCCTTGCTGGAATCCCTCACCGTCCCCTTGCTGATTCCCAATTGGGGTTCCATACTTATGAGGGACCCCGAATCCTCATCGCCAGACTCGGAATCAGAATCCCTCTCAATCTCCGGCTCCTTGATGGAATCCCTCTCGGTCCCCTTCCCTAACTCGATTTCTATGTTTTTTTGTTTTTTTACGGAGCTGCTAAAAATCAGTCGACTGAGACTTCTGGGCAGTCATTCTTTTTTTTTTTTTGAGGGGAAACATGGTCGCTTTATTGAACTAAAATATAAGGTACAATCATAGTATCATGAGGCTGCAACAGCCAATTATACCGACCATGAGCTAAAGAAATAACACTCTTAACAAAATTATGAGCTTCCATATTGGATGTTCTACCTTCAAAAATAATTCGGACCTCTTCAAATTCTAGCCTTCTGACTTTGATTTCTTGGAGTATTGGACTATAGACGCTGCAGCTTCCTTCATTGATTTGCTTGACAACTGATTCCGAGTCACATGCAATAATGATCCGGCTCAAATTTAGATCAGCTGCAAGAGATAATGCTTCTAGACATGCCATTGCTTCCAAAGTTCCTGGGTCATCACAGTGATCGATAATGCGCGCTGACGAACCGAGGTAGACCCCCTGGTCGTCGCGGCACACCGCTGCTGCTCCTCCCTTTCTGCAGTTCTTAGCCACGCCACCATCAACGTTTATTTTAACCAATCCTCCTGTAGGTGGAATCCACTTCCGTACTTGCATAGTCCGCTGCCCTACTTTGCCTTGCTTGTGTGTAGTGTTTTCAATGATCTCCAGATCAGCCAGGTACCTCGTGATGAAACCATGAATATTTTCCGGGCTTTGAAAAATAGCTTCATGGATTGCTTTCCGCCTCGCCGCCCAAATCGCCCACAAAGTGATGATCATTTTGGTGAACTCCACGTGCGGCACTGATTCTAACATATGGAACAACCACTCCTTGGCATCCAAACAGTTGGACATGCTCATGTGTTCAGTCAATGATTCATCAATAAGTGCCCACACACATCTCGCCATGGTGCAATCGAGCAAGGAGTGCCGCCATGTATCATCTGCTGCACCACAGAGCCCGCATCTCGGAGTTGTCGCCATGTGTCTCCGGTGTAACACTGCACCCGAGGGCATGGAACTCTGAGCCAAACGCCACACAAACACACGTACTTTTGATGGGACTTTAATCTTCCAGAGCATAGCCCAGGCCTTCACTGGCCGGTTCGAACTTGAATTTGGGCGCCCCTCCAACCAGTCTTCCCTAACCTTCTTAGTTGTGACAAGCATACGGTAGCAGGATCTCACAGAGAAGACGCCTGTTTTTTCATGGTGCCATGCCCAGAAGTCCTCCTGTTGGACTGTACTGATCGGTATTCTTGATATTGCTTCAATATCCATGGGCAGAAAATGCCTAGATAGTTCAGCCCTGTCCCACCAACCTGATGTAGCATCTATCAGTTCGGATACTAGTTCGGGTGGAGATTCTGAAAGTGCCACCACCGGAGTTAAACGTTCAGATCTCGGTATCCAATTCTCACGCCATACAAATGTGGTCTGCCCATTACCAATTCTGCGAATTAGACCCAACTTTAGGGTGTCTCTTCCTTCTATCAAAGCACGCCATACCTTGGAGGTGAAGATCCAGTGTTGCCTGTAAAATATCTGTGTCAGGAAAGTAGACCGACTTGAGGATTTTGGCACTGAGGGTCTCCGGATTTTGCAGAATCCTCCATACTTGTCGGGCTAGCAAAGCCAAATTAAATAGTTCAAAGTCTCGGAACCCAAGACCCCCCATGTATTTAGGCATAGTGAGTGTGTCCCATGACACCCAGTGAGGCTTTCGTTTACCTTGCTTGCTACCCCACCAGAAACTCCTTATCAGGCTATTCAACTTTTCGCACAGTCCCTTGGAAGCTTAAACACTGCCATTGAGTATGTGGGGATGGCCTGTGCTACAGATTTTATTAGTACTTCCTTTCCTCCTACAGACAGAAGACGTTCGATCCAGCCCTGTATCTTGCTCCAGACCCTATCTTTCAAATATTTAAAAGTACCATTTGTGTTCCTCCCCACATCAGATGGTAGGCCAAGATAACGATCATTAAGGGCTTCTGTGGGAACCTCAAGCGTGTTCTTCATCTCTTCTCTTATGCTGTTCGGGCAACCCTTACTAAAATGAATAGAGCTTTTTGCCAAATTAACACGTTGGCCTGATGCATGACAATATACATCTAGCACTTCTCTGATCTCTGCTGCTCCTGCTGTACTAGCCTTTGCAAATAGCAAGCTGTCGTCTGCAAATAAGAGATGATTGACCGGGGGTGCTGTGGGCGCCACAATGATGCCCGATAGGTTTTCAGAATCCCCCCTGCTCCTTAACAGGCAAGACAGACCTTCAGCTGCTAGCAAAAACAAATACGGTGAAATAGGATCACCCTGGCGGATTCCTCTAGAGGGTTTGAACACCTCGGTTCTCTCACCATTGAACAGTACCGAGAAAGAAACCGATGTGACAACTCTCATGATGGATGTCACCCAGCGTTCGCTGAATCCCAGCTTCAACATCATGGCTTGCAGATAGCTCCACTCAACTCTATCGTAGGCCTTCATCATATCGAGCTTCAAAGCACAATACTGAGAATTTCTTCCTCTCTTCTTTTTCATGAAGTGTAAGCACTCATAAGCAGTCAATATATTATCTGTAATCAACCTGCCAGGGACTTAACGCTGATTGTTCCTGTGAAATAATCTCTGGAAGGATCTCCTTTAATCTGTTAGCTTGCACTTTTGACACAATCTTTAGCACCACATTACATAAACTGATGGGTCTAAACTGGTACAAAGAAGAGGCATCCAGAACCTTAGGGATCAATACAAGTAGAGTTTGGTTTACCTCTCCAATATCCTCTATACCATTTAAAATATTGAGTACTGCACGAGTTACCTCATCACCACAAACGTCCCAATGACGTTGGAAAAAATGCGCCGGGAATCCATCTGGCCCCGGTGCCTTTGTCGGGTACATCTGAAAGAGTGCCGACTTGACCTCTGCTGCAGTATAGGGCGCGTCTAGTCGTTCATTCATTGCCTCAGTTACTTTAACCGGCACGCAAGAGAGAACATCGTCCATCCCCGTCGTTCCTTCCGTGGTGTATAAATTCTTATAGAAATCGACAGAATGTTCCTTCAACCTCGCCATATCCTCACAAAATGACCCATCCTGCAACTGTAGTCGCTCTATTTTGTTCTTCTTGCGCCTACGTGTCGCTTGCTGCTGAAAAAATTTGGTATTTTTATCTCCTGCCGACAACCATTGTAAGCGCGACCGTTGTTTTTGCATGATTTCCTCCCTGTTATACCACTCGGTCAGTTTGT
The DNA here is from genome assembly GCA_021605205.1 of Aegilops longissima. Taxonomy (NCBI): domain Eukaryota; kingdom Viridiplantae; phylum Streptophyta; class Magnoliopsida; order Poales; family Poaceae; genus Aegilops; species Aegilops longissima. Next base: position 850,294,594 of record CM038677.1, read on the forward strand.
CCACTACCATTTTTTCCTCTTCCGAAGGTTCAATTCTGCCCGGGACAGCCTGCAAAAGTTCCAATTGTGCTTGCAATTTTTTGATCTCCCTTTTGACGTGACCAAATACATCACCATCCCAACTCTTCAGCTTGCTGGACATGTCAGAAAGCTTGTCTCCGAGCTCGTGCATTGTCCTTGAGGGTGCAACTGATTTCCACGCATGTTGCATGAAATCATGGAATTCGGGGTGTGATTCCCACATAAGTTCATAGCGGAACTGCCTTGTATACGCACGCTGATTCTCCTGTTCCTCAAGCTGCAACAGAATGGGGTTATGATCTGAGCGATGCCGCCGTCAGGTGACGACTGTCGCTGTCGGGAACGGGCCATCCATGATGGAAGTGCAAGGGCCCTATCAAGTCTGACTCTTGTGGAAGTACCTCCTCGCACCTTTGTTTCAAAAGTCCAGATCGGTCCTACAAAGCCAAGATCACACAATTCAGCCACATCCACGGCGTCCTTAAAGCCTGTCATCTGTCTGGCGCATCTCTCGCCCACTCCGAAGTGTTCTTCCGGTGATAGTACTTCATTATAATCGCCTATGCATACCCAGGGCAAATCTGATTCACTCCGTAAGAAGCGCAACAAGTCCCATGTCTTCTGCCTTTCACTCACGGTGGCCTCACCATAGATATTAGTGAGTCTCCACGGTTCCTCTCCATTCTTCCGTACTATCATATCTATGTGATATTGGGAGTAGTGTATCAACTCAAGGGATAAATCATCATTCCAGTACATAGCCAGACCTCCACTTCTGCCATTACTACCCACTGTATAGCTTCTACTAAAGCCAAAAGAAAAAGCTAGATTCCTAGCACGAGTCCCTCCAACTTGAGTTTCTTGCAGACAGAGCACGGAGGGGGCAAACCGTTGCACTAGCGTGCGTAGCTCTCGAACTGTCGCGTCGTTGCCAATCCCGCGACAGTTCCAGCTTATGATATTCATGATAACTGGCGGCACTCCGGCTTGGAGCCCGCCAAATTCTTCTCAATGTCCTTATCAGCAGCTATTGACTTGGATGGCATGGTGCCGTGCTTGGTTTTCTTACTCTCCCACCATGACAAATATCCACAAGGGGATGGTGGCACCAAAGCACCAGCTATTCCTCCTCCAGAATCAGCATCACATCCGTTCTGTCCAATCCCGTCCCCATCGCCACGTTCACGACCTGGGACAAGGCCCCGGCCTGCTGTACCTCCACATCCTGTGCTCCTGCCCCTTCGAGATGAGTTTTTTCCACCACTTGGGGCCTCCATGGCATCTCTCATGACGAACAGAGCCAAAGAACCGATGCAATCTGCCCCTGAGTTCTCTCGCAGCAAAGACCAGGGCCAAGAAACCCTAGGGACCGCGCCTTGAGAGACCGGCCGGGGAGGGCACCGGTAAGGGAAACTCAACGCCGGCCAGGGCCGGCGGAGTAGGTAAACCCTCATCGCCTTGGGCGGCGCTAGGGTAGCCAGAATTCCAAGCTGGGATTACATGCACGCACACTAAACCCTTCTACTAGTCCAATTGGTATTCCAGATATCGGTAGTTGTTCCATCTCCTATGCGATGTGGTTTGTGCTCATAACTAGGTCGAAAGAAACGGCCCAGTTTAGCACAATGCTTTTCTGGGCAGTCATTCGATCTCTGTGTTGCTTGTAGTTTGTGCTGGGGCGTTTTGTCTTTGTTTCGGCCTGTATAAGAGCGCAGACTGGCCCGTTTCCTTTTTTTTTTGTCGAACAGTGATCCCACGCAAGCGTTTTGCTTTTGTGGGCTGGGCTGGTGTTCGGGGCGGTGTTTTTTTTTTCGTTTTGTTTTGGGCCGCATTAAGGAGAGAGGAAGGGGAAGCTACCAACCGTGTGGTAATTAAGAAGAGGGGAACGGGAAGTGAGAGCTCATTCCATCCATTCCCCAATCTCAAATCGGAAGAACTCCACACGGGAAGAAGAGAGGCCGAGCTCCAAGGTTTTCTTCAACGAACAGATTGACTTGGTACTGCACGCCCAATGAGAGAGGAAGGCCGGCGCTGCTGGTGGAGTGAGTTTCCTCTACCTTCTTCTCCATCTGTTTTTTTTATGAAAAGGGGTTCCCCCAGCCCCATTTTATTAATGAAGCGAAATCCAAAACAGGCTTCAACCAACTGTATAGAAAGCTTCACCCCCACGAGTACACAACGAAAAAAGTTGCAATTGTTGACATGAAAAGCTTCAACCGTATTTCTGAAAAGCTTCAACCGTAATTCTGAAAAGTTTCAACCGTATTTCTGAAAAGCTTCTACTAGAGACCGCGACAAAAAGCTTCAACCGTAATTCTGAAAAGCTTCAACCGTATTTCTGAAAAGCTTCTACCAGAGACCACGACAAAAAGCTTCAACCGTATTTCTGAAAAGCTTCTATCAGAGACCGCGACAAAAAGCTCGAATCGGCAACTCACTATTGATGCAACTGACTACTGCAGTGGCTCCCCAGCGGAGCTGCAACGGCGAAGAACTCCAGGCACCGGCAGGGTCGATTTTTGTTTGTTGGGTCCATTTTTTGCTGCATCAGTGGGGTGGGGCCATGGGGCACCTGTGCTCCAACTGGCGAGCGGCGACGGCGAGCGGCGAGCGGCGACGGCGACGGCGAGGGAAAGCGGCGAACGGCATCGGGGATGACGACGAGGTAGATGCCCATGGCTGGGTGTGGGATGGCCCGTGGCGCTTGCCATTGCTCGATCTGACGCGGAAGGTAGACAACGATGTGGAAGGGGCTCGATCTGACGGTTGGGAGGCAGTGCATCGGATGGCCTGGGCTCGACCGGCCCAACTGTTGGGCCGGCGCACCGGCGCAGATCACTGCCCTTGTGATATTGGATATCTGGCTAGAGGAAGCTGCGCTGTGGCGGGGACTCGTTGTTGTGGCAGCTGCTCCTCCTATGTGGTGGAGATATCATCACCGCACTCCTGGTGTTCGTCTACCTTGTCTACAAGTTGGGCTTATGCGGCTACGTCTGCACACTCCTTGCTCGGCTCCTCTTATTAGAAATATGCCCTATAGAAAATAATAAAATGATTCTTATCGTATTTCCCGTTTATCATAAAATTTTATTATTTAAGCTGGAATTGTATTGACCGGAAAATTAAATAACCTCCTCCTCAGCCTCTAAGCACGGTCGCACTCTCATCTGCAACAAAATCAGGAGTACCAAATGAGAACACCGAGACAGAGACAGAGATGCAGAGCGACTTATGATGTGAGTTCACAGTCCAAAGACGAGGAATCAGCACATGAACATGATCCTAAAGTATGATGGAAATTACGTAGCATGGTAGAAACAGAAACAGTGCCAGCAGTTTAAGTAGTATCGTTAGAAGTATAATCATGATTAGGATAGAGACAAGGAGCTAGAGCAAAAATTAGTTTAACATATCATCTCTTGTACTACAAGTCTTTTCCCATGTTGTATTCTATACATACCCATAAAAGGGTCCGATCAATATAACACACCATTCTAGGACCTTCCACAAGTTATGAAGCACGCCACCCCAGGGAGATTAATCGCGTCTCCCTGGGGGCGCGACACCAGGTTGATAAAAGATCAGATCTGGTTCAATAGCTTGGATCAAATTATGTAGTTTTTCAAATTTTGTGTTCTTACACTACTAGGGAAAACCTTATAAACAGAAGTTTATCAGTAGCGCGGTTTAAAAGTGGGCACTACTGCTAATTAGTACTCCGGCTAATGAGAGACTTTATACAGAGTAGTTTTATCTACATCAATTATTGTGTATTAGGGAGAACTGATACATTTTTCCAAGTCATTTCTGTCATGATTAAGATAGAGACTTCGAGTCGGGACGTTTTTTTCAGTGTAGTGTCAGGTTGTCCAAGGGATTTGGAATTGTTGCTGTGTAGATTGTGTCCTCCAGGTTAGGATAAGGTACTGTAAATTTTTCTCGGCGTGAAGTAAGTTGGAGTTGGTTCAGGACTTCAGAGGCCTCGTAAATCACTACAACAAGTGAATGCTCAATTGTACCAGAGCTGCGCATGGACGTGGAGTTGTTATACTGGTATAGGTTATTTTTCTTCTGGATAAGATAAGATGTTGTAAAATAGTCTCGGCTTGAACTAAGTTCAAATTGGTTCAGTAAATCACTATGCAAATGAATACTCCATTGCAGCATAGCTGCACATGGACGTGGAGTTGTTATACTAGTTCCGTCCTCCACCTCAGGTGAGCCCTTCCCTCCTGTACCATGTTCCGTCCAATTTTTTCCCAGAAGTTTCTCGCAGTATAACTACAATTGGTCAACGCAGTTAGTAGTCATTATGCCTCCAACTGCAATGCATGTGGCGTTTGTGAATCGTGAAATGGTTGCTTTGCTTGCTTGCGATTAGTCTAGTCTATGCAGCAGGTGCACGCTCTGAGCTCGCTCGCAAGGTGTTTGCGACAATGCCTCTAGGAAAGTTGAAATGTCAATTTGTTCAGCCAATGTAGAATTCTATGTTCCACAAGATACGAAGGAGCCTATGGACCTTAAACTTTGCTCATTAAATTGAAAAGAAAACATTGTACTATTCGTACACAAACAAAACATCTATGGGTGGGGATGTTGGCATTGCGCGATTAAATTGAAAAGAAAATGCTCTGATAAGATTAGTATATACGGTGTGCTTCATGCATCCAAGAGACCAAGACGTCTTCTCTTCTCTGTGGAGAGAAGCTGATTTGCATTGACGGCTAATGATGATTCTTTGTGTTCCATAGTTTAAAATGCAACCATTTTGCACTGGATAACCAAGTATTCTGCGAGGGTTAAATTTAATTAAGAATGCTGTTCTGCACTTTTGCTTATTGTATGCTCCTCCTATTGCCCATTTTATTTTCTTAGGCAATGTACTCTGATTCAGCCAGGACATCACATGACTGTGCTCTGTTTCTTCTCAGGTCCAGCCTGATTCGAGCTTCCTGGACAGCCACAAGGCATGCCTTGGCCGCCATTGAGCAGAATGCCGCTGGTGGCCAGTGGCGACAGAGTGCCGTCTCAGCGGACAAGGGAGTATCAAGCGAGACATCATCATCATCAAGCGAGCATGGGGGTTTTTCCTGCAAGCAAGTATCTCATGATCCTTCATCTGAACCACACTTGCATTTTTAAATCTTTGGAGATGGCGTAGGATAAGGCCCAGATGAACGCTAGTGGAAATATTACAGCCCCACTGTTAGGAGTACAAGTTTAGTCCTGACAGACTGGGCGTAAGTGGATTGGTTTGCCTTTTGATTAGTATAAGTAGATGGTAGCAGACCTGGACAAATAACATTTGATCTTAATATCTCATGACATTGAGAAGAGGACAAGAGATCGGATGAGTCTTGTTGTCACATGTGTTTCGGATGGTCAAAGTAGATGATAGTTGGATCCGAGCACCCAGTCAGTGATGCTCTGCCGCCCGATTTAAAATGGTGCTCTCTGGAGAGTCAACGTCGACCCTGGCACTGGTGCAGGAGGTGTCCATGGGCAACGTCCTCAGCACAAAGCTCGGCTAGGCCCCGGCCAGGCAGGCCTCTCTCCGTGTCGCCTGCACAACACCGTACCCTGCACCACTGTCAACAAAGTCTGCTCGTCGGGGACGAAGGGTATCCATATTTCATCTCTTCACCTGCAATGTCTCCGTAGTTACTTGTCGCCGCTGCTAAAAAACTTATGTTGTTGCCTGTTGGCCTGCTCCTTGCTATCTGAAGTATATATATTTTTTTCTATCGCTCATTCGCTATCTGAAGAATTTTATGAAGGTAATTTTAGTGTGTGTTTAGCTTTCAGTTTTTGCTTCTACTTCACAGAGTGGAAGATCGTAAGAAAACATTGGATGATCTTTAACAATTATTCTTAGAAGTAAACATGAGCGGTATTTGATGATATATTGTGAGTCACTGAAAATATATACTGTTTTTTCTTCAGAATATGGATGACTATCTGAAGGGATGCAGGTTTCTTCCCAAACTTAAGAATGAGATACCTGGTGAAAGAAATGCTCCCTTGTCCCTACAGGGAAAGGTTGAGCAGCCTAGAGAATTTAGTATTGATCATGCACTAGTAGATAAACCACCATTAGTCCCGGTTGGTAAGGGTCTTTTGTCCCGGTTCCTGAACCGGGACTAAAGGGTCGTTACTAATGCCCTGGCCCTTTAGTCCCGGTTCAGTCCAGAACCGGGACAGATCAAACCTCCACGTAACGTGCGCCGAGCCCATGCAGGAGGCCTTTGGTCCCGGTTGGTGGCACCAACCGGAACCAATAGACATCCACGCGTCAGCATTTCAGGGGCTGTGTTTTTTATTTTTTTTAAAGAGGGGGGGGGGGGGGGGTTGGGGTTTTAGGGGTTAATTTAGGTGTTTCATATATTGTGTTAGCTAGCTAATTAATAGAGAGAAGTGTCCTCTCTTATGTCCGTGCTTGGTCGACGCTACGTACTATACATAGAAAGGCCCTCGACACACTAGCTAGTAAGAAAATGAAGGAAACCATTAAGTACAGAAGTTCGTCATGCATACCGAGAGAAGTGATCGATCGACCTCTCCTTCTCCGAAAGATTGGTCGAACAACAATTTTTCGTATTATCTATCCGACGCTACTGGCTACATACATATACAATATGTAAGATCTCTTACAATCCCCTAGCATTTGAAATTAACTTCCACATGGTATTCTCCGGCTTTATTGATGACGTGGTCAAGAAAGAATCCCGCCAATTCCTCTTGAATTGCTTTCATGCGATCATGTGGTAGGAGTTCATTCCGCATCTGCCACGTCTAATTTGAAGAAGGGGGTTAATACATATATATGAATGAAACTCAACAGAAATGATGGTGTAATAAAATGAAATTGTGAATATTATCGCTTACGCACTTCATATTGTCTTTTAGAGTAGCCCCGCTTATTTTTCAAAGTCGCGTTGTAGATGAACTCGCACACGTAGTATCCACAGTAATTATTCCCTTGTTCCTGCCACAAGCATTTTACGAGAAATAGAGGTCAATCAAACTGATAATGAAGCATTATAAATGGCATTGATGAAAGTATAGCTACAGAATCAACGGGAGATGCGCGCAACTAGCTAGCTAGTAGTACTTACTTTCGGGTATGTATATCGCAGCTCCTTCGGCAGTCGCGGAGCTTCTGCGGTGAACTGTTTCGAAACCCTTTAAGACAAAGAAAATAATTATTATTACTTGAGATATCAGGAAATGAACAAAAAGTTTCCGATATGGTGCGATAATGATCGATTGAACTTACTTGTTGAGCAATTTAGTCATGTCCGCATAGGTTTCGGGATCTTTTCGTCTCGAGTCTAAGACGGTTACTAGTCCCCGCTCAAGCTTAATCTCCAGAAGGACATAGTGGAAGCCACGCACGCATGCATAACTCATCAGTTACATTACTATAACCTCGCTCGAGTAATAAGGGAAACCGAATATGCACACGACAGTAACACCCACTTGAAGTTGTAAGGAAAGAGTATGGTATCTTTGTTTTGATTTTTGATCAACGACTGTAGAAAGTTGGCCTCGGCCTCTTCGGCGTGCTTTTTAACCTGAATTTCATCTATGATATTTGTGTTAATGAACCCAATATCATACATTTCTTGTTTTCTGCACTCGACGATCTTCAATCTGCATAATATGGTGAGGATAATTAATTATAAATACATGCAATGAAAGACCTGAGCTATATATAGAGACTTAATGACAGAAATAGTACTTACAGACAGTAGCAAAAGACCGTTAATATGTTGAGGGCCTTTTGATTGAAGAACCCGAAGAACTCTTCAAATGGAACAGGCAACAGATCAATTCCAACGAGGTCGTGCTCCTCTTTAATTCTCAGATACAAAGTATTCGTCCCCCGAGACTCTCTGCAGGTTTTCATGTACCAATTATGGAATCTTCGCATCATCGTTGTTAGAGATTTTTCATCTTTGACGAGAGGCTTCCCGTACTTCCCGCCATGAAATCAAAATTTACATCGTCAGGCAGGTAATCTGCAAGATTGCTATAACCGGGCACCGTCCCCGGAGCATTAGCTTGTTCGCTTGTTCGCCGAGCTGGGCAATTTTTTTTCCCAGCTGCTCGTCGTTCTTTTAACCTTTGATCACTGACAGTACTTCCCAACCGCGATGCTTCTTGATATGCTTTTTGAGTAATGCGCTCATAGTTGGTTTTCGGCAGAGACTTTGGTGGTTTCCTCTGGGCATCGATAGTGCGCTTTGCTTTCACCGGATCTACCTTCTCCTCCGGAGGTGGATGTCTCTTTGCTTTCAACCCTTCAAAGAAGTCCTTCACTTTGTTCCGCACGATCTTCGTGTTTTCCTCCCCGGTCCTCTCGTACGGTAACTTCTCTAGAGGCTTGAGAGGTGGACCGTATCTGTATTGCCTCCCGCCTCTGCCTGTACTGCTAGACGCCGGAGCAGACGGAGCGGCTGCAGCTGTCTTCTTTCGTGCTTGCTTACGAGGCGGAGGAGAAGGACTACGACGCGCCGGAGCAGCCAGGGCGACGACGGGTCTCTTCCGCCCTTGCTGGCGAGGCGGAGAAGGAGGAGGCTGCTGGCTGCTCGGGCGCGCCGGCGCAGGCGGAGAAGGAGGCGGAGTGCCGCCCCGCACCGAAGAAGGAGGCCGAGTGCCCTGATCGTCACTCGCCGAAGGAGGAGGCGGTGGAGGAGGCGGAGTGCCCTGACTCGCCGGAGGAGGAGGAGGAGGAGGCGGAGGCGTCCAGTTCGGAAGGTTAATGAGCTCCTTCCGCCATAGGCATGGAGTCTTCAGAGCAGAACCCAGCCTAGTCTCCCCTTCACCGGTAGGACGGTCAAGCTGGAGGTCCTCAAATCCCTCCGTTATTTCATCCACCATCACCCTAGCATATCCTTCTGGAATAGGCCGGCAGTGAAAAGTTGCGCCGGGTTCAGTAGGATAAACAGAGCCAACAGCCGCCTTGACCTTCAAATTCATCCATTGCGTCATAATGTGGCAATTTTGAGACTCCGTGATATCATCCACGGGATAGCTGGCAGGAGCCGTCAAGACATGCTCCGGCTAATGCAGCTCGGTGGAAGCCACGCTGCTTCTCCGCTGAGATGGCGGGGTAGCTTCGGGGGAAGCTTCGGCAGTTCGTTTGCTGCGATTTGCTTCTCGTTCCTCTATCGCTTGTACCCTTGCGTGCAGCGCCTGCAGTTGGGTCTGCTACACTTTTTTCCTCCTCTCCTGGCATTTGTAACCGCCTGCGTCCGGAAACCAGCATTCCATGGAACGGAGCCTGGTGTGCCTCATGTCCGTCCAGGGTGCTCAGGATTCCCGAGGGCCATTGTAAGCTCGTCGTTCTCTCTGTCTGGAACCGATATAGTGCTGAAGCCTCTTTTCTGGTATTTCCAATTGCTCGTCCATCCAAATGCACTTCCCTGATACGGGGTCCAAGGTTCCGCCAGCCCCAAAGAACCAAGTCCGGCAATGGTCTGGCCAGTTCATTCTCTCTGGTTCGATCCCTTTATCAACCAGATCATTCTCAGCCTTGGCCCACTTAGGCCGGACTTTGAGGTAGCCACCTGACCCCGTGCGATGGTGAAGCTTCTTCTTCGCAGCATTTTGCTTGTTTGTCGCCGACATCTTCTTACTCTTTTCCGATGTCTTGTGGGCCACAAATGCGGGCCAGTGATCTCTGATCTTATCATATTTGCCCTTGAATTCCGGTTTCTCTTTTTTGTCGACAAACCTATTCAGGTCTTTCTTCCACCTCCTGAATAGGTCTGTGCTACGTCTCGAGCTTGTGTTGAATTTCCCCGAAGAGGAGAGGATGATGCAGCACAGTAGCGTAAGTATTTTCCTCAGTTTTTGAGAACCAAGGCATCAATCTAGTAGGAGACCACGCGCAAGTCCCTCGTACCTGCACAAAACGATAGCTACTTGCAACCAACGCTTAGGGGTTGTCAATCCCTTCACGGTCACTTACGAGGGTGAGATCTGATAGAGATAATATTTTTGGTATTTTTGGTATAAAGATGCAAAGTAAAAAGTAAAAGCAAAAGCAAGTAAATAAAGTGATGGAGATTGATATGATGAGAATAGACCCGGGGGCCATAGGTTTCACTAGTGGCTTCTCTCAAGAGCATAAGTATTCTACGATGGGTGAACAAATTACTGTTAAGCAATTGACAGAATTGAGCATAGTTATGAGGTTATTCAGGCAATGATCATGTATATAGGCATCACGTCCGTGACAAGTAGACCGAAACGATTCTGCATCTACTACTATTACTCCACTCATCGACCGCTATCCAGCATGCATCTAGAGTATTAAGCTAAAAACAGAGTAACGCCTTAAGCAAGATGACATGATGTAGAGGAATAAATTCATGCAATATGATAAATACCCCATCTTGTTATCCTCGATGGCAACAATACAATACGTGCCTTGCAACCCTTTCTGTCACTGGGTAAGGTCACCGCAAGATTGAACCCAAAGCTAAGCACTTCTCCCATTGCAAGAACTACCAATCTAGTTGGCCAAACCAAACGGATAATTCGAGGAGACTTGCAAAGATAAATTAATCATACATAAAAGAATTCAGAGAGGAATCAAATATTTTCCATAGATAAGCTGGATCATAAACCCACAATTCATCGGTCTCAACAAACACACCGCAAAAAGAAGATTACATCGAATAGATCTCCACGAGAGAGGGGGAGAACATTGTATTGAGATCCAAAAAGAGAGAAGAAGCCATCTAGCTACTAACTATGGACCCGAAGGTCTGAAGTAAACTACTCACACTTCATCGGAGGGGCTATGGTGATGATGTAGAAGCCCTCCATGGTGGATGCCCCCTCCGGCGGAGCTCCGGAACAGGCCCCAAGATGGGATCTCGTGGATACAGGAAGTTACGGCGGTGGAATTAGGTTTTTGGCTCCGTCCCCGATCTGTTGGGGGTACGTAGGTATATATAGGAGGAAGGAGTACGTCGGTGGAGCGTCAGGGGGCCCACGAGGTAGGGGGCATGCCCAGGGGGGGAGGGCGCGCCCCCCACCCTCGTGACCGCCTCTGTCACTCCTTGGAGTAGGGTCCAAGTCTCCTGGATCACGTTCGGTGAGAAGATCACGTTTCCGAAGGTTTCATTCCGCTTGGACTCCGTTTGATATTTCGTTTCTTCAAAACACTGAAATAGGCAAAAAAACAGCAATTCCGGGCGGGGCCTCTGGTTAATAGGTTAGTCCCAAAAATAATATAAAAGTGGAAAATAAAACCCATTATAGTCCAATAGATAAAGTAGCATGGAGCAATCAAAAATTATAGATACGTTGGAGACGTATCAGTCTGCCATCTTCTTAAGAGCAAAAGACTTGATTAATTGCTCTTTAACTGGCTTCTCCGGATCATCCTCTGGCGGTAGGGTGAAATTTGACTTCAGCTCAGTCCAAAGATCATTTTTCTGCATATCATTGACATAAGACACCTCAGGGTCTTCGTTCTTAGGCTTATACCGTTGGTGGATGCTGATTGGGATCTTGTCCCTAACCAGAACCCCGCACTGAGCAACAAATGCGTTCTTTGTCTGGATGGGTCAATCGGTTGGCCGTCGCGCGCGATTGCTATGATCTCAAACCTTTCATCCGAGCTCAACTTTTTCTTCGGGCCACGTCTATTTACCGAAGTTGTGCTCGATCCGGAGGGCTAGAAAAAAGAACAAAGATGAGAGTTAATTAATATGTGTACATACTAAAACAATGAATGCATCAATTAGCTAGTCAGCACAGGCTTAACTAATATATATACCTGGCCGGACTCATTTCGGTCACCAGAGCCATCATCACAGTCTCCTTCTTGCACCGTCATTGGGTCACCGGAGCCGTCCTCACGGTCTCCTTCTTGCACCGGCATTGGGTCATCGGAGCCATCATAATCATAGCCAGCTGCTTCTTCACCCTCTCCTTCCAGACCATCGGTGTCGTTGAGAAACAACGAGCAGACGACATCACTTCCTTGTGCGATTATGTCCCCCAACAACGCTTCTTGTGCTTCGTCTCGGGGGGTGTCCATAGTTTCTACAAATATTTACAACATGGCAATTGTTATTCAAACATGACAGATGGATATATTAGCTAGTGGCAAACGTAGAACTACCTAGCTAATCAAAGTAAGGAATCATATTAATTAGTGGCCTCGATGCTGCTTCTCTAGGGTATGGGGTGGCCTTGACAATGCTTCAAGGGGTAATATCGACAACGACGGGATACATACACGGGAAAATAATGTTATCAGGGAGGGGTTATATCGACCCCCCACGTTTTGAAGTTATCGGGAGGGGGTATATCGACCCCCCCCCCCACATGTTGAAGTTATCGGGAGGGGATTTATATCGACAACGACGACATACGTACATGGGAAAATAATATTATCGGGGAGGGGGTATATCGACCCCCCCACGTGTTGAAGTTATCGGGAGGGGGTTTATCGACCCCCCCCCACGTGTCGAAGTTACCGGGAGGGGTTTATATCGACAACGACGACATACATACCCCCCTCGTGTTGAAGTTATCGGGAGGGGGTATATCGAGCCCCCCCACGTGTTGAAGTTATCGGGAGTTTATATCGACACGACATACGTACATGGGAAAATAATGTTATCGGGGAGGGGGTATATCGACCCCCGTCGTGTTGAAGTTCTCGGGAGGGGTATATCGACAACGACAGACCCGATAAAACATAAGAAAACGAAGAAGAAATAAAAAGAGGAAAAGAAGAAAGGAATAGAGGAGAAGATCGAAGAAAGAAAAGAAGAAAAAAAAAGAGGAGAAGAAGAAAGGAATAGAGGAGAACTATTCCTTTCTTCTTCTCCTCTTCCTTTTCTTCTTTTTTCCTCTTCTTATTTATTTCTCCTCTTCTTCCTCTCCTCTTCTTCTTTCTTTCCTCTTCTTATTTTCTTCTTTCCTATCCTTCTTTTTCTTCTTCTTCCTTCCTAGCTAGATATATAAAACTTTTCTAAAATTATAACTTTTGCATATATAAAACTTTTCCATGGATCATCATTTGCCATATATATCGAATATATATCCATTGTCATATATAAAACTTTCTATATATGAACAAAAACTTTCTATGAACAAAAAACATTTTTGACATATATATTTAATTAGCATATTCTAGCCACATACACATATACATCACATACACGTATACATTATAGCCACATACACATATACATCACATATGAACAGAAAAATTAAACAAATAAAAATAAAAAACATATAGCCACATACATACACATATACATTATATATATAGATATATATATATATATATGAACAAAAAAATTAAACTAATAAAAAAACAGAGCCGGGGCGGCGGTTCACAGCGGGGGCAGGCGAGGGTGCCGGCGCGCAGGGGCGGGACGGGGCAGGGGCAGGCGACGGCGACGAGGAGCGGGCGGTGACGGCGAGCACGTGGCAGGGGCTCGGGCGCTGAGGCATGAGCACGGGAGCTCGAGGCGACGGCGGGCGGCGAGGCGCCGGGTGCTGGGGCGGATTGGGCAGGGGCAGGGCGACGGGACGAGGAGCGGGCGGCGGACGGCGAAAGCACGTGGCAGGGGCTCGGGCGCTGGTGGCGCATGCGAGCAGGGGAGCTCGAGGCGACGGCAGGGGCAGCGAGGGCGCGAGGCGCGCAGGGCAGGACGGGGCAGGGGCAGGGCGACGGCGACGAGGAGCGTGCGGCGATGGCGAGTACGGGGCAGGGGCCAGGGGCGACGGCGACGAGGAACGGGCGGCGACGACGAGTACGGGCAGCCTGGCGGCGTCGAGGAGGTCGTCGGCATCGTCGGGGGCAACTGGCGAGGGAAATCTGAAAATTTCCCAAGTGTTGCTTATATAGCAAAGGCTTTGGTCCCGGTTCGTGGCACAAACCGGGACCAATGCCCCCCTTTAGTCCCGGTTGGTGCCATCAACCGGGACTAAATGGTTCGTCCTCGTTGCGCTAAGAGTTTAGTCCCACCTCGCCAACCGAAGGGCGCTCACACCGGTTTATAAGCCCGTCCCTCTCTGCCTTGTTGAGCTCCTCTCAAAGTGAAAATAGATGCCCCTATACAGGGAGGGCTTGACAGTGGTTTATAAGCGCTGCTGCGCTGACCACTTCGAGCTCCTCTCAAATGCAGGCTGTAACGCCCCGAATTCGATGCGCCAGGTGTCTGCCAGTTATTCGTCGTCTTTGCCATGTCATGTGCTTGCGTGTTGCACTTTGCCATGTCATCATCTGCATTTTATATCATGCCATTATGTGCATTTCATTTTGCATACGTGTTCGTCTCATGCATCCGAGCATTTTCCCCGTTGTCCGTTTTGCAATCCGGCACTCCTATGTCTCCCGGCGCCCCCTTTTACCTCTTTTCATGTGCGGGTGTTAAACTTTCTCGGAATAGACCGAGGTTTGTCAAGCGGCCTTGGTATAGCACCGGTAGACCGCCTGTCAAGTTTCGTGCCATTTGGAGGTCGTTAAGTACTCCAACGGTTAACCGGGTAACCGCAAAGCCCTCTTTTGTTTGCAGCCCAACACCCCTTTCAAAGTGGCCCAAAACCCAGCAAACTCCCCTCCATGCTCTCGGTCGTTCGATCACGATCGCGTGGCCGAAAACCGCACCTCATTTGGACTCTCCTAGCTCCCTCTACCTATAAAACTAGATCCCCCCGAAAATTCGCGGTCCAAACCCCCTGAAACCCTAGTTTTTCGTCCTCCATGACGTACGGACATGTCCGCGCCGTCCGGATGCTTCCCCGCCGCCGCCTCACGCCAGTGGCCGCCCGCCACGTGTCGCGCCGCCGCCCGGCCATGCCAGCGGGCCGCGAGGCCCACGGCCGCCCTCCTCGCGCCGCCATCCGGGCGCGCCGCTCCCGCCGCCCTTCCGCTCGCGCGCCGCCGCGGCTGCCGCCGTCCCTGCCGCCCGGCGCCGAGCCGCTGCCGTCCCTGCCTCGCTCCGCCGCCGCCATGTCGCCGATCGCCGCCGCCGTTGCCGCGTCCCTCGCTGCGCCGCGCTGGCTGGCCCCCCTCGCCGTCGCCGGAGCTGGCGCCAGAGCCTCGGCCCTCGCCCCTCGCCGCCGTGGCGCTCCGCCGTGCTGCTGAGCCCGCCCGCCGCCCGTCGCCCGCCGCCGCCGCCCCCTCGTCGCCCCGGTCGCCTCCTCCTCCTCCCGTCGCCCCCGGCCGACCCCGCCGTCGTTGCCTCGCCGGAGGAGCTCGCCGGAGTTCATCTCCGGTCGGATCCGGAGATGATGGACGAGATCCACCAGGAGTTGTACCAAACGGGATCCCCGCGTCCCGGATATCTTCATCCCGTTGACTTCTCGGAGGGGTATATTTCCACTAAGTCCCGAATTTGCAGTTATTTTCATGCATTTTCATCGCATCATAACTCTGCATCCGTTTCTCCGTTTTGCGCGTATAATATGTCAAATTGTTCGTCTCGACGAGTACATCATTTCATCTCATCGCATCATTTTCATTTGAGCTCATCTTGATGCCCGAAATGCTGTTAGAATAGTGCTATGTGATGTTAGTTTCAAATTCTTATCAGAACATGCACTTTTGTCATTTTTGCCATTATTGATGTGTGCATCCTATGAACTTGAGTCCTACATGTGTTTTGTAATATGCCATGCCATATTTACAAGGGTGTATGCCATGTATTTTTGTGATCTCTGTGGTGACTAGCACAAGCATGCAAACTAGGCTTCATGATGTTGCTGAATTTCAGCCCTGTTCTGCTGATATTTTTATGCCATGTTAACTTGATTCTACCGAGAGATCCATGCTTATTTTGAGATACTTCAGTAAGGATGTTTTGAACATATGATTATGCTCTATCCATCCATGCCCTTGTTTGCAATTATGGAGTAGTATAGCTTGAGTCAATCGAGCTCTACTTTTGCTATAAAATGTTCCTGGCAGGTTGTTTACATGTTATTCAATTTTGCCAAGGTTGTTGTAGTTGATCCGTGTATGCTATGATGTTGTTCTTGCCATGTATAGCGTATATGCCATGTCTTCTTGCTGTTGGTTGCCTTGCCATGCCATGTATTGCTCTGTGGTGAGTGGTTCAAGCTCACCAACATGCCTACTTATCGTTGTTCCTGCCATGTATAAATCTGTTATATAAATTGCTATGTTTACATGGGTGCCATCATATTTTATGATCCTTTTTGGCTTATGGTCAGTAAAGGACATTTGTTCTATGAAATTAGTAGATTCATGCCATGCCTTTGTTTGCCATGATAAGTTCCTGTAACATGTTGTTTAATAGCTCTAAACATTGCAACCTGATGTTATTTCTGCTGAAGTCTGAAACTGTTATTATTTGCAATCTTGCCATGTCATTTTGAGCATGTTCTAGTGATTTCTGGAGATAGCTCAGTGTTCATGTTTTGTCATGCTTTACCTGTACATCATGCCCATGCCTTTCGTTTTCTTGTTGATGTCATGTAGCTTGTTGTTTTGATGCTTGCAATATGCCTAGTTGCTGTTTTAGGCAGATTGTTGTCATGACTTGTATTGTGTGTATGTGTTGAACCGTTGCTCCGTTTTGAGTGTGCTCTATATGAAACTTGCTTGATTTTGCATGTAGCTTCATATTATCATGTTGTATCCTTGTTTTGAGGTGTTTTCTTGATGTTTGTTTGCATTTTGCATCAATGCCATGCCTATCTTGTTTTGCTCATATCTTCTAGGTCGTAGCTCAGAATTAAATGAACTTTATATGTAACTTGACTAGAATTTCGTGTAGATCCTCGTGGTGCATCTTAACTTGCTGTTTAACAACTTGAACATAAGGTTTAGTCAGATCTGGACCAATTTCGAAATTTGCATATGAGGACTTACCGGAATTGTTATATGTTGTCCCCGGCCTCATTTAAACTTGCTTTGATGTGTTGCTCTTGTTTGCATCATCTCTTGCCATGAGTAGCCTCATCTAGATTTGTCATGCATCATACTTGGTTGAGCATCATGCCTTGTTCATGTGTGGTGTGTTTACTATGTTGTGTGCTTCTTCTTGTTAGTTCATGTTTCGTTGCGATCGTGAGGATTCGTTCGTCTACGCTCGGTTCGGCTTCATCCGTTCGTCTTCTTCATGGACTCGTTATTCTTCCTTGCGGGATTTCAGGCAAGATGACCGCTACCCTGGATCTCACTACTATCATTGCTATGTTAGTTGCTTCGTTCTTTCGCTATGCTGCGCTACCTATCACTTGCTGCTCAAGCCATCCCATATTGCCATGAACCTCTAACCTTTGACACCTTTCCTAGCAAACCGTTGTTTGGCTATGTTACCGCTTTGCTCAGCCCCTCTTATAGCGTTGTTAGTTGCAGGTGAAGATGAAGGTTGTTCCTTGTTGGAACATGGAGATGTTGTTCCTTGCTGGAACATGTTTACTTGTTGGGATATCACAATATATCTTATATTATTAATGCATCTATATACTTGGTAAAGGGTGGAAGGCTCGGCCTTATGCCTGGTGTTTTGTTCCACTCTTGCCGCCCTAGTTTCCGTCATATCGGTGTTATGTTCCCGGATTTTGCGTCCCTAACGCGGTCGGGTGATTTATGAGACCCCCTTGACAGTTCGCTTTGAATAAGACTCCTCCAGCAAGGCCCAACATTGGTTTTACCATTTGCCTCACCAGCCCTTTTTCCCTTGGGTTTCGGAGCCCAAGGGTCATCTTTATTTTAGCCCCGGCCGGTGCTTCTCTAAGTGTTGGCCTGAACAACTACTCATGGGCCCCTCGAGCAACTCGAGGTCTGGTTTTACTCGTAGCTAGTCTCATCCGGTGATGCCACGAGAACGAGATATGTGCAGCTCCTATCGGGATTGTCGGCGATCGGGCGGCTTTGCTGGTCTTGTTTTATTGCTGTCGAAATGTCTTGTAGCCGGATTCGAGACTGATCGGGTCTTCCGGGAGAAGGAATATCCTTCATTGATCGCGAGAGCTTATCATGGGCTAAGTTGGGACACCCTGCAGGTATAAACTTTCGAGAGCCGTGCCCGCGGTTATGTGGCAGATGGGAATTTGTTAATATCCGGTTGTAGTAAACTTGAAGTAAACTCTTCTAAAATACACCAACCGTGTGTAACCGTGAGTGTCTCTTTTCGGGTTGATCGAGAGGAGAACACGGTTTCTTGGGTTATGTCTGACGTAAGTAGGAGTTCAGGATCACTTCTTGATCATTACTAGTTGACG
The DNA here is from genome assembly GCA_021605205.1 of Aegilops longissima. Lineage (NCBI taxonomy): Eukaryota > Viridiplantae > Streptophyta > Magnoliopsida > Poales > Poaceae > Aegilops > Aegilops longissima. The sequence continues at coordinate 850,312,852 of CM038677.1, forward strand.
ACCGTTCCTTTGTTTCTCTTCTCGCTCTCATTTGCGTTGGTTAGCCACCATATATGCTTAGCCGCTGCTGCAACCTCACCACTTTACCCCTTCCTTTCCCTTTAAGCTTTGCTAGTCTTGATACCCATGGTAATGGGATTGCTGAGTCCTCGTGGCTCACAGATTACTACACCACCAGTTGCAGGTACAGGTTGTGCGATGATCATGACGCGAGAGCGATGTTTGCTTGTTTTGGAGTTCTTCTTCGCTTCTTGATCGGGGATAGGTTCCGGTCGGCAGCCTGGGCTAGCAGGGTGGATGTCGTTTGAGCTTCTGTTTATGTTTCATCCGTAGTCGGATGTTGATCTTGAGTATGATGTTGATGTATTCTGGTGGCATTTGTGCCTTATGTATGTATCCCCATCTATTATGTAATGTTGATGTAATGATATCCACCTTGCAAAAGCGTTTCAATATGCGGGTCTATCCTTGGTGGGACCGTCGAGTTCCTTTTGGATAGGGTCGCATATTGGGCGTGACAAGTTGGTATTAGAGCCTCGACCGACCCTAGGAGCCCCCCTTGATTGATCGTGTAGTTTGGCCGTTGTTGAGTCTAGAAGAAAACTTTTCGGAGTCTAGTTATATCGGAGAGTAGGAATTCTTTTTACTCCTCTGCCCCTTCGTCGCTCTGGTCAGGAATCTTGACGTAGGTGTTTTGAATTACTTCTCTTCCCCTTCAAATTTTCTTTAGGATCACGCAGTTGGTTTTCCGGTAGTTGTTCCTCAGCTCTTTTTGTCCGGTGCTTTTCTCGTCAAGTTGACTCGAGCCTCTTCATTTTTGCAAGTTCAATCCTCTGTTGTTTTTCTTTTCCCACCCGCCCTCCCTTCTTCCTCTCGGAACCGGAGTCCGTAATTGAGTATCCATCCTACTCGTGCAAAGTCTTTGCCTTTCTTTCCTCAATGATTTTCAACCGGTGTTGTCTCTTCAAGATATTCGTCGTTTCCCCTCCTGAGTTGCCTTTGTTTTTCCCGCCCACCCACCCTTTTCTTCCCGGAGTATGACTCTCTCTCGACCAGCTATCTCATTCGTGCGGAACCTCTTCAGTCTTTCGTAAATTGTTTCAACCGGTGAATTCTCGTCTCGTTCGTCATTCTTCATCTCTTTCTTTTCTGGTGGTTTCAATTCAAGTTTTTTTTCGGGTTAGTCATATCTTTTCCTTCGAAGTGTTCTCTTTGCTCGTTTGCCTCTCGCCAGCTTATCATTCCGGAGTTCGGAAGACATCTCAGGAGATTCGTCTGCGTTCCAATTAATTCGAGGTTGTCACCTCAGTCAAATATTTCAGTTGTTCCGGTGCATCATCTATCTCTTCAACAATCCTTCACAACGGTGTTTTCTTTTAGTGGGCCCTAACCCACAGGTTTTTCCCAGGATCTTACCTGACTCTTCCAATTCCCCGGAGCTATTCCCAATTCTTTTCAAGTGTGACGTAAGGATAAATTTCATCAGTCACTTGCCTTTTCCAAGATCGATTTCGAATCATTTCATTGTTGGCTCAACCTCTCTGTTTTTCTTTCTCCCGGAGTATCTCAGTAATTTTGGTACTGTTTATCGTCGTCCTTGAAGACCGAAGTAGAGTTTCTCTTAAATCTTGTCCGTTCTCCCGAAGATTCATGGTTCTAGCTTCATATCATCCTCTCGAATTATTCCATTTGTCAGATATTCTTTTTCTCAACCATCCGGAGTTTGTCAGCAGTTGTTTTTCGGAGGCAATCGTTCCAGAAGAATTCTTCGCCCTCATCATTCCAGTTATCGTTCTCTATTTATCCCGGTGCTTCGTTCAAGTATTCTTCTATCAGTTCGCGATCTCTTTGTTCTCTTGCATTTTAATTCCCTCAAGTATCTCCGTGCTTCTCTAATTCTGCCCGGTGATTCATTCTTTTTCATCAGTCATTTTCGAATTCTTACGGTGGTTCATTCAAGATTCTTTTTCCTTGATTATAATTCAATCCATTCGTTCTTTCCAATCCTACCGGTGGTTCATGAAGATTTTTCTCAAGTTTTGTGATATATTTTCCCCTTAATTCTTTTTCAAGAAGAATAAGTAATATGCAAAATCCATTGCTTGTCATCAATTTAATTTGATGAAGGATAAGCATACAATAAATCTTATTCTTATTTCCTCGAAGTGATTAATCCCTTCCTTCGGAGTTTGTTCTCGATGAATAAATTCTAGTTCCAAGTGCTTTCATCTTTTCTTTACCGGAGTTCAATAATTTCCTCGGCCATCTCGTCGGAACCTCCATCTAAATCATCGCAACGCTCATCATCCTTCATTTTATCTCGTCATCCTTTTGTTACCGGAGTTCTTCATGGTGGTTCTTCATGATTTAATTCTTTCTTCAAGAGTTCATCAAGATTTTGTTGGCGGAGTTCAAGTATCTTTTCCTCTCGCGTCTCGAAGTGTAATTAATTCTCCGTATTCTTTGAAGTGGAGTTTTGCATTTCCTTGTTCTTATCAGCTATCCAATTATTTCCGTTTGTGGTCGGTTATCACCTTATAATTTTGAGATGTTTTCCATAAGTCCACAACAATCTTATTCTTTCGTTGTTGATTTTCTCAACAACCCCGTTCAACCTCTCCTTCTAAGTTCTTTTCATTCCATTCTTTCAATTCTTCCGGAGGCATTGCGTTGATTATGTCATCAAGTGTCATTCCATCTTGTGAAGTTCATGTTCTAATCCTTCCATTTTCAGCAGGAGTGCTGCCTAAATCCTTTCAGTCTTATTCGTTCCTTTCTCGTCCTATCCGGAATGCTTCATAGTCTATTTGATTCCGTGAGCTTTCGATTCTCGTCATTCTCGTCGTTCCTCTCTTCTTCTCGAGTGCTCTCGGTTCTTTGCTTCTTATCTTGAGTTCTTGTTTCACCTCTTCCTCTTCTCTTCCGTCTCGGTCCTAAGATCTCGGGACGAGATCTCTTGTTAGTGGAGGAGTGTTGTAACGCCCCGGATTCGATGCGCCAGGTGTCTGCCAGTTATTCGTCGTCTTTGTAATGTCATGTGCTTGCGTGTTGCACTTTGCCATGTCATCATCTGCATTTTATATCATGCCATTATGTGCATTTCATTTTGCATACGTGTTCGTCTCATGCATCCGAGCATTTTCCCCGTTGTCCGTTTTGCAATCCGGCACTCCTATGTCTCCCGGCGCCCCCTTTTACCTCTTTTCATGTGCGGGTGTTAAACTTTCTCGGAATGGACTGAGGTTTGTCAATCGGCATTGGTATAGCACCGGTAGATCGCCTATCAAGTTCAGTGCCATTTGGAGGTCGTTTAGTACTCCAACGGTTAACCGGGTAACCGCAAAGCCCTCTTTTGTTTGCAGCCCAACACCCCTTCCAAAGTGGCCCAAAACCAAGCAAACTCCCCTCCATGACCTCGGTCGTTCGATCACGATCGCGTGGCCGAAAACCGCACCTCATTTGGACTCTCCTAGCTCCCTCTACCTATAAAACTAGATCCCCCCGAAAATTTGCGGTCCAAACCCCCTGAAACCCTAGTTTTTCGTCCTCCGCGACGTACGGACATGTCCGCGCCGTCCGGACGCTTCCCCACCGCCGCCTCGCGCCAGTGGCCGCCCGCCGCGTGTCGCGCGCGCCGCCTTAGCGCCGCCAGCAGCCCGCGAGCCCACGGCCGCCCTCCGCGCCGCCATCCGGCGCGCCTCTCCCGCCGCCCGTCACTTCGCGCGCCGGCCGGCCGCCGCGTCACCGCCCGCCGCGCCGAAGCCGCCGTCCCTGCCTCGCTCCGGCCGCCGCCATATCGCCGATAATCGCCGCCCCGCCGTCGGCGCGTCCCTCGCTGCTGCCGCCCGGGCCCAGCCCCTCCGCCGTCGCCGGAGACCGGCGCCAGCGCCTCGGCCTCCCTCGCCCCTCGCCGCCGTGGCGCTCCGCGTGCCGCGGAGCCCGCCCGGCCGCCCGTCGCCGGCCGGCCGCTGCCGCCCTCGTCGCCCTTTCGCCTCCTCCTCCTCCCGTCGCCCCCGGCCGACCCCGCCGTCGTTGCCTCGCCGGAGGAGCTCGCCGGAGTTCATCTCCGGTCGGATCCGGAGAAGATGGACGAGATCCACCAGGAGTTGTACCAAACGGGATCCCCGCGTCCCGGATATCTTCATCCCGTTGACTTCTCGGAGGGGTATATTTCCACTAAGTCCCGAATCTGCAGTTATTTTCATGCATTTTCATCGCAACATAACTCTGCATCCGTTCCTCCGTTTTGCGCGTATAATATGTCAAATTGTTCGTCTCGACGAGTACATCATTTCATCTCACCGCATCATTTTCATTTGAGCTAATCTTGATGCCCGAAATGCTGTTAGAAGAGTGCTATGTGATGTTAGTTTCAGATTCTTATCAGAACATGCACTTTTGTCATTTTTGCCATGATTGATGTGTGCATCCTATGAACTTGAGTCCTACATGTGTTTTGTAATATGCCATGCTATCTTTACAAGGGTGTATGCCATGTATTTTTGTGATCTCTGTGGTGACTAGCACAAGCATGCAAACTAGGCGTCATGATGTTGCTGATTTCAGCCCTGTTCTGCTGATATTTTTCTGCCATGTTAACTTGATGCTACCGAGAGATCCATGCTTATTTTGAGATACTTCAGTAAGGATTTTTGAACATATGGTTATGCTCTATCCATCCATGCCCTTGTTTGCAATTATGGAGTAGTATAGCTTGAGTCAATCGAGCTCTACTTTTGCTATAAAATGTTCTTGGCAGATTGTTTACATGTTATTCAATTTTGCCAAGGTTGTTGTAGTTGATCCGTGTATGCTATGATGTTGTTATTGCCATGTATAGCTTCTATGCCATGTCTTCTTGCTGTTGGTTGCCTTGCCATGCCATGTATTGCTCTGTGGTGAGTGGTTCAAGCTCACCAACATGCCTACTTATCGTTGTTCCTGCCATGTATGAATCTGTTATATAACTTGCTATGTTTACATGGGTGCCATCATATTTTCTGATCCTTTTTGGCTTATGGTCAGTAAAGGACATTTGTTCTATGCAATTAGTAGATTCATGCCATGCCTTTGTTTGCCATGATAAGTTCCTGTAACATGTTGTTTAATAGCTCTAAACATTGCAACCTGATGTTATTTCTGCTAAAGTCTGAAACTGTTATTATTTGCAATCTTGCCATGTCATTTTGAGCATGTTCTAGTGATTTCTGGAGATAGCTCAGTGTTCATGTTTTGTCATGCTTTACCTGTACATCATGCCCATGCCTTTCGTTTTCTTGTTGATGTCCTGTAGCTTTTTGTTTTGATGCTTGCAATATGCCTAGTTGCTGTTTTAGGCAGATTGTTGTCATGACTTGTATTGTGTGTATGTGTTGAACCGTTGCTCTGTTTTGAGTGTGCTCTATATGAAACTTGCTTGATTTTGCATATAGCTTCATATTATCATGTTGAATCCTTGTTTTGAGGTGTTTTCTTGATGTTTGTTTGCATTTTGCATCAATGCCATGCCTGTCTTGTTTTGCTCATATCTTCTAGGTCATAGCTCCGAATTAAATGAACTTTATATGTAACTTGACTAGAATTTCGTGTAGATCATCGTGGTGCATCTTAACTTGCTGTTTAACAACTTGAACATAACGTTTAGTCAGCCTGGACCAATTTCGAAATTTGCATATGAGGACTTACCGGAATTGTTATATGTTGTCCCCGGCCTCATTTAAACTTGCTTTGATGTGTTGCTCTTGTTTGCATCATCTCTTGCCATGAGTAGCCTCATCTAGATTTGTCATGCATCATACTTGGTTGAGCATCATGCCTTGTTCATGTGTGGTGTGTTTACTATGTTGTGTGCTTCTTCTTGTTAGTTCCTGTTTCGCTGCGATCGTGAGGATTCGTTCGTCTACGCTCGGTTCGGCTTCATCCGTTCGTCTTCTTCATGGACTCGTTCTTCTTCCTTGCGGGATTTCAGGCAAGATGACCGCTACCCTGGATCTCACTACTATCATTGCTATGCTAGTTGCTTCGTTCTTTCGCTATGCTGCGCTACCTATCTCTTGCTACTCAAGCCATCCCATATTGCCATGAACCTCTAACCTTTGACACCTTTCCTAGCAAACCGTTGTTTTGCTATGTTACCGCTTTGCTCAACCCCTCTTATAGTGTTGTTAGTTGCAGGTGAAGATGAAGGTTGTTCCTTGTTGGAACATGGAGATGTTGTTCCTTGCTGGAACATGTTTACTTGTTGGGATATCACAATATATCTTATATTATTAATGCATCTATATACTTGGTAAAGGGTGGAAGGCTCGGCCTTATGCCTGGTGTTTTGTTCCACTCTTGCCGCCCTAGTTTCCGTCATATCGGTGTTATGTTCCCGGATTTTGCGTCCCTAACGCGGTCGGGTGATTTATGGGACCCCCAGCAAGGCCCAACATTGGTTTTACCATTTGCCTCACCCAGCCCTTTTTCCCTTGGGTTTCTGGAGCCCAAGGGTCATCTTTATTTTAGCCCCGGCCAGTGCTTCTCTAAGTGCTGGCCTGAACCGAGCTGCCTGCGGGGCCAACTCGGAGCAACTCGAGGTCTGGTTTTACTCGTAGCTAGTCTCATCCGGTGATGCCCTGAGAACGAGATATGTGCAGCTCCTATCGGGATTGTCGGCGCATCGGGCGGCTTTGCTGGTCTTGTTTTATTGCTGTCGAAATGTCTTGTAGCCGGGATTCCGAGACTGATCGGGTCTTCCTGGGGAGAAGGAGTATCCTTTGTTGATCGCGAGAGCTTATCATGGGCTAAGTTGGGACACCCCTGCAGGGTATAAACTTTCGAGAGCCGTGCCCGCGGTTATGTGGCAGATGGGAATTTTTTAATATCCGGTTGTAGTAAACTTGAAGTAAACTCTTCTAAAATACACCAACCGTGTGCGTAACCGTGAGTGTCTCTTTTCGGGTTGATCGAGAGGAGAACACGGTTTCTTGGGTTATGTCTGACGTAAGTAGGAGTTCAGGATCACTTCTTGATCATTACTAGTTGACGACCGTTCCTTTGTTTCTCTTCTCGCTCTCATTTGCGTTGGTTAGCCACCATATATGCTTAGCCGCTGCTGCAACCTCACCACTTTACCCCTTCCTTTCCCTTTAAGCTTTGCTAGTCTTGATACCCATGGTAATGGGATTGCTGAGTCCTCGTGGCTCACAGATTACTACACCACCAGTTGCAGGTACAGGTTATGCAATGATCATGACGCGAGAGCGATGTTTGCTTGTTTTGGAGTTCTTCTTCTGCTTCTTCGATCAGGGGATAGGTTCCAGGTCGGCAGCCTGGGCTAGCAGGGTGGATGTCGTTTGAGCTTCTGTTTATGTTTCATCCGTAGTCGGATGTTGATCTTGAGTATGATGTTGATGTATTCTGGTGGCATTTGTGCCTTTTGTATGTATCCCCATCTATTATGTAATATTGATGTAATGATATCCACCTTGCAAAAGCGTTTCAATATGCGGGTCTATCCTTGGTGGGACCGTCGAGTTCCTTTTGGATAGGGTCGCATATTGGGCGTGACATAGGCTTACGGGCCTAAAGTCACTTATCTGCCTGTGGACCTACTGGGCCTCCTACGGGCCTGAATCCTGGCCCATGGTAGGGTTTCTAGTCGTATTCAGGCCGTGGGGGCCCAGTAGGAGGCACTTTTTTTTTGTTTTCTTTACTTGTTGTTGCTATTTTTATTTTTTTCCAGTTTTTTGTTTTGTTTTCTGCATTATTTATTTCTTTTGTTTTTTTCTTTATTTTTTAATTCTTTTTATTTTTAGTCTTAGAAAAATTATAAACTTTCTGTTAGTGCCATTAGTTTTCAAATTTGAAAACACTTTTTTTGTTTTTTGTTTTCTTTATTGCTTTATTTATTTTATTTTGTTTCTACTTACAACAAAATACTTATTGTTGCTATTTTTATTTTGTTTCCAGTTTTTTTGTTTTGTTTTCTGCATTATTTATTTTCTTTTGTTTTTTGCTTTATTTTTTAATTCTTTTTGCTTTTAGGTCAGCAAAATTATAAACTTTCTGTTAGTGCCATTAGTTTTAGAAAAATTATAAAATTTCTATTAGTGCCATTAGTTTTCAAGTTTGAATAGTTAAAATTTGAATTCTTTGAATTTTGTGTGAATCACAAGTTTGTGATTAACTTTACTAAAAAAATGAACATAGATGCGCCTATAGAGAAAATTCAACCTTAATTCATAATAAATTTCTATGAATTTCAGAGAAATTCACTATGAATTTAGGTCAAATTCCCTGTATAGGGGCATCTATTTTCACTTTGAGAGGAGCTCAACAAGGCAGAGAGGGACGGGCTTATAAACCGGTGTGAGCGCCCTTCGGTTGGCGAGGTGGGACTAAACTCTGGCTTAGCGAGGACCAACCCTTTAGTCCCGGTTTGTGGCACAAACCGGGACTAATGGTCATGGGCCAGGGGCGAGGCGCATTGGTCCCGGTTCATGCATGGAACCAGGACCAAAAGGTCCAGACGAACCGGGACCAATGACCCACGTGGCTGCCCTCTTGAGAGTGTTCTTGGTGAGAACATAGTTGACAAGGAGCGAACCGGTATTAATGGTATTACGAGGGCAGAACCATAAGACATTAAAGCATTTCAAATGAACTCTGAACAAGTTGAAAGTTGGCATGGTATCATAATTTCACCCACATAGCATGTGCATGTACAAAACGGACAATGGTATCATACTCGTCTGTTACAAAGTTGGCATGGTATCATCATAATAGTTGCGGGAGAAAGTCTTCACTTTTTCTTCGCTTGTGTCATTTGCTTATTGTGCCGTAACCATGGATAATCTTCATCGTTTATCAGGATGCTTGGGGGGGTTTGGGGGGTTTTGGGGGGTTAATTTAGGTGTTTCATATATTGTGCTATAGCTAGCTAATTAATAGAGAAAAGTGTCCTTTCTTTTGTCCGTGCTTGGTCGACGCTATGTACTATACATACGTATAGAGAGGACTAACTAGACATGCTAGCTAGCTAGTAATTAAGCAAACAGAAGATCGTCATGAACATATATGCATACAGAGAGAAGTGATATCGACCACCTCTCCTTCTCCGAGAGATTAGTCGAACAACAAGTTCTCGTATATCTATCCGACACTACCGGCTACATATATACAATAATTATCTTTTACAATACGGACGCGTGGTCCACATAGTATTCCCCGTCTTCAGCGATCACATGGTCAAGAAAGAATGCCGCCAATTCCTCTTGAATTGCTGCATGCGATCTGGTGCTAGGAGTTCATCCCGCTTCAAACATCTAATTTTAAAAAGGGTCAATACATATATATATATATATATATATATATATATATATATATATATATATATATATATATATATATATATATATATATATATATATATATATATATATATATATATATATATATATATATATATATATATATATATGAATGAAACTCAACACAAATGATGGTAATAAAATAAAATTGTGAATATTTTTATTTACGCACTTCAAATTGTTTGTCGGAGTAGCCCTCTCACAGGTCGTGTGGCGGATGGACTGCAAACGTAGTATCCACATAAATCATTCCCTTGTTCCTGCCACAACCACTTTACAAGAAACAGAGGTCAATCAAACTGATAATTAGCAAGCACATGCTAAATGGTATTGATGAAACTAGCGCTTGAATCACTAGGAGATGCGCGTGGAATATGCTACTATATAGTACTTACTTTGGTGTCTAAATTGCAGCTTCTTGGTAGTCCGGAGCTTTTTGGTGAATTTTCCCAAGCCCTGCCATACAAAGAAAACAATTACTTAATATCAGAAATGAACAAAGTTGCTGATATGGTGGATAATAATCGATTTAACTTACTTCTCGAGCATTTCAGTCATTTCCGCATACTCCTTGGGATCTTGTCGTCTCGAGTCTAAGACAGTTACTACTCCTGCTCAAGCTTAATCTCTAGGAGAATATAGTGGAACCTGCGCGCATGCATAACTCATCAATATTACATTACTATAACCTGGACTAAATAAGGAAACCGAATATGCCACAAGACAGTAACACTCACGTGTAGTTGTAAGGAAAGAGTATTATATTTTGTGTTCATTTATTTCCAACGATCGTAGCAAGTTGGCCTCGGTTTCAATGGCACGATATTTAACCTCATTTGCATCTATGAGATATGTGTTAATGAACCCAATATCACCCACTTGTTTTTCTTCATTTCTGCGATCTTCAATCTGCATAATATAGTGAGGATATTTATAAATACATGCAATGAAAGAGCTGAGTTATATAGAGATACTTAATGACAGAAGTAGTACTACTTACAGACAGTAGCAGGTGACCGTTGCTTTATCGAGGGCCAATTGATTGAAAAACTGATAGAACTCTTCAAATGGAATAGGCAACAGTTCAATTCCAAGGAGGTCATGCTCCTTTTTAACTCTCACATACAAAGTATTCCTCCCCTGAGACTCTTTGCAGGTTTTCATGTACCAATCATGCAATCTTCGCATCATCGTTGTTAGAGAGCTTTCATCTTTGACGAGAGGCTTCCCGTACTCGTATCTTTGTATCTGCACCTCCAAGAAATCATAATGTACATCGTCGGGCAGGTAATCTGCAGGATTGCCATAACCGGGCACCATCCTCAGATCGACGATGTCGCTAGCAGGCAGCTTGAGCGGGGGGGCACGATTGCTTCGCTTGTTCGCCGAGCTGGGCAATTTGTTTCCCAGCTCGTCGTTCTTTCATCCTTTGATCACTGACAGTACTTCCCGATCTCTCCGCTTCGGCAAATGCCTTTCCAATAATGCGCTCATAGTTGCCTTTCGGCGGAGACTTGGGTGGTTTTGTCGGGGCAGCAATGCGCTTCGCTTTGACGGATCTACCTTCTCCTCCGGAGGTGGATGTCTCTTTGCTTTCAACCCTTGAAACCAGTCATCCACTTCGGTCTGCGCGATCTTCGCGTTTTCCTCCTCGCTCCTCTCGTACAGTAACTTCTCTGGAGTCTTCAGAGAAGGACCGAATCTATATCTCCTCCCGCCTTTGGCTGTACTGCTAGACGCCGGCAGAGCAGACAGAGCGGATGTCTTCTTTCCTTGCTTACGAGGCGGAGGAGAAGGACTACGACGCGCCGGAGCGGCGGTGGGTCTCTTCCGCCCTTGCTGACGAGGCGGAGAAGGAGGAGGCTGGCTGCCCAGACGCGCCGGTGCAGGCGGAGAAGGAGACGGAGTGCCGCCACGCGCCGGAGAAGGAGCCGGCCGAGTGCCCTGATCGTCACTCGCTGGAGGAGGAGGCGGAGGAGGCGGAGTGCCTGACTCGCGGAGGAGGAGGAGGAGGCGGAGGCGTCCAGTTCGGAAGGTTGATGAGATCCTTCCGCCATAGGCATGGAGTCTTCAGAGCAGAACCCAGCCGATACTCCCCTTCACCGGTAGGGTGGTCAAGCCGGAGGTCCTCAAATCCCTCCGTTATTTCATCGACCATCACCTTAGCATATCCTTCTGGAATCGGCCGGCAGTGAAAAGTTGAGTCGGGTTTAGTAGGATAAACAGAGCCAACAGCCGCCTTGACCTTCAAATTCCTCCATTGCGCCATAAGGTGGCAATTTTCAGCATCCGTGATAGCATCCACGGGATAGCTGGCAGGAGCCGTCAAGGCATGCTGCTCTGGCTGAAGCAGCTCGGTGGAAGCCACGCTGCTTCTCCGCTGAGATGGCGGGGTAGCTTCGGGGGAAGCTTCGGCAGGTCGTTTGTTGTGATCTGCTGCTTCTCGTTCCTCTAGCCCCATTACCCTTTCGTGCAGCGCCTGCATTAGGCTCTGCTCCAGTTTCTTCCACCTCTCATGGGTTTTGTAACCCCCTGCGTCCGAAATCCAGCCTTCCACGAAATGGAGCTGGCGTGCCTCGTGTCCGTCCGGGTGCTCAGGATTCGAGGGCCATTGTGAGCTCGTCCTTCTCCCCTGTCTGAACGAACTTCCCTTGCCGCTGCTTGATATAATGTTGAAGCCTCTTGACTGGTATGTCCAATTGTTCGTCCGTCCAAATGCACTTCCCCGTTATAGGGTCCAAGGATCCGCCGGCCCCGAAGAACCAAGTCCGGCAACGGTCTGGCCAGTTCATTGTCTCGTGTTCGATCCCTTTATCAAGCAGATCATTCTCAGCCTTGGCCCACTTAGGCCGGGCTACGAGGTAGCCACCGACCCGTGCGATGGTGAAGCTTCTTCTTCGCAGCATTTCTCTTGTTTGTCGCTGACATCTTTTACTCTTTTCCGATGTCTTGTAGGCCACAAATGCGGGCCATCATCTCTCGATCTTCTCATATTTGCCCTTGAATTCTGGTGTCTCATTTTTTTCGACATACATATTGAGTTCTTTCTTCCAATTCCTGAATAGTTCTGCCATCTTCTTAAGAGCAAAAGACTTGATTAATGGCTCTATTACTGGCTTCTCCGGATCATCCTCTAGCGGTAGGGTAAAATTTGACTTCAGCTCAGTCCAAAGATCATTTTCTGCATATCATTGACACAAGACACCTCGGGGTCTTCGTTCTTAGGCTTATACCATTGGTGGATGCTGATCGGGATCTTGTCCCTAACGAGAACCCCTTGACCGAGCAACAAATGCCTTCTTTGTCCGGTAGGGTTCAATCGGTTGGCCGTCATCATGATTTGTATGATCTCAAACTTTTCATCCGAGCTCAACTTTTTCTTCGGGCCTCGTCTCTTTACCGAAGTTGTGCTCGATCCGGAGGGCTAGAAAAAAGAACAAAGACAAGAGTTAATTAATATGTGTACATATATACCAAAACAAAGACGAGAGCTAGTCAGCACAGGCTTAACTAATATATATACCTGGCCGGACTCGGTTTGGTGATCACCGGAGCCGTCCTCACGGTCTACTTCTTCACCCTCTCCTTCTTGCACCGGCATTGGGTCATCGGAGCCATGTAAATCATAGCCAGCTGCTTCTTCACCCTCTCCTTCCAGACCATCGTTGTCGTTGAGAAACATCAACGAGCTGACGGCATCACTTCCTTGTGCGATTATGTCCCTCAACAACGCTTCTTGTGCTTCGTCTCGAGGGGTGTCCATAGTTTCTACAAATATTTACAACATGGCAATTATTATTCAAACATGACAGATATGGATATATTAGTGCGAACGTAGAACTAGCTAGCTAATCACAATAAGGAATCATATTAGTGGCCTCGACGCTGCTTCTCTAGGGTTTGGGGTGGCCTCGACAACGCTTCAAGGGTTAGGGGGTGGCCTCGAGAACGCTTCAAGCTAGGAGGGGGTACGTAATATCGACACCCCCCCCCCCCACGTGTTGAAGCTATCGGAAGGGGGTCGGCGTTGAACAGTACATCTAAGTCCCACAAGTGACGTGGGCATCGGCGCCATGTAGGGTAGAGGGTCGTGGATCGCCGAGCGGTCGAGGTCAAGGGTGAAGATCGCCGAGGGTCGGGAGGTTGCCAAGTGTCAAAGTTCAACAAAACCATGTCTTCATCATTAGGCGAAAGTAACAGGTGCATGATGGTACGAAGCTCTCCAAAGTTCTTTTGGAACGGAGTCCTAGATAGGATAATTCGCTTTTTGGTACAAAGTTCAGCAAAAAGGCAATTATCCTATCCGGGACTCCATTCCAGAACAACTTTGGAGGACTTCGTACCATCATGCCATGGTTACTTCCGGCTAATGATGAAGCCATGGATTTCTTCAATACTTTGACACTATAGGAACCCTCGACCCTGAAACCTTCGACCCTTGACCCCTTAACGACCCTCGACCCTCTACCCTAGTTCCCGACCCTCGACCCTCGGTGATCCTCGACACCCTCGTTATATCGACAACGACGCAACATACATATACATGGGAAAATAATGTTATCGGGAGGGGTATCGGTACCCCCCCTCGTGTCAAAGTTTCTTCTTTCTCCTCTATTCCTTTCTTTCTTCTTCTCCTCTTCTTTTTCTTCTTATCCCTCGAGAAAGGAAAATAAGGAAAAGGAAGAAAAGAGGAAGAAGGAAGAAGGAAGAAGAAGAAGAAAAAAAGAAGAAAAAAAAAGGAGAAGAAGAAAAGAATAGAGAGAAGAAGAAAAATAGAAAAAAAATTCTATTTTTCTTCTTCTCCTCTATTCCTTTCTTCTTCTCCTTCTTTTCTTCTTTTCCTCTCATTCTTTTCTTCTTCTTCTTCCTTCTTCCTTCTTCCTCTTTTCTTCCTTTTCCTTATTTTACTTTTTCCTCTACACTAACCTAATTAAAATGCACTAACCTTTTCCTGCACTAACCTAATTAAAATTGTAACTTTCTATATATGAACAAAAACTAAACTAATAAAAATAAAAAACATATACATTATAGCCACATACACATATACATCACATATGGACAAAAAAATAAACTAATAAAAAACATATTGGAACATATGAGCAGAGGCTCGGACGGTGGCTCTGGCTCAGGCGGGCGGCGGGCGAGGGCGAGGCGTCGGCAGCGGCGGCAGGCTCGAGGCGGCCTTGAGGCGACGCGACAGCGGGCTCGAGGCGGCGTGGGGCAGGCGGCGACGGGCTCGGGCGGGCTCGGGGGCAGGGGCGACGAGGACGGCGGCTTCGGGCAAAGCGGCGACGACGGCTCGGGCGGCGAAGCAGGCGGCGAGGACAGCGGGCTCGGGCGGCGACGGGACAGCAGGCTTTCGGGCGGCGCGAGGACGACAATTGGGCGGCGGCGGCGTCGAGGGCAGGCGGCGACGACGCTGGGCAGCGCTGGCGACGACGACGGGAAGTATGCGCGCGCAACGACGACGGGCGGCGACGACGTCCATGCGGCGACAACGACGAGGAGCAGGGCGTCGGGGCAGAGGGCGGCGTCTGCGGCGGGATGAGGAACTGAATCAAATTTTCGCAAAGTCCTTTATATATAGAAAGTGGATTGGTCCCGGTTCGTGCCACGACCCGGGACTAATACTCCTTTAGTCGGTTGGTGCGACCAACCGGGACCAAAGGCCTGTTTTCAGCAGCCCAAAGGCGGAAGCGGCGACCTTTGGTCCCGGTTGGTGGCACCAACCGGGACTAAAGGCATTAATCCAGGTCCCGGTTGGTGCCACCAACCGGGACCAAAGGCCATGTGCTGCCCCGCGCCAAATGTTTAGTGCCACCTCGCTTGTTGAGAGGGAGCCCCTCTCGAGCTCCTCTCTAAAGCAGGCTTTCGGGCCTAACTCTGCCATCTGTGCATGTGGGCCTGCTGGGCCTTCCGCGGGCCTGAATCCTGGCCCATAGGGTTTCTAGTCGTATTCAGGCCGTGGGGGCCCAGTAGGTGGCACTTTTTTTTGCTTTATATTTTATTTCTTTTTGCTTTTAGTTTTAGAAAAAATATAAACTTTCTATTAATGCCATTAGTTTTAAAATTTGAAAACCCCTTTTTTTTTCTTTGTTGCTTTATTTATTTTATTTTGTTTCTACTTACAACAAAATACTTATTGTTGCTATTTTATTTTTTCAAGTTTTTTGTTTTGTTTTCTGCATTATTTATTTTCTTTTGGTTTTTGCTTTATTTTTAATTCTTTTTGCTTTTAGGTCAGCAAAATTATAAACTTTCTGTTAGTGCCATTTGTTTTAGAACAATTATAAACTTTCTGTTTGTGCCATTAGTTTTATAAAATTTGAATTCTTTGAAATTTGTGTGAATCACAAGTTTGTGAGCTCAACAAGGCGAGAGGGACGGGCTTATAAACCGGTGTGGCGCCCTTGGTTGGCGAGGTTTTCAAATTCATAGTTTTCAAATGAACTCTGAAAAAGTTGGCATAGCATGTTCATGAACAAAGCGGACAATGGTATCATACTCGTGTGTTACAAAGTTGGCATGGTATCATCATAATAGTTGCGGAGAAAGTCTTCACTTTTTCTTCGCTTGTGTCGTTTGCTTATTGCGCCGTAACCATGGATAATCTTCATCGTTTATCAGGATGCTTGGGTCAGCCTTGACTTTGAAGGGGGAATTTCATGAAACTTTTCATACTCTTGAGACATGTCTCATCTTGCCCTCCACTCCCGGGATGTCCCTTTTCTGAAAGAACTATGTGGCGCTTTGGCTCATTGTATGATGTATTCGCTTCCTTATCTTTTCTTTTCCTCGGTCTGGTAGACATGTCCTTCACATAGATAACCTGTGCCACATCATTGGCTAGGACGAGCGGTTCGTCGGTGTACCCAAGATTTTCAGATCCACAGTTGTCATTCCGCATTGTGGGTCTACCTGTACCCGCCTCGACAGATTGACCCACTTGCACTTAAACAAAGGGACCTTAAAATCTACTCCGTAGTCAAGTTCCCATATGTCTACTATGTAACCATAATATGTGTCATTTCCCTTGTCGGTTGCTGCATCAAAGCGGACACCGCTGTTTTGGTTGGTGCTCTTTTCATCTTGGTCAATCATGTAAAATGTATTCCCATTTATCTTGTATCCTTTCCAAATCATTACAGTCAAAGATGGTCCCCTGGACAACAAGTACAACTCATCACAAATAGTGCTGTCACCTCCGAGACGTGTTTCCAACCAACTGCTGAAAGTCTGATGTGTTCACATGTAATCCGATCGTCAGACCGCTCCGGGTGTTTGGAGCGCAGACTGTTCTTGTGTTCATCGACATACGGGGTCACCAAGGTAGAGTTCTGTAGAACTATGTAGTGTGCTTGAGACCAAGAATATCCGTCCCTGCATATTATTGAGTCTCTTCCAAGCGTGTTTTTCGGTCAGTATCCCCTCATACCGCGATTTAGGGAGACCTATCTTATTAAGGCCAGGAATGAAGTCAACACAAAACCCGATGACATCCTCTGTTTGATGGCCCATGGAGATGCTTCCTTCTGGCCTAGCATGGTTACGAACATATTTCTTTAGGACTCCCATGAACCTCTCAAAGGGGTACATATTGTGTAGAAATACGGGCCCCGGAATGACAATCTCGTCGACTAGATGAACTAGGACGTGCGTCATGATATTGAAGAAGGATGGTGGGAACACCAGCTCGAAACTGACAAGACATTGCGCCACATCACTCCTTAGCGTTGGTAGGATTTCTGGATCGATCACCTTCTGAGATATTGCATTGAGGAATGCACATAGCTTCACAATGGCTAATCGGACGTTTTCCGGTAGAAGCCCCTCAATGCAACCGGAAGCAGTTGCGTCATAATCATGTGGCAGTCATGAGACTTTAGGTTCTGGAACTTTTTCTCTGGCATATTTATTATTCCCTTTATATTCGATGAGAAGCCAGTCGGGACCTTCATCTTGAGCAGGCATTGAAAGAATATTTCTTTCTCTTCTTTCGTAAGAGCGTAGCTGGCAGGACCTTCATCTTGCTTCGGAGGCATGCCCTCTTTTTCGCAAGCGTTGCAGGTCCTCTCGTGCCTCGGTGTATCTTTTGTCTTCCCATACACGCCCAAGAAGCCTAGCAGGTTCACGCAAAGGTTCTTAAATCACGTGCATCACGTCGATCGAAGAGCGGACCTCTAGGTCTTTCCAGAGGGTAGGTCCCAAAATATAGATTTCTTCTTCCACATGGGTGCGTGATTCTCAGCGTCATTCGAACAGCTAGTCCGCTGGGACCCTTTCCAAAGATTACGTGTAAATCATTGACCATAGCAAATGCGTGATCACCGACGCATGGCGGGCTTCTTCCGGTGATCTGCCTCGCTTTTGAAATGCTTGCCTTTCTTTCGACATTGATGGTTGGTCGGAAGAAATCAACGGCGGCCAGGTACACATTCTTCCTGCAGCTTCCCGGTATATACTATCGGTGTCAAGTAAACAGTGCGTGCATGCGTGGTATCCCTTGTTTGTCTGTCCCGAAGGTTCTTGAGAGCGGGCCAATCGTTGATGGTCACGAACAGCAACGCCTTTAGGTCAAATTCCTCCTTTTGTGCTCATCCCACGTCGTACACCGTTTCCATTCCACAGCTGTAAAGTTCTTCAACTAATGGCCTTAGGTACACATCAATGTCGTTGCCGTGTTGCTTAGGGCCTTGGATGAGAACGGCATCATAATGAACTTCCGCTTCATGCACATCCAAGGAGGAATGTTGTACATACATAGAGTCACGGGCCAGGTGCTGTGATTGCTGCTCTGCTCCCCGAAAGGATTAATGCCATCCGCGCTTAAAGCAAACCATCGTTCCTTGGGTCCTTTGCAAACTCATCCCAGTACTTTCTCTCGATTTTTCTCCATCTGCGACCCGTCGCGGGCGCTCTCAACTTCTGTCTTTCTTACGGTCCTCACTGTGCCATCGCATCAACTTGGCATGCTCTCCGTTTCTGAACAGACGTTTCAACCGTGGTATTATAGGAGCATACCACATCACCTTCGCAGGAACCCTCTTCCTGGGAGGCACGCCGTCAACATCACTAGGGTCATCTCGTCTGATCTTATATCGCAATGCACCGCACACCGGGCATGCGTTCAGATCCTTGTAGGCACCACGGTAGAGGATGCAGTCATTAGGGCATGCATGTATCTTCTCCACACTACTAGGAAAAGGCCTACTAATGGCGCACCAGTTTTTCCTACTAATGGCGCATCACTGGTGCGCCATTACTAGCACCCCATTAGTAATTTTTACTAATGGCGCACCACTGATGCGCCATTAGTATCTGGTATACTAATGGCGCACCACTGGTGCGCCATTAGTATAAACCACGTGCGCCATTAGTATAGGCCTTTGGTGCGCCATTAGTATAAACAGCGGTGCGCCATTAGTATTTTTGAATTTTGAAGGCGGGAAAATAGTAGTGGCGCACCGTCTAACCCCCACCCGCGCCATTGCTATTTTTGAATTTTGAATTTGGATCTGGATCGTGATTTTTTGCCCATTTTTGCTAGTTTTTTTGCTCGTTTTTGGCATGATATTATTTCAAATTGTGTTCCTGTTTTTGGATCTTGTACGTTCTTTTGCCGTGTTCTTTTGCCGGAGAGGAGTTCGCCGGAGAGGAGGAGGAGGAGGTCACCGGAGAGGCGCTCTCCTACATCGCCGGAGAGGAGGAGGAGGTCGCCGGAGAGGAGTTCACAGAAGCATCGGAGAGGAGGAAGGAGAAACCATGAGGAATGGGAGGAGAGGAGGAGGAGGAGCTCACCGGAGAGGAGGGAGGAGAAACCGTGAGGGGAGGGGAGGGGAGGAGAAGAGGGAGGAGGAGGTTCCCGGAGAGGAGGAGGTCGCCGGAGAGGAGGAGGAGGTCGCCGGAGAGGAGGAGGAGGTCGCCGGAGAGGGAGAAGGAGGTCGCCGGAGAGGAGGAGGAGGTCGCCGGAGAGGAGAAGGAGGTCGCCGGAGAGGAGGAGAAGGAGTGGAGGAGAGGAGAGGAGGAGATGGAGTGGAGGAGAGGTGGAGTGGAGGAGGTGCGCCCAGCCATATATACGACATACTAATGGCGCACCATGGGCCGGTGCGCCATTAGTAACTTTTTTTATTTTTTTGACTTATTTTGAATTTGGAAGGCGGGAAGATACTAATGGCGCACCATGGGCAGGTGCGCCATTAGTAACTATTTTTTTATTTTTTTGACTTATTTTGAATTTTGAAGGCGGGAAGATACTAATGGCGCACCATGGGCAGGTGCGCCATTAGTGAGTTTGAATTTTTTTGAATTTTTTTGCCTCTCCAGATCTTAAAAGCCCCGTATCTTTTTTTCTGTTAGGTTTTTGAGGATTTTGAAAATGTTTAACGGGGTTCCGTGGGGTGGAAATGGTGGCCAAGTTACTAATGGCGCACCGTGGGGTGGTGCGCCATTACTAGTTAAAACTAGCAATGGCGCACCGAGACATGGTGCGCCATTAGTAACAAAATTTATTTATTTATTTTTTACTTTTTTTTTCAAAACTACTAATGGCGCACGCACTAGTAGAAAAAGGGCCTATAGTCCCGGTTGGTGAGGGCCTTTAGTCCCGGTTCATGAACCGGGACTAAAGGGTCGGTACTAATACCCTCACCCTTTAGTCCCAGTTCTATCCAGAACCGGGACAGATGGGCCTCCACGTGGCCTGTCCGCTGAGCTCAGCGGGAGGCCTTTGGTCCCGGTTGGTGGCACCAACCGGGACCAATAGGCATCCACGCGTCAACATTTCTTTGGCTCTGGTTTTGTTCTTTTTCAAAAGGGGGGTTTAGGCGGTTAATTTAGGTGTTTCATATATTGTGCTATAGCTAGCTAATTAATAGAGAAAAGTGTCCTTTCTTTTGTCCGTGCTTGGTCGACGCTACGTACTATACATACGTATAGAGAGGACTAACTAGACATGCTAGCTAGCTAGTAATTAAGCAAACAGAAGATCGTCATGAACATATATATGCATACAGAGAGAAGTGATATCGACCACCTCTCCTTCTCCGAGAGATTGGTCGAACAACAAGTTCTCGTATATCTATCCGACACTACCGGCATCCATCTTGATCTTGTAATCATCGACGACATCCGCAACATGCAACTCCAATATCATCTTCTCCTCCTCAAGTTTTTTTATTTTTTCCTTCAAGAAACTGTTTTCTTCTTCAACTAAATTTAACCTCTCGACAATAGGGTCGGTTGGAATTTCCGGTTCAACAACCTCCTAGATAAATAAAATCTATGTCACGTTGGTCGGCATAATTTTCATAAATAATAAATGAACCAATAGTTATGAAAAGATAATATATACCACATCCGAATCATAGACAGGACGAGGGCCGACGGGGGCGGATACCAAAACCATCGCACTATATAAGATGCAATAATAAAAGTAAGAAAATAATACAAGTAAGAATATTTTTCCTTTCAGAAAGAAGATAAGAACAAGAGGCTCACCACGGTGGTCTTGGCGATGAGATCGGCGTGGTGATCGACGGTGAAAGGCGGGACAGGCGTGACGGACCGCTAAACCTAGACAAATATTGAGGAAAATGGAGGTTAGAGGTCGAGCTTGGAGGAGAAAGCTTAAGTAGTGTGGCTCGGGCATTCCATCGAACACCTTGTGTGCATAGGAGGTGAGCTAGAGCACCACCAAGTCCTCTCCCCTCGGCCGAAAAAACAGAGCAGTGTGCTCTGCTCTTCTGAGGGGCTATATATAGGCAGCACCATTAGTCCCGGTTCGTGGCATGAGCCGGGACTAAAGGAAGCCTTTGGTCCGGTTCATGCCACCAACCGGGACCAATAGTGGTGGGCCAGAGCCAGGACCATTGGTCCCGGTTCGTCCCACCAACCGGGACCAAAAGGTCCGGACGAACCGGGACCAATGGCCCACGTGGCCCGGCCGGCCCTCTGGGCTCACGAACCAGGGCAAATAGCTCCATTGGTCCCGGTTCTGGATTGAACCGGGACTAATGGGCTAAACTGACCTGGACGATAGCCCCTTTTTCTACTAGTGACGATGGATGTGGTGCGCCATTACTATGTCAATTAGTAATGGCGCACTATGCATCGGTGCGCCATTAGTAACAAAATTTTTTTTTATGTTTTTTTCGAAACTACTAATGGCGCACCACACACCAGGTGCGCCATTAGTAATATATTACTAATGGCGCACCGAGACATGGTGCGCCATTAGAATATAGTAATGGCGCACCACATCACAGGTGCGCCATTAGTAGCCATTCCATCTATAGCCCTTTTTGTAGTAGTGCCACCTCCAATCCTAGAGGGCATACGACCTTCTTTGCTGCGTATGTACTGTCGGGCAATTCGTTATCCTTTGGAAGCTTCTTCTTCATTATTTTCAGTAGCTTCTCAAATCCTTTATCGAGCACAGCATTCTCTGCCTTCCACTGCAGCAATTGAGTACGGTACCGAGCTTTGTGTTGCCATCTTCGCAATTGGGGTACAACCCTTTTTGTGATCCTCTAACATGCGATCGAACTTCAGCTTCTCCTTTTGACTTTCGCATTGTGTCCTTGCATCGACAATGACCGGCGGAGATCATCATCATGGGGCACATCGTCTGGTTCCTCTTGATCTTCAGCAGCTTCGCCGTTGCAGCACCATCGTGCACATCGTCTGGTGCATCTTGATGTTCAGTAGCATCACCGTATTCAGGGGGCACATAGTTGTCATCGTACTCTTCTTCCTCGCCGTCTTCCATCATAACCCCTATTTCTCCGTGCCTCGTCCAAACATTATAGTGTGGCATGAAACCCTTGTAAAGCAGGTGGGTGTGAAAGATTTTCCGGTCAGAGTAAGACTTCATATTCCCACATATACGGCATGGACAACACATAAAACCATTCTGCTTGTTTGCCTCAGCCACTTCGAGAAAAGCATGCACGCCCTTAATATACTCGGAGGTGCGTCTGTCACCGTACATTCATTGCCAGTTCATCTGCGTGCATTATATATAATTAAGTGTGTCAAAAATCATTACAGAACATCATGAATAGATAATTAAGTGACCAAATTAATAGAAGTTCATCATCACATAAAAACCAAAGTACATACATAGTTCTCATCTAACAACATAAAGCTCTGCAGAGCATCTAAATTAATTAAACCATACATTGAAACTATGTAAAACATTTCAATGTGAAAACAAATACGATCATAATCGCAACCAAGGTAACAACTGATCCAATGGCATAATGATACCAAGCCTCGGTATGAATGGCATATTTTCTAATCTTTCTCATCTTCAAGCGCATTGCATCCATCTTGATCTTGTGATCATCGACGACATCCGCAACATGCAACTCCAATATCATCTTCTCCTCCTCAAGTTTTTTATTTTTCCCTCAAGAAATTGTTTTCTTCTTCAACTAAATTTAACCTCTCGACAATAGGGTCGGTTGGAATTTCCGGTTCAACAACCTCCTAGATAAATAAAATCTATCTCACGTTGGTGGCATAATTTTCATAAACAATAAATGAACCAATAGTTATGAAAAGATAATATATACCACATCTGAATCATAGACAGGACGAGGGCCGACGAGGCGGATACCAAAACCATCGCACTATATAAGATGCAATAATGAAAGTAAGAAAATAATACAAGTAAGAATATTTTTCCTTTCAAAAGAAGATAAGAACAAGAGGCTCACCACGGTGGTCTGGCGATGAGATCGGTGCGGGTGATCGACGGCAGTGAAGAGGCAGGGACGAGGCGTGACGGACCGCTAAACCTAGACAAATATTGAGGAAAATGGAGGTTGGAGGTCGAGCTTGAGAGGAGAAAGCTTAAGTAGTGTGGCTCGGGCATTTCATGAACACCTCATGTGCATAGGAGGTGAGCTAGAGCACCACAATGCCCCCTCGCCCGGCAAGAGAAAAACAGAGCAATGGAGTGCTCGCTTTCATGAGCGAGGGTATATATAAACAGCACTATTGGTCCCGGTTCGTGGTATGAGCCGGGACTAAAGGGAAGCATTTGGTCCCGGTTCATGCTACGAACCGGGACCAATAGTGGTGGGCTAGGAGCCAGGACCATTGGTCCCGGTTCGTCCCACCAACCGGGACCAAAAGGTCCGGACGAACCGGGACCAATGGCCCACGTGGCCCGGCCGGCTCCCTGGGCTCACGAACCGGGGCAAATAGCTCCATTGGTCCTGGTTCTGGATTGAACCGGGACTAATGGGCTAAACTGCCCTGGACGAAAGCCCCTTTTTCTACTAGTGGGACTGTGAATTAGCAAAAGACAATACATGAGCACCAATTAACCTATGACTATTTCTCAAAAAAAAAACCGATGGCTAACGAATAAAACATAGGATTAATTTAAATGTGGTTTTAGAAACTCAAGGAAGGAGACGGAGCGCGAGTCCGAAAAGTGGACGGAGATTCGGCAGTGGATGGAGATGGAGGGGAACTCAAGAAGGTTGGGTGCGAACTCAACAAGAAGACGAGGAGCTGTTGGAATTAGGTAACCACAACGACGTGTCCGGCTTGGAGTTGAACTCGATTAAGAGTCGTTCTCAGTTATTACTAGTAGATATAAAAAGCGATCCAGTGGGCCGGTGCCTGGCTGAGCGTGAGACCCCGCGGTGTACGTTAAATTGCCACCGACGGGCGACCGGCGGCGAGCGGCGGCGGTGAAGCCATCTCTTCTCTTCTCAATACCCCACCCCACCCCCAACCAGAGATCCTCCGCCCCCCAACCAGGATCCTCGGCGGAGGCGGCGAAGAGGAAGGAAAAGATGGAGGGGGAACTCAGCAAGAAGACGGAGAGCTAGTCCGGGAAGATCGAGTCCGGCCAGGGGACGGAGATGGAAGGGGAGCTGATCAGGAAAGAGCAGGAGAGGATCAGCAAGCTTCGGGACCAACTCATCAAGAGTTGTGAATCCTCCACGGACCCGGCGACGAGGGATATTCTTGGATCAGCTGGATGAACTCGGATGGAGGATACGCACTCCGCACCAACATGAGCAAGTCCGGGATTGAGATTCAGAGGGCTTCGGTTCGATACCGATTCGATTCGATTCGGCGATGACATGGGCAGTTCGGGGTGCACCCATCCCTCATAAGGATGGAGTCGAGACTCAGGAAGGAGATGATGGAGAGGGATTCCAGCAAGGGGACGACCGAGATCGAGTCTTCTCAACACCACCCCACCCCCACCCCAACCAGAACCCAAACCAGTTGGGATTGGGATCCAGCAAGGGGCCGGAGGCGGAGAGAGATGGAGGGGGAGCTCAGGAAGGAGACGGAGATGGAGTCCGGCAAGGGGACGGAGTATGAGAAGAAACTCGAGATTCTCAGGAAGGCTCGGCACGATGTCACGAGTCTGCTCACGAAAGGCAAGTACCCGGCCAGGCATAGGGCACTCTTGGCTACCCAGCAGCATTTCTTGTCGGAGGAGCGAAATATCCTCATGATGATGGGCAAGTCCCGGACGGAGATTCATAGGTACTAATGGGGTTTGAGGCATTAGTGTCGGTTCGTGGCACGAACCGGTACTAAAGCCATTTTCAAACTCTACCCCCCGGTGGGTCGCCTTTTCAGTTTTGTAAAAAGCAAAAGAAAATGATAAAAACATCAAAAATTAAAATCCTTCGAGATGTAGTTATGTTACTACATCTACTAGTTAGGAAAATTTAAAAACTTAAATTTGGACATGTTTTGCAAAAAGTGTAGGGAAAATGTAAAACGGCTATAACTTTTGCATACGATGTCAGAAAAAAAAAACGTATAATATATCAAAATGTTCAGCACAAAAATCCGCATCCCATTTTGACCGCCTACGGCCTATTTGCTAATTTTTAGAATCCTCAAATTCTAAAAGGAAAAAAAGTTATGCTCAAATTTCAGTTTTTTTTGAATTTTTGTTAAATCTGGTCAAACTATGGTAAAACTACTTATTCAAGAAGTATTAGTGTTACTAAATAATTATTCAAGAATATTAGTGTTACTAAATAATTATTTTAGTTTTTTTGAATTTTGGTCAAATCTGGTCAAACTGTGGTCAAACTACTTATTCAAGAAATATTAGTGTTACTAAATGATTATTTCAGTTTTTTTGAACATTGGTCAAATCTGGTCAAACTGTGGTCAAACTACTTATTCAAGAAATATTAGTGTTACTAAATAATTATTGTTTTTTAGAACAATAGTTTCAAACTCAAACAGTGAAATGTGTGACTTCATGCTCAAGCTAAATTCCTGAGGGTTAATAGGATTGACATCTTACTATTGTCAGGAAAACAACAAGTGCAGACTTGGAAACAAGGGAGAATAGAACCCGGAAGTTAAGCGTGCTCAGGCTGGAGTTGTGAGAGGATGGGTGACCTTCTGGGAAGTTAGATGATCTGGAATGATGAGGGGTGATTAGATATTAGAGGTTAAATTGAGCAATGATGAGGGGTGATTAGAGATTATAGGTTAAAAAAGATCAGAAATTTGAAAATTCAAAAAAATTCAAAAAAATTCAAAAAAAAATCATAAAATTTCCTTTATTACCGGTTGGTGTTACCAACCGGGACTAAAGGTGGACCTCCAGGCAGCGGCCACGTGGACGGCCTTTAGTCCCGGTTCGTGTAAGAACCGAGACTAAAGGGGGAGGCTTTAGTAACGACCCTTTAGTCCCGGTTCCAAAACCGGGACTAAAGGCCCTTATGAACCGGGACAATAGGCCCTTTTTCTACTAGTGCTAGAAGAAGTCCGACTACATTAACCGCGTTGTCTAACGCTTCCGCTTTCGGTCTATGAGGGTACATAGACACACTCTCCCCCTCTTGTTGCTATGCATCTCCTAGATAGATCTTGCGTGAGCGTAAGAAAATTTTGAAATTGCATGCTACGTTCCCCAACACTTTTCTAGGATTAGCCATGTATCAACTGACAACACTCAATGCATAAGACAAATCCGGACGAGAACAAACCATGGCATGCATAAGTGAACCAACTGCACTTAATAGGGAACTCTAGACATGTACACAATATCTGCATCTTACTTAGGACATAAAGCTGATGATAACTTGAAGTGTGCAGCTAACGGAGTACTCACCGGCTTGGCATTATGCATATTAAAACGACGAAGAACTTTATCATTATACCCCTTCTGACTTAGATATACTTTTCCATACGGTCTATCTCTGGATATTTCCATGCCAAGTATTTTCTTTGCTGCACACAAATCCTTCATCTCAAATTCATCACTCAATTGCTTGTTTAGTTCATTAATATCTAACATACTCTTTGCAACAATAAGCATAGCATCAACATAAAGGAGAAAATAAATAGTTGATCCATTGACGGTTTTCAAATAAACACAACTATCATAATTAGACCTTTTGAAACCTTGAGAGAGCATAAAAGTGTCAAATCTCTTGTACCACTATGTAGGGGATTTCTTTAACTTACAGACAAGCCTTTTCTTTTCCAAGAATAACAAAACCTTCAGGTTGTTACATATAAATATCCTATTCTAATTCTCCATGTAAGAATGCAGTTTTAACATCCAATTCTTCAAGCTCAAGATCATGCATGGCAGCAATACTGAGTAAAGTACGAATAGAGCTATGCTTCACAACAGGAGAAAATACTTCATTATAGTCAGTACCTGACTGTAACCTTTAGCAACTAACCTTGCTTTATATTTTGTCTCATCATTAGGAGAAACACCTACTTTCCTCTTGAAAACCCACTTGCAACGAATAGGTTTCTTCTCTGTAGGTAATTTTACTAAATCCCAAGTGCCATTCTTTTCAAGTGATTCTATCTCATCATGCATAGCGGTTATCCACTTATTACTATCACCAAAAATAATAGCCTCGGAATATGAAGAAGGCTCAGCATTACCTTCAATTTCTTCTGCAACATATAAAGCAAAAGAAACAATATTGCACTCTTCAATTAACCTTTCAGGTTTATTAATACCTCGCCTAACTCTGTCACGTGCAAGCTTCCAACTGGGTGGAACAATAGGATGATTAGGAGTGGGAGTGACATGTTCATCATCAACAATGGGTTCATCATGTGCATCAACATTTTCCTTGTAAGATGTATCACCTGAATCAATAACATGCTCCACGTGAACAGTAGATGCTGAATAGTAGTCTGCTGTACACTCTTAATAGGAACATTAGTAGATGAAACATCATGTAGCATAGTAGATGCATTAAAAATAACGTTTCTGCTAATAACAACCTGTTGGGTGTTAGGATTCCACAATTTGACTTTAACACCAGACTTATTACCAAGAAAGATGCACTTAACAACCCTAGGCTCCAACATTCCATTATCAACATGAGCATAAGCAGTGCAACCAAAAACTCTCAACCGTAAATAATCAGCAGGTGAATCAGACCATACCTCAATTGGAGTTTAAGGAATGGACTAAACCCTACGAAAAAACTCAAATGGACTGTGAATTAGCAAAAGACAATACATGAGCACCAATTAACCTATGACTATTTCTCAAAAAAAAAACCGATGGCTAACGAAAAAAACATAGGATTAATTTAAATGTGGTTTTAGAAACTCAAGGAAGGAGACGGAGCGCGAGTCCGAAAAGTGGACGGAGATTCGGCAGTGGATGGAGATGGAGGGGAACTCAAGAAGGTTGGGTACGAACTCAACAAGAAGACGAGGAGCTGTTGGAATTAGGTAACCACAACGACGTGTCCGGCTTGGAGTTGAACTCGATTAAGAGTCGTTCTCAGTTATTACTAGTAGATATAAAAAGCGATCCAGTGGGCCGGTGCCTGGCTGAGCGTGAGACCCCGCGGTGTACGTTAAATTGCCACCGACGGGCGACCGGCGGCGAGCGGCGGCGGTGAAGCCATCTCTTCTCTTCTCAATACCCCACCCCACCCCCCAACCAGAGATCCTCCGCCCCCCAACCAGGATCCTCGGCCGGAGGCGGCGAAGAGGGAAGGAAAAGATGGAGGGGGAACTCAGCAAGAAGACGGAGAGCAAGTCCGGGAAGATCGAGTCCGGCCAGGGGACGGAGATGGAAGGGGAGCTGATCAGGAAAGAGCAGGAGAGGATCAGCAAGCTTCGGGACCAACTCATCAAGAGTTGTGAATCCTCCACGGACCCAGCGACGCAGAGGATATTATTGGATCAGCTGGATGAACTCTGGTTGGAGGAGTACGCACTCCGCACCAACATGAGCGAGTCCGAGATGGACGTTCAGAGGGCTTCCGGTTCCGATACCGATTCCGATTCCGATTCCGGCGATGACATGGGCAGTTCGGGGGTGCACCCATCCCTCAGAAGGATGGAGTCGAGACTCGGGAAGGAGATGATGGAAAGGGATTCCAGCAAGGGGACGACCGAGATCGAGTCTGGCAAAGAGCAGGAGATGGTGGGCAAACTGAGCAAGGAGCACCAGAGACTCAGGAAGATTCGGTACCAACTCAACAAGAGGTGCCCGGCGACGCAAAGGATACTCTCGACTCAGCAGGAGATACTCTGGACCAAGGAGCAAGCACTCCTCACCATCATGAGGCAGTCGGGGATGGAGATTGAGAGGGATCCCGATTCTGATTCCGGCAATGAGATGGGCAGAGATTCGCCCCTCATAAGCAGGGAGTGGGGACTCAGCAAGGGGACGGAGAGAGACGCCAGTGGCAAGGAGATGGGTCATGACTACTTGGTTGTTGCTCTTTCTAGCCACCTTGAGGTGCTTAGGAGGGAGATCTCGTTCCTGAGGACAGAGGTCAAGTCCCGGGGCAATGGGTTGGCTGGAAATGGAAACAGCCCCGAAGGCGGAGATGAAGGGGCGGAAGGGGGCTTTCCGGACCAAAATGCCCGAGAGCGCGAGCGCCGCCGCCGGCGACGGGCCGGCCGGAGCAGAGGCGGGCGTCGACAGCGAGGGACCGCCAGACGAGAGCGCCGCACCGCGGTCAGCGGCCGGCGACGCCCGCAGCCGCCAAAGACGACGCTGCCGGGAAGGCCCGAGACCCCAAGGCATCCCCTTTGACCTAGGCGACGGCCCGCGCCCGGAGGCCGCCGGTGGCGCCGCTTCGGTCCTGGAGGCCGAACTCCCACCCCAGGAGTCGGGCCGCCCGGCTGGGACGGGCGGAGGTGGCGGACCGGGGACGAGGCGGGATGCGGTCGCGGCAAGCGACGGGCGGCCCGCGGCAACGCCGGCAGCCTCGGCAAGGTCAGCCAGGACACACGCGGAGGGGCAGCCAGAGGCGGCGGGCGAGGAAGGAGGAGCGCGCCCGGCTGCGGGCGAAGCCAGGCGAGGGCGGCAGCGGCAGCGGCGCCGCCGAGGCGACGGGGGCGTCGCCAGAGCCAGCGCACGCGGGGGCCATCGGACTCGTCGGGTTAGCAATTAAACCCTTGAGGGAGATCTCGTTCCTGAGGACACAGGTCAAGTCCCAGGGCAATGGGTTGGCTGGAAATGGAAACAAGGCTGATCAAATCAAGAGCACATCATCATGCCTAACCTGTCCCTCGATGACACTCTACTCAAGAAGAAGGTGAATTTGCTTTACCACCCCCAAAAAAGAAAACCCTGTCTTGATACGTGTGATTGATTGATTGGTTTGCTGAGAAATTCTTGGCTCTTAACAGCCTGTTTGGTAAACACTCGGGCAGGGGAATGGGAGGTTGTACAAGGGTGTTTATGAAGAGATTAGGCATGGGAAGTAGATTTTTACTCCCATTCCCTTGTTTGGTGTATGATGGGAATTGGCGTGGGATAAAACTCTGCTCACGAATTAACAGGGTACCCTCTGGGATGAAATCGGTGGGAATTGGTTTCTCCAACTCCCATTCCCCTTCCCACTTAAACTCCCACTCCCTCTAATCAAACAATGGACTTTTAATCTCCTCACCTCTCAACTCCCATTTCCCATCTCTAATTCCCCCGAACCAAACACGTTGTAAATGTAAAAAATGATGACCGTGTGTTTGTGGAATCCTTGCGCTTGATTGTGTTGGGCAAAATCCAGTGGGCCGGTGCCTGGCTGAGCGTGAGACGGCCCGGCCCGGCCCGGTCCCGGGGGTGCTCGAAAGTTGAAACCCTAGGACCCCCCACTAGAGCACTACTAGTAGTGAGCGTGAGACCAGGCGAGTGGCGGCGGCGAAGCCATCTCTTGTCTTTTTTTGTCTTCTTCTCAACACCCAACCAGAACCCAAACCAGCTGGGATCCAGCAAGGGGCCGGAGGCGGAGAGAGATGGAGGGGGAGCTCTGGAAGGAGACGGAGATGGAGTCCAGCAAGGGGACGGAGATGGAGGGTGGAGTCGGGAAGGAGACGGAGATCGAGTCCAGCAAGAGGACGGATTCTGAGAAACTCAAGATTCTCAGGGAGGCTCGGCACGATGTCACGAGGCTGCTCAATAAAGCCAAGGACCCGGCCGCGCAGAGTAAACTCAAGGATACCCAGAAGCACTTCTTGTCGAACGAGCAACATATCCTCAAGCTGATGGGCAAGTCCCGGGAGGAGATTCTTAAGTATACCCTTTCCACTTCTCGCGACGAGATGGGCAGAGCTTCAGGGTCCCGAATCAGCAAGATGGAAGCAGAGCTCAGGAAAGAGCAGGAGAGGATCAGCAAGCTTCAGGCCCAACTCATCAAGAGTTGTGAATCCTCCACGGACCCGGCGACGCAGAGGATATTCTTGGATCAGCTGGATGAACTCTGGGTGGAGGAGTACGCACTCCGCACCAACATGAGCAAGTCCGGGATTGAGATTCAGAGGGCTTCCGGTTCCGATTCCGATTCTGGCGATGACATGGGCAGTTCGGGGGTGCACCCATCCCTCATAAGGATGGAGTCGAGACTCAGGAAGGAGATGATGGAGAGGGATTCCAGCAAGGGGACGACCGAGATCGAGTCTTCTCAACACCACCCCACCCCCACCCCAACCAGAACCCAAACCAGTTGGGATTGGGATCCAGCAAGGGGCCGGAGGCGGAGAGAGATGGAGGGGGAGCTCAGGAAGGAGACGGTGATGGAGTCCAGCAAGGGGACGGAGTATGACAAGAAACTCGAGATTCTCAGGAAGGCTCGGCACGATGTCACGAGTCTGCTCACGGAAGGCAAGTACCCGGTCAGGCATAGGGCACTCTTGGATACCCAGCAGCATTTCTTGTCGGAGGAGCGAAATATCCTCATGATGATGGGCAAGTCCTGGACGGAGATTCATAGGTATCCCGATTCCGATCCCGATTCCGATTCTGGCGATTCAGGGTCCCTCCTAAGTCTAAGTATGGAGGGAATCACCAAGCGGACGGAGATGGAGGGGGAGCTCAGGAAAGAGCAGGAGAGGATCAGCAAGCTTCGGGACCAACTCACCAAGACTTGTGAATCCTCCACGGACCCGGCGACGCATAGGATATTCTTGGATCAGCTGGATCAACTCTGGATGGAGGAGGACACACTCCTCACCATGATGAGAGAGTCCGGGATTGAGATTCAGAGGGCTTCCGGTTCCGATACCAATATCGTTTCCGATTCCGATTCCGGTTCCGGCGATGAGATGGGCAGTTCGGGGGTGCACCCATCCCTCATAAGGATGGAGTCGAGACTCAGGAAGGAGATGATGGAGAGGGATTCCAGCAAGGGGACGACCGAGATCGATTCCGGCAAAGAGCAGGAGATGGTGGGCAAACTCAGCAAGGAGCACCAGAGACTCAGGAAGGTTCGGTACCAACTCAACAAGAGGTGCCCGGCGACGCAAAGGATACTCTCGACTCAGCAGGAGATACTCTGGACCAAGGAGCAAGCACTCCTCACGGTGATAAGGCAGTCGGGGATGGAGATTGAGAGGGATCCCGATTCCGATTCCGGCAATGAGATGGGCATGGGCACAGATTCGCCCCTCATAAGCATGGAGTGGGGACTCAGCAAGGGGACGGAGAGAGACGCCAGTGGCAAGGAGATGGGTCATGACGACTTGGTTGTTGCTCTTTCTAGCCACCTTGAGGTGCTTAGGAGGGAGATCTCGTTCCTGAGGACAGAGGTCAAGTCCCGGGGCAAAGAGCACATCATCAGGTCTAACCTGTCCCTCGATGACAATCTACTCAAGAAGAAGGTGAATCTGCCATACCTAGGTTGTGAGGCTGAGGATGTAATGGATTTCCTGCTCGTCGAGACGCAGCAGTTGCTCTATCGCTTCAACTCTTTCGCGTCCATTCTACAAAGATTCAGAATCCCCATATCTTCGGACAAGATTGAGAAGCTGCGTCACATATCCAATGCACTTGTGGGCATCTCGGAGCTTATCAAAAGGCACAAATCTGCTGCTGCCAAGGGTCATGGAGATCATTTGGACTGTGCAGGCTGGGTTGCTACGTGGGGATGCTCGACGAGAAAACATGGTGCCTTTGACGACATAAGTAAGCCAAAAATACTGCTATATAGCTATCTTAGTTTTCCTCTCTCTAATTAATGAATCGTGCCTTGGTCAATTAAATGCAATCCCCTTCTTGTATATATCACCGCTAAATAGAACCCTTTCTTACATATGCATAGATTCCAATCTTCTAAATTCAGCAGTAGCTCAATTTCTAACAGTCCTCAATCTCTTGATTTTGTGCTGCAACGACATTGAGTCCTATGCAATTCACGACTTGCACGCCTGGAATCTTCCCTTTCTCGTCCGTGGCAGGCCCTGCCTTGCAGATCTATTCAGTCAGGCTTGTTAATCTTAACCGAAATCTGAGTTGGCCACTTGATGTCTACGGCGTGGTCGCTGCACGGGACGATTTTGACCACAACCTCAACATTCTCTTCCGCCGGTCAAGTGCAAACTGCCAAAGAATTAAGAAAGAGGTCTGTACAATGTCTATCTTCTCGTCTAATTGTTATAAGATAAAAGTATGTTTTTGGTCCTTCAAGTTCCCCAAAAGTATTATATGAAGAGCATTTGATGTGTGACAAAGGATTAAGTTATAATGGTTGCATAATGTTTGTAGTTTAACCTGAGTTGATTGGTTACCTGCATACCTTGGGATTGTTTTGTTTAACCAGATTCTTTTAAGGTTCAAACTAGTCGGTATCAGCTTTAGGCAAGTTATGCAGGCCAAGCCGTATGTATGTTGAAATTTTTCTGCCATATTTAGCGAGCATAGAGCAAATCAGCAACAAAAAAAGCCAATAATTAAAGTAGTCTCCCACATGCTGAGGCTGTCTCTGGATGATGGCAGGGCACATGCACCTGTTATGTTTATTTCTGTATATCGCACAAGCAATGCAGCATGCACATGGGCAAAGGCCGAGCGAATCCGGCGGACATTGGCCGCCTGATTGGGTGGCCGTGTGATTGAAGGAGGGTAGAGATACCCAAAGGTTGTAAAATCGACTGTGGATATTGACCTGCTGTTTCTTTGGGTGTGAAAGCAGTACGTGCCGGTTGTAAATCCAAATTCAAACCGGTGTATTATAGTGGTAGAGATTAGTAGGATCTGTTTAGGAACTATTTCTTTGAGATTCTTTCCGAATTATATGTCTAGTTAAACTGAACTGTTATTTTGCCTGATGTGTGTGACTGACGTTGATGAATATGATGCTTGCAGGACCCATTTTTGCACTTGATTGGCCCGTCTCGTGCAATTGTGGCTGGCGAACCTGTTTTGTTTCAAATTGACCTGAAATTGAAGTATGGAGCACAGTTTGAACATACAGCATCGTTCACTGCCAACCAAAGTTACCGCTCTATCAAGCGGTGTGACACCATGCAGATCCGCAACACCTGTTGTATAGCAAAGATAAGACTTGGGCGAGTTGCTCCAGCAATCCAGGCCACAATAGTAGGTGTTCGTGTGGTTCAAGGGGATTGGCCTTTTAAGTATGGATGTAACGTTTCTTGCTTGTTTTCTCCTGCTGATGCAACGGAGGGATGCGCCGCAGAAGTCGTCTTGCTTGACTGTCGTGCTAAAAAGATGCGTGCAGGATCAGATGGGTATCTTTCTTTGTCAAGAAATGTTGTGGCAGTGGGATTGCAGGGCACACTCCGAGTCGTCACAGGAGCATACTCAAAGTCCGGACTCAATATTGTTCGAAAATATCATGTCGAATTTCCTATCCAGCAGTGTCAGACAAATAGTTGTAGATGCTCAATTGACGGCTCCACATTGGAGATAGTTGTTGCTTGGTCTCGCCTTGTCATAGACAAGCATGATCATGTACTCGATGGTTATTGAAGGTGTGAGGAGTGGCAGTGACTTAGGCTTTTACCTTGATCTGTGAGCTTAGCTTAGGCTTGGTCTTTTTTCCCCAGATATATGATACTAGTTTCACACTTTGGTCTGATAACTTGGTTACTAAACATTTTTAATGTGCAGGTCCAAGCAGGGTGGTCTAATGGAAAAAAGGTGTAAGAGCTTCTTTTTTTTTAAGAAAAGGAGGATGACCCCCGGCCTCTGCATCTAGGCGATGCATACGGCCACTTTATTAATTATTCTCACACGACCTTACAAAGTCATACAACAGAAAGACTAAAGCCACCGTCTAAGCAACAAACTGTCGCTACACCTATCCAGTTGATGAAGAGGCGCATATAGCCTGGGCCTAATACCAAACATACATCGCAGCCAAGCCTAACATCTAAGACCTGAGACCCCAACCTAACCACTTGCCGGGTCTGGGGCACGCACTGGTCCGGCGTGCTCTCAGAGGTCGCCGCTGCCAACTGCCACCGCTCCATCTTCAGAACTGTACTGATGCATCAACCTTGCTAGGTCCAGCTATCGCCGACGCCACCACGGCGCCCAACAGCACCTCCTCCCTGCATGCAAACAGCTGTACACGTCACGGTCGCCACTGATACACCTCAGCGCCATGCTGCCACGTACCACTAGCCGACACAACTTGAAGCCCTTGCTGGATCTGTCATGCGTAGCACCTGCCGACCAGGCATGACCAAGCATAGCACCTGTCGGTCAGGCATGACTTGACATCTCCACCAAAGCTCCGTGCAAGACGAAGCCGCTCCACCTCCTGCCTCTGACTTCCAGCGCTGTTCCACAAAACGACGCTCCCAAGAGAGAAACGACACCGCAGTGCCGCCATCGTCCGGTCTGCAACACCAGATCCTAGGGTTTCCTCCGGAGCAATACGAGTGGGTTATGTTTCTTGAATTGCAGACTCTGAATTTGCATGTAGGTTATGGTACTGCATGGTCGGTTGGATCTGGAACACTCGACCCTCAAATGGCAGCAACATATTTGATTATGTTCAGTTTTAGACTGGTTCTGTGGTTTTGGATTTCTGAAACTGCTAGTTGACTGGATAGATGTTAGTCTTCTAGGTAGAAGAACCACTTGCCTTGTGAAACGGCCAGATCATGGTTGAATATATGTTTCTCCCCTGTCATGTTATGTTTATTTTTGTATATCGCACAAGCAATGCGGCCAAGGCTGAGCGAATCCGGCTGACATTGGCCGCCTGATTGGGTGGCTGTGTGATCGACGGAGGTTAGAGATATGCAAAGGTTGTAAAATCTGAATATTGACGTGCTGTTTCTCTTTGGGTGTGGAAGCAGTGGGTGCCGGTTGTAAATCCAAATTCATAACCGGTGTATTATAGTGGTAGAGATTAGTAGGATCTGTTTGGGAACTATTTCTTTCAGTTTCTGGCCAAATTATAGCCATGTAATCTCTGTTAGACTATGTCTAGTTCAAAAACTGTTATTTTGCCTGATGTGTGTGACTGACGTTGAGGAACATGATGCTCACAGGACCCTTTCTTGCACCTAATTGGCCCGTCTCGTGCAATTGTGCAGATCCGCAGCAATCCAGGCGACAATAGTAGGTGTTCGTGTGGTTTAAGTATGGATGTAACGTTTCTTGCTTGTTTTCTCCTGCTGATGCAACTGAGGGATGCACGGAAAAGTCGTCTTGCTTGACTGCCGCGCTAAAAGGATGCGTGCAGGATCAGATGGCTATCTTTCTTTGTCAAGAAATGTTGTGTCAGTGGCGTTGCAGGGCACACTTCGAGTTGTCACAGGAGCATACTCAAAGTCAGGACTCAGTATTGTTCGAAAATATCACATCGAATTTCCTATCCAGCAGTCTCAGACAGACAGTTGACGGCTCCGCATTGGAAATAGTTGTTGCTTGGTCTCGCCTTGTCATGGACAAGCATGATCATGTACTCGACGGTTACTGAAGGTGTGAGGAGTGGCAGTGGCTTAGGCTTTTACCTTGATTTGTGAGCTTAGCTTAGGCTTAGTATTTTTATTCAGATATGATATTAGTTTCCCACTTTCATCTGATAACTTATTACTAAACATTTATAATGTGCAGGTCGAAGCGGGGTGATTTAATGGAGAAAAGGTTTAAGAGCTCATGTTATTCATTTGGTAAGTCGGAACCAATAGCTAATTTGTTAACTCGTGGTCTCTGATTTTGTAAGTAAGATAAGTTTGAACCAGTAGGATAGTCGAAACAGTAGCATGCTTAGTAGGATTACTGAGTCTCATGCTGGCGGTCTCAGTTTTAACGAGCTGGTCCATTTTCTTCCAATTCTTACTAACGAGCTGGTCAATTTTCTTCCAATTCTTACCCTTCTGTTCGTTGTCTGGCCCTAAAAAATTGTTCGTTAATTCGGAACAGCGCATGGATTTGATTCTAAGCAATTTCTGTCTACAACACACATGACTGACACTGCCACGTATAAATAGGAGATGAAGTTTTAGATGCACATCAACCCTCATTCAGTCTAAAATACACGTACCAAATCAGTCATGTTAAGCCTTACTAGCAAATTCCAGCATCAAATTATTTGTCCAGTCAGGAATTAGGGGGTCATTACAGCACAAATAACACACGCACCATCACATGCAAGTATTTTTTACTAAAAAATGTTAGTTTCAGGATGCCATTGCTGGGAAATTTTAATAAACAACTCAGGGTGCGTTTGGATGTAAGGCAAGGGGCAGCTCTACCCTAGCTAGGCAAGGTTTGCCATTTGGTATTTAAAATAAAACTAGCTTCTGAAAGCAATCTAGCCCTCAACTGCCACGAAAAACTTGCCGCTGGAAGTTAGCCGA
Source organism: Aegilops longissima (assembly GCA_021605205.1). Classification (NCBI taxonomy): domain Eukaryota; kingdom Viridiplantae; phylum Streptophyta; class Magnoliopsida; order Poales; family Poaceae; genus Aegilops; species Aegilops longissima. Next base: position 850,350,270 of record CM038677.1, read on the forward strand.
ATTGGCTCTCCCACACCGGCAAAATGGCAATCGTGGGCGGTTAAAGCTCTCTAATTAGGCATTACCAAGATAATTAGGCATTATCAAGATAATCGTGAGCATGTGCGTTGCTTTGAGCGATATGGAATTGTCGGAATGATGTTGCCTTTAACAGACAAAACATTATTAATATTTTGCAGGTCATCTTCAGAGCGTCTACATGGATCCGTACATGGTCCTTGCTGAGCCATACGGACCACAGGGCGCACATGGCTATTGGATGCAACCGATGGGAAACGGTTGCACGGGATACATACAACCGATATGGATGGCGGTCCAGTAATAGGCTAGGTGTGTAGACATCTTGATCTAATATAGCTGGTTGTGGCTTTTTTAATTTTTGGCCACGTGTGGCATTTGTTTCTTCGTGATCTTTTGAAACCAGAGACTTTTGGACCTCTTTTCTTAACAAAATGGCTGTGTGCATTGAATGATGCAGAGGCCGGAGGTTAACCTCTTTTTTAAAAAAACTAGCCTTGCTTCTAGCAGCTCTTTTTTTTTGAAACATTTGCTTCTAGCAGCTCTTGCCGGAGCGGGCTAGATAATTCTAGCCCAGCTAAGCTAGGTTTTTTTTTTAAAAAGGGGGATTGCCCCGGCCTGTGCATCAGAAAGATGCATATGGTCCTATTATTGATAAGTAAATGGTTCAACAAAAGTATCGTAGTCTCAAAACAAAAGAAACATGTGCTCAACAAAGAGCACGAGAACAAAAACATGGACAGCCACAACCGCCAGCCAAAAGACAGATAGGCAGCTAAACACCTATCATATTACATGACCGCCATCCAAACCAGTTGAAGATATCACATGCTACTATCTCCCATCGGATAGATCCCTGGCCTCCGTCTGAGTGAGTAGCGACCACATACGGATGAGTGTATTGGCCCTGAAGATAACCTGCAGGAAATGAATATTTGTTGTTCTGTTAAAAACCAAATCGCTCTGCAGTTCCAAAGTGCCCATAGTAAAGCACATACTCCTACACGGATATGACTCGCTGTTACTACGTCAATCCCATCAAGCCACGTCCCAAATAACGTGTTGATGGAATTCGGAGAAGTTATATTAAACGCTATGTGGACTGACCTTCACAAAATCTTTGCCAAAGGATAATCAAGAAAGAGGTGTCTCATGGATTCATCACTATCACAAAAAGTACATCTTTTGGAACCCACCCAGTTTCGCTTTGTCAAGTTGTCTTTAGTTAAGATGACTTGTTTGTGGACAAATCACATAAACACTTTGATTTTTAAAGGCACTTTGACTTTCCAAACATGTTTCGAGCTTGGAATGACGCTAGTGTTGATAATATCCAAATACATGGATTTAACCGAGAACTCCCCGTTCTTAGCTAATTTCAAGCGTAACTTATCTGGCTGTTGAGAAAGTTGAATATCCATCAATCTTCTCACAAGATGGAGCCAAGATTCACAACAGTTTCCCACTAGCGTCCTCTTGAATTGGATATTAAGAGGATTTGACTGTAATACTATTGCATCGTGAGCTAGCTATCCAAACACACCCTCAGTTACCCAGGTTGGAATTATTACCCAACAACTCAGCATACAAGATAACAAAGAACCCTTTGCAATGCACAACTGGAGGGAATTCGATTCCTACTGCCTAACTATTTGGCATCAGAGCCGACTAATTTTTGTAAAACTCAAGCCCCTGCACCTAGTCTCAATTCTGCCGCCTTTTGTACAATTGTTTCTCCAGTGACCCTCTACACTTGCAGCGAGTAGGTTTGCATGGTTGCTTCATATCTCCCCAGGCAGGTAGTTCACTTGTTTCTTTGTCATTGTCTCGTCGGCATATTGTGCAGAACCTTATCTTCATTCTAAGCATTTCGTATGGGGCCTTCTCCGTAGCTAACCTGTTTCCAGCATAGTTTTAAATAGCCAGCTATAGCGGAGCTATAGCTCGCTATTGCCTTTTCAGCAGGGGGCCGCTAAATGGTTGCCTTCACAAATAGCCCGTTTTAGCTCGCTATATCTTCGCTATAACTGATTTGGAGGTCCGCCGCTATTTACCATAGCGCGCTAAACATTGGTTTCCAGGCATAAAAACTGAAAGGTTGTCTCCACTAACTCCAGCTCCTGGTTTTACTTCAGTGCCGTGCTGTACAACTTCTCTATCCACCTGCATGATTGCTCCATTTTCTGCTAGATGATCTTCCAATCCTAGTCCATCTCTTGTCTCGGCATATGGTTGCATTTCGGCCATATTAAAATTGAACAAGGCGATGAGCCGATCATAAGCATCGAGTCAAAACTCCATTGCGTGCATATACATGTTTAAGTATCCATAAGAGCAACTCCAATCGGGCGACCCATTTCGTCTGCCCATGTCCATTTGGGTCGAAGCAGACCCAAAACTCGTCTGGTTCGTGTCCGCGCCAATGCATTTCAGACTGACATGAAGCGGACGCGCTGCACGTCCCCTTACTGTCCTCCACGGCCCCACATGTCGGATAGCCAACCACCACACGTGGTCGTATTTATCATGGCCACCTACCGGTGGCCCATGCGTAAGCGAGTGGAAGCTACGGGAGGCCGTCCTTTTTATAATCCACGCGTGTGGGGGGGGGGGGGGGTGCTTATCCACTTCCACTACCCGTCCACATGTAGCCCCCCGTGTGCTCCCTCTTCGGTGACAAGCTAATCCTAGCCATGGGTTTCTTCAACGGCTCTCCGGCAAGAGGAAGGGGAAGCTCACCCCGGGGCTAGCTTGTCCCGCACGCTTCCTGCTCCACCACCTGCCCACCTCATCAGGCAGCGGCTACACATTCCAGCGCAACATGCACGGTGGTACTGGCAGTACAGGTAGCCCCTGTCGTACCCAGACATCACCCTACCACAAGACCATCATCTGGATCCGCAGCGGATCTCAATGCCGCGGTCGCAGTGGGCGCACACCAGCGTGCGCAGGTGGCGGGAGCTCCTGACGCCGGAGCAACCTTGGCTTCCGGCGTATGCGGCGGACTCTGCCGATTGGGAGATGTGGTTTGCCTCGAGCATGAGGAGATAAATAAAAAGGAAATAGAAATGCAGCAAGGTATTTTTGTGTTTTTATATATGATAAAGGTAGACCAAGGGGGGCATAGTTTTCACTTGAGGCTTCTCTCATGATAGCAAACATACGTGGGTGAACAAATTACTGTTGGGCAATTGACAGAAAAGTGCATAGTTATGACGATATCTATAAAAGTGATCATGTATACAGGCATCACCTCCGTGACAAGTAGACCGAGTCCAGCCTTAAGCAAGATGAAAACAGAGTAACGCCTTAAGCAACATTACATGATGTAGACAAAGTAAACCCAATTAATATGAAAAAAGCTCTTCGTTTTATCCTTAATGGCAATGATACAAATACTTGTCATGTCCCTTTCTGTCATCGGGATTGAGCACCGCAAGATTGAACCCATCACAAAGCACTTCTCCCATTACAAGATAAATCAATCTATTTACCTAAACTACAAACATAGATAAAAGAGAATTAATAAAATCATGCATAAAAGAGTTCAAATTTGACTCAAATAATATTCATAGATAATCTGATCAGACACCCATAATTCATCAGCTCCAAATAAATACACTGCAAAAGAACATTACATCGGATAGAACCCCATGAAGATCATGGAGCACGTGGTATTGAAGATCAAAAGAGAGAGGAAGCCATCTAGATTCTAGCTTTGGACCCGTAGGTCGGTGGTGAACTACTCAAAGATCATCGGAAGGGCATCAAGGTTGATGTAGAAGCCCTCCATGCATGTGTTGGGGAACGTAGTAATTTCAAAAAAATTCCTACGCACACGCAAGATCATGGTGATGCATAGCAACGAGAGGGGAGAGTGTGTCCACGTACCCTCGTAGACCGAAAGCGGAAGCGTTATGAAAACATGGTTGATGTAGTTGTACGTCTTCACGATCCGACCGATCCAAGTACCGAACGTACGGCACCTCCGTGTTCTGCACACGTTCAGCTCGATGACGATCCCGGACTCCGATCCAGCAGGGTGTCGGGATGAGTTCCGTCAAGACGACGGCGTGGTAGCGATGATGATGCTCTATCGGCGAGGGCTTCGCCTAAACTCCGCGACGATATGACCGAGGTGGAATATGGTGGAGGGGGCACCGACACGGCTAAGGAACGATCCGTAGATCAACTTGTGTGTCATGGGGTGCCCCCTGCCCCGTATATAAAGGAGCAAGGGGAGGGGCGGCGGCCAAGGAGGGTGCGCCAGGAGGAGTCCTACTCCCACCGGAGTAGGATTCCTCCTTTCCTAGTCCAACTAGGAGACCTTCCATGTAGTAGGAGTAGGAGAGAAGGAAAGGGAAGAGAGAAGGAAGGAAGGAGGGGGTGCGGCCCTCCCCTAGTCAATTCGGACTAGGCCTTGGGAAACGCTGGCTGCCCTAGGCAGCCCTCTCTCTTCCCGTATGGCCCAATAAGGCCCAATACTTCTCCTGGCGAATTCCCGTAACTCTCCGGTACTCTGAAAAATACCTGAATCACTCGGAACCTTTCCGAAGTCCGAATATCGTCGTCCAATATATTGATCTTTACGTCTCGACCATTTCGAGACACCTCGTCATGTCCCCGATCTCATCAGGGACTCCGAACTCCTTCGGTACATCAAAACTCATAAACTCATAATATAACTGTCATCGTAACGTTAAGCGTGCGGACCCTACGGGTTCGAGAACTATGTAAACATGACCTAGAACTGTTTCCGGTCAATAACCAATAGTGGAACCTGGATGTTCATATTGGCTCCTACATATTCTACGAAGATCTTTATCGGTCAAACCGCATAACAACATACGTTGTTCCCTTTGTCATCGGTATGTTACTTGCCCGAGATTCGATCGTCGGTATCCAATACCTAGTTTAATCTCATTACCGGCAAGTCTCTTTACTCGTTCCGTAATACATCATCCCACAACTAACTCATTAGTTGCAATGCTTGCAAGGCTTAAGTGATGTGTATTACCGATAGGGCCCAGAGATACCTCTCCGACAATCGGAGTGACAAAACCTAATCTCGAAATACGCCAACCCAGCATGTACCTTTGGAGACACCTGTAGTACTCCTTTATAATCACCCAGTTACGTTGTGACGTTTGGTAGCACCCAAAGTGTTCCTCCGGTAAACGAGAGTTGCATAATCTCATAGTTACAGGAACATGTATAAGTCATGAAGAAAGCAATAGCAATATACTAAACGATCAAGTGCTAAGCTAACGGAATGGGTCAAGTCAATCACATCATTCTTCTAATGATGTGATCCCGTTAATCAAATGACAACTCATTTGTCCATCGCAAGGAAACATAACCATCTTTAATAAACGAGCTAGTCAAGTAGAGGCATACTAGTGACACTCTGTTTGTCTATGTATTCACACATGTATTACGTTTCGGGTTAATACAATTCTAGCATGAATAATAAACATTTATCATGAAATAAGGAAATAAATAATAACTTTATTATTGCCTCTAGGGCATATTTCCTTCAGTCTCCCACTTGCACTAGAGTCAATAATCTAGTCCACATCGCCATGTGATTTAACACCAATATTCATATCTGTATATGATTAACACCCATAGTTCACATCGTCATGTGACCAACACCCAAAGGGTTTACTAGAGTCAATAATCTAGTTCACATCGCTATGTGATTAACACCCAAAGAGTACTAAGGTGTGATCATGTTTTGCTCGTGAGATAATTTTAGTCAACGAGTCTGTCACATTCAGATCCGTAAGTATTTTCCAAATATTCTATGTCTACAATGCTTTGCACGGAGCTACTCTAGCTAATTGCTCTCACTTTCAATATGTATCTAGACCGAGACTTAGAGTCATCTAGATCAGTGCCAAAACTTGTATCGACGTAACCCTTTACGACGAGCCTTTTGTCACGTCCATAATCGAGAAACATATCCTTATTCCACTAAGGATAATTTTGACCGCTGTCCAGTGATCTACTCCTAGATTACTATTGTACTCCCTTGCCAAAATCAGTGTAGGGTATACAATAGATCTGGTACACAGCTTGGCATACTTTATAGAACCTATGGCTGAGGCATAGGGAATGACTTTTCATTCTCTTTCTATTTTCTGCCGTGGTCGGGCTTTGAGTCTTACTCAATTTCACACCTTGTAACACTGGCAAGAAACTCTTTCTTTGACTGTTCCATTTTGAACTACTTCAAAATCTTGTCAAGGTATGTACTCATTGAAAAACTTATCAAGCGTCTTGATCTATCTCTATAGATCTTGATGCTCAATATGTAAGCAGCTTTACCGAGGTCCTTCTTTGAAAAACTCCTTTCAAATACTCCTTTATGCTTTGCAGAATAATTCTACATTATTTCCGATCAACAATATGTCATTCACATATACTTATCAGAAATGATGTAGTGCTCCCACTCACTTTCTTGTAAATACATGCTTCACCGCAAGTCTGTATAAAACTATATGCTTTGATCAACTTATCAAAGCGTATATTCCAACTCCGAGATGCTTGCACCAGTCCATAGATGGATCGCTGGAGCTTGCATATTTTGTTAGCATCTTTAGGATTGACAAAACCTTCTGGTTGCATCACATACAACTCTTTCTTTAATAAATCCATTAAGGAATGTAGTTTTGTTTATCTATTTGCCAGATTTCATAAAATGCGGCAAATGCTAACATGATTCGGACAGACTTAAGCATAGATACGAGTGAGAAACTCTCATCGTAGTCAACACCTTGAACTTGTCGTTGCGACAATTCTAGCTTTGTAGATAGTAACACTACTATCAGCGTCCATCTTCCTCTTAAAGATCCATTTAATCTCAATGGCTCGCCGATCATTTGGGCAAGTCAATCAAAGTCCATACTTTGTTCTCATACATGGATCACATCTCAGATTTCATGGCCTCAAACCATTTCATGAATCTGGGCCCATCATCGCTTCCTCATAGTTCGTAGGTTCATCATGGTCAAGTAACATGACCTCCAGAATAGGATTACCGTACCACTCAGTGCGGACCGTACTCTGGAAGACCTACGAGGTTCTGTAGTAACTTGATCTCAAGTTTCATGATCATCATCATTAGCTTCCTCACTAATTGGTGTAGGAATCACTGGAACTGATTTCTGTGAGGAACTACTTTCCAATTTGGGAGAAGGTACAAATTACCTTATCAAGCTCTACTTTCCTCCCACTCACTTCTTTCGAGAGAAACTCCTTCTCTAGAAAGGATCCAAATTTAGCAACAAAAATCTTGCCCTCAGATTTGTGATAGAAGGTGTACCCAATAGTTACCTTTGGGTATTCTATGAAGACGCACTTCTCCGATTTGGGTTCGAGCTTATCAGGTTGAAACTTTTTCACATAAGCATCGCAGCCCCAAACTTTTAAGAAACGACAACTTTGGTTTCTCGCCAAACCACAGTTCATAAGGCGTCGTCTCAACGGATTTTCATGGTGCCCTATTTAAAGTGAATGCAGCTGTCTCTAATGCATAAACCCAAAACGATAGTGGTAAATTGGTAAGATACATCATAGATCGCACCATATCCAATAAAGTGCAGTTACGACGTTCGGACACACCATAATGTTGTGGTGTTCTATATGGCGTGAGTTGCGAAACTATTTCACATTGTTTCAAATGAAGACCAAACTCGTAACTCAAATATTCATCTCCACGATCAGATCGTAGAAACTTTATTTTTCTTGTTACGATGATTTTCCACTTCACTCTGAAATTCTTTGAACTTTTCAAATGTTTCAGACTTATGTTTCATCAAGTAGATATACCCATATCTACTCAAATCATCCGTGAAGGTCAGAAAATAACGATACACGCCGCGAGCCTTAACACTCATCGGATCGCATACATCGGTATGTATTATTTCCAATAAGTCAGTAGCTCGTTCCATTGTTCCGGGGAACGGAGTTTTAGTCATCTTGCCCAAAAGGCATGGTTCGCAAGCATCAAATGATTCATAACCAAGTGATTCTGAAGATCCATCTTTATGGAGTTTCTTCATGCGCTTTACACTGATATGACCCAAACGGCAGTGCCACAAATAAGTTGCACTATCATTATTAACTTTGCATCTTTTGGCATCAATATTATGAATATGTGTATCACTACGATCGAGATCCAACACACTATTTTCATTGTGTGTATGACCATTTGAAGGTTTTATTCATGTAAACAGAATAACAATTGTTCTCTGACTTTAAATGAATAACCGTATTGCAATAAACATGATCAAATCATACTCATGCTCAACGCAAATACCAAATAACATTTATTTAGGTTTAACACTAATCCCGAAAGTATAGGGAGTGTGCGATGATGATTATATCAATCTTGGAACTACTTCCAACACTCATCGTCACTTCCCCTTCAACTAGTCTTTGTTTATTCTGTAACTCCTGTTTCGAGTTACTAATCTTAGCAACCGAACAAGTATCAAATACTCAGGGGCTACTATAAACACTAGTAAGGCACACATCAATAACCTGTATATCAAATATACCCTTGTTCACTTTGCCATCCTTCTTATCCACCAAATATTCAGGGCATTTCCGCTTCCAGTGACCATTTCCTTTGCAGTGTAATCACTCAGTTCCAGGCTTTGGTCCAGCTTTGGTCTTCTTCACGGGAGTGACAACTTGTTTGCCATTCTACTTGAAGTTTCCCTTTCTTTCCCTTTGACCTTTTCTTGAAACTAGTGGTCTTGTCAATCATCAACACTTGATGCTCTTTCTTGATTTCTACCTTCGTCGATTTCAACATCACAAAGAGCTCGGGAATCGTTTTCATCATCCCTTGCATACTATAGTTCATCACGAAGTTCTAGTAACTTAGTGATGGTGACTAGAGAATTCTGTCAATCACTATCTTATCTGGAAGATTAACTCCCACTTGATTCAAGCGATTGAAGTACCCAGACAATTTGAGCACATGCTCACTAGTTGAGCAATTCTCCTCCATCTTTTAGCTATAGAACTTGTTGGAGATTTCCTATCTCTCAACTCGGGTATTTGCTTAAATATTAACTTCAATTCCTGGAACATCTCATATGGTCCATGACGTTCAAAACGTCTTTGAAGTCCCGATTCTAAAGCCGTTTAAGCATGGTGCACTAAACTATCAAGTAGTCATCATATTGAGCTAGCCAAACGTTCATAACGTCTGCATCTGCTCCTGCAATAGGTTTGTCACCTAGCGGTGCATCAAGGACATAATTCTTCTGCGCAGCAATGAGGATAAACCTCAGATCACGGATCCAATCCGCATCATTGCTACTAACATTTTTCAACACAATTTTCTCTAGGAACATATCAAAATAAACATATGAAAGCAACAACGCAAGCTATTGATCTACAACATATTTTGCAAAATACTACCAGGACTAAGTTCATGATAAATTTAAGTTCAATTAATCATATTACTTAAGAACTCCCACTTAGACAGACATCTCTCTAGTCATCTAAGTGATTACGTGATCCAAATCAACTAAACCATAACCGATCATCACGTGAGATGGAGTAGTTTTCAATGGTGAACATCACTATGTTGATCATATCTACTATATGATTCACGCTCGACCTTTCGGTCTCCGTGTTTCGAGGCCATATCTGCATATGCTAGGCTCGTCAAGTTTAACCTGAGTATTCCGCGTGTGCAAAACTGGCTTGCACCCATTGTAGATGGACGTAGAGCTTATCACACCCGATCATCACGTGGTGTCTGGGCACGACGAACTTTGGCAACGGTGCATACTCAGGGAGAACACTTCTTGATAATTTTTAGTGAGAGATCATCTTAAAATGCTACCGTCAATCAAAGCAAGATAAGATGCATAAAGGATAAACATCACATGCAATCAATATAAGTGATATGATATGGCCATCATCATCTTGTGCTTGTGATCTCCATCTCCGAAGCACCGTCGTGATCACCATCGTCACCGGCGCGACACCTTGATCTCCATCGTAGCATCGTTGTCGTTACGCCATCTATTGCTTCTACGACTATCACTACCGCTTAGTGATAAAGTAAAGCAATTGTAGGGCGTTTGCATTTCATACAATAAAGCGACAACCATATGGCTCCTGCCAGTTGCCGATAACTTCGGTTACAAAACATGATCATCTCATACAATAAAATATAGCATCACGTCTTGACCATATCACATCACAACATGCCCTGCAAAAACAAGTTAGACGTCCTCTACTTTGTTGTTGCAAGTTTTACGTGGCTGCTACGGGCTGAGCAAGAACCGTTCTTACCTAGGCATCAAAACCACAATGATAGTTCGTCAAGTTAGTGTTGTTTTAACCTTCGCAAGGACCGGACGTAGCCACACTCGGTTCAACAAAGTTGGAGAAACAGACACCCGCCAGCCACCTGTGTGCAAAGCACGTCGGTAGAACCAGTCTCGCGTAAGCGTACGCGTAATGTCGGTCCGGGCCGCTTCATCCAACAATACCGCCGAACCAAAGTATGACATGCTGGTAAGCAGTATGACTTGTATCGCCCACAACTCACTTGTGTTCTACTCGTGCATATAACATCAACGCATAAAACCTGGCTCGGATGCCACTGTTGGGGAACGTAGTAATTTCAAAAAATTCCTACGCACACGCAAGATCATGGTGATGCATAGCAACGAGAGGGGAGAGTGTGTCCACGTACCCTCGTAGACCGAAAGCGGAAGCGTTATGACAACGCGGTTGATGTAGTCGTACGTCTTCACGATCCGACTGATCCATGTACCGAACGTATGGCACCTCCGTGTTCTGCACACGTTCAGCTCGATGACGATCCCCGGACTCCGATCCAGCAGGGTGTCGGGGATGAGTTCCGTCAGCACGACGGCGTGGTGACGATGATGATGCTCTACCGGCGCAGGGCTTCGCCTAAACTCCGCGACGATATGACCGAGGTGGAATATGGTGGAGGGGGCACCGCACACGGCTAAGGAACGATCCGTAGATCAACTTGTGTGTCATGGGGTGCCCCCTGCCCCCGTATATAAAGGAGCAAGGGGGAGGGGGCGGCCGGACAAGGGAGGGTGCGCCAGGGAGGAGTCCTACTCCCACCGGGAGTAGGATTCCCTCCTTTCCTAGTCCAACTAGGAGACCTTCCATGTAGTAGGAGTAGGAGAGAAGGAAAGGGAAGAGAGAAGGGAAGGAAGGAGGGGGTGCGGCCCCTCCCCCTAGTCCAATTCGGACTAGGCCTTGGGGGGGCGCGCGGCCTACCCTAGGCAGCCCCTCTCTCTTTCCCTTATGGCCCAATAAGGCCCAATACTTCTCCCGGCGAATTCCCGTAACTCTCCGGTACTCCGAAAAATACCCGAACCACTCGGAACCTTTCCGAATCCGAATATAGTCGTCCAATATATCGATCTTTACGTCTCGACCATTTCGAGACGCCTCGTCATGTCCCCGATCTCATCAGGGACTCCGAACTCCTTCGGTACATCAAAACTCATAAACTCATAATATAACTGTCATCGTAACGTTAAGCGTGCGGACCCTACGGGTTCGAGAACTATGTAGACATGACCTAGAACTGTTTCCGGTCAATAACCAATAGTGGAACTTGGATGTTCATATTGGCTCCTACATATTCTACGAAGATCTTTATCGGTCAAACCGCATAACAACATACGTTGTTCCCTTTGTCATCGGTATGTTACTTTCCCGAGATTCGATCGTCGGTATCCAATACCTAGTTTAATCTCGTTACCGGCAAGTCTCTTTATTCGTTCCGTAATACATCATCCCATAACTAACTCATTAGTTGCAATGCTTGCAAGGCTTAAGTGATGTGTATTACCGAGAGGGCCCAGAGATACCTCTCCGACAAGCGGAGTGACAAAACCTAATCTCGAAATACGCCAACCCAACATGTACCTTTGGAGACACCTGTAGTACTCCTTTATAATCACCCAGATTACGTTGTGACGTTTGGTAGCACCAAAGTGTTCCTCCGTAAACGGAGTTGCATAATCTCATAGTTACAGGAACATGTATAAGTCATGAAGAAAGCAATAGCAATATACTAAACGATCAAGTGCTAAGCTAACGGAATGGGTCAAGTCAATCACATCATTCTTCTAATGATGTGATCCCGTTAATCAAATGACAACTCATTTGTCCATGGCTAGGAAACATAACCATCTTTGATAAACGAGCTAGTCAAGTAGAGGCATACTAGTGACACTCTGTTTGTCTATGTATTCACACATGTATTACGTTTCCGGTTAATACAATTATAGCATGAATAATAAACATTTATCATGAAATAAGGAAATAAATAATAACTTTATTATTGCCTCTAGGGCATATTTCCTTCAGCATGATCGATTCCCCCTCCGATAGAGTACCAAAAAAGGCCTCCAGATGGGATCGCAGAAGAACGGAGACTTGTGGCAGAGGAAAAAGAGTTTCAGGTGCCTCTCTAGTATATTGAGAATATTTTTGAATTTATAGAAGCGAAATTAGGTCAGGAGGTGCCGCGAGGGCTCCTAAGCTCAGCCCCGGGGGCTGAGCTTGTCGGTCGCTCGAGACTCCCAAGGTCTTCTCCTGGACTTTATTGTGATAATTCTTCTGCCATCGCACAAGTCAAGGAGCCGTGGAACCACCACAATAACAAACACATATATCGGAAATATCTCCTAATATGAAAGATCATAAAGAGTGATGGTATGGAGTTATGAAAAATTCACATGGATGCACATGTTGCAGATCCGTTGATTAAGCGGCTTGCACAACCCAAGCATGAGGGGCACGCTAGAGCTATGGACATACGATGTCTATTTGATTGACTCTTGTGCAAGTGGGAGAATGTTCGAGATAAGCCCTAGAGGCAATCATGTATGATGATATTTCCTATGTGAATATGATTAAAGATAGTTCTTGGATATTATAAATTATGTGTATCAGCAAGTACGTAACTTGTTTGTGGGACAATGCATTTTATGATGACTCTCCTAAAGGTCCCTAGTCGTAAGAGTTATGTGGATGCTCAAACAACTAGACTAGCATATGATATGGTGGATGGCTCGTTCTCACTAACCATGGAGTATTGGATGCTAATCGGACAATAGAGACTTGGAAAGGTCTCGTCGGATTCGATGTAGTCAGATCCGAGTCGAGATAAGGTCCGAGTCGGACAGACAGAACTATGATACGCAACGATATGTCATGTGTTAGTCTCTAGTACAACCTAAGTTCTATGTTCTAAGACCTAAGTTGGCACATGTACTTGGGATGGTGACATACTTGCTTTGGGCCGACCAAACAGTACTCCATAACTGAGTAGTTATAAAGGTAGGTTTCGGGCTTCTTTGGACCCGTATTGCAAGACATGGTCGTGGAACATGGGATTTGCCCCTCCGATCAAAAGAGATATACTCTGGGACAAGGATTATGAGATAATCAGCCTGTGGTCAGCATCACTAGAACGAGAAAGAGGCTGGGCTAGCACAAGGATGACAAACTCACCTTGAGCCCGACAACATATATTGTGTGGTAAAGGGAATGAAAGTGTGACGTACAGGTTCGCCAACTGGCTTCATAATCTACTTGGTGACCGGCACACCTTGCTGGAGGTTGCTACCAACCGAGCAGGTTGGAGGTGATCTGGCCTGCGGCCAAGACGACTTGAACCTAAGGGGTCGCACGCTTGATCGCTTCAGCGCCATCATCAAGTCTTTGCATGTGTTGCATCTAGCCACCTCCAAGCGCCACTAGTTGTGTGATCGGACCCAGCAGTCCGCCTCACGACGTTCCTCCTGAATGCGTGGATACCGTCTGAGGTGGTGCACTTGCGCTGCTTCGGCGAACCTGTTCATGGCATCTGATCGGCTACATGGGAGATCGACGAGGAGGACACGACTCCAGAGACGCGCTGCCCCAACTCTTCTTCCGATGAATCTCTCGTAGCATGTTCTTGGATGTTGTGCGGGTATGAATTTTTAATTTGCAGTCAACGCACCCTACCATAGATCTCAATAGACAACATATATGAATAACTAGTTTTGACAACAACAAAATAGCACTAGTTCATACAGAAAATAGCAATAAAGTTTTAGGATGACGACATATATGCATAAGGTGCATTATATATAGGATGAAAAAGCATATAATGAACTAAGTTAATTGTCCACATTTCCATATCGGACTACGTTAATTGTAGGCATCATCTACTGAGCTAAGTTAATTCTAGGTAGAATCATGAACTAAGTTAATTGTATACATTGCCAAATCTAACTAAGTTAATTGCAGGCAACATCTAATCAACTAAGTTAATTGTGTACCCTAATTCAAGTCTGACTACATTATCAAATCTGACTAAATTGCCTAACTAAAACATGTGTATCAAATAAAAATGCCAACAAATTATCCAGATGTGTATCAACATGTCTATCAAATAAAATGACAACAATTTGGCACTGGCTTAGCAATGCACTAGGGCAAACACATTTGTTAAACATTGTAGTTTCTAGTTCAATTTGGGCTACTCACTCTAGTTCAATTTGGCCTGCCAAAGAAACAAATTGTAGTTTCTAATTCAGTTTTGCCTACCCATTTTAATTCTATTTAGGTAGGCTCACTTCACTGCCAAACTGAAACCCAGGGATGCAATCAAATCGGGAGGGGATGATCTCACTGATGATTTGTAGTGGAGGGGGTGAAGGTGGAGGGGATGAACCCTTGCAGTTTGTCGTTTCGCCATCATCGTTGCTGAAACCCTAGCGATTCAAATCAAAACAAAATGAAATGAAATCGAATCAGAGGGCAATGAGTGGCGAGAGAGGGAGAGGAGATGAAAGATTAGCTGTTACCTCACTCGGAACCGGCCATAATCTGAGCAGTAACGACAGAGGATGGAAGGGGAACGAGAGAGAGATAGAGAAAGCGCGTAGGGGCAGAGAGTGAGGGAGGGGGCGAGGCTGTTGCCCCTTGGTTTTGACCCCCACTACTTCCTAATAATTTTTGGGCTTCGCCGAATATGCAGAAAGTAAATTTAGGAAAACATAAATTTTTTCTTACTTTAATAAAACCAATACAGTATTTCTACTTTACTAAAACAAATAAAAGACTCAAAATAACAATAGTACTTTAATAAAACTCAAAAAAATTCTTAATTTAATATGAAACTAAAATACTAAATATGTTTTAAAAATGTCAGAATATCCAATTAAAATGACATAAATTTATTAAAAGTAAACTACAATATAACATAAAATGATCACCACCTACCAAAAATAAATTTTAGAAAAAATTTGATGTCTCAAAATATAGTATAACACTGTTCACATTGACAAAATAAAATTATTAAACACATTTCAATCATTTAAGAATAAATAGTTATTAAACAATATATATTCAAAATGGCATTATTTCCATTTAAAATAATTTAAATTTAATAAATATAAAATATAATATAATCTGAAAATGATCACCACCTAAAAAAATAAGAAAGTAAAATATTGAAGTCTCAAAATAAAAAAGTAAAACTGCAGACTGGATGGGGTAGAAGTTTTTCCTTTACAGTGCTAGAAACAGTGATGACATGCTATGTTATTATTACTCCCTCCATCCCATAATGGAGGAGTCTTTTTTACACTAGTGTGATGTCCAAAATGCTCTTATATAATGGACGGAGGGAGTAGTTCTTACCCTCCGCAAATAGCTTTCATGTACTCCCTCCGTCCGGAATTACTCGTCGCAGAAATGGATAAAAATGGATGTATCTAAAACTAAAATACATCTAGATACATCCATTTCTCCGACAAGTATTTCCAGACGGAGGGAGTACATGACATATCTGACAGCAGACCAATCAATACCCAGGCCTTCCATATATGAATTGCATATCACCCACTTCTAGTGCTTGTAGTCTGCTTGAAAATCCCCAGGGGCAGGTTTTCAATATACTCCAGTCTCAGAGATTTGCAGCCAGTAAGGAGGCCCTTCCACCCGCAATGGCCCTTCCTCTGGCCACCGTGAACCATGGACGATGGGCTGTACGGGCAATTTATGCATACACGATTGCAATGAAACATTCCTGAAGGGCCATGAGAGAATATATGAAACCAAAATTAGGTAAAAGATTTGGTGACCAGCATCAAAGATCATGTTGAGAATGTGAACACTCACAGTGCAGCATCAGGATTATTGTTGTTGACTGAGCTGCCCGGAGCTGAGAACGAGGAGCTAGAGAGCCGAGGGTTTTACGTTAACGTTGAGTTTGATGAACTTGGTTTTTCTGTCAAGGATCGAAGAAAGAAACGGGTGATCCTCCGGTATAACTCCGCCGCCGAGGAACTGTTCCCTGTCACGCAGTCTGCTCCGTGCTCCTCCGACCACCATGTCTTCACCGCCACCACTAGTAGAAAATGGGGCTTTGGTTCGGGCCTGGCCAGCCCATTAGTCCCGGTTCTTCATGAACCGGGACCAATGGGGGGCATTAGACCCGGTCCATGAGCCCAGGGGGCCGGCCGGGGCCTCGTGGGCATTGGTCCCGGTTCGTCTGGATCCATTTGTCCCGGTTCAAGGCAAGAACCGGAACCAATGGTCCACGCTCCGGGCCCACAGCCATTGGTACCGGTTCGTGCCATGAACCAGTATAGAAAGGGAGGATTTAGTCCCGGTTCATGCCACGAACCGGGACAAATAAGTTGCCTATATATACCCATCGCCGCGGCAGAGCACTCTGTTTTTTCTGGCCGGCGAGGGGAGGGCATTTGGGTGCTCTAGCTCACCTCCTATGCACAT
Source organism: Aegilops longissima (assembly GCA_021605205.1). Lineage (NCBI taxonomy): Eukaryota > Viridiplantae > Streptophyta > Magnoliopsida > Poales > Poaceae > Aegilops > Aegilops longissima. The sequence goes on from CM038677.1 coordinate 850,367,112, forward strand.
GAGGTGTTTGATAAAATGTCTGAGCCACGCTAGTTAATCGTTCTCCTCTCGAAACTCAACCTCCGAGCTCCATTTTCCCCGAGATTTGTCTAGGTTTAGAGGTCCGTCACGTCCTGTCCCCGTCTTCACCGCCGTCGATCGCCCGCGCCGATCTCGTCGCCGGCACCACCGTGGTGAGCCTCTTGTTCTTATCTTCTTTATGAAATAAAAAAATTGTTACTTCAGATAGATACTTGTCTAATTTTCTTACTTTTATTATTTCTTGTTATTATACAGTGCGATGGTTTTGGTATACGCCCCCATCGGCCCTCGTCCTGTCTATGATTCGGATGTGGTATATATTATCTTTTGATAACTATTTGGTTCATTTATTGTTTATGACAATTATGCCGACCAACGTGACATAGATTTTATTAATCTAGGAGGTGGTTGAACCGGAAATTCCAACCGACCCTATTGTCGAGAGGTTAAATTTAGTTGAAGAATAAAACAATTACTTGAAGGAAAAAATAAGAAAAACTGAGGAAGAGAAGATGATATTGGAGTTGCATGTTGCGGATGTCGTCGATGATCACAAGATCAAGATGGATGCAATGCGGTTGAAGATTAGAAAGATTAGAAAATATGCCATTCATACCGAGGCTTGGTATCATTATGCAGTTGGATCAGTTGTTACCTTGGTTGCGATTATGATCGCATTTGTTTTTGCATATAAATGTTTTTCATAATTTCAATGTATGATTTAATTAGATGCTCCGGAGAGCTATATGTTGCACACGCTATGTGGGTGAAATCTCTTTCTAACAGACGAGTTTCCGTATAAAACCCTGATACTTCGAAGGAGATTGGTTGTTTTGTACATGAAGTGCATCTAGTTTTTTCCGTAAGCCTCTGTACTTAATTTCTTGCACATGCTTTGTGGGTGAAATGATGATACCATGCCATCTTGGAGCCTTTTCAGAGTTCATTTCAAATGCTTTTCAATTTCATGGTCTTATAGCTCAAAATAATCAGTAAACGCATGAAAAATAACAAATGAAGTGAAAAAAGGTTGTAAATTGATGATATGCCTTTGAATGGTGCATCTTGAACACAGAAAAACTATGGAGTTCAAATAATTTCAAAAAAATGAAATCCCTTTGTAACAGACGAGTTTCCGTATGAAACTCTGATACTTCGAAGGAGATTGTCTATTTTGTACACGAAGTGCATCCAGTTTTTGCCGTAAGCCTCTGTACTTTCTTGCACATGCTACGTGGGTGAAATGATGATACTATGCCAACTTGGAACTTTTTCAGAGTTCAATTCAAATGCTTTTCAATTTTATGGTCTTACAGCTCAAAATAATCAAAAAACGGATGAAAAATAAAAAATAAAGTTGGAAAGGGTTGTAAATTGATGATGTGGCTTTGAATGGTGCATTTTGAACATAGAAAAACTATGGAGTTCAAGTAATTTCAAAAAAATGAAATCACTTTGTAACAGACGAGTTTCCGTATGAAACCCTGATACTTCGAAGGAGATTGTTTGTTTTGTACATGAAGCGCATCCAGTTTTTGCCGTAACCCTCTGTACTTTCCTGCACATGCTATGTAGGTGAAATGATGATACCATGCCAACTTGGAACCTTTTCAGAGTTCATTTCAAATGCTTTTCGATTTCATGGTCTTACAGCTCAAAATAATCAGTAAACGCGTGAAAAATAACAAATGAAGTCAGAAAGGGTTGTAAATTGATGATGTGGCTTTAAATGGTGAATCACACAGAACAAGGGAGTACCTTGCTCTGATACCAATTGAAAGTGCGTTATATCGACTAGAGGGGGGTGAATAGGCGATTTTTATGAATTCTTCAATGAGGAATTAATCCGGTGAGGAAATTCCTAAGTGAAGAACTACTTGCAGGAATAAGTACTCAGAAGTAAGCATAAGATAATGCGGGCATGGTCATCATGATGAAATGAAGACAATCAAAGAGTACAGAAAGCGTAAACACAGGATAACACAAGATGAAGACAAACATACTGAAGAAATTGAACTGAGGAAATTGAGAAAGTCTTCAGTCAAAGTCTTCAAACACAGATATGAACGAACACTCAACACAGTAATGAGGAAATGAAAGGGTTGAGGAAATAGAACCAGTTAGGTTGGTGAAGACAATGATTTGGTAGACCAGTTCCAACTGCTGTCTCAGTTGTACGTCTGGTTGGAGCGGCTGAGTATTTAAACTCGAGGACACACAGTCCCGGACACCCAATCGCTGAGCACGCAGCTCAGGACACCAAGTCCTCACCGTATTCTCCTTGAACTAAGGTCACACAGACCTCGTCCAATCACTCGTGGTAAGTCTTCAGGCGACTTCCAAACCTTCACAGACTTGGTCACTCGGCAATCCACAATTCCTCTTGGATGCTCTAGACCATGACGCCTAACCGTCTGGAAGAAGCACAGTCTTCAAAGGTAACAAGCGTCAGATCCACGCATGATCAATCTCTTCAGTGATGCTCAATCACTTTGGGTTTGTAGGGGTTTGGTTTTTGGGTTTTTCCTCACTCGATGATTTTCGCTCAAAGTCTTCGGAGGATGGGTTGCTCTCAAATGACAAGTGTCAAGTTCTCTTGGAGCAGCCAACCAGCTAGTGGTTGTAGGGGGCGGCTATTTATAGCCTAGGGAGCAGCCGACATGATAAGACATAAATGCCCTTCAATGATATGACCGTTAGGTGGATAAGATATTTTGGGACAGCTGGCGATCAGCACAGCAACGGTCGGAAATTTGATTCTCAAATTCCTCAGGGCTATCATGTTCCTCACTGTGTAGGCAATCCGCACTGGCGAATTCCTAACTCCTCAGTCAGAACAAATTCCTCAGCGACCAGAAGATCTTCGTCTCTGTCACTGAAGAAATTGACTGAACTGTATGAGATTTCCAAAGGCTTCACTCAAAGGGATTGGTAGGTGTAGGATTTTGAGTTGAGCATCACATGGAAATTTTTCCTTAGTATTTCCTCGACCCCCTTTAACAGTACGGTGTTTCCTATGACTCAAGAAAGAGAAAACGAAACTATAAAAACAAAAGTCTTCACACTTCGTGTTCCTCAAATGAATACCAAGTCTTCAAGGTCACACCAATTTCTTCACTTTCAAAGTCTTCAGAAAGTCTTCAGAATATCAAAGTCTTCAGTCGAAGAACTTCATTTTTAGGGGTCGACTTTATCTGTAAATATCAAACTCCTCATAGACTTATAGACCTGTGTACACTCATAAACACATTAGTCCCTTCACCTATAAGTCTTCAATACACCAAAATCACTAAGGGGCACTAGATGCACTTACATAAACCACTGCGTGCCCCTCTCAACTAGCGAGGTGGGACGAAACTTTGTCCGCGATGCGGGCAGCACAGGGGCCTTTGGTCCCATTTGGTGGCACCAACCGGGACTAAAGTGGGTGCATTGGTACCGGCTCGTGGCACCAACCGGTACCAATGCCCACCATTTAGTCCCAGTTGGTACCAATATATATATATATATATATATATATATATATATATATATATATATATATATATATATATATATATATATATATATATATATATATATATATATATATATATATATATATATATATATATATATATATATATATAGTCAATGAAGAAAGACAACGGAAACAGTGAAGATCTTGCAAAGTTGAAGAATTTAAAAAACTGAAAAATTTCAAAACTGAGGAAAAACTCAAATTGAAGATTTTAAACTTTGGTGGTGGCGTGTCCCACCGTATAAGAATGATGATTTCAGACACCGCGTACAATTGTCGTAGGGTTCTGAGAATCAAATTATTCATTAATTTCTTCACACTTATAGTGTTATTCTTCATTGATTGAATAAAAACGTTTCTTCATGTGTTGCACATCTAAGTCATCAATTTTGCATAAGTGTCAGGATGTGTGTCCTTTTCAAAGAACATTCAAAGATTCTAAGATATTTAGCTCACACCGCAACTTGCTAAATCTCTTCCCATCCAAGGGCTTTGTGAAGATATCGACTAGTTGTTCTTCAGTCTTCTCATGCTCGATGGAGATGTCGCCCTTCAACACATGATCACGAAGAAAATGATGACGAATTTGAATGTGCTTTGTCTTCGAGTGCTGAACTGGGTTGTGAGCAATCTTGATGGCACTCTCATTGTCATAGTAGAGAGGCACATTCTTCACGTTGATGTCGTACTCCTTGAGAGTTTTCTTCATCCATAGCAATTAAGCACAACAAGAGCCAGCAGCAATGTATTCAGCTTCCGCAGTAGACAGTGATACGCAGTTCTGTTTCTTCGAGGACCAGCAGACCAAAGACCGTCCGAGGAAATGACAAGTACCAGATGTTGACTTGCGGTCCACACGATCACAAGCATAGTCAGAGTCAGAATATCCAATGAGATCAAACGTAGAGCCCTTTGGGTACCATAATCCTACTGTTGGTGTGTGAGCTAGATATCGAAGAATATGCTTCACAGCCTTATGGTGTGATTCCTTCGGTGTAGCTTGAAATCGGGCACACATGTAAACACTAAGCATTATATCTGGCCTAGATGCACATAAGTACAATAGAGAACCAATCATGGAGCGGTATACCTTGTGATCGAAGTCAATACCATTTTCATCAGTGCATAGATGGCCATTTGTGGGCATAGGAATTTTGACGCCTTTGCAATCTTGCATGCCAATTTCTTGAGGACATCTATGAGGTATTTCTCTGAGATATGAATATGCCATTGTGTTGTTGGCGAATTTGAAGACCTAAGAAGAATTTCAATTCTCCCATCATAGACATTTGATATTCTTCACTCATCATATAGGCAAATTCATCACTATAACGTTGGTCAGACAGCCAAAGATAATATCATCAACATATATTTGGCACACAAACAGTTCACCATCATATGATTTAGTAAAGAGAGTAGGGTCGAGTGAACGGGTGTGAAGCCATTCTTCACGAAGAATTCCTTCAATGTATCATACCACGCCCGTGGGGCCTGTTTGAGGCCATAGAGGGCCTTGTTGAGTCTGAAGACTTTGTCGGGATTCTTTGGATCTTCAAAACCTGGGGGTTGAGCAACATATACTTCTTCCTCAAGCTTACCATTGAGGAATGCACTTTTCACATCCATTTGATATAAAGTGATATTATGATGGTTAGCATAAGCAAGTAGTATGCGAATAGCCTCAAGTCTAGCAACAGGTGCAAAAGTTTCATCAAAATCAATTCCTTCAACCTGTGTATAGCCTTGAGCTACAAGTCGTGCCTTATTCCTCACCACAAGGCCATTTTCATCTTGCTTGTTGTGGTAGATCCACTTTGTGCCAATGATATTATGCTTGCGAGGATCTGGACGTTTGACCAGTTCCCAGACATTGTTGAGCTCGAACTGATGTAATTCTTCTTGCATTGCCTGAATCCACTCAGGCTCCAGAAATGCTTCATCTACCTTAGTGGGCTCTGTGATAGAGACAAAAGCATAGTGCCCACAAAAGTTAGATAAATGTGAAGCTTTTGAGCGTGTGAGAGGACCTGGTGCTTCAATGTCATCGATGATCTTGTCAACTTGCACTTCTTTTGCAACGCGAGGATGAGCTGGTTGTCGTCGAGGAATTTGATCAGCATTTTCTTCAGCACCATTTTCTTCAGCATTATCCTCAGGTGCATCAGCTCGACGTTCTTCGCGTACAGGAATGAATTCTTCAGCAGATTCTTCAGTAGGAATGACATCCTCAGTTGCCTTGAACTTGATAGATTCCTCAGGTGCTGGTTCATCTAACACAGAAGGTAGGTGCTCTCTTTGCGAGCCATTAGTTTCATCGAACCGCACATCTCAGTATCAACAATCTTGTGAAGAGCGATGTTGAAGACTCTGTAGGTGTGCGAGTCCTTTCCGTAACCAAGCATAAAACCTTCATGTGCTTTCGGTGCAAATTTAGAATTGTGATGAGGATCTCTAATCCAGCATTTAGCACCGAAGACTTTGAAATAACTCACATTGGGTTTCTTGTCAGTGAGGAGTTCATAGGCAGTCTTCTTGAAGAATTTGTGAAGATATACTCTATTGATGATGTGGCACGCGGTATCAATTGCATCAATCCAAAAATGACTAGGCGTTTTGTATTCATCAAGCATAGTGCGAGCCATCTCAAGAGTTCTGTTCTTGCGCTCCACGACGCCATTTTGCAAAGGAGTATAGGGAGCAGATAACTCATGAGTAATACCAAGTTCATCAAGATAGGCATCAAGACCGGAATTCTTGAACTCAGTTCCATTCTCACTCCTGATGTGTCTAATCTTCACACCAAACTTAGTTGAAGCCCTCGAGGAAAATCGTTTGAAGACTTCCTGCACTTCATTTTTGTAAGTAACAATGTGTACCCATGTGTAACGAGAGTAATCATCAACAATAACAAAGCCATATGGATATGCATCATTAGTTACTGCTGAGTAATGATTAGGACCAAAGAGGTCCATGTGAAGCAATTCAATGGACGAGTAGTGGTCATGATAGTCTTATTTGGATGCTTGGCCTTGGTCATTTTTCCAGCTTCACGGGCTCCACACAAGTGATCCTTGAGGTATTTGACATTTTCAATGCCAATGACATGCTTCTTCTTCTGGCGTGTGCAAATTCCTCATGCCTGCGTGACCAAGTCGCCGATGCCATAGCCAGCCTTCGAAGCTTTTGCAAGTAGACACACGGCTGGTTGTGGTCTGTAGAGAAATCAACAATATACAAGTCTCCTCTCCTAAAGCCTTGAAGACTTTGGAATTGTCAGCTTCCATGATCACAACACAACGATACTTGCCAAAGACAACAACCATATCAAGATCACAAAGCATTGAGATGACATGAGGTTGTATCCTAAGGACTCAACAAGCATGACTTTGTCCATGTGTATGTCCTTAGAGATCATAACCTTACCAAGACCCAATACCGACTTTTGCCTTTGTCGCCAAAGATGATATGCTTCAAATGTGGCGGTGATAAGGAGCATCCATCAATAGATTCTTGTCACCAGTCATGTGATTTGTACATCCACTATCAAGGACCCACTCATTGGCTTTCGGTTGATCATCCTGCAGATGAATTAGTGCAACTTACGATCTCATATACTTCATCAGTGAAGAATATGATATCAATTTCATCAGATGAATTTCATCAGGCAGTATAACAGATAAGTAGTATGAGGACGTGTGAAATTAAAGTTCATTTCTTCATGATTAGCCTGCATCCGTTCAGGCATTTTTGTCAGGCCCCCAGCAAATTCTTCAGACGTTAAAGCACGTCTGGAGACCTGACCCTGTAGAAGAGATTAGTTCCTTTTCTTCACCACCCACATCTGAAGGGGTGGCAAAGAGTTCATCACTCTGCGAGCTCCATATGAGAATGGTGGCATAGAGGCCAATCCATTTCATTTCACATAAGAGGGGTTAGGGTAAGCATATGAATAAGCAGAGAAATTCTTCGAGGACTTATGAACATATTGGTTTGAAGAATAATGCACATATTCATAGCCCTTAGCTCTACTCTGCGAAACAGAGTTGTTAGCACGATGATAATCATATGAGGACTTTGATCCTTTTGAGGAATTTGATCCACGTGAGGAATTTGGTCCGTATGAGGACTTGGATCCATATGAAGAATTTGGTCCATGTGAAGAGTTTGATCTGGGGTTCCTATTCTTCACAGGTGGTGTCATGAGGACATTCACCTGAAGACTTTCAAGGCACTTCTTGGGAAGCCAAATTTTCTTCATAGGGGAACCGTTCCTGCAGTTAGTGCCAACATATCTAGCAAATACTTCACCATTCTGATTTTTGAACAGTTTATAGTTGGAGTCAAATGACTCATCAGAAGAATGAGGAGATTCGCATGTAAAGCCAGATAAGTTAGATGGATCAACTGGAGGTCCCATTGCAGCAACCCATGAGGTTTTGGGGTACTGCTCAGACTTCCAATATGTTCCATCAGCATTGAGTTTCCTCTCAAAGGCAATACCCTCTTTCCTAGGGTTCCTGTTGAGGATTTGCTTTTTAAGCACATCAGAAAGAGTCTGATGCCCTTTGAGGCTTTTGTACATGCCTGTCATGTACAATTCCTTCAGCCCTGCATCGTCAGTGATACTAGCAATGTCCTCAGATGAGGAATTAGTGATAGCAGAGGCAGATGAAGAATTTGTAACATTTGAAGCATTTGAACATTCAGGTGAAGACTTAGCAGATTCACGTTCAATGCACTTTAAGCATGGAGGAACAAATTCTTCCTGAGAAGCGCTGATTTGTTGAGCAAGTAATGAATCGCGCTTGAGGGAGTCCTGGATTAGGGGGTGTCCGGATAGCCGGACTACCATCATCAGCCGAACTATCATTTGCCGGACTATCATCATCGACCGGACTCCAAGACTATGAAGATACAAGATTGAAGACTTCACCCGTGTCCGGATGGGACTTTCCTTGGCGTGGAAGGCAAGCTTGGCGATCTGGATATGTAGATCTCCTACCATTGTAACCGACTCTATGTAACCCTAGCCCTCTCCGGTGTCTATATAAACCGGATGGCTTTAGTCCGTGGGACAACAATCACAACAACCCTTACAATCATACCATAGGCTAGCTTCTAGGGTTTAGCCTCCTTGATCTCGTGGTAGATCCACTCTTGTAAACATCCACAATATCAATATCAATCAAGCGGGACGTAGGGTTTTACCTCCATCAAGAGGGCCCGAACACAGGTAAACATCGTGTCCCTTGTCTCCTGTTACCATCCGCCTAGGCGCACAGATTCGGGACCCCCTACCGAGATCCGCCGGTTTTGACACCGACATTGGTGCTTTCATTGAGAGTTCCTCGTGTCGTCACCGATAGGCTTGATGGCCTCTTCAATCAACAACGGCGCAGTCCTGGGTAAGACCTTTCTCCCGGATAGATCTTCGTGATTCGGGACGGCCGCGCTTGGGCCAACTCCTTGGCCATCTGGAGCAGATCGAAGCTACGCCCCTGGCCGTCGGTCAGGTTTGAAGCCTAAACTTCACGGCCGATATCCGCGGGGACTTGATCTCGATGGATCTGAGCCACAGCCGGCGTGCAGCGCTGTCACGATGGGCATGACCTAACTCTGCCGCGGACAGCCCCTTGAGGTCAAGACACGAATCCGCTCCGACTCATAGTCCGGAGCCGATCGCTCGAATCGAGGGCGGATGGCTGGACACCGCCTCGGGAGCCGCAATTCCCACGGCAATGGAGCCGAACACTTACCTTGACTCACGCGAAGCCCATGACTCCGAGGTGCGGACTCCTGCGGACTCCGAACCTCCTGCGCCCCTGCCAGTCGAATCCGATTGGGCGCCGATCATGGAATTCACCGCTGCGGACATCTTTCAGCACTTCGCCCTTGGCGATATCATAAATTCATTGAAGCATCTCTCGCTATTCGGAGAGCCCTGGCGAACTATGGCCGGGGCGGTTGGGACGCGGATGACGAAGAAATTCAGATCCACCACCACCCACTTCGTAGCCACCGTCGACGATTTAACCGACATACTCGACTACGACTCCGAAGACATCGACGGTATGGACGATGATGCCGGAGACTCCCAAGAACCAGTGCCTACAGGACACTGGAAGACCACCTCGTCATACGACATATACATGGTGGACACCCCAAAGGGAAGCGATAACGAGGAGCAACGGGACGCGGCAGAGGATAATCTCGCCGATAAAGAACCAAAACGGCGACGTAAACGCCGCCCTAAGTCCCGCCTCGATCAAAGCAGCCTTCCTAACGACCCAGCGATAGAGCAGGACAAGCCAGCGGACGACGAACAGGACGAGCCGGATAATCAACCCCTTCACGGAGCAACCAACAGTCCGGCCACAACACCAGAGCATAATAACATACGCAAAAAACTAGTCGCCACTGCAAGAAGTTTGAAGAAGGCGAAACGGAAGCTACCCGACACGCTCAGAATGAAGTGGAGCAAAGTATTCAAGACCGCAGACAAATATGGCAATGGCCATCAAACTAAGAGCTACCCGAAGCGCAAGTTGCTGCCAGAGTTTGACGAGGAAGCCATCGAGCCTTCACAGTCAAAAAATAAAGAGGCCGCCTGGCCGGATAGACGGCCAGATGACAGGCCCAAAGCGACAAACGGGGCTGCACACAAGCCGAATTATAATCCGGTAAAAAAGACGGCCCAACTAGGTCCATCTACGGGCCAAAAAAGAGGACCCCAGGAAGTAACACACCACGACAAGTGTTTGAAGACAGCGGCACACCCAAATACAGGGGCGCCGCACACCCGCTATGTTTCACCGATGAGGTGCTGGATCATGAATTTCCAGCAGGGTTTAAACCCATAAACATAGAGGCATACGACGGCACAACAGACCCCGGAGTCTGGATAGAAGACTACATACTACACATACACATGGCTAGAGGAGATGATCTCCACACCATAAAATACCTACCCCTCAAGCTCAAAGGGCCAGCTCGGCATTGGCTCAAAAGCCTCCCAGAAAACACTGTTGGAAGTTGGGAAGAGCTTGAGGACGCGTTTAGAGCAAATTTTCAAGGGACTTATGTCCGCCCTCCGGATCTTGACGATCGACTCATATAACCCAACAGCCGGAGAGTCGGTAGCATAAATTTGGAACAGGTTCCTTACCAAAAAGAACCAAATAGTCGACTGTCCGGACGCTGAAGCCTTAGCAGCTTTTAAACACAACGTCCGAGACGAATGGCTCGCCGAAACCTCGCCAAGAGAAGCCAAGAACAATGGCCGCGCTAACAAGCCTCATGACGCGCTTTTGCGTAGGAGAAGACAGCTGGCTAGCAAGATGCAGCACCAGCGACCCGAGTACATCCGAGATCAGAGATGGAAACGGAAAGTCACGGCACAGGAAAGATCAGCGCCGGAATAAAGAAAAAAGCCCACAGGGCACGGCGGTCAACACCGGATTCAAAAGCTCGTGGCCAGACAATAAAACACGGCCTCTTAAGGACAACAGAGACGAGCTATCAAATTTAAACAAAATTTTAGATCGGATATGTCAAATCCACAATACCCCCGGAAGGCCTGCAAACCATACCAACTGAAATTGTTGGGTTTTCAAACAGTCCGGCAGACTTAATGCCGGACACAAGGGGCTCGATACGCCAAGCGAGGACAATGACGAGCCCCACCAGCAGAGCACCGGAAGTCAAAAGACTTTCCCTCGAGAAGTCAAAACAGTAAACTCGCTTCACGTGATAACACGGAAAGCCAGCACGGCACTCGCCAAGACAAGTGTCGGACGATCCACCCCAGTGGACCAAGGTTGGATGTGAAAACCAACCACTTTCGACCATCTGGATTAGTCCAGAAGTATCCGGAGCGCAGGATAGACTGCCCTGATATCGGATCCCATAATAGACGGACTGCAATTAATGCAGGTGTTGATGGACGGCAGCAGTGACTTAAACCTGCTATATCCGGGCACAATCCGCAAGTAGGGATAGACCCTATTACAATTCGGCATAGCCGCACTTCCTTCAAAGGAGTGGCGCCAGGCCCTTAAGCCAGCTATCAAGCACCACTGGGACGGGAAGCTCTCGTCCGCTCCAATACAATACCACATTCCGCGTCTTTTACACTTCAAATGCCCGGTCCACGTGGCATCGTTTCATCAAAGGGTCGCCTGAGACCCCGGACACGGCTGGATGAGTCCGGAATAAATAAGCTAGGGGCTACCTAGCCGCACACCCCTTCACAAGGGTTTGCACATACAAGCCATAATGAGCTAGCATAGGCTCAGCTTTCTTAATCTCTATTTCAATTTTTATGCACTTTCTCGCACGATTTCTTTTCCAACCAAGTTCCTCTCTTTTTACAGATGAACAGCGTGCACACCCGTCCAGGATACGGCACAACGGAGACACAGGCGCAGACGTGCAGTAGGGACCCATTGCAAGGACTCTTTTCAGACAAAGACCCTACGTAAACCTTTCTTAATGTCTCTTGTTGCTAGAATCCCCTGGTTTTTCAGTATAACCAGAGTGGAGACTGGCGTTTTGGCATTGGCTGCGCCAGAAGAACCTGCCCGTACCTGGACACAAGGGGCTTAGGGCTTTGTTTTGCCCGCTATTATAAAGACCGAACACCTTCGGGAGTGTTCGGCGTCTCGAGTTAGGCCTTATATGCATCAGCTCTGAATCATGTCTTGGGTCAAATGTTGGGTTTGTTCGGCTCCTGTGTTTTGCTACCTTACGTTCCGTATCATCGGCTAACGCGGCTCCAGGAGAACTACTGCGATTGTGCCCCAGTTCGGCTGGGCGAGCACCTCAGTAGAGAAAGCCGAAAATTGACTGTCATGATACAGCGAGAGACTGGTCAACCACTCGATCGACCTTAGGAATGTTTAGGATTCCTCCGCTTTGACGAAGGGCCGTTTCGGCCAGGCACATCTGGCGCCCAATTCGAGAGCACGGTGCCCTGGGGGCTATGTCGTAGCCCCACCCTCGAACTCCATGGCTAAGTGAAAGTGATAAAGCATTATAGTCCGTTTGCCTCATTTGCTACGCTACCACCTCCTTTACAGGACCGAGACATCGGATTAAGTGTGAAAACGCGCTATTTTTTGCGAACACCCCCGCACCTTGTGTGTGGGGGCTGAAGCCGATGACTGCCATCTTTCAGGTTATACATACGTATACATGCACGGCCGCAAAGGAGATATTCTATTACTTGAACGCACAAGTATAAAAGGCGCTTACATCATAAATATCATTTTTACATCATATAAGCGTTCATTGAGCGTAACATTTTTTAGCATCGCGACTCTATTACACGAGCACCAGGCAGCACTTCGCCAAAATAGTACTCGGCGGGTAGCCGGTTATTATCCGAACCCGGGGTCGCAACAGCGGTGGCATCCATCTCTGTCCAATGTGTCTTCACACGGGCGAGCGCCATCCGCGCACCTTCTATGCAGGCCGACCGCTTCATCGCCTTGATATGCGGCACCGCCCCAAGAAACTGCTGCAATAAGCCAAAGTAACTCTTCGGCTGGGGCATATCCGGCCGGATATGGGTCACTATATCCGCCATAGCAAGCCCGGACAACCTATTTAGCTCAGCCCACTCAGCCAAACGATCGGTCAGCGGAAGTGAACGCTCCGGACTATGGAATTGAGACCAAAACATCGCTTCCGTCTGGTGATCCTTCTGGCTTCGAAAATGCACAACGGCATCCGTCGCACTCCCTGCTAAGTCCATATAAGGGTCCTCCGGACACCACAGTTGGCCCAGCTGAGCATATTTTGAATCCGTGAACCTTCGGCGCAGCAGAAAAGGCCTGCCAGCTACAATCTCCCCGGCCTGGCGCAGCTCCTCCTTCATAGCCCGCATTGCAGAGCGGGCATTCTTGTCTTCGGCGGTGGCCTTCCGCAGGTCTTCTTGCCCCGCTAGGCGCTCCTTCCCAAGAGCCTCATTGCGGTCGGTAGCCTCTTGTAACTTCACAGCCATTTCGGCTATCTCTTCCCTGCTCCGGCAGTGTGCGGCCCTTTCGGCCGCTAACTCTTCGGCCGCCTTCGAGGCTGCCGCATTACTCCTTCTGGCCTGCTCCTTGGCTTGAGCAAGTTCGGCCCGAAGACTCTCCACGGCAGCGGCACTATCTGCATTTCACGCACATATTGTAAGGAGTTGGCTTCGGCTCCCTTACCACGTGACCGCGCAGTAACACTTACCTTGCGACTCATCAAGTCGCCTGTTGATCAGCGCGATGTCTTCATCCGCCACATCGAGTTGCCGCTTTAGTTCAGCAACTCCATCAGTCCAGCTAGCCCCCGGACGACCCGCCACCTGCATCGGCACGACGGGAATTTAAACCTGTGATTTTTGATCCTCGGCACGCTGTCGATATCGACAACCTACCGAGTCTCAGGGGCTACTATCTATACAGGGCGCATTCTATATGCAAAACTGTTAAAAGGAGTGTCATTTTTACGTACCTCAAACCCCGCCAGTAAACTCCTGACGGCATCATGCAACCCGCCTTCGGCGGACGAAATCCTTTCAATCACCATGCTCATCAACGCATGCTGATCTTCTGAGATAGACGCCTTCTCAAGCAGATCCTTCAGCCGCACACCAGTTGGCGCCGAACTATCCGGCTTTGCCACACTCGGGGGCTCCCTCCGTGACGACACTTCAGGCTCATCCGCCCTATCCAACGGCGCCCCGGACGGGGCGTCTCGCTCTCTATTATCTCCGGACGAAGGTCCCCCGAAGACGAGCTCATCTGCGAAGGACGGAGATCCGAACTACAAGGTAAAAACTTTAGTTATCCTCAGAAGCACAAATAGGGATGTCCCTTATTATAAAACTCCTTTCTTTCTACTTACGGCTCGTTGGAGGGCTGGCTCATTAAGGAGATTGTGCGGCGGGGCCTCCCCGGACGCAGGACCCTCCGGCGAAGATTTCTTCCCCGTTTAGGGGCTTTTTCCCCGGTCCTCGGAGGCAGTCCTCTTCTCCCTTGGTAGGAGGGATTCTCGATCCCCTCGCTCAAGATCCTCCTCGGGTGAGGCAGTAGCTTTCTGCTTTCCCCTTCGCCTTCCTCCGGCGCAACCTCAACATCCGGACCAGCACGGATCCGCGCGGTCTCGTGGGGAGGGGACGGACATCAGATTAATTTTGCTTCCGCTATCCACTCCTGTGTAGAAGGAGATCGGTCATAAGGCGGACCATCGAAAGGCAAACAAACGGTATGTCCGGACTGGGAACTACTTACTTGAGTATCCGGGCGATTGCAGCTTAGTCCAGCATCCTCGGTCAATTCCGGACGCACTTCTTGCGATCCGAAGAATAAGTTATACATCTCCAGGGGTGTCATACCCATGAAGTGTTGGAGAATCCGTGGGCCCTCCGGATTGAACTCCCATAGCCGGAGAGGACGACGTTTGCAGGGCAGGAGACGCCTAATTAGCATAACCTGCGTCACCACCACCAAATCGATCTCCCTCGTTAGGAGATCTCGAATCCGGCCCTGCAGTAGGGGCACGTCCTTTGACGGCCCCCGGTTGAGCCCTTGGTTGACCCGCGACATCAATCGTCGTGGAGGTCCCGGCGGAATAGGGCGGCGGCTTTTGTCTGCGGCCCCTCGGAACGGTAATATAGAACCACTCTTGCTGCCACAGGCCGAGCTCCTCTTGGAAGGAGTCAGCGGGCCACGGGGCATCGGCACTCCTACTTATGGCCGCCCCGCCACACTCCGCTTGACGCCCCCCGATCATCTTCGGCGCCACATTAAAAGTCTTCAGCCATAGGCCGAAGTGTGGGGTGACGCGGAGGAAAGCTTCGCAGATGACAATGAATGCGGATATATGGAGGATGGACTCCGGAGCCAAGTCGTGGAATTCCAACCCATAGTAGAACATGAGCCCTCTCACAAAAGGATCCATCGGGAAGCCTAAACCCCGACGGAGGTGGGATACGAAGACGACATACTCGCCGGGCTCAGGGGTGGGGATGGCCTGCCCTTCGGCAGGCAACCTGTCGAAATCTCGAAGATGTACTTGGCCTCCCGCAGCTTTAGCACGTCCTCCTCCGTAACGGAGGAGGGCATCCACCGGCCCTGGAGGTCGGAACCGGACATCGTTGAAGGTCCGAAAGCGCTCGAATCTGGAGCTCTAGGTGCTGGAACTTGGAGCGTGGAGAAGATTCGATGGTGGATTAAAGAAAAAGAAACGAGCCTTGGTCCCGTTATAAAGAGGGAGAATACCAAGAGCCGTCTCCATGACCGTTTGGGACTCGCCTTCGATAGAGGGGGCGTGGTGAACGGGCGCGGTTGGGTTACCCGCGCCCGTATTGATGAGAATCCCGGATTCAGGGGAAACACGATCTCTGCTTCGACAAGACGTGCCAAGGAAACAGCTCCGCTAAATGCGCTGAGGTGGTAAAGTAAAAAACGATTTGAGTAATGGCTTGGTAGTGGTGTGACGTCATGCCACGAAAAACGTCAGCAGATTGAACTCGTGTATATATTATTGTTCTCTCTACGGTGGAATGTGGAATTTATTTTGCAGAGCCGGACACTATCCTGGTGTTCACAATCTTCTATCATTTGGAGGAGGAACCCGCCTTGCAATGCCAAGCAATATACAAGCCGGACTTATCGTCATTGAAGCCTGGTTCAGGGGCTACTGAGGGAGTCCTGGATTTGGGGGGTGTCCGGATAGCCGGACTACCATCGTCAGCCGAACTATCATTTGCCGGACTATCATCATCGACCGGACTCCAAGACTATGACGATACAAGATTGAAGACTTCACCCCGTGTCCGGATGGGACTTTCCTTGGCGTGGAAGGCAAGCTTGGCGATACGGATATGTAGATCTCCTACCATTGTAACCGACTCTATGTAACCCTAGCCCTCTCCGGTGTCTATATAAACCGGATGGCTTTAGTCCGTAGGACAACAATCACAACAACCCTTACAATCATACCATAGGCTAGCTTCTAGGGTTTAGCCTCCTTGATCTCGTGGTAGATCCACTCTTGTAAACATCCACAATATCAATATCAATCAAGCAGGACGTAGGGTTTTACCTCCATCAAGAGGGCCCAAACCTGGGTAAACATCGTGTCCCTTGTCTCCTGTTACCATCCGCCTAGACGCACAGTTCGGGACCCCCTACCCGAGATCCGCCGGTTTTGACACCGACAGCGCTCCTTATGAAGATCTTCATAACTCACTCTTAGCTTCTCAAGATCTTTCTTTCTTTGAAGAAATTCATAAGAAAGTTTCTCATGATCAGACAAGAGAGTGTTATGATGACCTTGAAGGCTGTCAAGCCTAGACTGAAGTCTCTGAAGATTCACAGTCAGGTCTTTAGTGCGATCCATTTCTTCACCTAACATATCATCACTTTTATCTAGCATGTTTTGAACCTTTTCAAAAGCCCTTTGTTGTTTTACAGCAATCTTAGCAAGTTTTGAGTAGCTGGGCTTTAGATCTTCATCAGATTCATTTTCACTAGATTCAGAGGAGGTATATTTGAGTACCTTGGCACCCTTTGCCATGAAGCAAAAGGTGGGAGCGTAGTCATCACTATCTTCATCAGCTTTGTTGGTGAGTTCACTTTCTTCAGAGTTGAAGATGGACTTGCTGACGAAAGCAGTAGCGAGAGCCAGAATCGCCACACCAGACTCGGATTCTTCTGATGCCTCCTCTTCCTCATGTTCCTCAGATTCAGCTTCAGAGTCCATTTCCTTGCCAATGAATGCCTGAGCCTTCTTGGAGCTGCTCTTCTTGTGAGAAGAAGACTTTGAGGATTTTGATGATGAAGATTTTGACGATTTCTTCTTCTTCTTAGCGTCATCAGAACTATAATCCTTGTATTTATTCTTCTTTAATTCCTTTTCCCACTGAGGACAATCTTGAATGTAGTGACCAGGTTTCTTGCATTTGTGGCAAAGTCTTCTCTTATAGTCACTGGATGAGGAACCACTGCTCCTTGAGGATTTTCCAAAGCGACCACGTCTTGAGAACTTCTGGAATTTCTTCACGAGCAGTGCTAGCTCCTGGCTCAATTCTTCAGGATCTCCAAGGCTACTACCAGAGTCTTCACAATCAGATTCAGACACAGCCTTGGCCTTCAGGGCACGTGATTTTCCATAGCTAGAACCATAGAGATCTCTCTTTTCAGCAAGCTGGAACTCATGAGTATTTAGCCTCTCGAGGATATCAGCTGGATCAAGTGACTTGTAGTCAGCACGCTCTTGTATCATCAGTGCCAGAGTATCAAATGAGGAATCAAGCGATCTCAACAATTTCTTCACCACCTCATGGTCGGTGATGTCAGTGGCACCAAGCGCTTGAAGCTCATTTGAGATGTCAGTGAGGCGATCGAAGGTTTGTTGAACATTTTTGTCGTCGAGTCTTTTGAAGCGGTTGAAGAGATTGCGAAGAACATCAACTCGAGAGTCATGCTGAGTTGAGACTCCTTCATTTACTTTGGACAGCCTCTCCCAGATGAGCTTAGCAGTTTGCAAAGCACTCACTCTTCCATATTGTCCTTTGCTCAGATGGCCACATATGATATTCTTCGCTTGAGAATCGAGTTGCTTGAATATCTTCACATCGGCAGCATTCAGAGAAGGTGTGACTGAGGGAACACCATTTTCCACAACATACCAGAGATCGTTGTCAATTGCCTCAAGATGCATTCGCATCTTGTTCTTCCAGTAGGGGTAGTCCGTCCCATCAAAGGTAGGACACCCAGCTGAGACCTTGATCATACCTGCGGTCGACATAACTAAAACTCCAGGTGGTTAAACCAAAATCACACAGAACAAGGGAGTACCTTGCTCTGATACCAATTGAAAGTGCGTTATATCGACTAGAGGGGGGTGAATAGGCGATTTTTATGAATTCTTCAATGAGGAATTAATCCGGTGAGGAAATTCCTAAGTGAAGAACTACTTGCAGCGGAATAAGTACTCAGAAGTAAGCATAAGATAATGCGGGCATGGTCATCATGATGAAATGAAGACAATCAAAGAGTACAGAAAGTGTAAACACAGGATAACACAAGATGAAGACAAACAGATCAAGAAATTGAACTGAGGAAATTGAGAAAGTCTTCACCAAAGTCTTCAAACACAGATATGAACGAACACTCAACACAAAGAATGAGGAAATGAAAGGGTTGAGGAAATAGAACCAGTTAGGTTGGTGAAGACAATGATTTGGTAGACCAGTTCCAACTGCTGTCTCGGTTATACGTCTGGTTGGAGCGGCTGAGTATTTAAACTCGAGGACACACAGTCCGGACACCCGATCGCTGAGCACGCAGCTCAGACACCAAGTCCTCACCGTATTCTCCTTGAACTAAGGTCACACAGACCTCGTCCAATCACTCATGGTAAGTCTTGAGCGACTTCCAAACCTTCACAGACTTGGTCACTCGGCAATCCACAATACCTCTTGGATGCTCTAGACCATGACGCCTAACCGTCTGGAAGAAGCACAGTCTTCAAAGGTAACAAGCGCCGGATCCACAGGATCAATCTCTTGATGATGCTCAATCACTTTGGGTTTGTAGGGTTTGGTTTTGGGTTTTCCTCACTCGATGATTTTCGCTCAAAGTCTTGGAGGATGGGTTGCTCTCAAATGACAAGTGTCAAGTTCTCTCGGAGCAGCCAACCAGCTAGTGGTTGTAGGGGGCGGCTATTTATAGCCTAGGGAGCGGCCCGACAGGATAAGACATAAATGCCCTTCAATGATATGACCGTTAGGTGGATAAGATATTTTGGGACAGCTGGCGATCAGCACAGCAACGGTCGGAAATTTGATTCTCAAATTCCTCGGGCTATCACGTTCCTCACTGTGTAGGCAATCCGCCTTTGGCGAATTCCTAACTCCTCGGCCGAACAGATTCTCATTGACCGGAAGATCTTCGCTCTCACATCCTTCAAGAAATTGACTGAATCTGTATGAGATTTCCAAAGGCTTCACTCGAAGGGATTGGTAGGTGTAGGATTTTGAGTTGAGCATCACATGGAAATTTTTCCTTAGTATTTCCTCGACCCCCTTTAACAGTACGGTGTTTCCTATGACTCAAGAAAGAGAAAACGAAACTACGAAAAGAAAAGTCTTCACGCTTCGTGTTCCTCAAATGAATACCAAGTCTTCAAGGTCACACCAATTTCTTCACTTTCAAAGTCTTCAGAGAGTCTTCAGAATATCAAATTCTTCAGTCGAAGAACTTCATTTTTAGGGGTCAACTTTCTCTGTAAATATCAAACTCCTCATAGACTTATAGACCTGTGTACACTCATAAACACATTAGTCCCTTAACCTATAAGTCTTCAATACACCAAAATCACTAAGGGGCACTAGATGCACTTACATAAACCACTGCGCGCCCTTCTCAACTAGCAAGGTGGGACGAAACTTTGTCCGCGACGCGGGCAGCACAGGGGCCTTTGGTCCCATTTGGTGGCACCAACTGGGACTAAAGGGGGTGCATTGGTACCGGCTCGTGGCACCAACCGGTACCAATGCCCACCATTTAGTCTCGGTTGGTGCCACCAACCGGGACCAAAGGCCTCTACTTCCCGCCTTTTGGGATCCTGAAAAATGACCTTTGGTCCCGGTTGGTGGCACCTACCGGGACTAAAGGGGTGCATTAGTTCCGGTTGGTGCCACCATCCAGGACTAAAGGCTTTGCTATATAAGCAGCACTTAGCAGTTTCGACCAAATCCCCCACTTCTCCCCTGACACCCACTGCTCCTCCTAGTCGCCGTCGCCGCCCGACGCCCCTGCTCCACCTTGCCGTCGCCGCCGCCACCGACGCGTCAGGCTGCTCGCCTTCGCCGTCGCCGCCTCCCCTTGTGAGCACCAGCCTGCTCCCGTGCACCTCCCGTTCCGCGCCCCTGCGTCACCCCTGTCCTATGCGGCCGCCGCCCCTACCCTGCGTGGCGCGTCTGGCGGGCGCCTGCCTGTGTCCGTCGCCGCCGCCCCTGCCCAGCGCTGGCACCGCGCGCCACCCCGCCGCCCCTGCCCTGCATTTTTCATAGCATTTTTTTCATAAATGTATTTTTTTTGTGTATATGTGTTTGTATGTTGTGTACATGTTCATAGTCTTTTTTTCATAAATGTATTTTTTGTCAATTTATGTATATGTTCATATATATATATATATATTTGTTTCATAAATGTTTTTTTTCAATTTATGTATATGTTCTTATATATAGATTATTTTAGTTTATGTTTAGTTTACTATTAAGATTAGGAAAATATCAGATGTGTAATTATATTTATTTATATGTGTAGTTAATTTAGATGTTGTAACTTGTTCAAAAAAATTGTGCACTTTTGTATAGAAACTTAATTTTTTTCATATGTACGAAAATGTAGAGTGAAAATGAAAACAAACATATAAGAAAAAACGAAGGACAAAATGAAGAAGGAAAAGAAAACCACCCGGCTCGGCCACCACCGCATTTTCATAAAGTGTTTCCACCGCATTTACATGAGGGGGGATGTCGAAAAAAATAAGAACAGGAAGAAGAAGAAAAAAAAGAAGAAGAAGAAGGAATAGAGGAGTGGAAGACTTTTTTCTTCTACTCCTCTATTCCTTCTTCTTCTCCTCTTTTTTTCTTCTTCTTGTTTATCGCGAACTAGGGCAGAGGGTCGAGGGTCGGGAACTAGGGCAGAGGGTCGAGGGTCACCCTATCGACCGTGATAACTTATACCACGGGAGCACACACCCCGGGCCCTCTCACTCGACCAGAACTCTCGAGGACACCCAAACCCTAGAGAAAAAACGATGTTGGTCTCCTACCCCCTCCAGCCGCGCCCCTACCCGACAAACTCTCTCGAGGCCACCCAAATTTACCTAGTTAAAAGAGCGTTGTCGTCGAGGCCACCCCAAACCCTTGAAGCGTTGTGTGGAGGCCACCCCAAACCCTTGAAGCGTTGTCGAGGCCACCCCAAACCCTAGAGAAGCAGCGTCGCGGCCACTAATATGATTCCTTATTGTGATTAGCTAGCTAGTTCTACGTTTGCCACTAATATATATCCATCTGTCATGTTTGAATAATAATTGACATGTTGTAAATATTTGCAGAAACTATGGAGCACCCCCGAGACGAAGCAACAGAAGCGATGTTGGGGGACATAATCGCACAAGTAAGTGATGTCGTTGCGTCGTTTCTCAACGACACCGATTGTCTGGAAGGACGGGGTAGTGAAGAAGGCTATTGAGGGAGTCCTGGATTAGGGGGTGTCCGGATAGCCGAACTATCATCTTTGGCCGGACTCCAAGACTATGAAGATACAAGATTGAAGACTTCGTCCCTTGTCCGGATAGGACTTCCCTTGGCGTGGAAGGCAAGCTTGGAGATACGGATATGTAGATCTCCTACCATTGTAACTGACTTTGTGTAACCCTAACCCTATTCGGTGTCTATATAAACCGAAGGGTTTTAGTAGGACGAACAACAATCATACCATAGGCTAGCTTCTAGGTTTTAGCCTCTCTGATCTCGTGGTAGATCTACTCTTGTACTACCCATATCATCAATATTAATCAAGCAGGAGTAGGGTATTACCTCCATCGAGTGGGCCCGAACCTGGGTAAAAACATCGTGTCCCTTGTCTCCTGTTACCATCCGCCTAGACGCACAGTTCGGGACCCCCTACCCGAGATCCGCCGGTTTTGACACCGACATTGGCCCGATGGCTCCTCTGTGTCGTCACCTATAGGCCCGATGGCTCCTTCGATCATCAGCAACGACGCAGTCCAAGGTGAGACTTTTCTCCCCGGACAGATCTTCGTATTCGGCGGCTTTGCACTGCGGGCCAATTCGCTTGGCCATCTGGAGCAGATCGAAAGCTACGCCCCTGGCCATCAGGTCAGGTTTGGAAGTTTAAACTACACGGCCAACATCCGCGGAAACTCGATCTTCGACGGATTCGAGCCGCAGCCAAGCGCGCCGCACTCTCTCGATGGGCATGATCTAACTCTGCCGCCGAACAGTGTCCTGAAGGCCGCACTAGTGTCCGCTCTGACCATTGGTTCGGAGCCGATCTCACCGATCGAGGATGGTTGGTTGGACACCACCTCGGGGGCTGAAATCTCTACGGCGATTGAGCCGAACACCATCCCTGTCCTTTGCGAAGACCGTGACTCCAAGGCGCCGGACTCCTCTCCGGACTCCGAACCCTTCGCGCCCCTGCCAATCGAATCCGATTGGGCACCGGTCATGGAGTTCATCGCGCGCAGACATCTTTTCAAAGCACTCGCCCTTTGGCGGCATCCTGAATTCATTAAAGTCTCTCTCTTTATCAGGAGAGCCCTGGCCGGACTACGGTCAGGAAGGTTGGGATGCGGACGAAGAAGAAATTCAACGCCCACCCACCGCCCACTTTGTAGCCACTGTCGAAAGCTTAAATGACGTGCTCAATTTCGACTCCGAAGACATCGACGGTATGGACGAGATGTAGGAGACAACCATGAACCAGCACCTATAGGGTACTGGACAACCACCTCATCCCATGATGTATACATGGTCGATACACCTAAAGGAAGTGATGACGAGGAACAACGGGACACTACGAAGGATAAATCCGTCGAAAAGCAGTCAAAACGGCAACGTAAACGCCGCACCAAGTCCCGCCTCGACAAAGACCCAGCCATAGAGCAGGGCGAACCGGTGGACGACGAACATGATTTCGAGCAACCGTCCGAACAGGACAACTTGGATAAACAACCCGTCCCCGGCGAAGATAACAGTCCGGACGATCTCACGCCGGACAAATCGTTGGAGCAGAAGAACCTCCACAAAAGGCTCGTTGCCACTGCGCGTAGCCTGAAAAAGCAGAAGCGGAAGCTCAAAACAGCGGAAGATGCACTCAGAATCAGATGGAGCAAAGTACTCAACACCACCGACAAATACGGCGACAGTCGCCGAACAAAGAGCTACCCAAAGAGAAAACTACTGCCCGAATTTGATGAGGAGGCCGTAGAGCCCCCACAATCAAAAAGAAAGAAGGCCACCCGGTCGGATGGACGACCCCATGGCAAACAGAGAGCGGCAAATGGCGCCACACACAAGCTGGTACGCGGTCCGCATAAGGATTCACATCAAAAGGATGGCCCAGTTAGGTCCATCTATGGGCCGAGAAAGCAAGCTCTTCAAAGCAATGCAACACGCCAAATATCCGAACATCACGGCACACCCAAATATAGGGTGCCGCACACCCCCGTGTTTCATCGATGAGGTCTTTGGATCACGAATTCCCAGCAGGATTCAAACCCGTAAACATAGAGGCATTCGACGGAACAACAGACCACGAGTCTGGATTGAGGATTACATCCTCCACATACACATGGCTAGAGGAGATGATCTCACGCCATAAAATACTTACCCTCAAGCTCAAAGGGCCAGCCCGGCATTGGCTCAAAAGCCTCCCTGAAAATACCATTGGAAGTTGGGAAGAGCTCGAGGATGCTTTTCGGGCAAATTTTCAAGGGACTTATGTCCGTCCTCCGGATGCAGACGATTTAAGTCATATAACTCAACAACCCGGAGAGTCAGCCCGCAAATTCTGGAACAGGTTCCTCACCAAAAAGAACCAAATAGTCGACTGTCCGGACGCTGAAGCCTTAGCAGCTTTCAAACACAACGTCCGAGACGAATGGCTCGCCAGACACCTCGGCCAGGAGAAGCCGAGAACCATGGCTGCATTAACAAGCCTCATGACCCGCTTTTGCGCGGGAGAGGATAGTTGGCTGGCAAGATGCAGTACCAGCGACCCAAGTACATCCGAAGTAAAGTATGGAAATGGAAAACCACGATGCAGCAAGGACCAGCGCCAGATTAAGAGGAACGGTCCAAAGAGCGCGGCAGTCAACGCCGGATTCAAAAGCTCACGGCAGAACAATAAAAAACTGCCCCTTAAGGACAATAGCGATGAGCTATCCAACTTAAACAAAATCTTGGACAAGATATGCCAAATCCACAAGACTCGGAAGCCTGCAAACCATACCCACTTGAGATTGTTGGGTCTTCAAGCAGTCCGGCAGACTCAACGCCGAACACAAGGGGCTCGACACACCAAGTGAAGATGATGACGAGCACCACAAGCAGAGCCCCGGAAAACAAAAGAATTTCCCACAGGAAGTCAAAACAGTAAACTTACTTCAAGTAACCAAAGGGGAAAACAGAGCGGCACCCACTCAATTACGCGCCGCACAATCTACCCCAGCGGAGTCCCAACACTGGTTGTCAAAACCAATTACCTTCGACCATCAGGACTACTCCGAAAGTATCCGGAACGCATGATGGACTGCCTTGATACCAGAACCTATAATCGACGGTCTTCAATTTACGCAAGTCCTAATGGACAGCGGCAGTGATTTAAACCTGCTATATTAGGACACAATCCGCAACATGGGGATAAACCCAACCAAAATTCGCCATAGCAACACCTCCTTCAAAGGGGTAATGCCAGGCCTGTATGCCCATTGTACGGGCTCCCTACTGCTAGAAGTTGTGTTCGTCTAATCCGACAACTTCCGCCGCGAAAAGTTAACCTTCCACATCGCCCCATTCAAAAGTAGCTATCAAGCACTACTGGGGCGTGAAGCTTTCGCCCGCTTTAACGCAATACCGCATTATGCATCTCTTACACTTAAAATGCCCGGTCCACGCGGCATCATCTCATTAAAAGGGAGTATTAAGTGTTACTCGAGCACGGAAGAACGTGAGACTGCTTTGACAGCCCCACACCAATCCGGCTCCGCTAATCAAAGCACCTGAATAGGTCATTCAAACCCCGGACACGGCTAGACGAGTCCGGCGCCTACTAGCGGCATACCCCCATACAAGGGGCTGCACGCACGTACAACAAGAGACAATAAAGCTCAATTCACCTTCCGAACCGTACTCTGTTTATTTAATATAAAGTACATTTCTCGCACGATATTTTTTTCTTTTCAACTAAGTTCCTCTCTTTTACAGATGAACACCGTGCTACACCCGTCCAGAATACGACACAACGGAGACACAAGCGCAGACGTGCAGCAGGGACCCGTCGCAAGGATTTTTTTCAGATAAAGACCCTGTGTAAACCTTTTTTACTGTCTCTTGTTGATACACATCACACCAGAATTTTTGCGCGTACCTGGACACCAGGGGCTTAGGGCATTATTCTGCCTGTTTTCATAAAGACCGAATACCTTAGGGAGTGTTCGGCGTCTCGAGTTAGGCCTTATATGCATCAGCTCCGAATCATGTCTTTGGTCAAATGTTGGGTTTGCCCGGCTCCCATGTTTTGGTACCTTACGTTTCGTTATATCGGCTAAGGTAGCGCTGGAAGAACCACTGCGATTGTGCCCCGGTTGAGCTGGGTTGAGCACCTCAGTGGAGAAAGCTAAAACTGACTGTCATGATATAGCGTGAGACTGGTCAACAACTCGATGACCCAGCGGAATGTTTAGAATTCCCCCGCATTAACGAAGGGCCGTTTCCCGGTCAGGCACATACGCGCCCCGAATTCGGGAGAGCGCGGTGCCCCTAGGGGCTATATAGTAGCCCCACCATCGAGCTCCTATGGCTAAGTGAAAGTGATAAAGCATTATAGTCCGGTTGCCTAGTTTGCTACGCTATCACCTCCTTCACAGGACCAAGACGTTGGATTAAGTGTGAAAATGCACCTTTTTGCAAACACCCCCGCACTATGTGCGTGGGAGCTGAAGCCGAAGACTACCATCTTTCAAGTTATATACACATATACATCAACGGCCGCACAGGAGGCGTTTTAATACTTGAACGCACAAGTATAAAAAGCTCTTATATTATATTGAAACATTGTTTTCACAAATCATACATGTCATTTAAACATAATATCCTTCGAGCACTCCGTCTCTATTAAACGAGCGCCCTGCAGGACTTCCTCAAAATAGTGCTCGACTGGTACTCGGCTCCTTTCCGAGTCTGAGGACGCAACGTCGGTGGCCTTCATCCCAGTATGTCTTGACACGGGCAAGAGCCATCCGCGCTCCCTCTATGCACGCCGACCGCTTCATTCCGTCGATACGCGGTACCACACCAAGGCACCGCTGCACTAAGCCAAAATAACTCTTTGGCTGGGGTCCGCCTGGCCACAAATGAGTCATGACATGCTTCATGGCAAGTCCAGATAATCGATTCAGCCCGGCCCATTCGGCCAACCGATCGGTCAACGGAAGAGGACGCTCCGGACTATGGAATTGCGACCAATATAGCTCTTCCCTTCTGTGCCCCTTCTGGCCTCGAAAGTGCTCAATCGCGTCCGCAGCGCTCGCCGCTAAGTCCAGATAAGCTTCCTCCGAACTCCACAACTTGTCCAATTGAGCATATTTCGGATCCGTATATTTCCTCCGCAGCAGAAACGGTTTTCCAGCCGCAATAGCCCCGGCCTGACTCAGCTCCTCCTTGGCAGCTCTCGTGGCGGAACGGGCATCCTTGGATTCGGCGGTGGCCTTTTTCAGGTCCTCTTGCTCCGCTTGACGTTCTTTTTCAAGAACCTCGCAGCGGTCGGTAGTATTCTTCAACTTTATGGCCATATCGGCCATTTCCTCTTTGCTTCGGCAGTGAGCAGCCCGTTCGGCTTTTAGCTCTTCGGCCGCCCTTAAAGCGGCCGCATTACTATTTCTGGCTTGCTCTTTCGCTCGGGCGAGTTCCGCCCGCAGCTCCTCCACAGCAGCGGCACCGTCTGCATCAAAAGCATACAAATAGTAAGGCATGGGCGTCAAGCTCCCTTACCAGGTGTCCGCGGAGAAGTCGCATACCTTGTGACTCGTCAAACCGTTTATTGACCAGCGCGATGTCCGCATCCGCCTCGTCAAGTTGCCGCTTTAGTTCGGCAAATTCATCAGTCCGGCTGGCCACCGGACGCCCTGCCACCAATTTAGGAGCGGCACAATGTTATAACTGAGATTATGATCCTCGGCACGCTGTCCATTTTGACAACATACCGAGTCTCAGGGGCTACTATCTATACAGGGCGCATTCTATATGCATAACTGTCAAAAGGTACATCATTTTTGTGTACCTCGAACCCCGTCAGTAAGCTTCTGACGGCTTCATGCAATCCGCTCTCCACGGACGCAATTCTTTCAATCACCGTACCCATTAGCGCACGGTGATCTTCTGAGATAGCCGCTCGCCCCAGCAGATCCTTCAGCTCCTCCGACTGCACGCCAGTTGGCGCCCGACCTTCCGGCCCCGCCGGACTCGGGGAAACCCTCCGTGATGACACATCAGGGTCGTCCGCCTCGCATGAAGGTGCGACAGGTGGAGGCGTTTCACTCTCCATCATCTCCGGAAGAAGATCCCCCGAAGACGAGCTCTGCCGAGAAGGGCTGAGATGCGAACTACAAGGTACAATTTCGGTTATCTTCAGAAATAAACACAGGGATGTTCTTTATTCACAGGACCCCTTCTTTTTACTTACGGCTCGCTGGAGGGCTGATCCCCTTGAGGAAATAGTGCGGCTGGGGTACTTCCCAGCGCCGGACTCTCTGATGAAGATTTCTTTCCCCTCTTTGAGGCCTTGACCTCCGGATCTTCCGAAGCGGTCCTCTTCTCTCCTTGGAGGGTGGGACTTTTGATCCCCCCTTCCTCGAAAGCCTCCTTCATGGAGGCAGTTGCTTCCCTGCTCCCCCCTTCGCCTTCTTTAAAAGGTGCGGCCTTCAACATCTTGGTCAGCATGGGATCCGGCGTGGTCTCTGGGAGGGGAGCCGGACACCTTATCAACTTTGCCTTGGCTATCCACTCCTGTTCAAGAAACGGCTCCCTTAAAGGGCATATATATGATAAATGAATGAACAGCCTGTCCGGTTACAGGGTTACTTACCTGAGTATCTGGGTGATTGCAGCTTAGACCTGCGTCCTCGGTCAAGTCCGGACACTTCTCTTGTGATCCGAAGAACAATTTGTACATCTCCATGGGCGTCGCGCCCATAAAATGTTGGAGAGCTCGTGGTCCCTCCGGATTAAACTCCCACAGACGGAGGGGGCAACGTTTGCAGGGCAGAAGGCGCCGAATCAACATAACCTGCACCGTTACAACCAGATTGATCTCTCTTTCTTGGAGGTCTCGAATACGGCCCTGCAACAGTGGAACGTCCTTGGACGGCCCCCAGTCGAGCCCCCGGTTGACCCATGATGCCAGCCGCTGTGGTGGACCTGAGCGAAAAGCAGGTGGCGCCACCCATCTGGTGCCCCTGGGAGCGGTGATATAAAACCACTCCCGTTGCCACAAACCAAGCTCCTCTTGAAAAGAGCCCTCGGGCCACGGAGCATCAGCACACTTGCTTATAACCTCCCCTCCGCACTCTACTTGTTGCCCCTCAATCATCTTCGGCTCCACCTTGAAGGTCTTGAGCCACAATCCAAAGTGAGGGGTAATATGGGGGAAGGCTTCACATACGACAATGAATGACGAGATATGGAGGATGGACTCCGGATTCAAGTCATGGAAATCCATCCCATAATAAAACATGAGCCCCCGCACAAAGGGATCCGTCGGGAAGCCTAAACCCCAAAGGAAGTGAGACACGAACACCACGCTCTCGCCGGGCTCTGGAGTTGGAATGATCTGCCTTGGAGCAGGCAGCCTATGCGAAATCTCGCCGGTTACATACCTGGCGTCTCGTAGCTTCAGCACATCTTCTGCTGTGACGGAAGAGGACATCCATCGGCCGAGCTGGTCGGAGCCGGACATCATCGAAGGTCCGAAGCGCCTAAATCTGAAGCTTTGGGTGTTAGAACTCGGAGCGCGAGGCGAACTCGATGAAGGGTGGAAAAAAGAAGAGGGCCTTGGTCCCATTATAAAGAGGTTGAATACCAAGAGCCCTCCCCGTGGTCGACTGGGACTCGCCTTCGATAGAGGAGGCGTGCCAACGGGCACGGTTGGGTTACCCACATCAGTATTGATGAGAATCCCGGAATAAGGGGGCACGATCTACGCTTTGATAAGACGTGCCAAGAAAACCGCCTCGCTAAACGCGCTGAGGTGGAACAGTAAAAACGATTCGTATAAAGGCCTGGCCGTGATGTGATGTCACGCCCTGAATACGTCAGCAGATCTGTGCAAAATTATTCTCTACGGTGGTAGGTAGAACTTGTTTTGCGAGCGGACACTATCCTTGTGTTCAAAACCTTCTATGAAGTATTCGGAGGAGGAACCCGCCTTGCAATGCCAAAGACAATATGCGCGTCGGACTCGTCGTCATTGAAGCCTGGTTCAGGGACTACTGAGGGAGTCCTGGATTAGGGGGTGTCCGGATAGCCAAACTATCATCTTTGGCCGGACTCCAAGACTATGAAGATACAAGATTGAAGACTTCGTCCCTTGTCCGGATAGGACTTTCCTTGGCGTGGAAGGCAAGCTTGGCGATACGGATATGTAGATCTCCTACCATTGTAACCGACTCTGTGTAACCCTAACCCTATTCGGTGTCTATACAAACTGAAGGGTTTTAGTCAGTAGGACGAACAACAATCATACCATAGGCTAGCTTCTAGGGTTTAGCCTCTCTGATCTCGTGGTAGATCTACTCTTGTACTACCCATATCATCAATATTAATCAAGTAGGAGTAGGGTATTACCTCCATCGAGAGGGCCCGAACCTGGGTAAAAACATCGTGTCCCTTGTCTCCTGTTACCATCCGCCTAGACGCACAGTTCGGGACCCCCTACCCGAGATCCGCCGGTTTTGACACTGACAGCTATGATTATGATGGCTCCGGTGACCCATTAATGCCGGTACAAGAAGAGGCTATGATTATGATGGCTCCGGTGACCCAATGGAGGTACAAGAAGGAGACCATGATGACGGCTCCGGTGATCGAACCGAGTCCGGCCAGGTATATATATATATATATATATATTAGTTAAGCCCGTGCTGACTAGCTAATTGACGCATTCATTGTTTTCATTTGTACACATATTAATTAACTCTCGTCTTTCTTATTTTCTCCAGCCCTCCGGATCGAGCTCAACTTCGGTAAAGAAACGAGGCCCGAAGAAAAAGTTGCGTTCGGATGAAAGGTTTGAGATCACAGCAATCGCGCGCGATGGCAAGCCGATTGAACCCATTCGGACAAGGGATGCATTTTGTGCTCAGTGCGGGTTTCTTGTTAGGGACAACATCCCGATCAGTATCCAGCAATGGTTAAAGCCTAAGAAAGAAGACCCTGAGGTGTCTTATGTCTCCGATATGCATAAAGAAGATCTTTGGACAACGCTTAAGGCAAATTTCACCCTACCGCCAGAGGAGGATCCGGAGAAGCCATTTATAGAGCAATTGATCAAGTCTCATGCTCTTAAGAAGATGGCAGAACTATTCAGGAGGTGGAAGAATGAGCTGAAAACGTTTGTCGACAAAAAAAAGACACCAGAATTCATCGGAAAGTATGAGAAAATCAGAGATCAATGGCCCACATTTGTGGCCCACAAGACATCGGAAAAGAGTAAGAAGATGTCAGTGACAAACAAGATAAATGCTGCGAAGAAGAAGCATCACCATCGCACGGGGTCAGGTGGCTACCTCAAAGCCCGACCTTTGTGGGACAAGGCTGAGAATGACCTGATTGCTAAAGGGGTCGAACCAGAGACATTGAACTGGCCAGACCGTTGCCGGACTTGGTTCTTCGGGGTTGGCGGAACCTTGGACCCAGTATCAGGGAAGTGCCTTTGGACGGAAGAGCAACTGCGAATACCCGTCACAAGGCTTAAGGATTATATCGAGAAAGCGCAGCAAGGGACGTTCGTTCCAGACAGAGAGAAGGACGAGCTCACAATGGCCCTCGGGAATCCTGAGCATCCTGGACGGACACGAGGCACGCCAGGCTCCGTTCCATGGAAGGATGGGTTTTCGGACGCAGAGGGTTACAAAAGCCAGGAGAGGAGGAAGAAAGTGGAGCATAGCCAACTGCAGGCGCTGCACGAAAGGGTACAAGGGCTAGAGGAACGAGAAGCAGATCGCAGCAAATGACCTGCCGAAGCTTCCCTTGAAGCTACCCCGCCATCTCGGCGTAGAAGCAGCATGGCTTCCACCGAGCAGACTCAACAGCTGGAGCATGTCTTCACGGCTCCTACTAGCTACCCCGTGCATGCTATCACGGAATCTCAACATTGCCACCTTATGGCGCGACGGATGACATTGAAAGTGAAGGCGGCTGTTGGCTCTGTTTTACCTACTGGACCTGGCACAACCTACCACGGCCGGTCGATTCCAGAAGGATATGCTAGGGTGATGGTGGATCAAATAACGGACGGATTTGAGGACCTTGAGCTTGACCACCCTACGGGTGAAGGGGAGATTCGGCTGGGTTCTTCTCTGAAGACTCCATGCCTATGGTGGAAGGAGCTCATCAACCTTCCGAACTGGACGCCTCCGCCCCCTCCTCCTCCTCCTGTGAGTCAGGGCACTCCGCCTCCTCCGGCGAGTTATTAGGGCACTCAGCCTCCTTCTCCGGCGCGTGGCGGCACTCCGCCTCCTTCTCCGTCTGTGTCAGCACGCCCGAGCAGCCAGCCTCCTCCTTCTCCGCCTCGTCAACAAGGGCGGAAGAGACCCGCCGCCGCTCCGGCTGCTCCGGCGCGTCGTCCTTCTCCTCCACCTCGTAAGAAAGGAAAGACAGCCGCAGCCGCTTCGTCTGCTCCGGCGTCTAGCAGTACAGCCAGAGGCAGGCAATACAAATACGGTCCTTCTCTGAAGACTCCAGAGAAGTTACCATACGAGAGGAGCCAGGAGGAAAACGCGAAGATCGTGCAAGCCGAAGTGACCAACTTCTTTGAAGGGGTCAAAGCAAAGAAAAATCCACCTCCGGAAGAGAAGATAGATCCGGTAAAAGCGAAGCGTACTCTGGCTGCCCTGAAGAAACCACCAAAGTCTCCGGTGAAAGACAACTATGAGCGCATCCTTACAAAGTCATTTATCGAAGCAGAGTGGTCGGGAAGTACTGTCAATGGTCAAAGGTTAGCAGAACGACGAGCTGGGAAAAAAGTTGCCCAGCTCGGCGAACAAGCGAACCAATCATTGCCCCCGCTCCAGGTGTCTAGCATCGTCGCGAATCTTCCGGGCGGGACAATGGTGCTTGGTTATAACGATCTTGGAGATTACCTGCCCGACGATGCACATTTCGATTTCTTGGAGGTGGACGAACACAAATACGTGTACGGGAAGCCTCTCATCAAAGATGAAAGATCTCTAACAACGATGATGCGAAGATTCCATGATTGGTATATGAAAACCTGCAGAGAGTCTGAGGGGAGGAATATTTTGACGCTGAGAGTTAGAGAGGAGCATGACCTCGTTGAAATTGAACTGTTGAATGTTCCATTTGAGGAGTTCTTCGAGTTTTTCAATCTAAAGGCCCTCGATAAGTTAATGGTCACTTGCTTCTACCTGTAAGTAGTACTACTTCTGTCATTAAGTCTCTATATATAGGTCAGCTCTTTCATTGCATGTATTTTTAATCATCCTCACTATATTATGCAGATTGAAGATCGCCGAATTGAAGAAAAGACAAATCGGTGATATTGGGTTCATTAACACAAACCTCATAGATGAATATATGGTTAAATTTCAGGCCAAAGATACCGAGGCCAAGCTGCTACAATCGTTTGTATTAAATCAAAACAAAGCTATAATACTCTTCCCTTACGAATTCAAGTGAGTGTTACTGTCTTGTGCATATTCGGTTTCCCTTATTAGTCGAGGTTATAGTAATGTAATTGATGAGTTATGCATGCGCAAGCGCCTTCCACTATATTCTCCTAGAGATTAAGCTTGAGCAGGGACTAGTAACCGTCTTAGACTCGAGACGAAAAGATCCCAAGGAGTATGCGGACATGACTGCAATTCTAGAGAAGTCAGTTAAATCGATCATTATCGCACCATATCGGCAACTTCAATTTGTTCATTTCCTGATATGAAGTAATTGTTTTCTTTGTCTGGCAGGGTTTGGAATAAATTCACCTCCAAAACTCCGGGACTGCCAAAGAAGCTGCAATTTAGACACCCGAAAGTAAGTACTATAGTAGCATGTTCCACGCATCTCCTATAGTGATTCAAGCGCTAGTTTCATCAATACCATTTAGCATGCTTGTTAATTATCAGTTTGATTGACCTCTATTTCTTGTAAAGTGGTTGTGGCAGGACCAAAGGAATTATTACTGTGGATACTACATTTGCGAGTCCATCCGCCACACGACCTGTGAGCGGGGATACTCCGACAAACAATATGAAGTGCATAAATAATAATATTCACAATTTTGTTTTATTACCATCATTTGTGTTCAGTTTCATTTATTCATATATATGTATTGACCCCCTTCTTCAAATTCGGTATTTCGGATGCGGGATGAACTCCTACCACCAGATCGTATGGAGGAATTCAAGAGGAATTGGCGGCATTCTTTCTTGACCACGTGATCGCCAAAAACGGAGAATACCATGTGGACCCTGAGTTCATTTGGAATTAGGAGATTATATTGTAAGAGATAATTATATTGTATATATGTAGCCAATAGCGTCGGATAGATATACAAAACTTGTTGTTCGACCAATCTCTCAGAGAAGGAAAGGTGGTCGATATCACTTCTCTCTGTATGCATATGTTCATGACGATCTTCTGTTTCCTTCATTTGCTTACTAGCTAGCGTGTCTAGTCCTCTCTATACATATAGTACGTACCGTCGACCAAGCACGGAGATAAGAGAGGACACTTCTCCGTATTAATTAGCTAGCTAACACAATATATGAAACACCTAAATTAACCCCCCAAAACCCCCTAACCCCCCCCCCCCTCCCCCTTCAAAAAAAACCCCAGCACCTGAAATGCTAACGCAACGGCCAACCGGGACCAAAGGGCCTTCTGCGTGGGCTCGCCGGACCGGCCACGTGGAGGCCCATCTGTCCCGGTTTGTGTAAGAACCGGGACTAAAGGTAAGGGCATTAGTAACGACCTTTTAGTCCCGGTTCCAAAACCGGGGTAAAGGCCCTTACGAACCGGGACGAAAGGCCCTTTTTCTACTAGTGCACCGTCGTCTCCTCTGACCTCTGGCACCAACGCCTCGGTCACCCCGGGCACGACTCGCTTCACCGTACGCTGCGTGCCAGCTCCATCCAAGCTCCCGTCGGCTGGTCCACCGTCTGTCATGCGTGTCAGTTAGGCAAATGTGTTAGGTTGCCCTTTTCTTTTTCTGAACATGTGTCGTTTTTCCCTTTTCAGATAGTTCATTGCGATGTGTGGACCTCGCATGTACCTAGTGTCTCGGGCAAGAAGTACTATCTCGTGTTGCTTGATGATTATAGTCACTTCGTCTGGACGTATCAGCTCTCTCACAAATCTGATGTGTTCCCGCTCATCCACACATTTGCGCATTTTGTTCGCCATCAGTTCAACCTGAACCTCCTTGCCCTGCAGTGTGATAATGGCAAGGAATTCGACAATGCACAGGCACGCTCCTTCCTCTCTGATGTCGGGATCGCCCTACGCTTGTCCTGCCCGTACACTTCTCCACAGAACGGCCGCGCCGAATGTGTTCTTCGCACGCTTAACGACATCGTTCGCTCACTCCTCACACATGCGCGCCCATACCGTACTCATACTGGGCGAAGGCTCTCAACACAGCCACATTCCTCCTCAACCGTCGCTCGTGTCGGTCCCGGCACGATCACACACCCTTCTTCCTTCTTCACAGCGTGCATCCCGACTACTCTCACGTGCGCGTGTTTGGCTGTCTCCGCTACCCAAACATCTCATCCACCACACCACACAAGCTCGCCCCTTGCTCAACGCTTTGTGTCTTCCTTGGTTACTCTGACGAGCACAAGGGATACCGGTCTCTCGATCACTGCACCGATCGCGTTCTTGTCTCTCGTCAAGTCGTCTTCGATGAAACATGGTTTCCCTTCCACTACCTTGCTCCCAGATACACCAGTGACGACGAGGACCATCTCCATTACCCACCACTCACCATTCCCTGCCGCCCCCGCTCACTACGCTCACGTCCCACTACACACGTCGAAAGCGCTGCCATGGCAACCCCTCTTGACTCCCCACCAACCGCTGCCACGGCAGGGATTTCCACCCCTACACAACACGCGGCCACGGCGACCCTTCCTAAACACTCGCCACCAGCACCTCCCTCTCCCCCGCCGGCTTCTTCACCCACTGATGCTGGCGCTCCCACTGCTCGCGCCCGCCGCTCCATGGTGCCCACTCACCCTATGGTCACGCATGGGCAAGCCGGCGAATTTCTTCCCAACCCAAAATAAGCCCAGAACCACACTGCCGGCGTTGAACCCACTATCTCCACTACTAGGAAAAGGGCTATAGATGATATGGACACTAATAGCGCATCAGACATGTGGTGCGCCATTAGTATATACTAATGGCGCATCATGTGTAGATGCGCCATTACTGTCCAAATACTATGGCGCACCACATCCACGGTGCGCCATTAGTAATAATTTATTTTTTCAAAACTAGTAATTGCGCACCAGGGGATAGTGCGCCATTACTAGTTAAACTAGTAATGGCGCACCATATCCACCGTGCGCCACTAGTAAAAAAAATTCAAATTTTTTTTCAAACTTTTTATTATTTTATTTTTTCAAAGTTAGTAATGGCGCACACTAGTAATGGTGCACCACACCTACGGTGCGCCATTACTAACAATTTTTTTATTTTCTTTTCCAAAGTTAGTAATGGCGCATCGTGGGTGTGTTGCGCCATTACTAGTTAACTAGTAATGGCGCACCACACCCACGGTGCGCCATTACTAGTTTTGACCCAAATTCCCCCGAATGCACCCCTCCTGGACCGCCTTTTCAGTTTTAAAAAAATAAAAAAAATGATGGAAATGTCAAAAAAATAAAAGAAAATAAGTTTCTCATGTGATATGTGGTCTAGTTATTGGGGAAATATGCAAATATGAATTTCGACTTTATTTGCAAAATCTCTCGAGAATTTGTAAAATAGGCATAACTTTTGCATACTAACTCGGATGAAAAAAAAATTTATATGAAAAATCATCTACTCAAAAAGTTACATCCAAATTTAACAGGGGGTGCCCCGTTAAACATTTTGAAAATCCTCAAAAACCTAACAGAAAAAAGTTACGGGGCTTTTAAGATCTGGAGGCAAAAAAATTCAAAAAATTTCACGCTTACTAGTGGCGCACCGTTTGCTAGGTGCGCCACTAGTAACAGAAAAAAAATTAGTTTAGAAATTTTTGTTGGGAATTTTTTTTCAAAATATGATACGTAATATGAACGGAACTTTGAAATAATTTTCAAAATTTCATCACACTCATGAACATGAACAAAGTCCTAAACATCAACAACGTTTAATAGGATTGATATGCTAGATATATCAACAAGTGCCTGTGAAGTGAGCTGGTGCTGGGGTTGGATAGAACTCTGAAGTTAAGCGTGCTTAGGCTGGAGTAGTGTGAGGATGGGTGACCTTTCGAAAAGTTTGACCAAGGAGTGTGATTTGACCTGAGATTAACCATATTGACCCAAGATTAACAATAAAAATAAAAAATTGAAAAGAATTTGAAAAATAAATGTTACTAATGGCGCACTCCTATGTGGTGCGCCATTACTAAGTGAGATAGTAATGGCGCACCTCTAGGCATACTAATGGCGCACTACAGGTGCGCCATTAGTATCTGGTAAACTAATGGCGCACCGGTGGTACGCCATTAGTAAAAAATTCTAATGGCGTGATGCTAATGGCGCACCTGTAGTGCGTCATTAGTAGGCAAAACAGGTGCGCCATTAGTAGGCCTTTTCCTAGTAGTGCTCTCTCCTGTTCCCCAATCCGTGCACACCGCGCTTCAAGATGTCCATTGGCTAACTGCTATGCAGGATGAGTTCAAGGCGCTGACGGCAAACCGGACGTGGATGCTCGTTCCTCGTCCTCCTGGAGCAAACATTGTCACCGGCAAATGGGTGTTCCGGCACAAATACAAGGCGGACGGGAGCTTGGAGCGGTACATGGCGCGATGGGTTGTCAGGGGCTTCTCTCAGCGCCCTGGCGTGGACTTTGACGACACGTTCTC
This sequence comes from Aegilops longissima, assembly GCA_021605205.1. Lineage (NCBI taxonomy): Eukaryota > Viridiplantae > Streptophyta > Magnoliopsida > Poales > Poaceae > Aegilops > Aegilops longissima. Next base: position 850,404,768 of record CM038677.1, read on the forward strand.
TCCAGTTGTCAAGGCGGCAACAATTCACATCATTCTCGCTATTGCCGCTGCTCGTGACTGGCTCGTGCACCAAGTGGACATCAACAATGCGTTTTGCACGGGCACCTCAGTGAGCGCGTCTACTGCCAGCAGCCCGCCGGCTTCGTCGACAAACAACACCCCGAGCACGTCTGCCTCCTCAACAAATCTCTGTATGGATTCAAGCAAGCCCCGGGGGCTTGGTTCGCCCGCTTTGCCACGTTCCTAAGCACGCTCGGCTTTGTTGCGCCTCCTGTCGATCCGTTGCTGTTCACGCTCCAGGGCGCCTCCGGGACTGTGTTCTTGCTACTCTACGTCGACAAAATAGTGCTCACCATGTCGAGCGCGTCCCTGCTTCGTCATCTTCAGCATCTCATGGCGGCCGAGTTCTCCATGAAGGACCTCGGCGCCCTCCACTACTTCCTCGGCATCAGCGTCACGCGCGACACCAATGGCTTCTTCCTCTCCCAACAGAAGTACGCCGCTGAGCTACTGGATCGGGCCAACATGGCCACCTGCAAGCCCGTCTTCACTCCCGTTGACACGCGCTCCAAGCTATCTACCAGCGACGGCGTGCCTGTCCGCGACGCCTCCAAGTACCGCAGCCTTGTAGGCGCACTCCAGTACATCACTCTGACGCGGCCGGACCTCACCTACGCTGTGCAACAAGCCTGTCTGTGCATGCACGATCCCCGTGATCACCATCTGGCGTTGGTCAAACGGATCCTCCGTTACCTGTGCGGTACCACGACACACGGGCTTCATCTCCGGCGCTCCGACGAGCTCAACCTCGTGGCGTACTCTCACGCCAACTCGGCGGGGGTGCCCCGACACACGGCGCTCCACGTCTGGCTACGCGGTCTTCCTCGGCGACTCCCTCGTCTCCTAGTCATCCAAGCGGCAGCCGACGGTGTCACCTTCGAGCGCGGAGGCCGAATACCGTGTTGTTGCCAACGTGGTGGCAGAGTGCTGCTGGTTGCGCCAGCTCCTTGGCGAACTGCGCATGCAGCTGCCCACCGCCGCAATCACCTACTGCGACAACATCTCCGCGGTGTACATGACTGCCAACCTAGTACATCACCGCCGCACCAAGCACAACGAGCTCGACATCCACTTCGTCCGCGAGAAAGTTGCGTTGGGACAGCTGCGTGTTCTTCATGTCCCCACCGCACAAAAAATCACCGACATGATGACAAAGGGGCTCCCGAATCCGGCATTCCTGTTATTCCGCTCCAGTCTGTGCATTCGACCACCCGATGCTCAGACTGCGGGGGGGGGGGGGGGGAGGGGGGTGTTGACGATCAACTTCCTCTCTGACCTGTTGACTGAGTCGTGCACGTAGCCTATGCACGATCTCCTCTAACTAGCGCACATCACCCATGTACTGAGCGCTCTGCGCCTCTGTTGTAACACTATATACTAGACCGGGATCGCGCCTTGGCACGAGGGTGCCGGTCGGAACGATTTGATCAAACAAGGAATGTTCATGTTAGTAGGAATCCTCGTTTAGCATATGCATTCAACAAAATAAAAGAAAGAGACAAATTCACATGTAATAGAAGCAAGACATCATCTGAGTTCAACATTGTCATAAGATTATATAAGGCAGCATAGAGTTCAAGTTCAGTGCTTTCATGAGACCACAGAAGGTAGCCATTTGACAATAAGTTCAGTACTAAGAGCGCAAAAATGAGATAGTTAGCGCACCCTGGCAAGCAAGCGTTGCCTACTTCAACACTTGGTCCAACACACCAAATACAAAAAAAAATAAACTTGGTACACATTTCACCAAGAATATAAGTTCACATCGCATCAATCTCACAGAAAGAACACATAATAAGGATCTTAATTTTCAAGAGGCATTCCTTCGATTATCACGCTGAGCAACAACCAGTTGCAGCAAAACAATCAATGAAATTAAAATTACCAAACTAAAACCTTAAGCCTGAGAATCTGCATCTCCATACATAACACAACAACAAATACCTATACATAAGTGGTCAAATTCACTATTGAACTATCTTCCAGAAATCATCAAATTATTCTCAGATTCCAGAGTGAATGCCTACATCATGGTCACACGCAATGGGCACAAGTATCCGCTTACTGAAGGCCCGTGTTTGCACCTAAAGCCAGGCAAGAGCTTAGACTCGAGCTTCGTACCAGGCCAATGTTGTCCATGATTCGCAAACACGTCCTTTAAGTTCTTGAAACAGAGTAGAAACCTGCATATATTTGTAATCAGAAATTAGAGAGATCAACAAAGAAAAAGGAGGGAAAGTCTCATTATTTTGGGAAGTCCTATTTTATTAGGGAAAGGGAGGACAAGAGATTCTTAATCCATCCTAGTGAGGTTACAATATCCATGTAAAAAAACCAGGGGGAAAGAGGAGGAAGTAATTCCTTGTAAGAATCATAATGTAGTACCAGAGGTGACATACAATAACATAGAGATTGCAATAAGGTTTTATGATATATATATATATATATATATATATATATATATATATATATATATATATATATATATATATATATATATATATATATATATATATATATATATATGGCATGGATCTCACCATTATTTGCTGGAGATTAATAACACAAATTATTATTTTTGCATGTATCCTGCCATCACGTGCATTATTTCATTTTAGTACTTAGTAAACAACAAAGTTAAACTTGCACCATCCCAACAAGTGGATCTTCTAGTTACTCTGTCAATCAACATATTGACTTGAAAAGAACTAATATTCCATACAACCGAGAAAATAAAATTCAAGTAGCAACAATGCAGGTGTACGAACTAAACTCTTCCTCAAAATAATACGTATATGCTTCAGATTTAACTACCATGTATTTATTCCACCTATCTTCTAACCAGATAGTTTAAGAGACTCTCACTAAAAATGTTAAAATGAGAATCCTATGATATATCATGAAACACCGAAGGTTCTTTATAAATGAAGAAGATGGTTAACAGGGCAAGCATAGAATAATCCACTAAAGCAAAGAATGTGAGTATAATTGAAAAAAGCATGTCACAGCAATTCCACACACACACACAATGTGCCGCATAGAAATTCAGGTTAGCAAAAGCAAAAATTAGTTACTTAGCCTTATATCAATCTCCACCGATGGTTGGGTCCTCCATTGCTGCACCTCCGCCTGCTTTTAATGGCATAGGCGTGCGCGCACGCGCGCGCACACACACACACACAATGACCTATAGGCGGCCGGCGGATTATGTTAGTGTATCACATGAGGTTGAGAAAGCACGTATCCATGTCGAGCAACAATGGGCTTGTTTGCACATATTTTCAATGATGATAGTATCAAAGTGACTTGAGGTGCCTAGAAAAGCAGAGTGAGCACTACGTACAATATTAACAGTTAAAGAAATGATAAGTACCGTGGTTAACTCAACAGATCCATCCAAATATCTAACAACCATTTGTGACTTGTTGGAAGTATACCAGAACGACAACCTTCTACAACATATGTAACTCTAAACAGATCCAAGTTCTCGGGTCTAAAATAATCTGATGCTTCAATTATTAATTTGATGCTTCAATTTTCTCTTGACTCTCTCACATTACCAAAATGATGACTTGCAGAAGCTGAAACTACTGAAACTCTTATACCTATGGAAATAGCGCCGCACGAAGGCGAGTCGGCAGCAGTAAGGAGAAATAGGGCAGCAGCAGTGTAGCGATGCACTTTTCCGGCCTCCCTTGATCTTTCATAGTTTCAAGGCGACCTCCTTTGTTGCCCCCCCCCCCCCCCCTCCCAAAGCGCAGCACACACGCATGCTGATCTGTATCTGAAGGTGTAGAAAATGGATCAGAACACACACACACACACACACATCTCTGGTGTTAAACAAATTATTTCTTTCGTCTGAGTACCATTATCTAATCAAATAACATAGAATTACAAGTTAAAATACCCTGCTATTCTAGTAAATAAAGAACCTTCATCAAACAAACAAAAATCTCCTTCCTACAGACAGTAGGTATGAACCATAGAACCTTGGAACCAACGAGCCATCCTGAATAGCTTACTTACCCTCTAAAGCGACCTAATAAGGAAGAAAGCTCTCTTTGCTCAAGATAAAGTTTCTTCGATAACTGTATAAGAACACTTATGAACACAAGGATATGAATCATATAAGAAAGCTAACATGATAAGATCACTGGAATACCTCAAACTGGTTAAAAGGGGGAGACACTAGTGCAGAACCGGGCAATAGCACCGGTTCGTAAGGCCCTTTAGTGCCGGTTACATAACCGGCACTAAAGTGTGGTCACTAAAGCCCCCCTTTAGTACCGGTTCAGCACGAACCGGTGCTAAAGGGCAACCACGTGGCACGAGCCAGCTCCGGGGCGGAGTTTTAGTACCGGTTGGTAACACCAACCGTACTAAAATGTTTGGGGGTTTTGGTTTTATGATTTCTTTTCATTTAATTTTGTGTTTTCCATTTTAATTCTTTTTCGTTTCACCCGCAGATATATATATAATAACTCATGCATGCTCGCATCATACATCATCATATATAATAACAAATCCTACTAGCTAATTAATCAAGCATCATCATACAACTTTTACTCGTTATTAATAATAAGTCATACAATCATCATCCTCATAGTCATCGAACCCAACCCTACATAATTGTTCTTAGCACATGATCATCAGTATCAGGGAGGATCGGACCTAAACACACTTAAGGTAAAATAGCATAAAACAATATAGACCCTGACTCTCCATTATGAAGAATGGAGATCATCCTGTCTCCAATTCTTGCGCCTCGCTTCCTTTTGCTTCCAAAAAGCTCCTTACGACTGTCCATACATTTTTTCCATCCTTTGATTGTCATGTCTCCACTTGTTTTAGAAATCCGGTATGTACAGTTGAGATTCGTAGGATGACCTGGATATATGTTCAAAACACGAAGGCTGCCGCCATTCTGATACATCAAATGAGGCACACAATCCTCTGGGATTCTCTGTTGAAAAACATAGTAATAACTTCGTAGTTAGCAATGATGTACTAGTTTTAGAAGTATGCAAAAGATGCACGGATGTCGTAATAGTAATAAAACTTACCAGGGCATCTCCATGGTAGTTATCAGAGTTCAACACGTGCACTAGTGGCACGATTGACCATAATGTTGAGGAGTTCGATTGTAGATATTGTAATTCTCAATATCATTACAAAATCCAACCAGATGAGTTTTCTCCTTGTAAGTTAACTCAGAGCCATCGGTGTAGTAAGTTCTATCTACCATCTTCTGCACATTCTTTGATACTTCAAAATAAGCTGTCAATGGAAATAAGCTGTCAACTATTTTCAAATGAACAATATAAGTTCTATTAATAATTAACTATGTTTGAGAAATTCACATAGCGGTAGAACTGGAGGAGTATCAACAAGGACCCAAATGTCCATATTGTCTTGCTCGATTTCAGGATCACCAAGATCCATGGTGACAAGCATACCCTCATCAAAACCATACAATTTGCAAAATGCTTCCCAATTTTGCAATCAAAATGGGTTACGCCTCAGCATTATACAACTTTACTTCAAAATCCACATCATGATGGGTCCTTAGGTGAATTTTCTTCGCTCCAAAATTTTCATGGTCTTCAAAATCCATCCTCTCCAAGACATAGCGCCTTGCATGGCATGGGATTAACTATACTCGAATTGTAAAAGATGAAAATTACACGTTGAAATAGTTGAAGTCATGCTTAATTATAAAAAAACACTTGTCGTCGCTATGCATACCATTTCAACTTCGAAGGTCTCCTCGAGCTTAATGCTGAAGCGCCGACCATCGTCCAGGTGAGGCCTGTCGCACTCACCTCGATCATCGTGGCACCAGTCGCACTCCCCCGGGAGACTTTCGTCCTCCGATGATGACATTTCCTATACGTTCATAATTCAAAGACTAAATTAGATCATTATTATTCAACTAATCATATGCATATGCCTTGCATAGTGCTCTCCAATTTGAGCATTCAATAAGAAAAATCAAATCACAAAATTAAGTAGTATTCAAATTAGGATGCCTTCAATTATAAGAAAAACTACATCATCTCCATTAAACACTTTCTAAAAATAAACAAGTTTCCCTAGTTCTAACTAAGTCCATTAAACACTTTCTAAGTAGTCCATTAGTCCATCTAACTATATATTCAATTGACATTACTATATATTTAACTTTTCTATCTAATTCATCTAACATTCGACATTAATCTAACATTTATATAAACTCAAAATATATAAAAATTAAATAAACAAAAAACTCATTAACCTAGTTATATTAATTATTGAACTAGTTCAAATCTCATATACCTAAATTTTCTTACTAAAAATAAACTAGTTATATTAATTATTGAACTAGTTCTAATCTCTAGTTCGACAATTTTTCTATCTACCTAGCTAATTCATCTAACATTCGACATTAATCTAACATTCGACATTAATCTAGTACGTATGTGTGTATGTGTGTGTGTATGTGTGTGGTATATGTGTGTGTGTGTGCGGCCAGCCCGCCGCCGCCAGACAGTATTTGAAGCGGGGCGCCAAGACTGGGCGGTGCGCCAGCGTTCGGGCGGCGGAGGGGACGGACGGTGGCATGGCGTTTGGCGGATGGCGGCGGCGGCGGTACGCGAGAGAGAGAGCGAGATACGACGGACGGCGGCGCGGGACGACGACGGACGAGGGCGCTGGCGTTTGGGCGGCGGCGGGGACGACGACGACGACGACGGGCGACGGCATTTACGACGGAGCGGCGCGCGAGAGAGAGGTTGACGAAAGAAGTGGGGAGATGTAACTGAAATTTCGTAAGTGCTGTATATATAGGGTGAGCCTTTAGTACCGGTTGGAGCCACCAACCGGTACTAAAGGCCAGGCAAAGAGGCGGGAAGTACCGGTTGGTGGCTCCAACCGGTACTAAATGGTGGTCTTTAGTACCGGTTGGAGCCACCAACCGGTACTAAAGGTGGTGCGCTTAAAACAGTTATGGCAAATGAAGGCAGAAATGGTTGAAAGTTGATGGCGTCGCTTTGAATGGTGCATACTGAATGCACAAAAAGTCTGAAGTTGTAATAATTTAAAAAAAATGAAATGCCTTTGTATAACAGATGAGTTTAATTTCGTCTGAAACCTGAATACTTCGAAAGAGATTGTCCAGTTTGTGAACGAAGTGCATCTAGTTTTTGCCGTAACCCTCTCTACTTTTTTGAACAATCTATGTGGGTGAAATGATGATACCATGCCAAGTTTCAACTTTTTCAGAGTTCATTTGTAGTGCTTTTCAATTTCCAGGTCATTTAGTTCTCAAAACAAATCATTGAATGCATGAAAAATAGTAAATGAAGGCATAAATGGTTGAAAGTTGATGGCGTCGCTTTGAATGGTGCATACTGAACGCAAAAAATATAAGAGCATTTACATCATGATCTTATATTTCTTTACAGTCTAAATTGTCAATATGATCATATAACATCAAAAAAATACTTTGATCATCAATGATCTTTGTGTGTACAATCTGAATTGTCAATATGAGTCATCAACGATTTATAAACCGATGAAGACTCATATTGAGGCCACAAATTCTACACATAGAGTTCAATGAAGACCAAGTGCTTATGATAGTTTGAGAAATAACATATTTAAGGTGGTAAAAGGCTTGTTAGGGGAGCGAGGTGGGACTAATTAAAACATCCTGCCACAACGTCATTAGTACCGGTTTGGTGATACGAACCGCACTAAATGGTGATGGTGGGGCCATAGCCTGACCGCAGGCTGACACAGCCTCTTTAGTACCGGTTCGTGGCATGAACCGGTACTAAAGGTTCACCACGAACCAGTGCTATTGATCGGCCCCACGAACCGGCACTAATGTATACATTAGTACCGGCTCAAATTCAAACCGGCACTAATGTGCTTCACGCATGACCCTTTTTCTACTAGTGAGATCATGTCAAAGTCGAAGTATCAAACACATCAGTGGGCATCACCTTTAGAAAGAACATGTCTTGCACACCAAGGATAAAGGTAAGAAGCATCCAGCAGGCAGCGGGCTGCAAAAGCTCAACCCACAATGCGACGAAAGTGGCCAAGAGGTCCTCCACGCGGTGGATGGCCTCGGCATAGGCGGTTACTTGTTCAGACTGTACTTGGGTGTGGGAAGAACTAAAAGAACAGTCAAGTACTACTACCATACTACCAGCAGCTGCAAGCACACAGGAAAGGCAACAGTCATATGCATCCGCATGTTTTTTACACAAGCAAGCAATCAAACCACTTACCCCGAACAATTTTTTTCTGTTCTTTTAGCTGTAGTAGGCTATTGACTCACTTTCCTAGCATTGCTCGTCAGATTCAGAGGCTTTTAAATTACAACAATGGAAATTTGAACTTAATAATCGACAAAAGGATTGAGAGATAAGGGAGCATCTTACCAGTTGAAAGAGATGCAAGAGCATGGCTTTGCCCAGGCCGTATTCTTCCACAACACCACCTCCTCCTGTGGTTGTGTGCAGCTACCCGCCAGAGAACGTGTCTAGCAAAATCTGCCCGTCATGTGATTCTTTTGTCAGTACAAACAACCGTTGCAAAAGCCAAGCAAAAGAAGTCTCGAATCGGGTGAAAATAGAGGGATGCACTAACCGTGAAAGGATCGGTGATGAACCTGGGATACACAAGCACATTGCCATTGACGGCCTCGAGGTACTTAAGCCCAGCGTCAAACACAGTGCCGCCCTCATCCCCCGCCGCCCGTCCGGCATCAAACCCGGTGCTGCCCTCGTCGCCCTCGCCCCGCATCATACAAAGGAACCACTTGTTAAAATAGTGCTACTATTATTTCCTGTTAAACCTGCCTACTAAAGTGGTGAGACATATTCTGCACAGATCATGTAGGTTAATTGCTTCTAGTGAGGAAAAGGTAAACAATCATGCCAGCCAAAGAAGACGTCTTTAAATCTCTGAGTTGCATGTAAATCCATGGTAGACTCCAGAATAAATATTGACCAATTAATAGAAATCAAAGGATGACTGCAAGTGATGCATCTAAAGAAAATATGACATCAAAAATTGGCCAACTAATATAAATTAAAGCATGGCTCAACATAATAACAAAAAGCCACTCATAAAGTTTGATGCCAACCTAAAAGGATTAAGATGTCATACGGTCAAAAGAAAAGTGTAAAGTTTGCAATGCAATTTTTTTGGTGACTCACGATATAATGATATGTGAAGCTCTAATGTAGGTTGAGAACATACACATGTGAAGCTCTAATGTAGGTTCAGAATATACACAATTCAGTGCCTCAAAGCTAGAGCATATATGTGCTTGTCACTGCCTCCGTTGTCATAGAAGCCTCTCATTACCGACACCGCAATCGAAAGACACAGCCAAACCCCCATTGCATTACTGCCAAATTAGCCACTCAAAATCATGTATCTTGTTCTAACAGTATATCTATCAGTGCTTGTCGCTGCCTCCATTGTCGTAAAAGCCTCTCGTTATCGACAACACTTTCGAAAGACACAGCCAGACCCCCATTGCATTACTGCCAAATTTTGAAATTCCACTTCAAAACATGTTCTAACAGTATATTTATCAGTAGTAATTGAACATAACGTTCCAGCACAAGTAAACACGATGCACACTGCAACAAAAACAAAATGCGTATTTTTCTAGGGAAACCACAGCTTAGTTCATACCACCAGAATAATTTAGCTTCCAGTGGTATGTGAAAAATTCAGGAGTTCTCCCCAAATATTTGTTGGTAGGCAAACAGGGAACAGTAGTAATACCTTTTCTTGAAGTTCCACATTAAGGCATTTGTACAATTCCTTTTCCAGGCAGCCAGGTATCTATCTTCCCCTCTCTACAATTCAGTTATTGTTTGGTAGTCAGGACAAGTCATGTCATAAGTCATAAATTGAGCAAACAGCAAGGATTGAAAAAACAACTGCAGTTGAACTACTGCTTGCTGAGCCCTGCCTTTAAAATCAAAATTTGTGTCAAATTCTTTCTTAGCATTTCTGTAGAAACCATGTAGTTTATATGCATAACATAACGAGATGTTGCTGGATCAGGAAAATAACAGCAGAACATTCGAAAAGAGCTTTCATTCAATGAGAGTTTTGTCAGAATTCGTAAATTTAGCAAGGCAAGACAATTAAGTGAAAGAAATAGGTACAACTATTGTGATAAATATCAGTAACATGCTCTATATACATATGCAGAACAGACCATAATCATGATTTTCTATTGCTCAAAGCAAGATTTGTATGCACCGATTCAGTCTTTTGGGGTTATACAGAAAATGACATATATCAGCCAGTGCTACCTCCGATAGTGCAATCGTAGATTTGGAGAAAGGAAGCAGGTTAACCACTCGGTATTAGAGTAAGATGCTAGAGGTAACTGATACTTGGTGACCTTTGCGAAACCTACTAACTAAAGTTGTCTCGTCACAAGAAAATGTTGTGTTAAAAAATCAATATCAGTCATCCGTGAGACAATTCGATTCCAGTCTTTATTAAGATTGGGTATGCACTTTCAGTATTCAAAAACTAAAGCAGAATATGAAAGCTAGTGAATCTCAGTTCCTAACACAAAATTCCATTGTTAAAATGTGAAGAAAAAAAGCCGCAGAAGTAATACAACATAACCAACATTGCACAATGAGAGATACTACAGATATGATGTTCGTCAGTCAAGTAGGAATAGTACTTGCCAGATTAGAAGAGGATTCTCATTGTGGTGGTTTCTTCCTATGAGCAACTGATGCACTATCTCATCTGGATCATCCCAAACACAAGGAACCGAGCAAGAAACTTCTACGTAAACACACAACATAAATGATCTATCGTGTGAGTCAACTAAGATTGCATGAACGAGCACACAAAGGTCGAGCACAAAGAGGGCATGAAAGCATATATATACCTCATAGGACACACCCCAGGAGGTTCCCCTGGGAAAAACCTGCCTTGGAACGGGCGTGACATCAGCCAGCAAACCTGAGGAGTGGCCATGGCTGGGGGGCAAAGATCCAACGAACGGGGAGAGGTGGACCCATGGGATCCAGATCTGCTCCTAGCTAGGGACGCCTCACCTGGAGCGCTAATCCCATTTGAGGTGGATGTGGGAATTAATTGCAGCGAGTAGCTGGGAGCTGGGCGGTGGTCGGACTTAGGTCTCTTCCATAATCTGTACTTATTTGGTGGCCACTGACTGGATTCCTGCCTGTCGCTGACAAGCTGAAGGTCCTGTTGCCACCAGCAAGGAGACACGAGCAGCAAGGACCTCGCTTATGATCAGTCCTTCATGGTATCATGGCTGCTTACAAAGGCAGAGCTTAATGTCAAAATTACTTAGTACTAAATTGACAGGATAATAAATAAAGAACTTGTAACTCATGTCGAGAAGGATTACATACCATGTTGATTCAGTTCCATAGAACTACGATTAGCATCAGTGAAAATTCTTTTGCATGACAGTGCAGCAAATTCATGTACTGAAAAACGACCCTCAACTAAACAGACAATGTGACTATTTGCATACATTAAAACAAATGTTTTTGCTTGTTGATATCAGGTTATGCTCAGGGTCAAGATTTCAAGCAAGTACAACTAACTGATGTTGTTTAATCCTAAAAAAATAACTGATGTTGTTCAATCCCTAAAAAAGAACTATATCAGACAGGACACAAATGGTAGTGCCATATACAAATGTATCTATCTGCTGCAGTATAAGTATGAACAGAGAAAATGAAAGAAGCACGCCTATTCTTTATATGTAGAAGGAGTACTATGCTTGAAAATGAGAGTTAGTGGTGATATTTACCTGATTGGAAATTCAGAGCTTTTCATATAGCAATTGAGATAGATGAGAGGACCAGCACGGCCTCATCCATCTCTTCCTTGGTGGATCTGAGTTGCACAAAATTCAGATAGATAAAAGAGCAGCACGGCCTACTGCTGTTTGTTTATCATGGCTGGATCTCATCTGCAGAAAATTCAGATAGGAGGAAAAGACCAGCAGTCTGCTACTATTTGTTCATCACGGCTGGGTCTCATCTGCATCCACACGGACTGGCCATTGAACGCCTACCTCCACTCCCGTGAAGTGCAGCCATGGCGAGCCGCCACCGGTCGCCTCCTCCGGCCTTCCGACAAGGCCAACGCCTCCACCAGCCGCCTCAAAGTCTCCACAGCCCGCCCCTCCCCTAATCCTCCGTCAGCCGGACTCGACGGAGCGACCCTCAGCACTCGAAAGCAGCAACAGCTTGCCTAAGGCTGCGTCTCCAACTGCCCGCAGCCGCAGCCTCGCATGTTGCCCAAGCACTCGATATTCGCGGTGAGCAGCAGAATCCCCACCGCCACTCCCTTTCCCTTCTCTCTCCCATCTCCCTTTAAATCTCGCCCCGCCATGTTCCCCTGCAGGAGCTCACCGAGCAACCAGGGCACCACCCCGAACTCTGGATCCGGCGCCGCCCAACCTCGTCAGCCTTCCGCACGCCTCTCTGACCCTCCTCTGCCTGTATCCGTCCGTTGGCAGCCGCCTGTCGCCGTTCTCCACGGTGGGAGGCAGGAGGCGGCCGGCGGAGCACGGTGAGATGGGGCGGCGCAGGAGGCGGCCGACGGAGCGTGGCGAGGCAGGGCAGCGCAGGAGGCCGCCGGCAGAGTGAGGCGAGGCAGCGCAGGAGGCGGGCGGCGGAGGACGGTGAGGCGGGGCGGCGCCAGATCGGTGGGGCGGAAGGAGGAGGCCGGGCCAAGGCGGGGAAGGAGGAGAGGGAGGCGTTGGTGGGGAGGAGGAGGCGGCGCGAGCGGGAGAGGAGCCGGCCGGAGGGGTGGAAGGAGGAGGCCGGGCGGTGGCGGGGAAGGAGGAGAGGAGGCGCGTGGGAGGGGAAGGGAGAGGAGGCGCGGGGGGGAGGGGGAGGGCGGCTAGGGTTGTCTCCACGGGAGCCGGCCCTTTTATACCCTGTGAGTGAAATGACGAAAATGCCCCCGGCGGGGCAGGCTATTTACGCGTGATGGCACGAAACGGCAGTTACTATTCATTCCTACAGTGCTCATTCTAGATCCGACGGCCGAGGTCATCTAGCGGCTCGATCCGACGGCCGGAATTCCATCAAGCGAACCGATCGGACGGCCGAGAGTCGCTGAGCTCTGAGGAGCCTTGTAGGAGGCTTCATCTCTTATTATTGGATACGAGTGTAATACGATTGCAGCACCACAAGGTGCATTGCTCTCTCCCTTGTCCAGTCTACACAGAGATCAAGCAAACGTGCAGCGAGACTCGCTCAGCTACTAGATCGTGCCATCCCACGACCACGAGCATGCTCCTGTCACTCCTACAAGCGCGCCGCAAATCTCAAAGACCGCGTCCCCCACCGCTAATAGAAACTATCTGAAGAAAACGAGCAAGTGTCTAACTGAACCTATACTACGTTATTTCTGAAACTGAACTTCACGATAGGTGCGGCAGGCTTAGTCAGGGCAACAATTCACCCCCTTAAGCTTGCTGCACCGTGATGACATGACACCAAGTTTCTCACGCATTCCCATGAACCTGATCCTTCCCAGCGCCTCAGTGAGAATGTCAGCGAGCGGCGGCGGTGTGGTTAGGCATCTCTTCTCTTGTCAGCTCACCAAAACCAGAAATCGAGTTTAAAGAGGCGGGGGTGAATTCCGTATATGCCACTCAAAACTTGCCCGTATCCGCATATGCCATTGGAAATTTCCCTCTGTCAAATATGCCACTGAAAATTTGCACCGCGTACAGATATGCCACTATGGCCAGTTTGACTGTTAGTTGACTGTCAACTGGAAGGTGAAAAGACGATTTTGCCCCTGGGCGTTCTTGTGCACTGCAGCACCAACTTTATCGATCCAGTACTGTAGCATTCGATGCACTGCGCAGAATACTTTCGCGTCCAATACTGGAGCAACTAGTGCAGCGGGCGACGTACTGTAGTAACAATTACTGTAGCATATGATTTTTTTAAAAATGTGTCCTTTTATATTGCGAACAATTTTTTATAATATTTTTTTTTAAACTGAACAATTACTGTGACTGAGCCTGTGTTGCGAACAATTTTTTTAAAAGTGAACAAAATTTGGAAAAGTGGGCGGCACAGTTTTAAAAAAATCGTGTGCTACAGTAATTGTTGCTACAGTAATGTTGCTACAGCAGGCTCCGTCCCATATTGCGGACAATTTTTTTAAAGTGAACAAAATTTGAAAAAAGTGGGCGGTACAGATATTCACATTTTTTAAAAAGTGGGCGCTACAGTGCATCAGACGCCGTAGTGTCGCTTTGTTGCTACAGTGTAGGTCAGGGGCAAATTTGTCTTTTCACCTTCCACTTGACGGTCAACTAACAGTCAAACTGGCCATAGTGGAGCTTGCAGATACGTGTTGGCATCGATGCACTCGACTCGGAGCTTGCAGCGATGGAGGAGGGCCTCGCCCTCGCGCTGCACTGGACTCCGGATGCCTTCACTCTAGAATCAGACTGTGCGGAGGCCATCAAGCTATTGGATGTGAGAAGTCCGAATTCGTCCATCTATGCATCAAGGATCAGTGTGATTCGGGAGCTCATCAGGGAAAGAGATATTCAGGTAGCCCGATGCTAACAAGGCAAGTCACAAGCTGGCTAGACTAGGTAGAGTACAAGGCAGAACTGCCGTTTGGCTTAGAAACTACCCTCCAGAAATCGCTGAAGCGATTTGTGCTGATTGTACTCATACCCAGTTTAATTTAATCTCTTTTCCCCGCAAAAAAAAAAAAAAACTGGCCATAGTGGCATATCTATACGCGGTGCAAATTTTCGGTGGCATATTTGACAGAGGGAAATTGCCAATGGCAGATGGGGGTACGGGCAAGTTTTCAGTGGCATATACGGAATTCACCCAAGGGGCGGAGGGGAAGGAGGAAAGAAGATGGAAAGCGAGTCCGGTAAGGAGACGGAGAGGGGATCCCTCAACTGGACGGAGCCACGGAGGAGGGGACGGAGTTGCTGTTGGATCTGGGCTCTGGGGAGGAAACTCGAGAAGATAGAAATCGAGTTCTGGACGGAGGAGGCTTCCGGCAAGGAGCAGGAGACGGTGCTGGATCTGAAGAAGAAGCACAGGAAACTCAGTAAGAAGGGTAATTGTACCTCTCGCAAGAGATCGTCTCAGGGAAGGTGAAGGAATTGTATTCCGATTCCGGCCGCAACAGGGTAATGGGGATGATTATTAAGGAGAAGGAGAAGGAGAAGCAACTCTCGAAGAAGCAGGCGACGGTGGTGGATTCCGGCGAGTCGGAGATGGACAGGGATTCGGCGCAGCAGCAGTCCCTGATGGAGGAGATCATATCCGTGGAGAGGGAGCGCAAAGACCTGCTTGGCTCACTTTCTCCCACCTTTTCTCTCTGGAAAGAGATTGATTCTCAAACAACCTGGACGATCGCCACAACTACTTTTTCTAGGGACAACAATGAGAATCCACTTGCAGACTACTTCAACCTCATCCTCCAAGATATGGAGGACCTGGGTCATCGGATGCTTTCTACATTATATTTTCTCAACAAATCCGATGACTCCGTCTGCTCCTACAAGGCCACCGAATTGTGCAATGCAGCAACCAAACTGAATATGCACATCAAGGGATTCAGCATGGAGCCAGAGCCAGAGCCAGAGCCAGAGCCAGAGGAGCAGCCGGGGCAGATCGATTTGTCGAGTCTTTTCAGAAAATATTGTCGATTTCCTGATAATTACAACAACACCTTGGCCCGGTTAGATATGGAGGAGCATGAGGAGAACAAATGTGAGGATGTTCATGTGAAGAAGACCAAGGAAGAGGAGGACAAGGAGAAGGACGTATCCTCAAAGGAGTATCTCAAGAAAAGGATGGACATCGAGCAACACTTTTTAGCCCAGCATCGAAAATCCTGGGAAAATGTGTGGGGCAGCTGGATTGGACGGTGCGGTGGATTTATGGATACAAGTAAGTAACTAACTTTCTGCTCGTATCTACTAGTTTTCGTAATATTTTCATGCACCACAATGCTTCCTTTTCTGTGATATTCTCTCGCTGTGATCCTCAAATGTTAGTTGCACAGTTGTTGAATCCATTGGATCTTTAGGGTCGCCGTCTTGTCGCATTTACAGATATTTTGTGCCTGCCATGATAAATTTAAATTGTGCAAATGCTGAACCCATTGGATCTTTAGGCTCGCTGTCTTGTCGCATTTAAAGATATTCTGTACCTGCCATGATAAAACTGTCAGGTGGGTTGTGTAATATTGAATAATTGACTGAAAAAAAATGTTATCAATTGTAATACTGCGATACCTTGGGCCTGGTCTAGTAACAGGACGGCATGGACACTTATAAGTGTCCCCCTCTGCTTGAACCTTTTTCCAGCAATCCTTGCAACTTCTGTGCCACAAGTCGTACGTGAAAATCACCTCAGTAATTCGAATCTTGAACTTACAGCGTTCTCCCTTTATGAATAAAGCAGAATCTTTTTATCGCGAATTAATTAGAAATACTGTATGCAGCATTAATATATAGTAGTAAACTCCTACATATTATACTTGTGAATCAGTCAACAGCCTGCTAAATTAACAAGTTCTAATTGTAGAAGATGAAACTATCCTTTCAAGCACTGTGGCAATTTTTGGAGTAGGAATATTAATGTTCCATTTGGTAGTTGACGACGATTTAAATGCAAGCAAGCAAGCCAGTGGTGTAAGACAGATTAACACAGCTCACACTGATAATCAACAAAGAAGTAATAACTCCATCCTTAGTAGAGCAAAAATGACCCTCCTAAGAAATAACCTACAGTAAAGCCAACAAAGAGCGGTACCATTGGCTCTCTACAGAGGCATCCCGTAATCCAGTAGCTTGGACAGCAAGGGCATGTGCTCCCCAGAGCATCACCACAGCAACACGACTGCACATAATGCAGTAATACTTTTGTTCAGTTTAGAGCTGAAAACCTATATTGCTTACCTGCTGTCTGTTATGTAGACATTGTGCGTCTCCTTTTGACTGCTAGATGATGTCGCTTACTTGTCAGTAACCTCAACGGTTAGTCCAACAAACATCTGTTGGATATAAAAGAAATAGCAAGCACAGGTTAGAAATAAATGCGATGAAAAATAATTTTTCTTATCAACCTGAAAGCATAGTGGTCTGCTCAGCTCAAGCCTCCAGCAAGGAGCATTGTGAGGAAACAGAGGAAAGTTTTCTGGCTGGGGTTTGTTCGCCCCTAGTCTGGTATGTAAAGCATAGCCTAAGAGGGCGATCCAAACGCCCGTGCTTTTGTCTTGCATCATATAAGCTTAAGTTTTCAACTATGTGTATGCAAAACAAAATTGTGTTTTCTTCTTGTTATATGGAACATGACATACATAAGGTAACAACCTGACGCTCCAATAACACCAAGTAAATTTTGTAAACGTTGCTGTGTTGAAGTTTGTCACTAACCATACTCTGCTAAACTATGAGCACCATGTGTATAACTGCTTAGTTACGTGATCCTATAAAAGTGGCCCTTCCATAACTGGCAATCAACCTAAAAAGGTAGGAGTAACAGAATTCCACAACTGGCAATTAACCTAAACTGCTTTATTTATTTTCATTCTTAACCTGTACACTGTCTGTATAGTTATCTTGTTTTGAATAATAATTCAAACAATTAGTACACTACTAACAAAGTTTAGCATGCATATTAATCTCTAACTATGAGACAAACACGCGTAACAGTAGGGGGGATGTGTGTAACTGTACATATCCTATAGTTTTTGTGTGTTACTTGTGTGGAGTAACTGTGAGATGCAGGTTTTGTATAATATGTCCTATAATATAGTATAGAAATAATGTATATAACATGAAAATAAATAAAGCAGTTTGTTATTTGTTTGCTTACATAGGGGGTCTGTACTTTGCTTACTTTATTTGCTTATTCCTATAAGAATTCTGACATTTGACGCTTATCTTTGGTGCTGCAGCCATATTGAGCCCTATGCAGTTTACACATCACACACCTGGTAGCATCCCTTCCCCTGCTGCCATCACCGCTACTACCTTGCAAATCTATTCAATCAAGATAAAGAGTATAAAAGGCTTGAACTGGCCACTCAGAGTGTATGGCGAGGTTGCTGCTCGA